>JBBGZY010000232.1:0-600000 GCA_037952925.1 Lithobates clamitans | reverse complement strand
ATCACATGTGTGGGACTTTTTAGGAGCCTAGCCACGTACCGGGCCCCGAAAACCAAGCACCGCCTTCAGGATTTCTTAAGGCATAATTTTTTTATTTCACCCCTCACTACCTATCACAGTCTTGAAGGAAGGCCATAAAATGCCAAGATGGCACAACCCCCCCCCCATGACCCAATTTTTGAAAGTAGACATCCCAAGCTATTTGCTGAGAGGCATGTTGAGTCCATGGAATATTTTATCTTTTGCCACAAGTTGCGGGAAAATGACAAACTATTTTTTTTGCGCAAAGTTGTCACTAAATTATATATTGCTCAAACATGCCATGGGCATATGTGGAATTACACCCTAAAATACATTCTGCTGCTTCTCCTGAGTACAGGAATATCACATGTGTGGGACTTTTTGGGAGCCTAGCCACATACGGGGCCCTGAAAACCAATCACCGCCTTCAGGATTTCTAAAGGCGTACATTTTTGATTTCACTCCTCACTACCTATCACAGCTTTGAAGGCCATAAAATGCCAAGATGGCACAACCCCCCCCCAAATAACACCATTTTGGAAATAGACACCCAAGCTATTTGCTGAGAGTCATGTTGAGTCCATTGAATATTTTATATTTTGCCACAAGTTGCGGGAAAATTACAAACTTTTTTTTTTGCACAAAGTTGTCACTAAATGATATATTGCTCACACATGCCATGGGCATATGTGGAATTACACCCCAAAATACATTCTGCTGCTTCTCTTGAGTATGGGGATAGTACATGTGTGGGTCTTTTTGGGAGCCTAGCCGTGTACAAGGCCCTGAAAACCAACCACCACCTTCAGGATTTCTAATGCCGCGTACACACGAGCGGACTTTACGGCAGACTTTGCCCGGCGGACTTTTCAACGTACTTTACGACGGACTTTCTGAATGAATGGACTTGCCTACACACAATCCACCAAAGTCCGTCGAATTCGTACGTGATGACGTACGACCGGACTAAAACAAGGAAGTTCATAGCCAGTAGCCAATAGCTGCCCTAGCGTGGCTTTTTGTCCGTCGAACTAGCATACAGACAGCGGACTTTTCGACCGGACTCGATTTCAACTGATTAATTTAAAACATGTTTCAAATCTAAGTCCGTCCAACTTTTGAGAAAACAAAGTCCGCTGGAGCCCACACACGATCGAATTGTCCGACCAAATCCCATCCGCCGGGCAAAGTCTGCCGTAAAGTCCGCTCGTGTGTACGCGGCATAAGGGTGTAAATTTTTGATTTCACTCCTCACTACCTATCACAGTTTCGAAGGCCATAAAATGCCAAGATAGCAACCCCCCCCCCCCCGAATTATCCCATTTTGGAAAGTAGACACCCCAAGCTATTTGCTGAGAGGAATGGTAAGTATTTTGCAGCTCTCATTTGTTTTTGAAAATGAAGAAAATAAGGAAAAATTTTTTTTTTTTTCTTTTTTCAATTTTCAAAACTTTGTGTCAAAAAGCAAGGTCTGCAAAATGCTCACTATACCTCTCAGCAAATAGCTTGGGGTGTCTATTTTGTCATTTGGGGTGGGGGGGGGGGGTTGTGCCATCTGGGCATTCCATGGCCTTCGAAACTGTGATAGGGAGTGAGGAGTGAAATCAAAAATTTATGTCTCACAAATGTGGTATCCCCGGCAACTTGTGTCAAGACCTAAAATATTCCAGGGACTAGACATGCCTCTCAGCAAATAGCTTGGGGTGTCTACTTTCCAAAATGGGGTCATTTGGGGGGGTTTGAACTGTCCTGGCATTTATTGCACAACATTTAGAAGTTTATGTCACACATCACCCACTCTTCTAACCACTTGAAGACAAAGCCCTTTCTGACACTTTTTGTGTACATGAAGAAATAATTTTTTTTGCAAGAAAATTACTTTGAACCCCCAAACATTATATATTGTTTTAAAGCAAAGCCCCTACAGATAAAAATAATGGGTGTTTCATATTTTTTTTTCACACAGTATTTGCGTAGCGATTTTTCAAATGCATTTTTTTTTAAAAACACACTTTTTTAATTTGAATGCACTAAAACACACTATATTGCCCAAATGTTTGATGAAATAAAAAAGATGATCTTAGGCCGAGTACATGGATACCAAACACGACATGCTTTAAAATTGCGCACAACAAATTACATACATTTTTAAAAACCTTTACAGTTTACCACTTTAAATTTACAGTGGAGGTCTGCTGCTAAAATTACTGTCCTCGATCTGACCTTCGCGGTGATACCTCACATGCATGGTGCAATTGCTGTTTACATATGACGCCAGACCGATGCTTGCGTTCGCCTTTGCACGAGAGTAGGGGGGACAGGGGTGCTTTTTTTTTTTAATTATTTATTTTGCTTTTATATTTTATTTTTAAACTGTTCCTTTCTTTTTTTGAATAATTTTTATTGTTATCTCAGGGAATGTATATATCCCCTATGATAGCAATAGGTAGTGACAGGTACTCCTTTTTGAAAAAATTGGGGTCTATTAGACCCTAAGTCTTTCCTCTGCCCTCAAAGCATCTGACCACACTAAGATCGGTGTGATAAAATGCTTTCCCAATTTCCCAATGGCGCTGTTTAGATCTGGCAAAATCTAAGTCAGGAAATGCTTGTAGCTTCTGGTTTCTTAGGCCATAGAGATGATTGGAGCTGTTCTGATCTCTGTTCGGCTCTATGGTCAGCTGGCGGAACCACAGGCTGCATTCTCAGGTTCCCTGTTGGTACAGGAGAGCCAGAGAAAACCATGGAAGACTGGTATAACCACTCAAAGTCCAGCAACATACCAGTTGCTGGTCCTTGTTGGGCATATATTGTAGTCTTTTTTTCATTCAGCCTGTGGGCTGAATGAAAAAAAAAAAAAAAGAGAGATCGATCGGTGGGTATGCCCACCATTAGAATACCTCCCTTCATCCATCCACTTCTGATGATGGGCATACATGCACAATTTTGTTTTTAACTGTGGTGGTGAAATCACCTCCTACAGCGCTGGAGTCATGGCTTTATGTATCGTGAAAGCAAACGCTGTTGCTGTCAAGATAAATAAATCAGTGCTGCAGCTGAATGGCCTAAAAAATATAGGCCAAAGCATGGGGGCATGCGCTCCAAAAGTTAGGAGCAAATCGCTCCTCCCCCCCTGCTGCCCCCATGCTTCGGCATATATGCTCTTTTTTAACTGTGGTGGTGAAATCACCTCCTACAGCGCTGGAATCATGGCTTTATGCATCGTGGGAGCAAACGCTGTTGCTGTCAAGATAAATAAATCCATGCTGCAACTGAATGGCGTACCTGCTAAGCAAATGATGGTTAACAATAAAACAAAGTAACATTACAGCAGTAAGACATATAACAGTAAGACATACCATACCTGCAAAGCAAATACAGAAAAATAATAAAAAATAAAACATTTTTTAATGCAATCTGTGCCTAAAATATATATATGTCGAAGCATGGGGGCATCCTCCCCAAAAGTTAGGAGCAAATTGATCCTCCACCCCTGCTGCCCTCATGCTTCGGCATATATGCTCTTTTTTTTAACTGTGGTGGTGAAATCACCTCCGACAGCGCTGGAGTCACGGCTTTATGTATCGTGGGAGCAAACGCTGTTGCTGTCAAGATGGATAAATCTGCGCGGCAGCTGAATGGCGTACCTGAAAACAAAAAAATGGTTAACAATAAAACACAGTAAACAGTAAAGTATAAAAAAAATTACATACCTGAAAAGCAAACATGATAAAACATAATAACAATAAAACATTACAGAATAGAATACAGTAAAAAAGAGCAGAACAATAGAGAGAGAATAGAGAGAGAGAGAACAATAAAACAACAGCTATTTTTGTTTTTTGTTTTTTATATATATATATATATATATATATATATATATATATATATATATATATATATATATATATATATATATTTTACTTTTTTTTTTTTACACTTTTTTTTTGTAACTGTAACGGTTGTAACTGTAATGGTTCCAGGTTCGGGTCTCTCAAAATGCAATGGCATCTTGGGAGACCCTGTGAAAGTGTGTCCTAGACTGTGCAATTCTGCACCAATGCAAAGACCAGGATTGTCAGGACAGGAGGGACAATAATAGCGGATGTCATGCCTATATCCGCGCTTGCTACAGACACAACATCTTCTTTGGGGGTAGGGGTACTCGGGAGGACATACGGAAAATGCCTCTCATGCAGCCGGCTTATTGCATTTGGATTGGGAAGGTGAGGTGTAGCACTGTCTGGAAACAGAAGGGCTCTGACGATCTCTTCCTGGAATTTAAGGAAGGATCCAGTCCATCCTGAAGCTCTGTATAGCACATGAGCGTTCAGCAAAGCCAATTGAAATATGTATACAGACACTTTTTTGTACCAGCATCTGGCTTTACGGGCAACTAGGTATGGCGCCAACAACTGGTCGTTGAGGTCCACCCCTCCCATATTTTGGTTATATTTGTGGACACAGAGGGGTTTTTCCACAACACCAGTCACCGTAGGAATTTGGACCGTCGTGTCTGCATGAAGGGAGGAAGGAACGAAAACATTCTTATTATCCCTCCACTTCACAGCGAGCAAGTTATTACACTTCAAGCAGGCTCTCTCCCCCAGGATAAGATAGGAATCTACAAGCCGCTGGGGAAAGCCCTGGCAATTAGATCACATAGTGCCACATTCACCAATCTGATGATAAAACAAGTGACTAAAAAGTGGCATAATTGTCCACATACAAATGGTACCCCTTTCCGAAAAAGGGTGACACCAAGTCCCACACAATCTTGCCAGTGCTCCCTGTGTAATCTGAGCAGTTCGGCGGCTCTACCTGACTATCTCTTCCCTCATAAACCATAATGAGCCTGTGGCCCTGTCACAGAGCTTATACATCTTGACCCCGTATCTGGCACGCTTGCTGGGAAGATACTGTTTGAAAGACAAGCGGTCAGAAAACTTAATCAGGAACTCATCAACGCAGACAACTTGATGGGGAGTAAACAAGTCTGCAAAACGTTGGTTGAAGTGGTTTACCAGTGGCCACATTTTGTAGAGCCAATAGTATCCAGGGTCTCCATATGATGACAGAGTTCATTGTTGTTGAAATGCATGAACCGCAAGATCTGCTCGTATCGTGCCCTGGTCACGGAGGCAGAGAACACGGGCATATGGTAAATTGGGTCAGTAGACCAATATGACCACAATGTACTCATTTTAACTATGCCCATGTCGAGGGATAGGCCCAGAAAGGTCTTAAATTTGGAACCGGTAATTGGTTTCCAATCGCTGGCAAGGGAGAACTGGGGATTAGCGGCGATGAATTGACCAGCATACAAATTACTTTGGTCCACAATAGATCTATAGAGATCTTCTGTGAAAAACAGTGAATAAAAATCAAGTGACGTAAAATCAACTGTTTCCACCTGAATTCTGGGTTGGCCAGTGAATGGGGGAAGTACGGGTGCTGCAGAAGTGGTGGGCTCCCAATTAGGATTGGCAAATTCTGCAGGAAGGATACTATGGGCACGATGGGTCTGTCTTTATCTTCTTGGTGGCAGCGGGACACTACTTGTGCTTGCCACCTCGCCAGCTTGAACTGCACTTATGGGACTCACCACATCACCACGTGTTACTGCAGTGCTGGTTTGATTACGACCAGGGCTGCTGGTGCTTGCCAGTTCACCAGAAGGATAAGTGGCACTAGTACTTCTCTGCTCCAAATGAGAGCCCTGCAGTTCTTGCACCTCAACAACAGCAGAAGAAGATCAGGGTCTGGTACGCCTGACCTTGGCAGAGACCAAACTCCGTCATCAGGGCTATCTGTCATGGAGCCGTTGTCACCTACAGGATCGTATTCTGAGGCTGAATCTGACAGATGAGTGACTTCCTCTTCACTATCTGTCATGCTCAGAAACATGTAGGCCACTTCACTACACCTTCGATTTTCCAATTTAGGCTCTAAATTTACTGGTACACTAGTAAGACACACAGATAAAAAAGCTCCTAGGCTGTCAGCAACTATATCAAACGCTACCAAAAAAACTGTTAGCGATCACGGGGATCAGGCCTGACTCTGCGAACGCTGCAGTTATGTGTTTAGTGTTTTGTAGGTAACAGTAATCGATCGATACTGCACTTGGGTGGGCTGGGCTGGGCGGAGGGGCAAAACGCAGGTGCTAGCAGGTATCTGGGCTGATCCCGCTAACACTGAATTTTTGGGAACCTTAAACTGCTGGGGACACTAGTATAGATCTGATCAGATATCTATCTGTTCAAACACTATACCACTAAGGGAGGTATATGCTGCGTACGTGGGTGTTAGCGGTACTAGCACTAATCTGACGCTGCCTGAGGCGACGCAGACCCTATCTGACCCTAAAACTGATATCACCCGCTAGGCGATCGGGGGGTTAAACCTTTATTGCGTAATAAACGGCGGGTATAAAAAACTAACTAACTAACCACCGTCACCTGTAACACTTATACGGTGATCACTTTTGAAAGGGTTAACTAGGGGGCAATCAGAGGTTTGAAACCTTTATTAGGTAGTATATGGGGTACCTGACGCTATAAAAAGCTGACGGTGAACCTAAATAACTAACTAGCATCACCCATGACACTTATACGGCGATCAGAAAAATGATCAATTAGTGACACTGACAACAGGGGGTGAAAGGGTTAACTGGGGGGCGATCAAGGGGTTAAACCTTTATAAGGGGGGTTAGGGGTGTACCCTAGACCTAAAGGGGCCTGCCACTAACAGCCCTAACACTTATAACAGTCGCAAATGACAACAATGCAGTGATCAGTAAAAAAATAAAACATGCTATTGGTGTCACTGTGACAGGGGGTGACAGAGGGTGTGATCCTGGGGTGATCAGGGGGTGTTTTATGCGCCTATGTGTACTAGTGTTAGTGTAGTGTTGGTGCAAACCCACATTGATGTCTTCTCTCTTCGGGAGCCAGAATGAAAAGGCTCCATGAGGAGAGATGACATCACTTCCTCTGCTTCTGTTTACATTTCAGAAGCAGAGGAAGCTTCCCATTCGTCAGGAGTGATCGTGAGGGGGTGGCCGTGAATCAGTGGCCTCCCCCTCAGGACGGATCGCTCCTGCAATGATGCTGATCACGCCCCCCGCACACGGGAGGGGACAAACGTATGGATTTGTTACTCTGCCTGCCCGTGCCATTCTGCCGACGTATATTGTCGTGAGACGGTGGGCAAGTGGTTAATAATGTCTTAATAATAAAGGCTTCATTTTTTTTTTTTTTATTAACAAACATGTCATACTTACCTGCTCTGCGTAATGGTTTTGTACAGAGCAGCCTCGATCCTCCTCCTTTTGGGTCCCCTACTAGTGCTCCTCCTCCCCCCTGCCGAGTTCCCACATAGCAAGTCGCTTGCTATGGGGACACTTGTGAGTGCTCGCGCCCGAGCCCTGCTCGGTTTGTCCATAATGGCTCCTGCTTCTGTCTCTGAGCTAATGAGGCAGAGAGCGAGGACAGCAGCTACTCTTGTGCACATCGTTGGGGGGATGCTGCATGCAAAAGTTTTTTTTACCTTCATACATTGAAAAAAAACAACTACTTTAACAAAGGAAGGCTGCTTTATTATCCCTATGATCAAAGTGAAAGCAGACCAAAGACTTAATAAGCTGCACTTTATCTATTATAAATACTCATGTCAATTATCCAATAAATTGAGAGATTTTTCAGCATACATTTGGTATCTGTTACTGATCACCTATACTGCAGTATACAGTATGTCTCTGAATAGGGCCTCACTGACCAACTGTGTACAGGTAGCTGTGTCTGTACTTCCAAAGAAATCCATGATGCTGGGTGCACTGGTCTGGTGACACTGCAGCTGGTGTGGTGGTGATCAGGCACTGTTATATTGTGTCATCCAGTGTCCCTGATCAATAACCATTCCAGTATAATGTCACCATAGTGCCACTGTACTGGGGTGGCTAGTGATTAGGGACACTAGCTGACTGATGTAGTGAAAAAAAAGTTCTGACCACTATATGAACCCTCTGAACCCAAGAGGAAACAGCATTGGCTGCATCATGCAGACTTTGTTTACATATGTAATCACTATGGTCACTACTATGACTATTGAAAGTATTTAGTCTCTTTTACAGGTATAATTTTCTTTTAGGTGCTTGTTCACACATAGAAAATTCAAAAAAATGCACAAAAATGGATGTGCATTGATTCCTATTGACGTGCATTTTTATACACACTGATGTGCATTATAATGTGTGTTGTTGAGATGCTTTGGCCTTTTTATGAGTGTTAACTTGAAAAATGCATAGCAATTTATCTTCTCTGACATAATCTTTTTCCTGTTTGTGGTTTGAGCGAAGGAGTGAGGGAGAAAAAAAGAGAGATAGATTGAAACACATTTTTTGTTTTGGAGAAGCATCGGCAAATGGGATGATTGACATAAGAGCCCTAATTATTGTGATTGCGCAAACTGTATTGAGGAGGCAAAGGGATTGGGGCAAGCCAAACAAACCTACTGAGTGCACCCATTGCTCACACAGTGTGGGAATAAAGTGCAGCTTTGGACCTTTTACCAAGATTTAAAGGTAAAGTCCTGATCCATACCAGGCATGTAGCATTTTTTTCTGAATTGTTTAGGCTCATTATATATATCAACAATGATTTATTATAATACCTAGGGAAAATCACAATTAAAAAACAATAAAAACTAAGTTTTTTGTCATGTAATATAAAACAACTGGAGCATAATAGTACCTAAAAGTATCCCTCATAAAGCAGGTTCTAAGAGATTGATTTACATTTGCTGGCTATTGAGGCTATGAAAACAGAACAATTGCTGGAACCGCCAGCTTAAATATCAAGTATTGTTCTTGTTAACAACATGCAGAAAAAGGCAGATTTTCAGTGATTTCTTTTCTAACATAATGATATACCTCATGCTGATAAATTAAGAAGTAAACAAACCTTTTCACTTTCAAATTATAGGTTCCTAAACTGCAAATGTCAAGTGCTACTTAATAAAATCCTTATATTTATAAATGTGGTTCAGTAATTAGACAGTATAGTAGAGAAAAAAGTTCCCACCGAGTATACCAGTAGGGTGCATTAAAAAGAAGCGAAAGAGGGCGAAGTTCACCAGAATTTTTTTAGGTGACATACTTTTTCTACTTACCATAGATTGGGAAGTTTGTGGTAGCGACAACAGGTGACCAAGGACCTCTTCAACAAAGTGAAGATATTGTTTAAAAAAGACTGACTTTTTCAAAGTGATGCCCTGAGGATCAGAACAATATTATTATCTATAAATACTGTACATGAACAGAGATGTTATTTATTATGTTCAAATTGCAAGTGATGTTCAACATTTATGAGTCATTCACAAAGACATCCTATGTATGTTATGCACGTATGCTGTGAATAATGGTTTAAAGGGAAATTACTGGTACTCTATTTTAGGGTTCTTGATGGTTATTGTAAGAGTGGATGGTTTTAGGTATTTTACTGCAACTACTTTATTTATGGCCAGCATACCAAAATTATTTGTATACCGTACTACTGGCTTTGTCAGATGCTATTTTTCCAACTCCAGGGTGTCACCAGTTGGTACAGACTGTGTTTGGTTACACACCTGTCTTCTATGATCTGTAAGTAATAATAGTTAGAGGATCACATGCATATCAATGTTTAAAAAAAAAGTATTTTAAAAGATTAAACATACTGTTATTGCACGCAAAGTAAATGAATTAACTTCAATATTAACTGTCTCCAGCCCGACCACTGTACATAAATGGCCTGGCGGTAGATTTCTGGATTCAGGAGAGTGTATTAAAATGTCCTACCACTCCCACGCCTCCTGCATGCCCTCTATGGTGTGCAATGGTGTGCCTTGTAATTGCTGTGTTGGTGGACTTAGCCAATGAAATTGTCCCTGTAGCATGTTATCGCTGTGACCAATCACAGCGATCACACTTATAAGCAAAGGCTCCATTTTGCAGCAGTTGAGCTGCTTCTTCTCACGGTTGTGAGTGGGAACAGAGTGTTCATTACAGTGATCAGTACTGATAACACTGTATGCCAGCACAGAAGACAATGTGCCTGATCTAGGGAGGGGTGAGTGGTTTGGGCCGAGCATAAGTTCGACCTGAACATTGCCCGCTC
The DNA here is from genome assembly GCA_037952925.1 of Lithobates clamitans. Taxonomy (NCBI): domain Eukaryota; kingdom Metazoa; phylum Chordata; class Amphibia; order Anura; family Ranidae; genus Lithobates; species Lithobates clamitans. The sequence continues at coordinate 589,822 of JBBGZY010000232.1, read as the reverse complement.
GGGGATTCCTTAACCACCCAAATTTTCTGTGCGCTTTTGCAGGATGTTCGCCTGCCAAGTGCACAGTCAATAGGCTCCCCCACCCCAAACCCCAAAGTACCTTGTCCCCGTGTTTGATGGGGACAGGACCTCTTCCCCACAACCCTGGGAGGTCTGCAGGCAGGGGGCTTATTGAAATCTGCAAGTCCCTTTAACAAGGGGACCCCCAGATCCCCCAGATCCCATCCCCCCTATGTGAATGAGTAGGGGTACATTGTAGACCCATCGTCAATTACGACGCCTGCTGCACCACAGGACCCAGTGCATGCTGGCTTGGTGATGTCACAAGGGGTCAGTGCCACCAGGTGATGTCGCCAGGTGGCCCCACCCCTTACATTTTTAATAACTGTCACACGGCGGAGCAAGTTATTGGTGGTTAGCGTTCGTCGCAGACAGAGGTTTTTTTTTTCAGTCCGGCAGTGTGGCGGGCATCGTTATTGACGATGGATCTACATCGGGGTGACTTTTTTTATAAAGGAATTGTCAAAAACTGCCTCCTGTCTTTGTTTATTTTTGACACTTTTTTTTATGTACCCTATACTCATTCACATGGGGGGGATCTGGGGGCTTCCAGATTCCGATAAGCTTCCTACCCGCAGACCGCCACAACCACTGCCCAGGGTTGTCGGGAAGAGGCCCTCGTCCTCATCAACGTGGGGAAAAAGTGCCCCCTACCCCAAAGCTGCACTTACAAAAATGGTGTACAATATAAAGCAGCTAACACAAAAATCGACAAAATTGAAGCAAAACATAAAACAAAGTGTAGCGCTAAAATGACGACATAATAAATCATGTTCAAATGTATCATACAGTGCATGTAGGTGATACAACAGTGAAACATATTAAAGTACTGGGTGTGAATAGGTACAAATTCCACTGGACAGAACCAGATGAAATGGGACCATGAAGGTGACAAAAGTTAAAATAAGTGAGATGATGACCATGTATGCTGAAACAGTCCACACTGAATCATAAAAGAAAAGAAAAACAGCAACAGGCGCCTCTTAGTTAGATTGTAATATTTAATGACAAATTGGCATTAAAAGTACTCACACGTAATGACATGTTAGTCTGGCACAGGGGATTCCAGTAGAAGCCATAGATGATCTCTGCAGTTTGCGATGGAAGGGAGCCTTGTTCCTCTACGCTGTCGGCTGTGTGTTTGGCGCCGACTTCCAGGATACAAACACGATCCAGAACGAGGCTTGCACCTCAACCAGGCAGTCGAGTGGAGGGCTGGAATGCAGAGTAAATGGTATGGGCTGTACTGCCGTTAAGCAGCGTGTTTCAGAGCATGCGCTGTGGGGCGCTCGTTTCTCTAGCTAAAGGGGATAGATTTTGTGCAGCCTATTTAAGTGCTTCCTCAGCACTGCCACCTAATGGTTAAAGCTAATATTGCAGAGATATAAATATGACATCCAGAACAAGGGGATAAAAAGAGTGGAGGAGAAATTAAAATGTGCAAGTACCTTATGCGAAACTGTAACTTGCCAGTGTTGTGGTCATTTTCTTAAAGTACTCGGTAATAAATCTATATGCATTATCATAAATACACATACATGTATATCAAATAAAAAAATAGGAAAGTGTAAAAAATAGGAAGATATAAAATGTAAATAGATTAATAAATTGTATAAAAATATGCATATTAGTACACACAGTAGCCTTGAATGTTGTTGGGGGAATTGATAAGAACTACATTAAATGGACATGGTAAGATGAATATAACAGGAATAGGGGGAGATATTATGGAGATAATGAAAAAATAATAAATAGACATATATATATATATATATATATATCTCCCCACATATATATATATACACCTACACATGTATATATGCATTAACATAATATATAGGGCCACTGGAAATGATAAATGGCTGGAAATACATCAATAGAATTATTGCTATTAGGGATGAGCCGAACACCCCCCTGTTCGGTTCGCACCAGAACATGCGAACAGGAAAAAAGTTTGTTCGAGCACGCGAACACCGTTAAAGTCTATGGGACATGAACATGAATAATCAAAAGTGCTAATTTTAAAGGCTAATCTGCAAGTTATTGTCAAGAACCAGAAGAACCAGAAGATGAAGGAAGATAGAAGAAAGAAGAAGTATTTAAATAAAGGAATTGTCAAAAACTGTCTCTTGTCATTTTTAACATTTTTGACAGTGTTTTAGTGAAATGGTAGGGGTACTTTTGTACCCCCTTACCATTTCACACAGGGGGGGGCCGGGATCTGGGGGTCCCCTTGTTAAAGTGGGCTTCCAGATTCCGATAAGCCCCCCGCCCACAGACCCCCACAACCACCGGCCAGGGTTGTGGGGATGAGGCCCTTGTCCTCATCAACATGGGGACAAGGTGTTTTGGGGGGCTAACCCAAAGCACCCTCCCAATGTTGAGGGCATGTGGCCTGGTACGGTTCAGGAGGGGGGGGCGCACTCTCGTCCCCCCCTCTTTTCCTGTGGCCTGCCAGGTTGCGTGCTCGGATAAGGGTCTGGTATGGATTTTTGGGGGGACCCCACGCCTTTTTTTTTTTTTTTGGCGCGGGGTTCCCCTTAAAATCCATACCAGACCTGAAGGGTCTGGTATGGAATTTAGGGGAAACCCCGCGTCATTTTTTTTCTTTAATTTTGGCCGGGGTTCCCCTTAATATCCATATCAGACCTGAAGGGCCTGGTATGGAATTTAGGGGGACTCCTACGTCTTTTTTTTTTTTTAATTTTGGTTCGGGGTTCCCCTTTGGGGAATTCCCATGCCGTTTTTATCAATGAACTTCTATGTGTATTGTCGGCAATGCAATAGCCGCGGTAGTTTTAAATGAGTTTTTTCCTTCAAAATGTCATTTTGCTGTCAGACTTGTTCTAAACACAGGAAACATGCGCCCCTTTACAGGCATACTATAGACACCCCCCAGGTACAAAATTTAAAGGGATATTACACTTTTATTGTTTGACTTTAAGCATTATTAAAATCACTGCTCCTGAAAAAACGGCCGTTTTTAAAAAAAATTTTTGCATTGATCCATGTCCCCTGGAGCAGGACCCAGGTCCCCAAACACTTTTTATGACAATAACTTGCATATTAGCCTTTAAAATTAGCACTTTTGATTTCTCCCATAGACTTTTAAAGGGTGTTCCGCGGCATTCGAATTTGCCGCGAACACCCCAAATTGTTCGCTGTTCGGCGAACTTGCGAACAGCCAATGTTCGAGTCGAACATGAGTTCGACTCGAACTCGAAGCTCATCCCTAATTGCTATATTGGGTCGCCAAGAGTGTTTGTTTTTATTATTATTACTGATTATTCTTTTAGAAATGGACGGGATATGAAAACAGAAACCAATATTATTATAAAATGGTAGATATTTCCAACTCTTCATTAATTCCACCAGGGTTTAAAGTGTCTAAAGAATAAATCCAGAGGGTCTCTCATTCGCATAGTCTATAAAATATTTCTGCTACAGGAAGATTTTTAGGTATTTGCTCTATGACCCATACTTCGAGACCTTCTGTAGATTTAGCATGATGTTCACAAAAATGGCGTGGGACAATGTGTTTGTCCCTACCACCTTCTATCTTTCTCCTGTGTTCGCCAAATCTTTGTCTTAGTGGGCGTATAGTACGCCCCACATACATGAAATTACAGGGACAACTAAGGCCATATACCACGAAATTAGAGCCGCAGTTATAGAAATCACCCAGCGTGTAAGTTTTTTCTTTTGTGGAAAACTGTTTTTTTCCATGTTTAACAAAACTACAGGTTTTGCACATTGCTTTTTTGCACTGGAACATGCCCCTAAGTGGAATCATATGGGCATGTGCTGGTGCAATTTCCTTTATTGACTTTAGTTTGCTTGGTGCAATTTTATTTTTAATGTTGGGAGCCTTTCTATAGGTAATCCTAGGATAATCAGGCAAGACAGGTTTTAGGTATGGATCCTCAAGAAGAATTGGCCAATGCTTCCTGAAGATTGCCTCCATTTTGGAGAAATTAGTATGGAACCTAGTAGGGTTGTCCCGATACCACTTTTTTAGGACCGAGTACAAGTACCAATACCGATTACCGATACTTTTTTTAATGTCATGTGAAAGTGTTTTTTTTTTTTTCTTTTTTTTTTAGGGGGGGGGGTAAACGGTGTCTGTGTGTTTTTTTTTAATTTACATGTATTATTTTTTACAATAATATTTTTTTTCTTCTTTATTGCAATATGTGTTTTTTTTTTTAATCATCCCTGTTGGGGGGCTTTGGTGAGATATCAGGGGTCTTAACAGACCACTGATATCTCCCCCTTGAGACAGAGAAAGACAGAGAAAGAGACAGAGGATAGAGATTCCCCAGCCCCTTCCTCTGCAGCCTCAGCTGCACTGAGAATGAATGGAGAGAAGACAGCGGCTCCTCTCCATTCATAAACTGAGACATCGTAATCACAGGAGATTACAATGTTTCAGTTATGTGAATGGACAGAGTCAGCTGTCACACAGCAGAGAGGGACAGCACAACGGAGGGGGACAGTGGAGAGGGACAGCAGAACGGAGGGGGACAGAGGAAGAGAGAGGGACAGAGGAACAGAGGGGGACAGAGAAGGAGAGGGGGACAGCAAAACGGCGGAATGGAGGGGGATAGCGGAGGGGGACAGAGGAACGGAGGGGGACAGAGGAACAGATGGGGACAGCGGAGGGGGACAGAGGAATGGAGGGGGACAGCGGAGGGGGACAGAGGAATGGAGGGGGCATGGAGGATGAGGTGACAGTCAGCGGTGATCGCGTGTGGGGGAGTTACAAGCACCGATCACCGCTGTATGTCACTAAGCAGCTGAAAGCCGCGGGGGGGGAGAAGCTTGTAACTCCCCCACACGCCGATCACTGCTGACTGTGCAGGTATCGGTGGAAGCATCGGGAGCATTTGCCCGAGTACAAGCACTTGGGTAAATGCTCGGTATTGGTGCCGATACCGATACTAGTATCGGTATCAGGACAACCCTAGAACCTAGTAATGAAGCGCCCAGATTGATTAGAACTCTCATCATTTTTATGATGGGCCGAAGGTGTATGCTGTAGATAATGTTTTTGGGCCTGGTCCACTAACGATTCAGGGTAACCTTTATCATTAAGTTTATTTCTGAGTAGGCGACTTTGTTCTATATAATCTGATATTTTGGTACAGTTTCTCCGTAGTCGACAAAATTGTCCCTTGGGGATATTTTCTTTCCATTTTTTGTGGTGACAGCTCTTATAATGTAACAAAGAAATTCTCTGACGTCATCGCCATCCTAGTGTGGACGGGTGCTCGCTATGCCGGCCGGCTATTTGCTGTTTTTAATCTACTTATGTAAGTTTTCTACCTTTTTTTATTAAACTGTCCTGCCAGTATTACACTATGGTCAGTTTCTTTTCATTCACATGCCTGTGAGACTAGAGTTTGGGGTCCTTGCTACATCCTCTTAGCCACGCTGTATGCAGTCGAGTCACACCAGCTGGATTTTCCCATACCAGGACGGAACATAGGCTGGTTTTTGCTTGCCTTGTGGTAAGCGCAATATTTGTGCGGTGGCGGATCACTGAGTGCGGTGTCTCTTTCATCTTTACCACCAAGTCTGGTTGTGTCCATTCATGGGCTTCTCTCTGTGACTGATTCTGGTCAATTATCATACATAAAGATTTCCATCTACCACATATGGACATCACCTTTCGATTCACAGTTATATGTATGGACTTATATATATTTTTCTGATTATCGCAATGTTTCACATACATACATGAATTTTCCAACAGAGGTTTTTGGGACATCGATATAAGAATATTTCACATATCTTATTCATATATATTTTAGCGCGGTTATTTCTTTTTCTTTTCCCATAATCCCATTGCCAGAATTGCGTAAGAGGGTGCAAAATTGGCCCCCATAGCTGTTCCTTAGACCTGCAGGTAGTACTAATCATCAAACACAAAATAGTTATGTGTCAGGCAATACCTTGCACAGTCCAGGATAAAGGAAGCTTGTCTGTTACTCATATATGGATCTTCAGATAGAAAGTATATATAATATATAATAATAATATAATAAGTTGACATCTAAGGATATCCAGGTATATTCAACTTCCTATCTAAAGGATTTTAATAGATCCAACAGGTGGGTTCCATCCCGAATATATGACTATAATCCTTGTGCCAGGGGCTGTAGATGGTAATCTATGTATTTAGACAATCCAGAAGTGATACTATCCATGGCAGCAATGATAGGTCTCCCCGGAGGATTTGTCTGGTTTTTATGAATTTTTGGTATATGGTAAAAGTACGTGGTGCGGTAGAAGTCTCTCCGTAGAAAGGAGGCTTCATTTTTATTAATAATGTTCTGTTGAATAGCACCATCAATAAGTACATTTATATCCTTTTGGAACTCAGGTAGTGGATCTGAACTTAGCTTGCGATAGGTAGAGCTATCCGCAAGTAGACGATCCGCTTCTCTGACATAATCAGATCTATTTTGGATCACAATTCTACTGCCTTTGCCAGCAGTTTTGATAATCACATCATTATTTGAGGTTAGGGCTTTAAGGGCTGTCATTTCTTTAGGAGCAAGGCTACCAAGGTTAGTACCATTTGGTGTTGTACAGGCACACATCTTTTTTAGGTCTGAAAATACCATATTATAGAATGTGGTGAGATGTGGGCCCTTAGATTGGTACGGATAGAAAATCTATTTCGGGTTCAATCCTGAATGTATGACTGGTGGGGAAGTGTGTAGATGTTGTGTAAAGAGGTCCAATCCAGTATATGAGTCCTCGTGATAGAGGTGCTCCAGCATCTCCATCATCTCTACATCAAAGTCAAACACATACTCCTCAGGAGAAGAGTCCGCCTTGACTACTGGATTGGAGATATCTGTATTACCATTTTTCGCATTTTTTACTTGGAAAAATCTTTGTAATGTTAAATTTCTGACCTATTCAGGTCCTTAAACAATATGAACGGATCTGGTTTATTAGATATTCAATAAGGAGCAGCGCTGTGACAACAAAGGTTTGTATGATATAAACCAAATCAAATAAAATGAATATTGGACCCAAAATTAGGATTAATTCCAAAGTTCATAATAAAGTTCATAGTAACCGATAGAGGTAAAAAGTCCTATCCAGGATCAATTTCAGATAGTAGATATAGTGAGAAACGTAGATAGGTGGGAATACAAATAAATCAATGTGTCCTTCACCGCACCACTGTGGTATTGGTACGAATGCGCGCTTACCAAACAGCAAGCTTGGGGAAGCTTGCGACCTTAACCCGGTCGGGGCCTTTCAGGATGGGAACACCAAAGAAAAACACACCACCTTCGCTTGGAATAAGCACGCTGTTCCCCAATTATCCAGTATTCACTGTATTGTAGAGATGTGACCCCTGGCTAGGGATAAATCAAAATGCAGAATCAGTGGGAGACCCGAGTGTGTCGCCTGCCACCAGATGCCATCAGGTGTCCCCAGCAGAGTCGCTCCTTACATGCAGCCGGTCCAACAAAGGGCTCTACCAACATGTGAGCGTCTGATGGAGCATTGGGGATAGCACGGTTTATTAGATGGTGAGAAATTAAGACCATGGTTTAGCAAGGAGATTTCTGCTGGGGATAACATATGTTGGGACAAATTAAAGATTTTAACCGTTTCCGATTTTTGCTTGATTGAGCTTCTATTTCTACCTCTTCCCCCTCTGCAGCCTCTCCGGTGAACTTTCTTTTTATCTGGGTGGCTGGAGAGGGGTGTTTGGATAAAAAAGTACTATTGGAACCAAATGTAATGGGTGTATTTACAGTACCCCTTGGTGGCTCTTAAGCCAATGTACTAGTGGGATGGATCAGAGGGATATCCGGTGCTAAGCAAGTGGCTGTGTGTATATCTTCCTATTTTTTACACTTTCCTATTTTTTAATTTGATATACATGTATGTGTTTTTATGGTACTGCATATAGATTTATTACCGAGTACTTTAGGAAAATGACCACAACACTGGCAAGTTACAGTTTCGCATAACGTACTTGCACATTTTAATTTCTCCTCCACTCTTTTTATTCCCTTGTTTTGGATGTTATATTTATTTCTCTGCAATATTAGCTTTAACCATTAGGTGGCAGTGCTGAGGAAGCACTTAAATAGGCTGCACAAAATCTATCCCCTTTAGCTTGAGAAAGGAGCGCGCCCCACAGCGCATGCTCTGAAACGCGTTGCTTAATGGCAGTACAGCCCATACCATTGACTCTGCGTTCCAGCCCTCCACTCGACTGCCTGGCTGAGGTGCAAGCCTCGTTCTGGATTGTGTTCGTATCCCGGAAGTCGGCGCCAAACACACAGCCGACAGCGTAGAGCAGTGGTTCTCAACTCCAGTCCTCGGGACCCACCAACAGGTCAGATTTTAAGTATTACCTTGGGGAGTTGCAGACTAGAATACTGCAATCACTGAGCAGCAAGTGATATCACCTGTGATGTATTTCAGTTATCTTGCAAACCTGGCCTGTTGGTGGGTCCTGAGGACTGGAGTTGAGAACCACTGGCGTAGAGGAACAAGGCTCCCTTCCATCGCAAACTGCAGAGATCATCTATGGCTTCTACTGGAATCCCCTGTGCCGGACTAACATGTCATTACATGTGAGTGCTTTTAATGCCAATTTGTCATTAAATATTACAATCTAACTAAGAGGCGCCTGTTGCTGTTTTTCTTTTCTTTTACATATTGGAGTGGCTTCACCTCCCCTTACAAGGCTGTCCTGCAAATAGACTGTATATCTCTCAAAAGGAGCTATCAATTGCTCAAAGGACTATTTTGAGGATTTGCATTGTGTTTTTATTATTTATATTGAGACCTGCACTGCTATTTGTTGTTGTATTTACACACTGAATCATAGACTCAGTGGTGCAATCCAATTTGGAAACAAATAGGGTAACCACAACAGCAGTAAAACCACCAGAGATGGTGCGTCCTCCACTCAGGGTAGGGGGTAAACACTATTACCGGATGATGTGGACACACGTGCCAGCGGCAGTGGGTCAATCAAGCTGAAGGGGCCAGGAGATGGAACTCCGATGATGGACACTGGAACACTGGAACTCACAAGGCTGTAGACTCTCCTACCAGTGACAGTGGGTTGATGGAATGGCAGAAAGCAAAACTGGAACCCAGGCAGGGGTCACTCAAGGTGCAGGTAGTGTATGCAAACACTCTCATCTGATGAAACCATGAGGATCATTAAAGAAAAAATGCCTCCATATGGTGTAGGTCAAAAGGATGGATTTATTAAAATAAGTACAATCGTCAAAATATAGATGTGTACAAGTATCTGTAAACACAACTAAAAGCAATGTGAGGAGCTAGGCAAGCAAACCCAAACTATATTTAAATGAATTTTTATTTGTTACTGTTTAACTTTAGGCATCATTAAAATCACTGCTCCTGTAAAAACGATCTTTTTTAAAAGTTTTTTTTCCATTGATACATGTCCCCTCAGAGCAGTACCTAGGCCCCCATACCCTTTTTATGGCCAATAACTTGCATAGAAGGCTTCAAAATGGGGACTTTTGATTTTTCATGTTCAGGTCCCATAGACTTTAAAGCGGAGCTCCGCCGAAATGTTTTTTTTTTAAAGTCACCAGCTACAAATACTGCAGCTGCTGACTTTTAAAACATGGACACTTACCTGTCCAGGGCGCCCGCGATGTCGGCACCCGAGGCCGAACCGTCTCTCGGTCCTCGGGTGCTGCCACCTCCATCTTCGGTAAGGGAATCAGGAAGTGAAGCCGTGCGGCTTCACTTCCCGGTTCCCTACTGCGCATGCGCGAGTCGCGCAGCGCAATACGGATGGTCCCTGCTGTCTCTGGGACCCGTGTGTTTCCCAGCAGACAGCGGGGAGGGAGCCGGAAGTGGGTACAGATACCTGTAATATACAGGTATCTGCACCCCCCTCCCCCCTGAAAGGTGCCAACTGTGACACCGGAGGGGGGGAGGAATCCGATGAGTGGAAATTCCACTTTTGGGTGGAACTCCACTTTAAGGCCAGATTCACACCTATGTATTTTTAGTGCTTTTTGCATTTGGAAGATTTGCACTACAGAACGTGTTCCATAGGAAACCATGTTAAATGGACAGTAGTGCAAATCCGCAAAATGCAAAAAGCACTAAAACTGTATAGGTGTGAATCCAGCCTAATAGAGTTTGTGACTCAGGTCTGGACTTTTTACCTGTTCAGGAGTTCACCATAGTAACACTGCATATATTTTACATACTGTTACCAGAGCAAGTGCAGTGTCACTATGGTAACATTGTACTGCTGTGGTGGTAATCACATACAATGGCTGCACGTGTTTCAAAGGGTTACCTTCTTCTTCAGAGCCTACAGGAAGAAGGTAATCCTTTAAAATGCGTCAGCCTGCAGTGGTCCTTGTGTCCTCTTTCATGGTCTGGAGACTGTGGTTATCGGACCGATTGCCATCATTTGAAAGGCTTTTACATTGCAGTTTCTTTCACATGCTTGTGAGTAGGTTTTAATTTGTTTTTTAAATAAACTCTTTTAAGGATAATGCACAAGGCTGATGCCCCCTCTTTTCTCTATTCTCTCTTGGACAGATTCTCTCATCTGAGCTGCAGATCTCTGCAGCCCCTCCAGAGTTATCTCCGTGGGATGTTCAAAGCTTGGGATATTTTTTTAGAACCTAACCCTGCTTTAAACTTCTCCAGAACTTTATCTCTGACCTGTTTGGTGTGTTCCTTGGCCTTCATGATGCTGTTTGTTCACTAAGGTTCTCAAACAAATCTCTGAGGGCTTCACAGAACAGTTGTATTTATACTAAGATTAAATTACACACTGGTGGACTCTATTTACTAATTAGGTGACTTCTGAAGGCAATTGGTTGTGCTAGATTTTAGTTAGGGACATCAGAGTAAAGGGGGCTGAATACAAATGCATGCCACACTTTTCAGATATTTATTTGTAAAAGATTTTGAAAACCATTTATCATTTTACTTCTACTTCACAATACTGTGCTACTTTGTGTTGGTCTATCACATAAAATACCAATAAAATAAATGTACAATTTTGGTTGTAGCATGGCAAAATGTGGAAAATTGCAAGGGGTATGAATACATTTTCGAGGTCCTGTATCCTCACTGTTAAATTTAGCAGGCAGTACCACCTGCTGAATGCGACCCATTTTAACCACTTAATAATCCCACTTAATGTGAGGTTATTAAGTGGTTAAAACAGGCAGTGAGGAGGTGATACAATCCTCTTCACTGTCAAATACTCAATTCGGATGCAAGCTGCTTTTCAGAGAGGAACGCTAGTGTAAACCAGCTTGTAAAGATTTTCTAATAATTACTGCAGAGAATGCTGCAGCTGGTTTAAAGGCATGCTAAAGGTATCTTTTAGGCCCCTTTCATACATGCAGACCATTTATTTAATCAGTTCAGTAATGTTTTTCAAAGAAAAAATTGATAAAGTTTACATCAGTTTTTCATCCGTTTTGTACATCCTCCAGCTAAAGTCCTTAACCACTTGAGTCCCAGAGCCATTTTGTCATGCAAAAACGGATCGTTTGTACATTTGCATCTGTTTCTCGTCCAATCCCTAAGAAAAATAGAGCTTTTATCTGTTCCAATGGATGATCATCCATTTACTTCAGTTTTACCATAGAGATGCATTGATGTCCATTTTTCATCTGTTAACAGATAGATGAAAAACAGTCAAACGGTCCGCATATGTAAACGGGGCCTTAGACTCAAGGAATACCTATTAGACCTTAAATTCAGCTGCACCATTCTCATTAGCAGTGATGAGCTCAGGCATAATACTAAACCTCATTATGGGATTTTTAGGGCAATTCAAAACATTTATACATAGCCCCTCCTACCGGATATCACCCACAAGTGTACCACTGATGGTTGAGTTTAATAATAGTAGTTGGGGAATACCACTGTAACAAATTCCAATGTCTTTTTTTATATACGAACACATTGGTGTTTATATTATGGAGAATTTCTTGAGGTTTCTTTCAAACAATGTACTGGTTTTATGTATAAATTTTGCTATTTTAAAGTGACTTAAATAAATATATTTTTTTATATACAATTGTGTTGAATTGCCCTAAAAATCCCATAATGAGGTTTAGTGCTATAAAATTATGAAGGGATGATGGCAATTACACACATAGCCACATGAGTTTCTTTATATTGAGCTCAGGCATATTTGGACCCTAGTCTGAATGTACCTGTACTCTAAAATAGATTATGATCTGCGTTTTTGAAAATCAATACAAATCAAGAATCACAGAACTGAATTTATTTAACTTAGAAAAGTAACTTTGATCTGAACCCATCAACAGGTTTTAGTCCCAGTTGAATCCACATAAACAAACATTTGGACAGATACAGTAAATAGCTCTATGAGTAAGCACTAATGCTAGTGTGAAACATTAGCTCTTCCCTGTCTGCTGTGATTTTTGTATTTGATGTGCACCTTCTGAATAAACAAGGCTATCTATGAGTGCGGCTGTCCAGAAATTAATTCATGTCCATACTTTGGAAGAACTCATGTACAGTCCCAGAAGCAAGCCCGCAACGCTAGAGTGGCAGCTTGGGCAAGCCTGAAGTGAAACAATTCCCAGAAGAACACTACAGAACCCCCCTCCCCCCGACAAATCCGCAAAGGCTAATATGAGCTTATCGCTACACATAGAGAAGCCCAAAAGGGTCCTGAGGGGCCTTAAGGAACATGGTGAAACATAAGGTGCCATTATATGCAACTCCAACAGAGTCTCTGTACATAAACCAGTAATGTGGTGAGGTATGGGGGTAATTTGATTTGGTTATAAAGGAGTGGCATGCTGTAAATGCCCAGGCAAAGACATAATAAAATTATAGGTAGCCCCATTATAGGAACTTAATGACTGCATAAATGTAATATGTTGGGGAGGGGCTGGTGATCCGTAGCAGGGCTGAATCGGTCTCTTAGACTGAGCAAGGGGGCAGAGGGTGGAATAAGTATAAAACATAGAATTCCCTGAAAGGTTATTATCCACTAGACACACAAAGCCTCGCACCCAGGTCATGATTACAGAGAATGAAAAAGCAATCAGCCATGATGCACTACCAACCCCTCCTTCCCGAAGCAACAACCTGATGTGATTAAAAGGTATAATATTGGGGTTCAAAAAATAACAGGGACCTATACTAACCTGGATAAATTTGGGCTGGAGTCTGAAATTGGCCACTTTATAAGAAAATCTGAGTGGCAGGCAATACATTGGGAACATAAACTAACTAAAGAATCATTACACTAAAATGGCTCCCTGCAGAATGTCTCACTGTGGGATCAATGCGGTCTGAACATAGGTATTGATACTGTTAGCAGGTTGTTTACCATAAAAGCGAGCCAGCCTGGGCCTGGAATTGGGTAAAGAGCGCTGGTAGTTCTGATGAGTGCTTTAAAGCACAGGTTCGGTTGCCTTGGCCACCAACCAGGTGAAAAGAATGACCCACATTTGTAAGAAAGACCTTGACTGCTCAGCTCCTCCAGAAGTAGATTCAAAGTACAATGCATCTGAAGTGTTTTCCTGGAGACACTGGGGAGCAGGTGGATATGGGTCCTATTGAAATCCAGCCGTCCTTTGCACTAGGCCTGTCAGAGGATCTCTTCCTTCAAGTTGTAAGAATGCAGGCAACAGAGCACATCACAGGGTCCGTTGACATTATATGGAAGGTTTTGTGGACCAAATCGTTGTTAAAAATGGCTGTTAGGGTAGCATGCAAGTCACTCTGAGTCTTGATGAGATATGTGTTTTTATTTTAATTTTATGTCCTTTTGGTCTTCCACCAATTTATATATTTGTAGTCCTAAAGACACCCCTCTATTCCAGCCTGAGCCCATCACCTAATACTGAAATATGTCAATCTTACACTTTACATTAACTTGTTGAGATGCCTCTGTTGATGACTTGTCATTATGAAAAAATTTGGAAAAATGTCTGGATGACAGGAACTCATCACATACTAAAATCATTCATATATAAACAAATGTACTCTTGCAGTAGTAACCTTAATAAATGTATAGCTTATGTAAATTTATACTGAAATTTTAATTTCAATATACAGTGTTTAGTACATGTATTTACAGATGAAATTGTAATAAAAGTATACAATAGTAGAAATGATCAATTTAAAGATTTCAGATGGGAGGCAAGGGTGCTTGTTATTTAGCGCAAGTTTTTACTAATTCTAACAGTTTGATAATCTATAACAAGAAACTTGTTACATTTCTTTTTCTTCTATAATAAACTCTATATAAGCTATGTTGGAATGCAGCTCTTACTTCTCTGGCAGAAAATCATTATATGTGACTGCTGTTAAAGGTCAGAAGTGAAATACTTGCAGTTTCAGCTAAGTTCTTTTGCTGTGTGCACTTCAAGAACAGCTTGTGTAAGATGGCATTAACATGACACCTTTAGCTCTGTGGTTACATAAATTATAAGTCAGGTACCACATTTAAAAATTGTCGGAGTTTAGAATTTTAGAAAATACATTTCCTAAATCACCGTTTAACTACTTCAAGACAATGCAAAAACTTTTATTGTAACTCAGATCATAGCCAAGTGTAGTATAATTTCATCAAAATGCAATTTACTGTATGGTCCAAAAAATGCAATCCAAACTTTGACCAACACAACAGTGAAATCACTTACCTACTAGTAAAAAATACTTTTAAAGGTGAAAAGCCATGTCAGTTTAAAAATAATTAACCTTTAACTATATTTAGTAAAATATAGTATTGATGGTAAACTGAGTATTTTTTTTTTTTGCAAGGTGAATAAATCTAAAATTGGTCAAAAACTAATCCTTGAAACCACTGAAAATACATTTCTCTGACTATATGAATATTTACTTGAAAGCCCAATTCAAATTACCCTGGTTCATTAAAAGGGGTTGTTCGTACTGCTTTAACCCATCTCCTGAACTATACCTACTTGACCTCTGGACATTTTACCCCCCCCCCCCCGTTCATGACCAGGCAATTGTTTGCTTTTTTTAGCGCTGTGTTACTTTAACTGACAATTGAGTGGTGATGCAAAACTGTACACAAATTACACTTATAAAAAAAAATCCCACACGTAGAGATTTCTTTTGAGCTATAAACTGAAAAACGCGTCAGCGTAGCCTGCACCCACGTACCCATGTAACCCAATAAAGGACTTTTATTCAAGAGCATCCGAGTCACCAGCCCTTTTCTGATTCAAGTACTGCATTTTGGGGCCTGAACGTCCTGGCTAGAGCACCGGTTCACAGTTCATAGATCATCATATTGGCAGTGGAGCTGGGGTATCATTTTGCTTCTCTCATAAACTGAAAAAGGCCGTATAGTTTGAGAAAAAACAATGTTTTTTACTTTCTGTTATAAAGTGTATCCAGTTGCTTACCTTGGGCGTCTTACAAATGTCCATAAAACCCCCTTATCTGTACACAGGATGTGTCTTGTACAGCCTGCACTATCTTATCTTTTCGTATCTCCTTCTACTCAGCTTCTGTGCACAGTCCATAAGATTCTATGACTGGGAGCTAGTCTGAAACCTTCCTCACTGAATGATTACTCTGACAGAGAATCTCAGTGAGAATTCAATGTAACATTTTAAGCCAAAACAACAAATGAGTGAGTAGCTATCTTATCTCCTGCATTCTGTGTCAAGCAGATTTGTAAGTGAGAGAGCTGCAGCTTACAGAGGAAAGTTTTTATTGTGTGCACAGGGAGTTAACTCTTAATTAACCAGGACAAGCCCTTTTTTGTACTACTTAAGCCTTTAATTTCAACCTGTATACTCACTATTTAACAGTTTCATCTCCTGTTCCATGTTTCTATTTTAAATGACTTGCTGGAAACATTTTTTTATAAAGCACATATCTACATTGTTATCTTTAATGATTTACTGTTAAAAATACATGGTTTAGGGTATACATTTTTATTTTAAATCAGTAAGAACTATAAATTACTGCTGCATTATGAGAAAAATGAAATGTATGCAAAAAAAAAAAAACGTTATTTCTTTTGTAAATAACTTTAACATGCTTTGTACCAAAAATGTAATTTTATTGTTGCAGTAAGTAGAACAAGCAGCAGAATAAAATGTATATGTTTTTCTCACATTAATGGTACTTGTGCTCAAAAAATATTACTGATCAAACTTGAAAAAGTAAAAAAAAATTCAGATTTTTACTGTTTTCCCCTTTAAAACGCAAATAAATAAAAAAAAATAAAATAAACTAAAAAATTCAGATTTTTACTGTTTTCCCCCTTAAGACACAAATAAATAAAAATAAAAAAATAAAATAAAAAATTCAGATTTTTACTGTTTTCCCCCTTAAAATGCAAATAAATTTAAAAAATTCTCAGAGGACTTTAGGGTCACGAGAAAGCACAGTCTGTCCCCCAAAAAAACAATGTGTATCAATTCTTTATTATAAGTAATAACAAAGTTATAGACTCATGAACAGACACGTAGCAGAAATGTGAAATATGGTCTGGTCCATAGGGGGTAAACAGGTGTGAGAGCTGAAGTGAAATATCCAATTAAAAAAAATCTGATTTGTTCATAAATCTCTGCAAAAACTGGCACATCCCCATTGATGGGACAGAGCTCTGTATTGTTTACATTCACAGAGCTTTGTCCTGTCAGCCTCTTCACCGATCAGCGGGTGCTGGGTGTCAATCATTGGCCAGCACCCGCTGATTGGTTTGTGTTGTGACTAAACATATGTGATCCAGCACAGGAGAGACACTCTGCCGCTGTACTCCTACATGAGGCAAGTAGATATAAAGAAAAGCATCTTAGTAAGGTACACAGTCATCACATGGTGAGAACTAATATAGGAAATAATTTAGAATGCAGGGTGTCTCCACTCTGATGTCAATTACTTCCTTCCCAGTTTTTTAACAGAGAAAACAACATAGAGTATACCAGTAGTGGGTATGCAAAGGCTTTTTCTCCTTGGGGCACTTATTTGACCAACAAAAAAATATGATTATGATGTTCCCTCAACTTTGCTAAAGATTTGATTTTCTGCCGTGGCACTTTTTCTTTTACAAGCAATTCAAATATTTTTAACTACTATATTAAGGCATCCAACAAGGATGCCGATTAGCTGCTGATTTTTCAGCGTGCTCATTCAACAGAAGCCGGTCGTGGGACTTCTGTTGGATGAGGAGCTGTACTCACGGCTAAAAGTCATCCTGTAACTGCCAAACCAACCATTTTCTGCTGATTTTCAGACCCTGTGTACATAGCTTTAGTCTCATTTTCAGGTCACCACCTGGTCAGACCTAATCACCTCTCTTTGAGGCCAGAGTACAAACTCTCCTAGTGTCTCTCTCCACACACATGCAGCTCCTGCAGCAGTTTGTCTCCATGGAAAGGAGCCCTGAATCATAACCAGCCCCTGATTAAAAAGACTGTACCATCAGTCTGACCTCCAGCAAGACACGAACACAAGGTTAGAGGCTTCATCCCTCCCAAAACGTTTCAAAGGCTCTAGAATCCAGAGCCCAATGCAGGAGTTATTAGTCCTAAAAAAAATATAAAACCAGTTTTCTCCACTTAGAATAGCCATCCTGGAGCCCCTTTAACCTGCAACACTGATAACCCTGTGAAAAATATAGGCTGTCTGACAACATGACAAGGCACAACACTGTCATTTTTTTGTTTTTTTGTTATCAATTTTTGCAAACAGTTAATTTTTCTCCTTCGTTGATGTACGCTGATGAGGCGGCACTGATGGGCACCGATAGGTGGCAGTGATGGGCACTGATGGGTGGTGGTTATGGGCACTGATGGGTGGCAGTGTTGGGCACTAATTGGGCACTGATTGATGGCAGCACTGCTAGGTGGCACTAATAGGTGGCACTTGTAGCCTTTAATAGGTGGCACTTGTGGGCTTTAATAGGTGGCACTTGTGGGCACTGTGGGCACTGGCAGATGGCACTTGGAGGCACAGATGAGGCATCTGTGCCTCCTTCCTCTTCGGGACCGATGTCCCTTTGACATAAGCCGGTGATCGGCTTTTTTTCCTCCTCACGCTTTCAGCGTAAGGAGAAAATGAAACCGATCACCGAGCTTTTGTTTACACCATGTGACCAGCTGTCATTGGCTGACAGCTGATCACATGGTAAAGGGGCCGGGACCGGCCCCTTACTCGGATCTGTGATCATCCGAGTCTCCGTGACTCAGTGATCACAGCGCGCACACCGCGCGCCCTGCAGGGTGCGCGTGCATAGGGGAGGACGTCATATGACGTCCTCCCGGAGATTGAGGTCCGCGCTGTAGCCGTCATTCGGCTATGGCCCGGACCTCAAGTGGTTAAAAGTATTCAAACTATTGCTACACCACACAATGTTATCAAATACAGTAAACACAACCCCAAAAATAGATACACAAACAATTTTATTTTCAAATCTAGTTGGCCAAAGCCTAACATAATTATGTGTTTCCCACTTTTTACTGGGGAACACACACTGTAGGTGTTTTGTAACAGCTGTGTAAGGATTGAAAGTTTCAGATCAGTTGTGGCAGCACGCAAGAGGTTTAGTTTACACCCTAATATACCTATGGTCAAACCTAATCATAGCAATATAGAGTCCTCAGTGGAACAACTGAATTGCATTATGACAATCTTCAGGAACACAGCATGGTATGCCATAGAGAAACTTAAGGGCACTCTGGGATAATTGGAGGTATTTTAAAGGGGACACAAAGCTAAAGGAAGATATTAGGGATGCACCGATACCGATACCAGTATCGGTGCTGATACTTGGCATTTTCGGGAGTATCGGTACTCGTAAAAATGCACCGATATCAGAAACCGAAACCGGAAGTGACGTCAGCCAGGGCGGAGCTCGTGAACCGGATAAGGTTGCAGCCTCTCCACATGGCGGTGAGTGCAGTTTCCCTCATGACATGTGTTTTGCTTCTAATGCTGCTGCTGCTGCTGCTGCTGCTGCTCCTCCTGCTACATGGCTGCCCCACATGGCGAGCGTCCTCCTTACACCATGTCCCCTCATGGCGGCCGGTGAGTGCTCTTCTCTATTTCTAACTGTTGCTTGCTTGCTTTCATCTTATGTGTCCCGCGGCCAGTGATTGCTGTACAGTACTACTAGCTTACATCATCTTTTGCCTAATATGGCGGACGGCCTGTGTTATACTTAAGTTAGTTTTGTCCCACATTGTCTCTCTCTCACTTGTCTAACATGGTGGCCGGCCTGTGTTATACTTAAGTTTTTTTTTTTGTCCCACATTGTCTTTCTCTCGCTTGCCTAACATGGCGGCCGACCTGTGTTATACTTAAGTTAGTTTTGTCCCACATGGTCTCTCTCTCACTTGTCTAACATGGCGGCCGGCCTGTGTTATACTTAAGTAAGTTTTGTCCCACATTGTCTCTCTCTCACTTGCCTAACATGGCGGACGGCCTGTGTTATACTTAAGTTAGTTTTGTCCCACATTGTCTCTCTCTCTCTTGCCTAACATGGCGGCCGGCCTGTGTTATACTTAAGTTAGTTTGTCCCACATTGTCTCTCTCTTGCCTAACATAGTGGCTGGCCTGTGTTACACTTAAGTTAGTTTTGTCCCACGTTGTCTCTCTCTCTTACCTAACATAATGTCCACTGTCCACGATGGCGGCCGGCCTGTGTTTGTGTGTGTTACATAACTTAGTGTCCCACATTTTCTCTGTTGCCTAACATGTTCATCATGGCGGCAAATGACTGCTGCTGTTACATAAATAATCATTGTCTCTTGCCTAACATTTTCCTGCATGTGCCTTTCTGAGACCATCCTCTGCTTTTTGTATTGTAGAGATACCGACCGTTGTACCCAACAGATGGATGTCATAATCCCCGCTGGTTTACTTGGCCATACCAAGATGCTGGATGCAGCAGGAACAAACAACAAGCACCGGTGAGAGCAGCTTCATTATTCTAAAAAATAGTAGGTGTCATGAAGTGTGAAAAAATCAGAAAACAAAACATTTGGGCTCCAAATTTTTTCCCCATGTTCCTCATTTTTTCCCCTTAAGGTGGAGAGACTTACTTATTTCTGGCTTTAAGTGCAATGCAAACGGATGCCACTGCCACCAGCAAAATGTCAGCTGTCTGGAAGTTTTTTAAAATTGATGAAACCAACAAACGCATTGCAGACTGCAAACTCTGTTCTGCCAAAATATCCAGAGGAGGTTCAAAAGTTAGTTCTTATAATACCAGTAATCTCATAAAACACCTCAAAATGAAACACAAGGCTGAGCATGGCGAATTTAGAGCTGTCACTAGCTCTTGCACTCAGCAGCTGACACTGCAGCAAACCCTTGCCAGACGTGAAAAATTTTCCATCGATAACCCAAGGGCTAAAAAGTTTCTGAAGTAGTTACCCAATTCATCGTTCTTGATGATCAGCCACTATGAATAGTTGACAATGTAGGTTTTCGGCGACTTATGAATCTTTTGGAGCCAAAGTATGAAATTCCCAGCCGCCTATCATGTCACAGATGTCATGTTGCCACAATTACACAACACAGTGAAAAAACACATTACCAACATGCTACAGGAGGACATAAAGGCTATCAGTTTCAGCACGGACATTTGAAGCAGTAGTGTGAGTCCCGTGTCTGTAATTAGCTTAACTGCACAGTGGATTGATGCCAATTTCACTCTGCACCAAGTCATGCTGCACGCAAAGAAATTTCAAGGCTCTGACACAGGCCAAGCTATAAGAAGCATACTAGAAGAAATGCTTGACACTTGGGAGATTCCCAAAAGTTCTGGCATATTCTCGGTTGCAAGATATTCAGATCCAGCTTGGTCAACCCATTAAAAGACTTCAACAAGATGTTCAGGGGGGGCGTGGCCAAGGCAGGCATGTGAGAGGATGCATCTCCCACAGCTCCCGGCAGTGATCCGGTAACCGATCCTCCCCCAGCCCACACACCAAATTTATTTTGCCCTATGCAGTACGGGTACGATCCTGAGACCCCAGGGGAACATCCGCCGGCTTTCTGCACTAGGGGAAAGTTCCGAAAAGGACAGACGGAGATGACGGGCCTGGAGGTCCAAGATGGCGCCGCGGCGTCTCCAGTGAAACACACACCACGCGGACAGGACAAACTGAAAGACTCTGGTCCTAAATCAAGTAAGACGCCTAAAATCCTGGGTAAAGATGCCCCTAGAGACATGATATATTATGCACAGAAAATGTCTGGGACACTGGGAGCAGAGCAGCCATCCCGCCATGCTGGGATACAATCTATGCAGGAGGCAATACAGGCAGATAATATACAGGTGCACTGGGGAGAGGAGGAGGGGGAGCAGACAGCCCATGCATCTGGGGAACCACAAGGCTCAGCGGACCCGGACAGTGTACAGCCTACTTTAGCTGACATACTTAGAGCTGTGAATAATTGTACAGCCTGTCAAGATGAATGTTGTATGTACCCGCCCTATTCACAACAATGCTCCATGCTTAGAACGATATAACCAACAGTATATATAGCATATATATAAAATTAAACATATGAATAAATATGAATAAATAAATAGCAGCCGCTTGAATAATAAGTAATATATATATATAGGCAATAGTGAGTCAGTTAAGTCAATAGCATTCCTTCAGTATTGCAGCAGCGCTGTGTGACCCCAATTATTAGGATCCTTTTTTCCAATCAAGTTCATAAAGTGCAAAGACAGGAAACAGATGATAAAAAGATTATATACATCCCCCTAGTAAATAATCTCGTGTTCTGTGAGGGTAGTTAGTCCATTCACCAAGTGATACACCACGTGCTGGGATCCCCAATGAAAAACTCACTCACCAGAGATTTAATCAATATGAGCCTTGATTAGTATTAGTTGGTCTGCACCACTCTCCAAACGACCACCAGATGTCAGTCTAATTCTCGGTAGTTCCAATGCAATATGTGGGAGAAATAAATGTCCACATAGTGTGATACCGCTAAACACTTTTATTAAAACATCTAAACATTTCCTTTTAAAAACATGCGTACCAGATGATCATTCAATAAGAGCAAAGAAAATTAAGTGCACTGTCCTGTTGCATCCTTTAATCCGACAGGGATGGCAGGAGCGCTCACTGTGTGTAGTTACAGCTGTGCGCTTCCTGATTCCTCGGTCAATGGAGTGCATGCGTCACTTCCGGTGTATCACGTCCCTGACGTTTCGTCCTATCCTGGACTTCTTCTGAGGGCGTGCCACACCAGACAGGAAGCCGGTATTTATGTGTGTACTGGGTGCAGCTACCAATCAGCAGAGCCTTAGGTCCGTGGAAGGTTACAGGTTCCCGCCCCCATGCTTAATACTTTTAGCAATGGGAGAATCAGCCAACTTCAGTCCGTCACTCCCCTAGCCTGCACAGAACACATCTATACTGGTTTTTTATGTGGAAGGAGACCCATTCATAAAAAACAAGTGCCTACCATGCTCAGGGTCACCCAGTATGTGCGCTGCGATTAATTAATTCGCAACGCAACTCCCGGAACATCCACGAGAGCATCATAGTCATTCTTTAAATTGCCATAAACATATTTTCTTCTATATAGTGCAATCGTCCACAACAGCATTATATAGCATTAATTCATCATGCCGAATACCCTTACAGCATAATGACACAGTGTCTAAAAAAATGCATAGCGATTTTTTAGATATACAAAATCCTATCTGGCCAAAAAGGTGAATTACATCTAAACCAGACAAAGAATACACTGCATGCTACTGACTAAAGATTATATAAAGATGGTATATCTTAATTATATAACATAGATTGCACTTAGTGAATACATTTAAAATGGGCGTACTAAAAACCTGGCCGAAAAAAATTAAAAACGATCCTTAATAAATTTATCAGTGCTAATAAAAAAAAAATTCTTTGCAAAATGTGAGTTTGACAGGAAGAGAGCAGGCAATTTTGGTAACGGCTGATGTTTCCTCTCTCTACTCCATTATACAGCATGATGATGCCTTATTAGCACTTAATTGGGCCCTTAGCCAAAGAGAAGATCTCCCCCACAACCAAAAGATTTTTCTAAGGAATGCCCTGGATTTTTGCCTTTGTCATATTTATTTTTGGTATGACGGTGCATTCTACTCACAACAAAGAGGCGAAATTCGCACCCAGCATCGCCAATCTATTTATGGCGGAGTGGGAGGATAAGACCATTTTCAGAGAACAAAGGCCCGAATTAATATTTTACAAGCGCCTTATTGATGACCTGTTCTTTATTTGGGATGGCACATCCGATTCATTAGAAAAATTCATACAGTCCTTGAATAATAATAAAAACAACACCAAGCTTACTTCAGACTGACACAAAGAGTAAATAAACTTTTTGGATGTCACCATTTATAGAGTGAATGGTAAACTAGAAACAAAAGTTTATTAAAAAAAAAACGATAGGAACAGTTATTTGCCCATCTCAAGTGGTCATCATCCGTTATGGCTCCGTAATGTTCCGAAAGGTCAGATTGTGAGAGTAAGAAGAAATTGCTCTCAAGATACACAGTTCTTAGCTCAATCTAAAGTCCTCACAGATAGGTTTGAAGCCAGAGGTTATGACCCGTTAATATTGAAGAAAGTGGTTGAAGAAGTGGCAACAATACCTAGATCCACATGCTTACAAGAAATATGTCCAGCAGGATCTGAGATACCACAAATTCAAACAAATCAGAATAAAGAATGGGGTTTTATTTCTCAATTCCATGTTCAAGACAAGGAAGTGGAGGAAATCTTTAAAAGACACTGGCACATACTTTTGATGGATAAGAAACTCACTTCAGTACTACCTCCTGTACCCCAATTTATCTATAGGAAAACAACGAGTTTTGGGGACAGAATAGTAAAAAAAGTGATTGATCCCCCTAAGCGTCCTCTGACATTTTGGGACCGTAATGGCTTCTTTGCATGCAGAAAATGCAAAGCCTGCAGAGAGGTTTCGAGACCCCTTAGAGGTGTCAATAACTTTCATTCTCCAGTGAATAATCGCAGCATTGAAATTAAACAGTTTATCACATGTAATAGTACCTTTGTAATTTACACATTAAAATGTCCATGCGGTCTAATTTATATAGGCCGCACCAAAAGACTATTGCGGGTGAGAATAGCTGAACACATACATAACATAGAAATAGGCTATAAGGATCACAACGTCTCACTGCATTTTAAATTAAAACATAATAGGGATCCGACAGGATTAGAATTTTGGGGGGTAGAACACCTCGAACCCTATTGGAGAGGCATAAATCGCATTCGGGAGTTATCCAAATGCGAAACTCGGTGGATTTACTCTGTGGATGTGATTTCGCCCAAGGGTCTCAATATAGAACTCGACATTAACTGCTTCATCAGTGGTACATTTGGGGTATATAATTCCTGTGTTATGTGATATCCAACATATACACTTTAATACTCTCTATCGCTTTCCAGTGTATTTTATGTACTTTTATTGATCATTGATTTTTATTGTTATATTTTATTGTTTTATTAGCACTGATCATTTTATTAAGGATCGTTTTTAATTTTTTTCGGCCAGGTTTTTAGTACGCCCATTTTAAATGTATTCACTAAGTGCAATCTATGGTACATAATTAAGATATACCATCTTTATATAATCTTTAGTCAGTAGCATGCAGTGTATTCTTTGTCTGGTTTAGATGTAATTCACCTTTTTGGCCAGATAGCATTTTGTATATCTAAAAAATCGCTATGCATTTTTTTAGACACTGTGTCATTATGCTGTAAGGGTATTCAGTATGATGAATTAATGCTATATAATGCTGTTGTGGATGATTGCACTATATAGGAGAAAATATGTTTATGGCAATTTAAAGAATGCCTATGATGCTCTCGTGGATGTTCCGGGAGTTGCGCTGCGAAGTAATTAATCGCAGCGCACATACTGGGTGACCCTGAGCATGGTAGGCACTTGTTTTTTATGAATGGGTCTCCTTCCACAAAAAACCGGTATAGATGTGTTCTGTGCAGGCTAGGGGAGTGACGGACTGAAGTTGGCTGATTCTCCCATTTCTGACAGTATTAAGCATGGGGGCGGGAACCTGTAACCTTCCACGGACCTAAGGCTCTGCTGATTGGTAGCTGCACCCAGTACACACATAAATACCGGCTTCCTGTCTGGTGTGGCATGCCCCCAGAAGAAGTCCAGGATAGGACGAAACGTCAGGGACGTGATATACCGGAAGTGACGCATGCGCTCCATTGACCGAGGAATCAGGAAGTGCACAGCTGTAACTACACACAGTGAGCGCTCCTGCCATCCCTGTCAGATTAAAGGACGCAACAGGCACAGTGCACTTAATTTTCCTTGCTCTTATTGAATGATCATCTGGTACTTATGTTTTTAAAGGGAAATGTTTAGATGTTTTAATAAAAGTGTTTAGCGGTATCACACTATGTGGATATTTATTTCTCCCACATATTGCATTGGAACTACCGAGAATTAGACTGACATCTGGTGGTCGTTTGGAGAGTGGTGAAGACCAACTAATACTAATCAAGGCTCATATTGATTAAATCTCTGGTGAGTGAGTTTTTCATTGGGGATCCCAGCACGTGGTGTATCACTTGGTGAATGGACTAACTACCCTCACAGAACACGAGATTATTGACTAGGGGGATGTATATAATCTTTTTATCATCTGTTTCCTGTCTTTGCACTTTATGAACTTGATTGGAAAAAAGGATCCTAATAATTGGGGTCACACAGCGCTGCTGCAATACTGAAGGAATGCTATTGAATTAACTGACTCACTATTGCCTATATATATATATATATATATATATATATATATATATATATATATATATTACTTTGAAGGAACAGTTTGGGGGCCTGAGAGAAGATGTGTTGCTACTAAGGCAAGACATGCAAAAGATACGTGAGCGTACCACGGCTGTGGAAAGCAGAGTCAGCGACATGGAAGATCAGCTACCACCCATGACACAGGATACCAGAACAGCATTACAGTTAGCCAGGGATGCATATGATCGTGCAGAGGACATGGAAAATCGCTTAAGGCGAAACAATGTTCGCATAGTGGGGTTGCCTGAGAAAGTGGAGGGCAGGGACCCCACCACATATGTTGAAAACTGGCTAGTGGAAATCTTTGGAAAAAATGCCTTTTCTCCAATGTTCGCGGTGGAGCGTGCTCACAGAGTGCCCTCACGCCCTCCTCCCCAGGGGGCCCTCCAAGGCCCATTCTTGCAAGAATTTTACATTATAAGGACAGAGAAGCTGAAGACAGACACCCAGGACCGGGAGCCTCTGCCCTCTCCAGGAATACCCCCCTGGCGCGGTTGTTGCAAGAGGTGGGCTGGGTGGATGTCTGGAGACATAGGAATCCAGGGATTAGACAATTTACATGTTTCTCTAAAACACACGGTTGTTTGTCCAGAATCGATCTGGGGGTGTGCAGCTTAAACATGCTCCCGTTTGTGTCTGACATGATACATAGGCCCCGTAGTGTATCCGACCACTCTCCAGTGGTTATACGGATTACAATAGCCCCAATAGTTACACTACCTAAAGCCCCTTGAAAATTCAATGCCTTTTGGTTGAAACTGTTCCGCTCACATGATGGGATAGTGGGGAGCATGTGTGAGTTTTTCCACACCCAGGATCCAAATGACTCTATAGTTGGGCAGTGGGATGCCTTCAAGGCATATTTGAGGGGTGTGTTAATCGCTGAAATGAATAAGGTCAAACAAGACTCATCTGCTCTTAAAACTGAAATTGAAGCTAGAGTACAAGAAAAGGAACAATTATATGTTGCGGATCCTTCTGACTCGACCAAGGAGGCATGGCAGGCAGCTCTTTCTGCATATCATCAACTGCTATCCTCGTCGGCCGACAAGAAGAGATTCTTTGCAAAACAGGCGTTTGTTGAAGAGGGCGAGAAACCGGTCCGCATACTGGCGAGAATCGCGAATTCATACCAGAAGTCACCAACCATAGGAGCTATTAGGACTAAGACGGGTAACATAGTCAATACGCCTGAGAAGGTGCTGCAGGAACTAGCTACTTATGAAGACTTATATAGGCCGGGTACATCTTATACTCCAGAGGAGTTAGAACAATACTTGGGACAGATAGATTTCCCCAAACTAAACAAAGATCAGAGAGTACTCTTGGAGAGTCCTCTTACAGTAGAAGAACTACAGACTGCGGTTGGATCCTTTCCTAACTGTAAAGCGCCGGGGTAAGATGGGATTCCCATAGAGATATATAAACAATACCCTACTGAATTACTACCCCACTTGCTTAAGGTCTTCAATACAGCTCGGGAGGAAGGGCGCTTACCAATATCAATGTCCAGGGCTAATATTGTTTTGTTACTTAAACCTGGCAAGGACCCAGTAGATCCAGGGGCGTATCACCCGATTTCTCTGCTACAGAGTGATGTGAAAATATTTGCTAAAGCTCTGGCCATTAGATTAAATGGAGTTATCACTTCAATTGTGCATGGCGACCAGGCTGGTTTCATGCCCAATAAATCAACTGCAGTCAATTTGAGAAGGCTATTCCTTAATATACAATCTAAGGCAGACAATATGGGCTCCAGGGCCCTGCTGTCATTGGACACCACTAGGCATTTGACAGCATAGATTGGGACTACTTGTGGTCGGTTTTGCAAAATTTTGGATTTGGTCCGCAGTATATCTCTTGGGTCAAGCTCCTTTAAAGCCAGCCTGAGGCCGCAGTGAGGGTGTCTGGCTTTCTGTCCTCGAGCTTCGCATTGAGGAGAGGCATGAGACAGGGATGTCCCCTGTCTCCCCTCCTCTTCGCGCTGGCTATTGAGCCACTGGCGATTGGGATCAGGGCAAATCGGCGCATCACAGGTTTCTGCTATGGTGACATGCAGGAAAAAATTATGTTGTATGCTGATGACACCATGCTTTTACTTGGTGACACTGGCCTCTCCCTTCAGGAGGCCATGTCGACCATATCCAAATTCGGGAAATTTTCTGGTCTTCTTATAAATTGGTGAAAGTCTGCCCTTCTCTTATTGGATGGAGATGAATTACAGAAGGTGAGCGCTACTTGCCCTATTCCGATTGCTACTTCCTTCAAGTACTTGGGGATTCAAATTAC
The DNA here is from genome assembly GCA_037952925.1 of Lithobates clamitans. Lineage (NCBI taxonomy): Eukaryota > Metazoa > Chordata > Amphibia > Anura > Ranidae > Lithobates > Lithobates clamitans. The sequence continues at coordinate 561,604 of JBBGZY010000232.1, read as the reverse complement.
ATCTCAGCCCAGGGATTTTATACATTTGAATGTTTTTCCCCTCCTACAGTGCTTCCGGGACAAAATCAGGACTTGGAACTCTCTCTTACTGTCGGTAGCGGGTAGAGTAAACCTAGTAAAAATGATTCTTATGCCACAGTTACTTTATTTCTTACATAACACCCCTATGGTCATCCCCCTAAAAATATTTCATATAGTTAATGCCATTTTCCGAACCCTTATTTGGAAGAATGGCCCTGCCCGGATCAAATTAGAACATTTACAGTGACCTAAAGATTGTGGTGGATTGGCATTGCCCAACCCTTGGTTGTACTACTTGACTTCCCAATTACAGCACCTGATCGGTACATTTGTCCCGTCACAAAACTCATCCCACAAGCTAATGATTCATACAGTAGGTAGGGGACCGATTCATATGGTTTTGGAGGCATTGGCCTTCACTAAACCACGTAAAAAATACCCAACTTTCAGTCTGGTACAAAAGGTGTGGAATAAGTCCAAATATCTCCAGAATGCTGATGGCTACACGGAATACAGTCCCATTTGGTATAATGACGCTTATGGGGAGTTAGCTAAATTACAATGTGGAGCTCCTTGGAAGCAGTTTGGAGTCACACATATTAAATATATATTTAGGGATGGGGTGCTACGTACGTTTGCTGATTTAAAGGAAGCGTATAATTTGCCAGCATCAATGTTGTTTTACTATGTGCAACTTAGACATGCAGTAATGGCCCAGAGCCGCTCCTCGGAGTGGCATTTGTCCCCAACCCCAGTATTTAACCTTCTGAGGGATGCTGACTCATCTAAAGAATTTATTTCTCAATGCTATGCCATCCTGTTACAATCCGTGATGAGGCACCATCCCCTGCGGGTGAGAGAGAAATGGGAAACAGAGATGGGACAGCTAGATGGGGATCAGTGGGAAGAGATCTTTCAGGCGGTGAACCTATGTTCTCTTAATGTGTCACAAAAACGTACCCAATTATATATACTATTGAGAACGTGCTATACTCCACATAGGTTACATTTAATGAATAGGCAGGCGGAACCAACATGTACTAGATGCAAACGCGAGCATGGGGACCTTACACATATGTTGTGGAGATGTCCCAAGTTACACACGTATTGGGCAGGAGTGGTGCGGAACATCAACTCTGTTTTTAATGTGAATCTTCCACAGGACCCTAGAGCATGTCTCTTGGGGGCTCTGGAGGAATATGAATGGGAAGGACACAGTAGAGAAGCTGTGCATAGAGTACATTTCAGGCTAGAAAACTGATTATGACCCATTGGAAGTCTGATATGCCCCCGACCATTAAAGAATGGACTGATAATATTAACATAACTCTGAAAATGGAAAAGTTGATTTATCAACATAGAGGTAGCATGCAAAAATTCGAAAAAATATGGGGTCCATGGTTGGATGTGCTGGGATTAGCCCCTGATTGAGGTGGAATGTAATTGGAACAATGTACTAGACGTGTTATATTGATGCTGATGATTGTTCACTGGATTATGTAATGTATTGTATAAGAGGAGTCATACAGTTCTGCTTACAATGCTTGTAAAGTTTTTCCTGCAAACTTAATAAAGTTTTGTTGGATTAAAAAAAAAACAAGATGTTCAGACTTGCTGGAACAGCACTTTTTACATGCTGCAGTCTCTGATACAGCAAAAACGGGCTATTGGAGTATATGTGTCAGAACATGAGCTGCCTGCAATGATCATTGCAAATCAGTGGAAGCTCATGGAGAAGATGATCAACATCTTGGCTTGGTTTTGCACAGAGCAAGCCAAACAACTGTTTTTGCCGTGTCCCCCGCCCTCCCCTTTCCTTCTCGCAGTTCCCCTACAGCAAGCTTCCACAGTTGTTGCTTTGCTTGCATGACATTGTCTAATGTCTTGTATTTTCCTTCTTCTAGGTATAAAGATCGTTTTTTCTCAAATGCAGATGCTGGCAGGCAGGCCAAAGAGATGTTTGTGCTGGAAATGCAATAAATATCTTCTGAACAGGTACTACAGGCACAGGCAGCTACACCTGAGGTGCTTGAGAAACCAGCTACCAAAAGGCCTTGCACTGAGCAACAGCCAGATAACGTTGTGACTGTGGACAGTGTTTTTCAAGAAATTGCTTATTCATCTACATTTGAGAACAGTGCTCCCACAGCTGCTACCATTCAACTAGAAGCATATCTTGGAGAGGTCAATGTGCCTCGTTCGACAAACCTCTTGAGTATTGGGCAGTCAATAAACTGTAAATTTCCCACTCTAACCCAAATGGCACAAAAATATCTTTCAGCTCCTTTCAGTAGTGTGGAAAGTGAAAGATTGTTCAGTGCAGTGTCACACATTCTGACTGACACCAGAAACCGACTTCTAACTGAACATGCAGAGATTCTTCTGTTTCTTAAAAAAAACTTGCCACTTGCGTTTTAATTGGAAAAGTAATCTACCGCCTGTTACTGTCCAACTGTAAGGCATCATGCACAGTTGCATGCTGCAGCTCAAAGCAACTGCTCCACCTGGCATTTGAGCATTTTTTTTAGCGTTTCCTCTGCCTGTTATCTCCCCTCCATGTTGCCCTTTAAAAAAAAAAAAATATGCCTTTTTAACTGCATGCCACAACCTTTTTCCCTAAGTGAAAAAGTGAATCACCTATGGTGTGCACATTGCACACTATAGGTGATTCAACGTGCAATGCATGGGGGACACATAGCCTATATGGAGCAGCATAGAGTTAATACTACAGGCAAATGAAAGGAGCAGCTACTTTGAGCTTTATTGTGCATGTGGCCTTACTGCTGCTAAGTCCTTGGCTCCTTGGCCTTGCCATCCTGGAATGACCCTAATTTTGGTCTGTGAAAAATGTTTTTTTCACGAGTTTTATAAGAAGTTGAACTATAAGCTAGCGCTTTTTTTTATTATTTAAAAAATGTTTACAAAATAATGTTAGTTTTGAGATACTGTTCAGTTGCTCCTCCTCAGACCTAACATTATTTAACTGTATTGCACTTGGGTTGGTTGATGTGATGACGTGAACTTGTGATGTTTGTTTTATACCTGGCGTCATCAACAATGATGATATTTCATGTTCTGTGTGACATTTGAGCTTTTCATTATCAAGGCATAATGCCTGTACAATGCAGCTAAAAGCCTCTGCTCCTCAAGGGGTTTGAGCTTTTTTTCCTGCCTGTTAACGTCTCCCCTCCATGTCAGCCCATTGCACACTAGTTTCAGGAGTTTATTGGCAGGAAAGTTTACAGGCAGAAAAAAAATCCAAAGATTTCCATTTCCAATTTCTTTGGATTTTTTTTTCTGCCTGCTGCCTGTAAGCTGCCCTGCCACTAAACTTCTGAAACCACATAGTGTTCCTTGGCCAATGGCCATCAATGAACACATAGGCTAACATGGAGGAGAAGAGGCAACAGGTAGAGAAAAAAAAGCTCAAAAGAGCTAAAACACCTGGAGAAGCGGCTGCTTTGAGCTGTTCATGAGGCCTTACTGCAGCCTACATGCCAACCTAACACACATCCTTGCCATCCTGGAATGTTCTGTCTGTAAAATGTGTTTCTCTTACACATGTGTAAGTTGAACTGGAAACAAACACATGTTGAGTTTTTTTAGGTTTTGAAATTTTATAAATAATGTCTTGTGTTGTGAGTTGACTGAGGTACTGTACTGTTCTTGCTTCTCCTCATGCCTAAACATTGTGAAATTGCAATGCACATGTCATTGATGACATTGACATTATTTTTTATATAACATGTTCTGTGCAATTTGCGCTTTAACAGCTTTGTGACCAGCAAATAAACATGTTTTCTTTCATAATCTTTTGACTGTGTTTCAATTCCTCATATTATGGCGAAAATGTGTAATTTTTCATTATTTTTTTTTTTAAATGGTCACATGACCAAAATCAGGTATCGGTAATTGGTATCGGCGAGTACATGATGTCAAGTATCGGTACGCGGTGTCAAAAAAGTGGCATCTGTGCATCCCTAGAAGATATTCTGGATAAACCCTCTGCACACTGCTATATACCCTTTCTAGCAGACTTTGCAATGAAAAACAGGGATTTTTAGTTCACACATATTGCAATATATGTTTAAGCTGGAAATTATACATATATATATATATATATATATATATATATATATATATATATATATATATATATATATATATATGTATATATATATATATATATATATATATATATTGACAGCGGGAAAGTCTCCCACTGTCAGAATACAAAGACACGGAGGATTCCCCTATTTACCGTATATAGTCGAGTATAAGTCGAATTTTTCAGCACATTTTTTTGTGCTGAAAGTGCCCCCCTTGACTTATACTTGAGTCAAGCACATTTCTGCAGCAAAAAAATTCATTTTCTGAACCGAATTTGGGGCCCCGTATCTCAGGGCCACTTGGTGCTAGGAACCCCAAATTTGGTCTACAAAACCAGTGGAACTGGTTTCACAACATATCCAAAGATGAAGTTCCTAGCACTAAGGGGCCCCGAGATACGGGGCCCCAAAATCGGTTCGGAAAATGTCATTCTCTGCTGAAGAAAAGTGCTTGACATTTTCTGAACCGACTTTGGGGCCCCATATCTCAGAGCCACTTGGTGCTAGGAACCCCAAATTTGGTGTGCAGACCCAGTGGAACTGGTACCATAACATATTCAAAGCTGGGGTTCCTAGCACCAAGTGGCCCTGAGATACGGGGCCCCAAAACCGGTTCGGAAAATGTCATTCTCTGCTGCAGAAAAGTGCTTGACATTTTCTGAACTGATTTTTGGGGCCCTGTATCTCGGGGCCACTTGGTGCTAGGAACCCCAAATTTGGTGTGTAAACCCAGTGGAACTGGTACCATAACATATTCAAAGCTGGGATTCAGTCAACTGTGTCCATCTGCAGCAATGTCATTTCAGGACCCTTTGGGTTCAGAGACCCCAAATTTTGGCTGCAGCTAGGGGGCATCTAGGGACCCTTAACTACCGAGTTTGAAGTTCAGGGGACCTATGACTGCAAATGGGCACAGTGAGGCATGCAAATGGGCACAGTGATGCTGCAAATGGGCATTGTTGACCCTCTTTTCCACTTACAGTAGCTGTGCATTTCTCACCCTCGTCTTATACTCAGGTCAATAAGTTTTTCCCATTTTTTTTGTAGTAAATTAGGGCCTCGACTTATACTCGGAACGACTTATACTCGAGTATATACGGTATATTGAATGCGTGGATGGGGAAATTGAGTTTTTCATTCAACCCACTGACTAAATGGAAAAAATGGTAACTTATAGTAGTAGTACAATGGTAATTTAAAGTGTAATGTGTAACTGTATTATTTCTATTTACATCTGATACCATGTTCTAGGTTATTTTGGAAATGTCAAAAGTTATCTTGTTTATTTTGCCCCTGACCTAATTATTATCCACAATGTGGCTACTTTATCAACCTGTTCTGCCCATTTTTTAAATGTCTGTTGACCAATCATGTATTTGTTTCTACACTGCATAAACACTTCTGTCAAAGAACAGCTAGCAGCCATTCTTCCATGGAGAATGTCCCATACACATGTATGTTTTAGGAAACATCTTTCTCTTCATCGTAAGATACATGGTCTACTCTTGACTGAATTCCACAACAGTTTTGGTGGAGAATGCCTGGGCACTCTATATCATTTTCTGACCAGTCCAGTTATGGACACACTTGGAGCACAGGATAGATAATGCCATGCCAAAGGTAAGCTTTTACCTTCAAGTCTCTCCCAACCAGGGACTGAATAGAAACTTTCAGGTTGGTGGTCGGGAGCAGAAAAAATGACTCTTAACTGCTAGCTTTTATTGCCCTCCACCCACCCACATGAACGAGCCTCTAAGGCCTTGTTTACACTTGTAGTTTGAGAGGAGGGGGCAGTAAAAACAGGAGGTTGAGACATGTTTTACTGCCTTCCAACACATGCTCAGAAAAAATTATCCATGCCATGTTTGACAGGCAGTACCGCACACTGAACATGAACTATGTAAGTGAATGGGGCCGAGCTGTAACAGCATACAATTTTGAAGCAGTGATACAGGATTTTGAGGGATTAAAACAGAAGGAGACATTATGTGTCTTCTCCGTCTGTCAAATGGAGGGTCTGGGGAGGAGGGGAAGGTCTGGGGGGCTCTGAGGAGGGGGTCTGAGAAGGAGGTGGGAGCTCAGCTCTGGGGGGTCTGAGGAGGAGAGGGGGTCTGGGGGGCTGAAGAGGAGGGGGGGCATCTGAGGGGACCTGAGGAGGAGAGGAAAGGTCTGAAGGGGGGGTCTGAGGAGAAGAGGCAAAGTCTAAAGGGCATCTGAGGAGGAGGGGGACATCTGTGGAAGAGGAGGGAAGTCTGGGGGGGTCTGAGGAGAAAGAGGAGGTCTGGGTGGTCTGAGGAGGAGGAGAGGAGAGCTCTGGGGCTGGGTTGTCCTCCTTCCCCCTTCTACTCACAGATCATTTGGAATTTAGAGGAAACTTCTTATGTCTCTTTACAGTCATGTGACATGCCACATGACAAGAGGAGAGAGGAAGAAGGGCAGTGTGCCCTCAAAACTCAGCAACACCCTGCTATGACTGAGTACTATTGCCACCTGCAGGCTGGTGGGAGGAGAAAGTTGAATCTTCTCTTTAGCTGTTCCTTCTGAAAGGAGATGTCACTCCTGACAGTAGGGATGAGCTTCAAGTTCGAGTCGAACTCATGTTCGACTCGAACATTGGCTGTTCGCAAGTTCACCGAACAGCGAACAATTTGGGGTGTTCGCGGCAAATTCGAATGCCGCAGAACACCCTTTAAAAGTCTATGGGAGAAATCAAAAGTGCTAATTTTAAAGGCTTATATGCAAGTTATTGTCATAAAAAGTGTTTGGGGACCCGGGTCCTGCCCCAGGGGACATGGATCAATGCAAAAAAAGTTTTAAAAACGGCCGTTTTTTCAGGAGCAGTGATTTTAATAATGCTTAAAGTCAAACAATAAAAGTGTAATATCCCTTTAAATTTCGTACCTGGGGGGTGTCTATAATATGCCTGTAAATGGGCACGTTTCCCGTGTTTAGAACAGTCTGACAGCAAAATGACATTTTGAAGGAAAAAACCCATTTAAAACTACCCGCGGCTATTGCATTGCCGACAATACACATAGAAGTTAATTGATAAAAACGGCATGGGAATTCCCCACAGGGAAACCCCGAACCAAAATTTAGAAAAAAAAATGACGTGGGAGTCCCCCTAAATTCCATACCAGGCCCTTCAGGTCTGGTATGGATATTAAGGGGAACCCCGGCCAAAATTTAAAAAAAAATGACGTGTGGTTCCCCCTAAATTCCATACCAGACCCTTCAGGTCTGGTATGGATTTTAAGGGGAACCCCACGCCAAAAAAAAAAATAACGGCGTGGGGTCCCCCCAATAATCCATACCAGACCCTTATCCGAGTAAGTAACCTGGCAGGCCGCAGGAAAAGAGGGGGGATGAGAGTGCGGCTCCCCCCTCCAGAACCGTACCAGGCCACATGCCCTCAACATTGGGAGGGTGCTTTGGGGTAGTCCCCCAAAACACCTTGTTCCCATGTTGATGAGGACAAGGGCCTCATCCCCACAACCCTGGCTGGTGGTTGTGGGGGTCTGCGGGTGGGGGGCTTATCAGAATCTGGAAGCCCCCTTTAACAAGGGGACCCCCAGATCCTGCCCCCCCCTGTGTGAAATGGTAAGGGGGTACTTACCCCTACCATTTCACTAAAAAACTGTCAAAAATGTTAAAAATGACAAGAGACAGTTTTTGACAATTCCTTTATTTAAATGCTTCTTCTTTCTTCTATCTTCTTCTTCTTCTGGTTCTTCTGGCTCTTCTGGTTCTTCCTCCGGCGTTATCGTCCAGCATCTCCTCCGCGGTGTCTTCTATCTTCTTCTCCTCGGGCCGCTCTGCACCCATGGCATGGGGGGAGGCTCCCGCTCTTCTCTTCATCTTCTTCTTCATCCTCTTCTCTTCTTCCTTCTTCTCTTTTTCTCTTCTTCATTTTCTTAAATGACCCCGCCCCCCGTTATGTAAGAACCGTCAGACGAGGAGACGCCGTCACACAGCGGGAGCCTCCCTCCATGCCAGCATGGATGCGGAGCGGCCCGGAGAAGAAAATGAAGAAGAGAAGAAGAGAAGAAGGAAGAAGAGAAGAGGATGAAGAAGAAGATGAAGAGAAGAGCGGGAGCCTCCCCCCATGCCATGGGTGCAGAGCAGCCCAAGGAGAAGAAGATAGAAGACGCCGCGGAGGAGATGCTGGACGAGAATGCCGGAGGAAGAACCAGAAGAGCCAGAAGAACCAGAAGAAGAAGAAGATGAAGGAAGATAGAAGAAAGAAGAAGCATTTAAATAAAGGAATTGTCAAAAACTGTCTCTTGTCATTTTTAACATTTTTGACAGTTTTTTTAGTGAAATGGTAGGGGTAAGTACCCCCTTACCATTTCACACAGGGGGGGGCAGGATCTGGGGGTCCCCTTGTTAAAGGGGCCTTCCAGATTCCAATAAGCCCCCCGCCCACAGACCCCCACAACCACCGGCCAGGGTTGTGGGGATGAGGCCCTTGTCCTCATCAACATGGGGACAAGGTGTTTTGGGGGGCTACCCCAAAGCACCCTCCCAATGTTGAGGGCATGTGGCCTGGTACGGTTCAGGAGGGGGGCTGCCCTCTCGCCCCCCCTCTTTTCCTGCGGCCTGCCAGGGTGCGTGCTCAGATAAGGGTCTGGTACGGACTTTTGGGGGGACCCCACGCTGTTTTTTTTTTTTTTTTGGCGCGGGGTTCCCCTTAAAATCCATACCAGACCTGAAGGGTCTGGTATGGAATTTAGGGGGAACCCCAGGTCATTTTTTTTTAAATTTTGGCCCGGGTTCCCCTTAATATCCATACCAGACCTGAAGGGCCTGGTATGGAATTTAGGGGGACTCCCACATCATTTTTTTTAAATTTTGGTTCGGGGGTTTCCCTGTGGGAAATTCCCATGCCGTTTTTATCAATGAACTTCTATGTGTATTGTCGGCAATGCAATAGCCGCGGGTAGTTTTAAATGGGTTTTTTCCTTCAAAATGTCATTTTGCTGTCAGACTGTTCTAAACACGGGAAACATGCGCCCCTTTACAGGCATACTATAGACACCCCCCAGGTACGAAATTTAAAGGGATATTACACTTTTATTGTTTGACTTTAAGCATTATTAAAATCACTGCTCCTGAAAAAACGGCCGTTTTTAAAACTTTTTTTTGCATTGATCCATGTCCCCTGGGGCAGGACCCGGGTCCCCAAACACTTTTTATGACAATAACTTGCATATAAGCCTTTAAAATTAGCACTTTTGATTATTCATGTTCGTGTCCCATAGACTTTAACGGTGTTCAAGCAAACTTTTTTCCTGTTCGCATGTTCTGGTGCGAACCGAACAGGGGGGTGTTCGGCTCATCCCTACCTGACAGTCAAAGAGCAGGATGAGCGGTCACAGTGCATCCTTTTTTACGAGCATCAGTCTGCTCCTGCTCTTGGCCAAGCCTCTCCAGGACCTGATAATAAACACAAGTGACTCAGTCTCTCTTGAATGTGGACAACTGTTTTGTTTCTTTGTTTGATTTCAATAATTCCCTAAATGTTTGTTAAAGCCAGTGTTTAAACTGTGTGAATAATATAGCCTTATTTCAGGGCTTGAGTGTATAAGATTGTGACCTATCTGCAAACATCTTCAGCTGTGTAGTGTCTGATTGGGAAAATCTAAAAGGGTACACACAGTGGTCTCAGGTTGGAATACACACCTAAGGAAGAGGTTTTGATTACACAAGGAAGAGAAGTATACCTATTTCTGAGTTGAAGCATGAAAACTGGCCTTATGGAATTCAGTATTGGTGTGGACATTTAAACACGTTTATTGTATTTAGAATTAATATAATATTCTCTATATATACTTTTGTTGGTTTTTAAATATTATCAAGTTTTGATTTTTTAATTTTGCAATGCTAACCTATTTTATTTATTTAAAAAATACCTGGGGGGCATCTCACTCAATCTCAGCTAGGTATGGGACTTCAGTCCACCTGTATCCCCTGTTGTGATTTGAGATCAGGACTCTGTGCAGGCCAGTCAAGTTCCTCCACCCAAACTCAAGCTCATCCATGTCTATGAACCTTGCTTTGTGCACCAGTCAAAAGCATTTGGTGGAGGAGGGATTATGGTGTGGGGTTGTTTTTCAGGGGTAGGGCTTGGCCCCTTAGTTCCAGTAAAAAGAACTCTTAAGGCATCAGCATACCAAGACATTTTGGACAATTTCATGCTCCAAACTTTGTGGGCGCAGTTTGGGAGTGGCCTCTTCCTGTTCCAACGTCACTGCACACCAGTGCACAAAGCAAGGTCCATAAATACATGGATAAGCGAGTTTGGGGTGGAGGAACTTGACTGGCCTGCACAGAGTCCTGACCTCAACCTGATAGAATGCGTTTTGGGATGAATTTGAGCATTGACTGCGAGCCAGGCTTTCTCATCCAACATACATGCCTGACTACATGAATAAGTCATTCTGTGACGAAACATGTCGGGGCGTGGCTATGATCTGTGATCTGTGACGTACACGCTTAGCTACACAGGAGGAGAGGAGTACGAGGGCTTCAAAGGACGGAGGATTCCCGAGGGAGGGGTGAGATTATACCCGGCAGCTGCACACCTCGGGTCCGCCGTGACCTTTTGATATTGATTATCCACAAGTTGAAGTTTGCTGTTCAGTACACGGTTTTTGCTCGTTTTTTATTACACCAATGTGAGTGCGATGTGTGAGGATTGCAGTGATTTGTAATAAAGTTGTTGTTGCTGAATTACACTATTGGAGCATTTACTTTCTTTTATGTGGACCCATTGAATATCATCATTTGAACCTCGCTCACATCATTTACCCTGGAGTGTGGTAAAAAAAGCGTGTTTTGCCGTGCATGAGAGTGCTGGCAGATCTTTTCGGTGAGTGCATGTCTGGAGAGTGTGGTTCACTAGCACGGCGGTGTGGTGAAAGAAGCACGGAGTTATTCAGTGTGTGCCATTTTATCACCCAGGAATCATTTGTGTGGAACATTTGATCTTCACATTTATCGTCACCATTTGTTGTCACTTTCAACCCGTTTGGACATTGCTTTGGTTTATAAGACTTTCTCTTATCCTTTTTACAGCACAAGTTGAAACACTTGCATGTGTTTTCATGTATTTTTTCATTAATTGCAAATTTATTTGGTAGCATTTATGATGTCATTAGTTTGTTATTTTTCACCTTATATTTAGGAATAGAGGTCACCACCACTATTGCACATATTCAAGCACAGATATATTTATTTAGACCTGTATTTGTCATCACTTTATGTACACCGCAGGGTATACTACTCTTTAATGAGCACCCTCTATTTAACCTCTATGTCGGTTTACCAATATCTGGATCCATAACTGACATTCAGGATTAAATAATTTTTTGACTACATGAATACACTTCTGGAAGAATGGTCAAACATTTCCATAGACACACTCCTAAACCTTGTGGATAGCCTTCCCAGAAGAGTTAAAGCTGTTATAGCTGCAAAGAGTGGGCCAACTCAGTATTGAACCCTATGGACTAAGACTAGGATGCCATTAATGTTCATGTGCGTGTAAAGGCAGGCTTCCCAACCCTAATATTATTATGTATATGTGTTCCCCAAGTGGAGAACAAGGATGAGCCGAACACCCCCCTGTTCGGGTTGCACCAGAACATGCGAACAGGCAAAAAATTTGTTAGCACACGCGAACACTGTTAAAGTCTATGGGACTCGAACATGAATAATCAAAAGGGCTAATTTTAAAGGCTTATATGCAAGTTATTGTCATAAAAAGTGTTTGGGGACCTGGGTCCTGCCCCATGGGACATGGATCAATGCAAAAAAAAGTTTTAAAAACTGATGTTTTTTCGAGAGCAGTGATTTTAATAATGCTTAAAGTGAAACAATAAAAGTGTAATATTCCTTTAAATTTCATACCTGAGTTGTATCTATAGTATGCCTGTAAAGGGGCACATGTTTCTCGTGTTTAGTCAGTCTGACAGCAAAATGACATTTCAAAGGAAAAAAAGTCATTTAAAACTACTTGCGGCTATTAATGAATTGTCGGTCCGACAATACACATAAAAGTTCATTGAAAAAAAGGCATGGGATTTCCCCACAGGGGAACCCCCAAACCAAAATTTAAAAAAAAATGGCGTGGGGTCCCCCTAAATTATATACCAGGCCCTTCAGGTCTGGTATGGATATTAAGGGGAACCCCGCACCAAAATTAAAAAAAAGGCATGGGGGTCCCCTCAAAATCCATACCAGACCATTCAGGTCTGGTATGGACTTTAAGGGGAACTCCACGCCAAAATTTTTTAAAAAATGGTGTGGGGTCCCCCCAAAAATCCATACCAGACCCTTATGCAAGCATGCAACCTGGCAGGCTACTGGAAAAGAGGGGGGATGAGAGAGCACCCCCCCTCCTGAACCGTACCAGGCCACATGCTCTCAACATTGGGAGAGTGCTTTGGGTTCCCCCTAAAGCACCTTATCCCCATGTTGATGAGGACAAGGGCCTCATCCTCACAACCCTTGCCCGGTGGTTGTGGGGGTCTGCGGGTGGGTGGTTTATCGGAATCTGGAAGCCCCCTTTAACAAGGGAACCCCAAGATCCCGCCCTCCCTGTGTGAAATGGTAAGGGGGTACAAAAGTACCCCTACCATTTCACAAAAAAATGTCAAAAATGACAAGAGACAGTTTTTGACAATTCCTTTATTTAAATGCTTCTTCTTTCCATCTTCTTTCTTCTATCTTCTTTCTTCTATCTTCCTTCGGTTTCTTCCTCCATCTTCTTCAGGCTCCCGCTGTGTGACGCTTCTCATCTTCTAACAGTTCTTAAATAACGGAGGGCGGGGCCACCCAGTGACGCACGGGGATTTGACGGGGACTTCCCTGAGGCTTTCCCTGTGATGTCAAAGGGGGCCGGATCACCCGTTTCATAACAGGTGACCCCGCCCCCTTCTGACGTCATGGGGAAAGCCACATGGAAGTCCCCGTCCATACCAGACCTGAAGGGCCTGGTATGGAATTTAGGGGGACCCCCACGTCATTTATTTTTTAAATTTTGGTTCAGGGTTCCCCTGTGGGGAAATCCAATGCTATTTTTATCAAATGTACAAGAAAGTAACTAGCTCTCCTAGGTTCACAACAAGGGGCCGTGCCACATCCAAAAAACTTATTCAAAGAAAAGAGGGGTTCCCCTAAGCAGATTTTTCCAGCACTTGCACAACAAATATATAAAGTGGAAGAGTGCAAACTTCATATAAAGAGTAAAACAATATTTTATTTAAAGATTCTCATGTGTGAAAAACATTACAAGCATTACAAGCAACGAAAACATTTTATATAATGAACACAATACAGAAGAACTTTTTTGGGGAGTGTGTTCCAATAAATGATGACACTTGTAGGATGGGACTCTTTTCAAGTCCAACGCGTTTCGGAATACATTATATTTCAGTCCTTCATCGGGGGCATAATTGAAAAGAGGAACTCATCTAAATTAATTGAAAAAGCATAAAGGATAAATTGCCATATAAGTCTATGCGTAAGTATACCATTAGTAGGTTAAATGATCAATTGATCACCTACCTGTTGTGTTATCATTGCTTTCTTTAGAACAAATGGTAAAAACCAAGAGGGAGAAGTGAAAGATGCTTGGGAATAGAATGGCAGTTGGGTATAATTTACATATGCGAAATGCTGTTCTCTGGATACTCTACCACTGTACAGTAGTTCCCCAACTAGGGGTATATAACATTTTTCCTACCCTGCCCGTCCCGGATGCGTGCTGGCCAAGGCGGTATACTGGAGCAAAGAAGGACAATCCTATAAATGGAATAGAAATCATTTGTGTACATGAAACTTCTATTGGGTATTAATATTATTTATAAAAATAATTAATGAATAAAAAAGTGTAGCAAAGAAACCCATAGTATGCATGACTAGTTGTATTAATAAAATCTATCCTGAAGTCTACTTGTTTATATTTTAGTTTCTGGACAATTTTAATATTCCATTATAAATAGACATGCATCAGACAGGTTATTTAGGAGTTATATACAACAAGTGTTGCAACCTCCCATGATGTTAATGGATATAAAATTATTTTAACATAATGAAAGTGGCAGTATAATACTGTTATGTGTTGAACTTTCACAACAAGATATATATGATATTGTACAGTAGTAAGAAGTACAAATAGATAGTCCTGTTCATGCTGTCAGGATAACTCTGATATTGTATTAGTAGTATGAGGCTGTATTAGATTTGCAGACCTAGGTATTATTAAGGACAGCAAAAACATAGCAGAAAACAAAAGCATACTTGCATGGGTAATAGTGGGTTTGGGGGACATTAGAGTTTAAGTTTTTAAGAAGATAAAGGGATAAATAAATTTAAGGAACATTGGAGTTTAAGTTTTTAAGAAAATAAAGATGAAATAGACGGATAAGTCAGTACCTTCAGTCAAAGAATGTTTGTAATTGTCCAGCCACGCATCCCAACATCCGGCGGGTATGACGCCTGAGCTGGGAATGAGTGAAGCCGGCCTATATATGGGATGCGCTTCAATTAGCCGGCACAATCATCGCGCACAGCTGAATCGTGAAACCCATCAGCTGGAGAGTCCCGGTATCGCTCCCTGAGATGGGGATGCGCGACGCCGCCCCTACCGCGCATGCGCGAGCGCAATTACGTTGGGACGGCGTCACGCACACCCATCCCACCGGCACGGAATGCCTCACCGGCGGACTATGCATGTCCACCGGAGTGGCAATATGGAGGTGAGGGGCGTAGATGTTATATCGCCCTGGTAACCTCCTGTGGCGCCGCCCAGAAAGAAGCTCTGGGCGGCTTTCCATGTCGGGCAACCGCCAGAATCAGACGCACCCGGGACGGGCCAGGGAGGGGCGAACGTAAGGGGGGATGTTGCTACTTTGAAAATGTTTACAAGTGATACTACAGCATTAAATAAACAGCAATATTTGAAATAAAAATTGTATGCTGTAGAGTGGGCAAGGAACAGCAGAAATATTGCATATGATTAAAAATCATTATATACTCAAATATGTTTGGTTAATTCTTAAATGGGCAAAAGACTGGTTCATTGGATATTTTTTCAGGAACATGTATCACAGAAGCTTGTTACAGATACATTATGGTATTGTTTATCGGCAAAGTCTGTAGTTTTTTACATTTAGCAACTGCAATTAGATCTGTTAGTTACATCAAATCATTAAGAGCCATATTCATATTCATGCTGACAAATATAAATTCAAGGATTAAAATAGAAGCAAACCAGTAACAATTCTAAGTTACCATCTTGTATAATGAATATTAGTAAACAACAAAATAGTACAATGTTTATATGTATTAACTATAATAGTACAGCTTAATATACATCCATTAGGGGTTTGACAGGCTAGAAAAATTATTACCTTGTTACTGTTGAGATGTCTGAGTGGGTACACACATGTCTCCATATTGTTATTATATTATTTTAGAGAAGAGGGGCGAACAAGAAGTGATCTTTTGTCGGGTATGCCGAAAATCTTAGACTAGTAATGGTCATAAACATTATAGGGGGGTCTTGGTCTATCCCTAGTATGTTTGGGGCAATTTGATACTCCAGGGGTCATGTGTGTGTTAAATCGGACATCTCAAGAGTTTACAGTATATGTAGTGAATACATATTGTTGCATGGTATTTCCATATGATTATGAGTAGGAGACAAATACAAATAAAGGCCATATATTAGTTTTGTCAAAATTCTTACTGAAGGAGATCTCAATATTTTATTTCTCCATTCCACCGGAGTTAAAACCTTTGAGGAGTGGTTTAAAACATATAGCCTCATTGAGGCTCATTGCTTCTTTCTGGGCGGCGCCAAAGGAGGTTACCAGGGCGATATAACATCTACGTCCCTCACCTCCATATTGCCACTCCGGTGGACATGCGTAGTCCACCGGTGAGACATTCCGTGCTGGTGGGATGGGAGTGCGTGACGCCGTCCCAACGTAATTGCGCTCGCACATGCGAGGTATGGTGGCGCCGCGCATTCCCATCTCAGAGAGCGATACCGGGACTATCCAGCTGATGGGCTTCATGATTCAACTGTGCGCGATGATTGCGCCGGCTAATTGAAGCTCATCCCATATATAGGCTGGCTTCACTCATTCCCAGCTCAGGCGTCATACCCGCAGGATGCTGGGATGCGTGGCTGGACAATTACAAACATTCTTTGACTGAAGGTACTGACTTATCCATCTATTTCATCTTTATTTTCTTAAAAACTTAAACTCCAATGTTCCTTAAATTCATTTATCCGTTTATCTTCTTAAAAACTTAAACTCTAATGTCTAATTATCCATGCAAGTATGCTTTTGTTTTCTGTTATGTTTTTGCTGTCCTTAATAATACCTAGGTCTGCAAATCTAATACAGCCTCATACTACTAATACAATATCAGATTTATCCTGACAGCATGAACACACTACCACACTATCTTGGTCTCTATCGATGTTGAAACATTGTATAGCTCTATACCGCACAGTAAGGGTCTAGCTTGTATCCGACGAATTCTATCTCAAACTACCCCCTCTGATAGATCATTCAATGAATTTATATTACAGGCATTGGATTACATCCTTCAACACAATGTCTTTAGTTTTCACGGACAATACTTCCTCCAGGTGCACGCCAATCTGTACCTGGGGGAATGGGAAAAGTCCTTATTCAATGATGTGGACCTCTCGATGTACCTGCGCCACATCACCATGTGGCGCAGGTACATCGATGACATCCTATCTTGTGGGAGGGACCAGTTGACTTACTTCACAACTTCTTAACTACATTAAATTGTAACGAATTTAACTTAAAGTTCACAATGACTTATGACTATACTTCAATAACTTTCTTGGACGTTGAGATATTTAAGGACATAAACAATTCTTTAGCTTGCAAACTTCACTGCAAACCAACATCCGGGAACACTATTCTACATTCGAATAGCTTCCACCCAAAACCATTAATAAACTCCATCCCATTTAGTCAATTCCTTAGTATTAAGCGAAACTGCACTAACAATGATGACTTTTTACGTGAATCTAGAGCTCTAAAAAATCGTCTCTTGGATAGAGGCTACAGCCATAGATGCTTAAAACGAGCCTTTAACAAGGCCAATAGACGGGATAGACAGGAATTACTACAACCACGTAACAGATGTACTCGCGACACTAATCCCTATACCAGAATTATCACCACATTTTCAAATGAACACACAGAGATAAGACATATTCTTGCTAGATACTGGCATGTGCTGACAAATGACCCCTTGGTGGGCCCCTTTGTTTCCCCCAACCCTTTGATCACCTTCAGACGGAACATCTCGGTTGTAGATTGTTTGGTCAAAAGCGAGTTCAAAGGACTGACCCGTGGCGACCCCTGCAACACACTTGGCACCTTTCCATGTGGCTCGTGCGGCTACTGCAAGTATATTAATACCCACAAAAATCCACGCCTCCCCAATGGGTGGACCTTCTTTTCAAAACATCACGCTAATTGCCAGACCACACTCGTGGTGTATCTTATACAGTGCGAGTGTGGTTGTTTTTATGTTGGCAAAACTATCCAGAAACTATGTAAGCGCCTGTACCGACACATAGCAGCTATGAAGTCAAAAGATCCAGACTCCCCATGGGGTCGCCACATAGCATTAATGCATAATGAACGTTTCCCCAAGATCGCAGTCTTGGTTTTGGATCGCATCCACCAAACTTTCAGAGGAGGAGACTCAAATAAATTGCTTCTCCAACGTGAAATGAGGTGGATTGCAAACTTGAACGCCACCTCACCCCCAGGCCTAAATGAAATATTAAGCTTCAAACCGTTTCTATAAGGCTTTACATAAGGGGGCTATGAAGGGAACTTATAGATATCGAGTTCGTTTTGATAGACTTGCTCTGTAGCAATAATTCGCCTCACAGTCATAATCACAGACATACCTCATACATGAAACTTATTATTATATGTCATAAATTGACCTTTCTTCAAATAGATGTTTTTGTAAAAATTATTGATACTGTATCAACATGATGTTACACTTTATCACATGAGACATATATTGTACATTGATGTCAACATGATCATCTGTACCCTTATAATTAAACTGTATTTCACCATATGGTACTCTGTGACATTATATATATATATTGCATAATCATTATCTGTATGTATTATTATGCATCTTTGAAGGTTCAAGTTTCATGCATGCAATTGTCTATATATGCATAGTTGCACATGGCCTGTTACCATTTTGTTGTTTTTCTGCATAGTTAGCAATGTTTATGTGTCTACATTACAGAAGTATCATGTTTGGATGCCTGATTACATATGGGATTGATCACCCAGTGATCGGTCTAGTCAACCACCGGCATCATGTCCCCCCGGCACGGGTAGGCTCCACTGCATCTGTCAGTGGGGCCGTACCTAGGACTCCAGGCCGCCCACTGTATCCGCCGTTCGCACATGCGCAATACGGCCGATCCTTGGAACGGCCCATATTGAGTCCTCCTCTCCCGTGTCGGCGGCGCTGCGACGTCTGATGTCACCGCGCCTTAGGACGCCGCCGTGCCGGGGGAACAGCTTCCGGCGCACAATACCTCCTCTGCTGACACTGATCAGCGGAGGGGTAGTGACGCCGAACCCCCTCTGGTCTTTATTGCATCAGCCTTAATTAAGAGTAATATACACTCCCCACCCAACACAGGTGTATTTCATATATATTCCCTATCTATAAAAACCTCTAAGTGCAGATACAGGGCTATGCTGCATACCTAGATCGTACCTCTAGGAGGAGGTCGCTGCCCCTTATACTCTACAAACTTTAAGTAAGTTCTAAATCTTAACATCCTAATGTTATGCACATCTTTCTATAGTGGCATATTTTCACTTTTTTGTTAGAAAGTTCCATACACTGGTATTTGTACCACTGACCCTCCTCTTTAACATCATTTCTTTGTATGTGTTACAATGCATGGTGATTATAGGACAGTTGACTAAAAATCAAAATAATACACCTGACATTTGTTTTATACTGGTCTGGGTGCCGCATAGATCTAGTATATATGCTTGCACCACATCCCCTTGATGCAACCCCAATATAACAGCAAGGCTTAGTTGGATTTTAATTGCATTGATATAACCATACATACTGAACATTGGACACTCTCCTTTTGGTGGACTGCTGTCCAATCATTCTCACTCATTGAAATTTTTACCACAATATATTTTTCTTTATATGTAGGGATGCACATTCCCCTGCTTGCATTTGTTGTTCCTCGTGGACGCTGGTGTTTTGGCGTGCCTTGCCGCATCTGGTTGGCTCCAATGATCTCCCTTTGATTTACATCATAAAGTCTCCAAACTACCCCTGGCCATCCATACAGGGCCTTCCACACATGGCCCTCTGTGACGTGCAACTTATGATATGGCAATGATGTTTTAAAGCACTAGCTGACAGATTGTCAGGTGACAGCCCAGTCGTGATATGCAGCTAACTTTTTGAATTGAGTAAGTCCTCTCATTATTTTTTTACTGTTTCTTGGTTTCCTTGTCTCTCTAGAGTCCGTGCTTTCCTTCTCTTTTGTTTCTATAGACTCTGACTCCTCATTATCTATACCTATGATATACGTCCATTACACATGTATACTAATGATTGGTATGCTTTACCTATGTACCTCCCCCAGATCATACAATAATCCTTACAGGAAACCCCTGAAGAAGGAATTGCATTTCCGAAACATGTTGGGTTCCTACATACCACATATATGTATGCTTCTTTTAACCAGAATGTTCATTCACATGGTTTAGGTATTTTGTATGGACTGTTCATTGTTTTAAATATTGTTTTGGTATATTTCAAATAAAGTATATATTTTTTATTACCTTTGGGCACTTGTCATACCAATCACATTACCTATTACTTTGTCCTTCCCCCCTTACTTAATTATTTATCAACATTTCCTACCCCCCCACTCGTACAATCCCAGGGTTCCTCTTCTTTTATTTTTTCAATATATTATTGGGATGTGGTGAACTGAGTAGGAATCTACCTCTATACTCTTATGTGGCAGTACACCATCCTTTAGTAAAACTAAACTTTCCAGTCTTCAGTGAAGACTTTCATGCCCCCAAGAGTTTAAAGTGATTGTAAAGGTTGTATTTTTTCTTTTAAATAGCAAACATGTTATAATTACCTGCTCTGTAAATAGTTTTGCACAGAGCAGCCCCTGATCCTCTTCTTTTAAGGTCCTCTGGCTCCTCCCCCTGCCGCCTTTAGCAAGCCCTTTTCTATGAGGGCACTTGAGCGGGCTCACTCCCGAGCCACACTCCTGTGAATGGAAATTGTCCATTCAGAAACAGAGCATGGCTGGGCTCTGCCCCACTCACTCTGCATTTACTCACTGGCTGTTATTGACAGCAGCAGGAGCAAATGGCTCCTGCTGCTGTATGATCCAATGAGGCGAGAGAGACCCAGGAGTGCCGCTGCTCTTTTGAAAATTTCTGGAGCAAGATGGGGCTCAGGTAAGTATTAGGGTGACTGGGGGGGAGCTGCACCCAGAAGGTTTTTTACCTTAATATATAGAATGCATTAAGGTAAAAATCCTTCTGACTTTAGAACCACGTTAAGGTTAAGCTTGTGCTCATATTGTAACAGAAAGCATGGGCCTCAAGATTTTTACCTACAGTGCCTTGAAAAAGTATTCATACCCCTTGAAATTTTTCACATTTTGTCATGTTACAACCAAAAACGTAAATGTATGTTATTGGGATTTTAAAGTGACACATAAATGTGAAGTGGAAGAAAAATGATAAATATTTTTCAAAATTATTTACAAATAAATATCTGAAAAGTGTGGCATGCATTTGTATTTAGACCCCTTTACTCTGATACCCCTAACTAAAATCTAGTGGAACCTATTGCCTTCAGGAGTCACCTAATTAGTAAATAAAGTCCACCTGTGTATAATTTAATCCCAGTATAAATACAGCAGTTCTGTGAAGCCCTCAGAGGTTTGTTAGAGAACTTTGGTGAACAAGCAGCATCATGAACGCCAAGGAACACACCAGACAGGTCAGGGATAAAGTTGTGGAGAAGTTTAAAGCAGGATTAGGTTATAAAAAATATTTCCAAAGCTTTGACCATCCCACGGAGCACTGTTCAATCCATCATTCGAAAATGGAAAGAGTATAGCACAACTGCAAACCTACCAAGACATGGTCACCCACCTAAACTGACAGGCCGGGCAAGGAGAGCATTAATCAGAGATGCAGCCAAGAGGCCTATGGTAACTCTGGAGGAGATGCAGAGATCCACAGCTCAGGTGGGAGAATCTGTCCAGAGGACAACTATTAGTTATGTGCTCCACAAATCTGGCCTTTATGGAAGAGTGGAAATAAAAAGGCCATTGTTAAAAGAAAGTCATAAGAAGTCCCATTTGCAGTTTGCGAGAAGCCATGTGGGGGACACAGCAACCATGTGGAAGAAGGTGCTCTGCTCAGATGAGAACAAAATTGAACTTTTTGGCCTAAAAGAAAAACACTATGTGTCGCAGAAAACTAACACTGCATATCACCCTGAACACACCATCCCCACTATGAAACATGGTGGTGGCAGCATCATGTTGTGAAGATGCTTTTCTTCAGCAGGGATAGGAAAGCTGGTCAGAGTTGATAGGAAGATGAATGGAGCCACATACAGGGCAATCTGAGAAGAAAACCTGTTTGAGTCTGCAAAAGACTTGAGACTGGGGAGGAGGTTCACCTTCCAGCAGGACAATGACCCTAAACATACAGCCAGAGCTATAATAGAATGGTTTAGATCAAAGCATATTCATTTCTTAGAATGACCCAGTCAAAGTCCAGACCTAAATCCAATTGAGAATCTGTGGCAAGACTTGAAAATTGCTTTTCACAGATGTTCTCCATCCAATCTGACAGAGCTTGCGCTTTTTTGCAAAGAATGGGCAAAAATTTCAGTCTCTAGATGTGCAAAGCTGGTAAAGAGATACAGAAAAAGACTTGCAGCTGTAATTGCAACGCAAGGTGGTTCTACAAATACAAATGCACGCCACACTTTTCACATATTTATTTGTAAAAAAAATTGAAAACCATTTATCTTTTTCCTTCCACTTTGTATTGGTCTATCACATAAAATCACAATAGATTACATTTACATTTTTGGTTGTAACATGACAAAATGTGGAAAATGTCAAGGGGTATGAATACTTTTTCAAGGCACTGTTTGTGGTGTGATAAATCATTGGGATGCTTATGGGAAATTCCTTAAGAGGGAACTTTAGATCTACAATTATGAGAGGCCCTTGTGCAATGTCATCATTAGATAGCTGGGCCTGAACCTCATGCACAGCCTCCTTTTTACAGACCAGACCTAAGTAAGGTGTTTAGTTGTATTAGCCCCTGTTCACACCAGTGCAGCTTTGAATTTCAGCGTGATATCAAAGCAGCACATAAGTGCAATTTACATTGACGATTTCATTGCGGCTTGCGACTTCATTTATCAGAAATGTATGCAAGTCACAATGAAATTGGTAAAAAGTAGTGCAGGAACCTTGTTCATAATCGTTGCGATATGAGTCGTGGAGATATGAACAGTTCTATTGCCGGCAATTGGTGCAACCTGTAATGGGATTTGAAGCTGTCAAATTGCATGACAAGTTGCACTGGTGTGAATGGGGGCTAAAGTAACATATAATGAATAATAAGTAAGTAGAAGATTAGAGTTGAAAGAGTATGGTGCGTGTGTGTGATTGTATAATGTATCTACTTGTTTCTTTTTAATGTGACAGGAGTCATAAAGTACATACTGTTTATTAGTTTGTATGTTTGGTGTAAGTTTGAGTAAAGTTGTTACTCACTGTCACTGTCTCAACAATTTGCCTGTTCCCCCTCCCCTTTCTCAAAGAGCAAATGTGCAGATGAAGCAGAGAAAGCTTTAGGAAGAGTAAGATGTGATTACAAATAATATCCTAAACTGTGATGTGGCGATGAACAAAGTGTTGTAATGAAGTGATCACGGTCATTTTTAATTGCTTTCGTAACCATGGTAAACGAATACATCTTTTTACAGACATGTAAATAATGCCTAATTTAGGGTAAAATTTCTATGGTACGAAAAGAATATGAGTTCCTTAAAGGATCACTAAAGATATATTTTTTTTTTTTTAAATAACAAACATGTTATACTTACCTCCACTGTGAAGCTCGTTTTGCACAGAGTGGCCCCAAACCTGGTCTTCTGGGGTCCCTCGGCGGCTGTTATCGGCTCCCCCCCTGCAAGGACTCAACACATTTTTACGCGAGCTCCCTCGCATGGTGTTGAGTGCTTGCGGGCGAGCTTCCGTGATACAGCCGGTGGCTATAGCCGCTCACTGTATTACTCGGCCCCGGCGCGCCGCGTCATTGGATGTGATTGACAGCAGCGTGAGCCAATGGCTGCGCTGCTTTCAATCCATCCACTGTAACCAATCAATGCCAGGCTGAGCAGCGAAGAGGATGTTGGGGGCGAGTGTGGGACTTTTGAGGGGTCAGATAAGTAAAACGGGGGGCTGGGGGGCCAGTATTGTCAGATGTTTTTTCACCATAATGCATAGAATGCATTAAGGTGAAAACTTTTACCTTTAGAACCCCTTTAAATCTTTTAATATTGGAAAAATGCACTTAAAAAGATACAGTAAATGTGTCAAAAAAGCTTGTTTTAGAAAATGCATTTTGTTGAGTTGTTGATGTACTTAAACAGTTGCCTACAGGGCACTTTCACCCCCTTCCTGCCCAGACCAATTTTCAGCTTTCAGCGCTCTCACACTTTGAATGACAATTACTCAGTCATGCAACACTGTACCCAAACGAAATTTGCGTCCTTTTTTCACACGAATAGAGCTTTCTTTTGGTGGTATTTAATCACTAGTGTGTTTTTTATTTTTTGTGCTATAAATAAAAAAAGACTGAAAATTTGGTGAAAAAATGCCTTTTTCTTTGTTTCTGTCATAAAATTTTGCAAATTAGTAATATTTCTTCATAAATTTTGGCCAAAATTTACACGACTACATATCTTTGGTAAAAATAACCCTAATTAGTGTATATTATTTGGTTTTTGTGAAAGTTATAGAGTCTACAAGCTATGGTGCAAATCATTGAAAATTGATCACACCTGATCACACCTGATCACACCTGATGTACTGAAGACTTATCTAATTTCATGAGACAATAACAAGCCAGAAAAGTACAAATACCCACAAAATGACCCCATTTTGGAAAGCAGACACCCCAACGTATAATCTATGAGGCATAATGAGTGTTTTGAAAGGCTAATTTTTTTCCAAAAGTTTTTGGAAAATGTGGAAAAAAAATGAAAACGCTTTTTTTTTTTCCACAAAGTTGTCCATTTTTAAGATATTTCCAACACATTGCATGTACATAGCAAAAATGACACTCCAAAATACATTCTGCTACTCCTCCTGAGTACAGCGATACCACATGTGTGAGACTTTTACACAGCCTGGCCACATATAGAGGCCCGCCAGGCAAGTAGCACCTTCAGGCGTTCTACAAGCATAAATTACACATCTCATTTCTCAACCACCTATTACAGTTTTGAAGGCCCTGGAGCCCCAGGACAATGGAAACATCCACAAAATGACCCCATTTTAGAAAGCAGACACCCCAATGTATAATCTATGAGGCATAATGAGTCTTTTGAACGGTTCATTTTTTTCCAGAAGTTTTTGGAAAATGTGGAAAAAAAATGAAAACGCATTTTTTTCCCACAAAGTTGTCCATTTTTAAGATATTTTCAACACATAGCATGTACATAGCAAAAATGACACCCCAAAATACATTCTGCTATGCCTCCTGAGTATGGCGATACCACATGTGTCAGACTTTTACACAGCCTGACCACATACAGAGGCCCACCATTGAAGTAGCACCTTCAGGCGTTCTACAAGCATAAATTACACATATAATTTCCTGACAACCTATTATTTTTGAAGGCCCTTATATTTCTAACACATTGCATTTACATACCAAAAATTACACTCCAAAATAAATTATATTGAGGAAAGGGTAAAAAAAAAGTATTACCTGTGGTTTTAGTAGTGTCCCCAGAGGAGAGAATTGGTGCAGGCAGCAGGCAGCAGTCAGGGATGTGCTTAGCAACAATAGTAATTATCCAGGCAGCAGGCAGGAATATTGTCTATAGTCAGCACAAGGATATCGTCAGCACAGCCAAAGCATTTGTCCATAGAAATTGTCCAGGCAGAGACAGCCAACACAGCCATAATATTGGTCCTGGTACACCGTTACCTCCCTGCACTCATTATTGTATGCTCTCCAGCCCTTTATAAACATACTGCCTCTTGCTACAGCTAATTATTTCCATAGTCCAGGTAGCAGGCAGAGGTGTGGTCAGTTTATGCTGCAGGAAGGGGGATGGCGGCAGTAAGTCAGCAGCAGGCTGAGGGCCGCAATCAGGTAAGACCTGTGCACAGGGGCACAGGGGTAGAGGCTTCGACCCACCCAAATCTCTATGAAGCCTCCGGACTCCAGACCCTAATCCGGAAATTACGAAACCCGGAGACAACAAAAAAAATTATTTTCTCCATCCGAAAAAACATTTCTGGAGCCCCTCACATGTGAGACCCCTGTGTCCTACAGTAGCAGGGCAACAGATCAGTCCAAGCGGTAGGCAAAAGCAAAGTCCATAAAACAGGCCAGGGTCAGATGACGTGCAAGCAGTCCAAGTGGTGGGCAGAAGCGTAGTTGGTAAAACAGGCCATGGTCAGTTCACATGTAAGCGGTCCAAACAGGCAGAAGCATAGTTGGTAAAACAGGCCAGGGTCAGTTCACATGAAAGCAGTCCAAACAGTAGGCAGAAGCGTAGTTGGTAAAACAGGCCAGGGTCGGTTCACATGTAAGCAGTCCAAACGGTTGGTAGAGGCATAGTCAAAAAACAGGCCAGGGTCAGTTCACATAGAAGGCAGTGGAATTGTTATTTGAGGAAGCATGGGAAATGGTCAGCACAGATCATGAAAATGGGGAAGTGGTTAAGAATATGGGCTAATATTTAAGGGATGTGTGATATAGTCTGACGCATTCACCAATGCAAAGGCCGGGTTCAAGGGGACACTGGGAACAATGGTAGCTGGTATCTCTTCGAAATCCTTTACTGCTGCATACTCAACATCTTTTTTGGCGTCTTCGGCCTGCTTCAGATGGGGGAATGTGGTCCGGGAAGTGGCGTTCATGCAGTCGGCTTACAGCATCAGAGCAAAGGTTTTCTGGGGGGGTCTTTGATGGTAGATGAGGGACGTGACAACTTCTTCAATGAATTTTAGGAAGTGGGCAGGGCTTTCAGTTGATTTGGTGTAAATTATGTAGGCATTATAAATGGCCAAATGAATTAAATAGAGTGCTACTTTCTTGTACCAGAAACGGGACCGCCTTATTACTAAATAGGGCTGAAGCATTTGGTCGTTGAAATCCACCCCCCCATGTACAGATTGTAATCTTGTACACATTTTGGCTTTACAATGGGACCTCGTCTTCTCTGAACTTCAACGGTAGTGTCGTCATGGATGGTGGACATCATGTACACATTCCTGGTATCCTTCCACCTCAAGGCCAGCACTTCGTTGCATCTCAAAGTTGCTCTTTCTCCCCTTTCGCAATTTCTTGTTTACTATGGCTTGTGGGAAGCCCTTTCTATTCTTTCTGGAGGTTTTACAGGCCAGGGTTTGTGCGAGGTATAGGTGTTTGAAAAGGGGCAGGCTGGTATAAAAGTTATCCAGGTATATGTGGTAACCTTTCTTCAGCAGTGGGTAGGCCAGGTCCCATACAATTTTACCAGTTGTGCCCGTGTAGGCCGGGCACTCAGGGGGCTGGAGCTGGGAATCTCTTCCTTCGTATATGCGGAACGCATACAGATATCCCGTGGCTCTCTCGCAAAGCTTATAAAATTTCACTCCGTATTTGACCCTTTTGCTAGGAATGTATTGTTTTATTCCTAGCCGGCCAGAAAAGGGTACCAGGGACTCATCTACACATATATGCTTATCGGGGACATAGAGTTCTGCAAATCGCTGGGAAAAGAAATTAATGAGTGGGCGAAGTTTATATAATTTATCGTAATTTGGATGATTGCGGGGAGGGCACTGGGTGTTGTCATTAAAATGAAGGAAGCGCATTATCATTTCGTATCAGGACCTGGGCATTACAGAAGAGTAAATGGGCATGTGGTGAATGGGGTGGGTGGACCAATAGGCATGTCCTTCATTTTTTTTTGTAAACCCCATGTTTATGGTGAGGCCCATAAACATTTTGAACTCCTCCAGAGTCAAATCCTTCCACTCGAATGGATGGGCGTAAGAAGATTGGGGGTTGTTGGCAATAGGCTGCTGGGCATATAAATTGGTCTGGTGGGTGTGTGTTGGGCAAAAATAAATTAAAACAATCAATTGCTGAAAAATTTTGGGTATTGGCTTGCACACCTGGCTGTGCCGTGAAAGGGGGAATTCATGCTGACCCTGAGTAGGAAGGCAGCCATGTTGGATTGGCAAGACCTTCTGGGAGATATGTAGCGGCCCTGGCTCTTGGGGGACGTGGCACTCCAGTGCTGGTAGTTGGAGTTCCTGTGCTGGCATTTGGGCGTGATGCTGCGGAAGTGCTAGTACTGGGCATTTCTTGTGGCCTTTCACTGGCGGCAGCTCTAGGACTGGGCCTTTGGTTTTGGGGTCTATCGCTGGCAGCAGCGCTAGTACTGGAAATTTGATCCTGGGGTCTATTGCTGGTGGCTGCCTGATTTCCAGAGCGCCGTGCTCTTTTAGGAGGGATCCATTCTTCCTCTGAATCGTTTGCCGATCTACTACTTTCGATCAGTTCAAATGCTGAATTTGATTCACAGGAATTGGCATTTGAATCTGATGAGAGCTCCCCGCTGCTCTCATCAGTCATGGAGAGGATCTGGAATGCCTCCTCACTTGTATAAAATCTTTTGGACATTTTTTCTGATGGGCTGTGTGACAGGCGACAAATTACGGTTACTGATGGGCGACAGGTGATGGGTGACAGGTGACGGTCACTGATGGGTGACAGGTGATCGGTGACGTGCGACGGTCACTGGTGGGTGACAGGTAACGGTTGACAGTCACTAATGGCAGTCTCTGATCGTGACTGGTGCACTTTATTGGACTGATAGGTGGCAGATGAGGTTCACGGATGGGTCACTGACGACGGTCACTGATGGCGGTCACTGAAGGGTGACAGGTGCACCACTGACAGCAGTCTCTAACGGTGACAGGTGCACTTTGTGGGCACTGACGGGTGACAGGTGCACTTTGTGGGCACTAACGGGTGACAGGTGCACTTAGTGGGCACTGACGGGTGACAGGTGCACTTAGTGGGCACTGACGGGTGACTGACAGGTGCACTTAGTGGGCACTGACGGGTGACAGGTGCACTTAGTGTGCTCTGACGGGTGACAGGTGCACTTAGTGTGCTCTGACGGGTGACAGGTGCACTTTGTGGGCACTGATGGGTGACAGGTGCACTTTTATAAGTACTGATGTGGTGACTGTTGGGTGACAGCTGTAATTGGGGGGGGCAATGTGACAGGTTCTCTTTGTGGTGTTGGTGCAGTACACTACAGAACACACATAGATCGGTCACTCACTGCTCCTGGCTCTTCTCTCCTCACACTGGAATTGGTGTGTGAGGAGAGAAGAGCCGGTGACAGCTAGTAATCGGTCTATGTTTACAGTTAGTGATCGGCTGTGAATGGATCACAGCCGATCACGTGGTAAACAGCCACCAGCCATTGGCTGTTTACCCTTGTCGGTGACGAGCAGTGTTCCTGGGAACACGCCGCCACTGACGTGACCGCGCTGCGCACTCCCAATCGCGCGCGCATGCGCGGTCTAAAGCGGGAATACCCTTTGTGATCGGCCGTGACGTAATCGCGGCCGATCACATGGTGAACAGCCATGCCCAATGGCTGTTCACCCCTGTCGGTGATGCACTGTGTCCCGGGGACACGGCGATACCGACGGAGCAGGGCTGCTCGCCCGCGATCGCGCGCATGCCCTGTATAAACCAGCCGCCGTCATATGACGGCGGCCCAGAACAAGAGCCGCACCGCATCGCCGTCATATGACGGTGGGCGGGCGGCAACAGGTTAATCATCTGTTTCTAGAAAGGGAAGAAGCCACATTGTGGAGAGAAAGAAAGGGGGACCTGCTTAGATATGAACTGTACTCATAATAAAGAAGATTTAGGGATCATTCACACTTGCTTTGGCTTCAACACACATTAAAGCCCTACTGCTTCAACATGCTTTTATGATGTGTTTTTGATGCTTCGGTGGTGCTTTGATGAGGTTTCAGTGGAGCTTTGATGAAGTGTCAGTATTGGTTCCGTGATGCTCTTTTTGAAGCTTTGTTGAAGCTTGACAGATACCCTGTGTGTGTGTGGATATCTCATACCTACAATTTTTTCAAAACAAAGCGAAGCTAAAGCTGAATTAAAGCCTCTCAAAAGCTGCAGGTGCTTTAAGCAAGCTTTGTCATTGAGTTCTATGGAGGCTTTGAAGACGCTTTGAAGAACCACTAAAGCGACGTGGGGTATAATTTTTGAAGCAAAGTAGAAGCAAAGCAAAGCAAACGCAAGGTGTAAACAGGACTGTAAGCTAACCATTTTATTTAGTGGCAGGGGCTTTGACTGGCATTCAGAGAGCTTTAACAAAGCCTGCCCAAAGCCCTGTTTTGAAGCAAGTATAAATTAGCCCTTAAAGTGATGTGAAAGGCTATTTTTTTTTGTTTAAAATTAACAAACATGTTATACTTACCAACCCTCCTATTCTTGGGTCCCTCGCTTGCACTCCGGGACCTTCCCTCCTACTGAGTGCCCCCAGATCAAGCTTTCCATTCAGACACGGAGCAATGGCTCGGCCCCACCTTTTCTCTCTCCTCATTGGTTCACTAACTTTGATCAACAGCAGCGGGAGCCATTGGCACCCAATGCTGTCTCTCTGCCAGGAGGAAGAGTCCCCAGACAGCCGAGTAAGTGCTCACGTAAGTACTAGGGGGGTTGGGGAGGGGGTAGGCTGCTGCACAAAGAGGGTTTTTTACCTTAATGCATTGTATAGGTATATCGGTGAAGACCCACCAGCACATCTACGTTTTTCAGAATTGCTCAGATTTATCTTTGTCCTGTCCAATCCTTTGTTCCATTCTTAAAAGTTCATTCAGGACCTCAAATCCCTCCATCAAAGTGGGAACCACCTGTGGCTTTCAGTGTCTCAGAATGATTTGTCTACCATCTATTAGGTAAGGACTTAGAAACCCTCTCACACTGACAGCGGGGCTGCGTTAGTGGTAAAGCGCCATTTTTAGCTGTGCTTTACCATCATTTTTAGAGGCACTTTTTAGCCTCTAGCGGGGTGTTAGGGTTAAAAGGAATAACTGCCGAGGTGCTTTGAAGGCTCTTTGGCGGCACTGCCCATTGATTTCAATGGGCAGGCACGATTTAGGAGTGGTATATACACCGCTCCTAAAGCGCCCCAAAGATGTTGCTCACAGGACTTTTTTTAACGTCCTGCCAGCCCAGCGCCCCAGTGTGAAAGCCCGAGGGACTGAAGGGGAGGCATTTTTAAGGCACTTTACAAGTGCTATCTTTAGAGCTAAAGCTCCTGAAAAATGCCTCCAGTGTGAAAGGGTTCTTAAAGCTCGTTTCATTGATTTCACTGTACATGGAATCACTGATAGCAAAGCTGTTTGTTCTGGTATTTCTGTACTTAGTAAGGTAACAGTCATTGAACAGCCCCACTAAATATGAATAAAAGAACCCTTATGTCTATGACATCAAGTCAGATAAAGGTTAGTGAGTGTTGCTGGACAATAATACCATCTTGTCGGTATCTTGTAATTACGTTCCTATGCTTTACAAGACATCGAAAGAGAATGAGGGGGAGTAAATATCTTAAGCCAGATTTCATTTGAAAAATGCCTATTGTAATCCCATTCCCATTGCTGCTGAAAGGGAAGACATTTGTTTGCTATCTAAACAATGCATAGACAATAGAAACTTTATGCAATGGTTGTTGAGCCTATATAATGCTCAAAATCCATTAATTGGTTATGCAAAGTATGTCTAGAAGGTAGAGTTTTATAGAAAGCTTCTTCAATTCTATGGAATGCCCTACCCCAATCTGTTCGCTTATCTCCTACTTTATTAGCTTTTAGATGATCCCTGAAAACCCTTCTCTTCAGAGAAGCCTACCCTACCCACACCTAACAACTGTATTTTCATTTTCTCCATCAGCTCATCCCCCACAGTTATTACTTTTTTGTTTCCACTTGACCCTCCCTTCTAGATTGTAAGCTCTAATGAGCAGGGCCCTCTAATCCCTCTGTATTGATTTGTATTGTAAGTGTACTGTCTGCCCTAATGTTGTAAAGCCCTGCACAAACTGTTGGCGCTATATAAATCCTGTATAATAATAATAATAATAGAGACTGGACAAATGAATATGAAGGAATCATATGGAACTTTTGTCTTGACATAGGAAGTGAAGTGTGGTATCAGTAAAAATACCCATAGAGGTAAGAATGTGTCTGACATGAGGCCAGAAGACCTTATACCCTTACCAAACTCCAGGGAGCTAAGTCCTGTCAGGAACTAAGGATTGTCTAGAAGAGGAATGAGGGGCTTGGTGTTGTAGAAAAGACATGAACAAGAATAGATTTCTGCTAGCACAATAATGTTGATTCCAACAAGGGGGAACAGGCCTTCAGGTCAGATCTCAATGGGATCTCTGCACCCACGAATGCCCGAGAGTCTCTAGCAGAGATTAAGGTTTCAACAGTAACCAAATACAGATAAAATTTAATCACTGCGCTATCATTTCTACAGAGCAGCTAGCATAAAATTGTTGGTAACAATAAAACAAGAGAAAGTACAGGTATATGCAGCGCTAAAAATAAAGGCATAAAAATATGCAAATACAGAGTCCACTGTAATTTAGCATAAAGAATCCATGTTCAGAGAAACTGGAACCACCCACGGTGTATACAGGACAATCCAAGGTGAATTAAAAAATCCTCCACCAAACACCAACACACCGAGCCTTTTACCGTAAACAATTAGCTAGATTATAGGCGGTCAGATGGGCATGTTTTATCCATAATATCACGACTCCACTCAGGTAGCAGATAGTCGGATCTCATACAGTCTCAACATGTGATGGATTCGCAGGTTCATATATTAAATAGAAAGAAAGCAACTCCTCATAGTGCAGTATGTAGAATCAGGGCAAATTTATTCCATAAAAAGCATTCAAAATACTTACATTTTGAAACAAGCATGTCAAGGGCTAAAATTGGTCTTAGGTTTCAATTGTTTCCAAGCAGCAAGATGGCCGTGGTCAGCACGTATAGTGTTGTGATGTCAGATCTCAAGGCTCTACCCTACGCGGCGTTTCGTCCAATAAGGAACGTCATCAGGGGCGTGATTAGAAATCGTCACTTACTCTTTATTTAGGGAGAAGGCGAGCGCAAACGCCCCCTCCCCCGTGCGTTCCAAGCCTCACTCTCAACCACCAGAAGTTGAAACCACATCATAGCCGGATGTTGACAACTCAGCTAGAATGTATACAGCCTAACCCACCAACGGTGGCCATATTTAGGGAGACCAAAAGCAGAGACAAAAAATATCTCACTATTCTGAGACTGGGCTGGATAAAAAAAGCGAGCCAAATGGAAACAAACCAAAAAAAATTTTAAAAAATAAAATAAAATATACTGTAATTATTGGCGTATAACAAGCATTTTTTGCAAAAAAAAAAGAAAGGACGGCGCCCTCTAAGTGCAGCATGTATGTTAAAAATATTTATTAAATAGATAAAAACACTCACATTTGAGTTGCTAAAAACCAGCATGTAAAGTAGTTTCATCCGCATGCTCTCGGGGGATGTGGGTGTCACAGGCCAGTGGGGGGGTTCCTGGGATGTGAGTCCTGTGACCTGGGTCCCGGTAGCTGTTCCGGTGGTGCCGAGGGTCCTCAGAGCCTCTTGGCGGCCAGGATGTCAGTCATGGATCCTCCGTGCTGACCTGCGTCTTCACTTCCAGGAGCGGGGTGAGGCGGGCAGTGCTTCGCGTTTGGAGCATGCGTGCTCCTTCATCAGGCTATAGCCTGATGAAGGCTATAGCTTCGCGTTCGGAGCATGTGTGCTCCTTCATCAGGCTATAGCCTGATGATAGGCTATAGCCTGATGAAGGAGCACGCATGCTCCGAACGCGAAGCACCGCCCGCCTCACCCCGCTCCCAGAAGTGAAGACGCAGGTCAGCACGGCGCTCCACGGAGGATCCATGACCGACATCCTGGCCGCCCGGAGGCTCTGAGGACCCTCGGCACCACCAGAACAGCTACCAGGACCCAGGTCACAGGACTCACATCCCAGGAACCCCCCCACTAGCCCGTGACACCCACATCCCCCGAGAGCACGCGGATGAAACTACTTTACATGCTGGTTTTTAGCAACTCAAATGTGAGTGTTTTTATCTATTTAATAAATATTTTTAACATACATGCTGCACTTAGAGGGCGCCGTCCTTCTTTCTTTTTTATTGTTCCAGAGCTTCTTCTAGCTTTTATAGACTGGCTGCCTTCCATTTATTCAGCATCATTTTATCCTTACATGGACTAATACCTGAACTTGTGAAACATTAACTACTACCATCAAGTTCCCCCTCTCAGGAACCCCCAACCCACCCCCTTCCCCCCACGATTTTTAGTTATATGTACTCGGCTACCTCCATTGTGCGCCATATTAACCCCTTGATCGTTTATTTTTTGCAAATAGTGTGTGCGTGTTATACGCCGATACTGCAATTTGGGCTGCCTAGGAGGCAACCAAGAGGGGGGCGGGAGACCCATCAGATTACATATAGCGAGAATCTCCTGTTTACTCAGCGGCCTCTGTAATAGGAATCCTATCTCCTGGGCCGGCATTGGACCAATGTTCTGTCTATCATAGAACTTTGTATTAAAGAGGCCGCCGAGTAAACAGAGATTCTCATTGTATGTAATCTGACGGTGCTCATCCCGCCCCCCTCTCTGTTTCTCTGAGGCAGCAGTAATCTGAAGTGAGGATGCAGATGGGCACTGATCAGGCTGCATTCATGGCAATGGTGAGGCTGCAGATGGGCATTGATCAAGCTGCATTGATGGGCAATTGTGAGGCATTGATCAGGCTGCATTGATGGGCAATTGTGAGGCTGCAGATGGGGATTGATCAAGCTGCATTGATGGGCAATTGTGAGGCTGCAGATGGGCATTGTTTAAGCTACATTGATAGGGAATTGTGAGGCTGCAGATGGACATTGATCAAGCTGTATTGATGGGCAACTGTGAGGCTGCAGATGGCATTGATCAGGCTGCAGATGGGTAATAGTGAGGCTGCAGATGGGCAATGGTGAGGCTGCATTGATGGGCACTGAGCGTTATTTTTCTTCAAAGTTCTTTATTTAATTTTTTTTTCCTGAAACTTCCCTCCTAAAATGAAGGTGCATGTTATACGCCTGTGCGTGTTATATGCCGATAAATATGGTATATACCTCTTCAGAACATCTAAAAAACTTTTATATTATGACAACTTAAAGTGATTGTAAAGCTTTTTTTTTTTTTTTTTAAATAACAAACATGTCATATTTACCTCCACTGTGCAGTTCGGTTTGCACAAAGTGGCCCCGATTCTCGACTTCTGGGGTCCCCCTGGGGCATTCGTAGCTCCACCCTGCATCGTATAACCGCCTAGGAAAAGTGCTCTCTCAGGGGGTTACCTTGCAGGTGCACTCCCAAATACAGCATTTGCATCCATAAACGCAGAATGCCGGACTCAGCACCGCCCCCCTGGCACCTGCATCATTGAATTTGATAGCAGCGGGAGCCAATGGCTGCCCTGCTATCAATCTATCCATCAAGAGCCGAGACAATGGGCAAAGGGGAAGAGCGCATCTCTGGCGTGGGGATTAAGGGGCTCAGGTGAGTAAAACGGGGAGGGCTGGGGGGCCGGTCAGAGACAGAAGTTTTTTCACCTTAATGCATAGGATGCATTAAGATGAAAAAACACGAGGGTTTACAACCCCTTTAACACCCAAAAAAAAACCTTATCAAGGGCCAATTGGGGAATAGACAGTGCTGCCATCTTGTGGTTGCAAACAAATGGTATAACAATTTTAAAAATTCTAAATACAAACTAATGAAATCAAAAACAATATACACAGAATATATAATACTATAAACAGCCTAGGAAATCAACTATTGTTAATAAAGGCGTTAACGTCCCATTCTATGTTCAAACCATGTGGTTATTGGCCAAGTTTTTCTTAAGTCTAGTCTCTAGTTTTCGGATGGTGCGACCTATGTAATATTGGCCACAAGGGCACATAATCAGATAGACCATGTTCTTGGTCGAACATGTAATTAAGAAGTCTACATTATATGTTCGGCTAGTAATGTTAGAGCCAAAGGAGAGATATTTTCTCTCCCTAAGGCAATTATTTTGGCAAACCTTGCATTTTCTACATAAGCAATAACCTTTAAAATCCCCCAAAAAACTTGGTCTGGCTGGAGGTCTAATTATATGAGGAGCTATCTGAAGTCTAAGAGGGGGGGCACCCCTGTAGGTAACCCTAGGGTGCTCTGGATGTAAAGGACCTAGTAGTGTTTTCTAAGGATCTTTTTGATAGAAAAATGTTGGTTCAAATAAGTGGTGAAAAACGAAAAATGAGAAGAGAAATCAGCATTATTATTTTTCATTCTTGGTTTTAATAAATCGTCGGCTAATTGATAGCTCCCATCTCTCTCCACAGTAACCTGAAGTTGATACTGCTCGTCAGTCCTGCCTACTTAAGCCGTCCAGTCCAGAGGAGCTCTGCCTTCGCCTTGGTCACATCACAAGAAACTATCTCCTGCGTTCCTGTTTTAAAGACTGGCTTTGCTGACATCCCTTCAGGCTACAGATCCTGCTTGCTGTTCCACTACTTTGATCCCTGACTCCTGGCTTGGCTGATGATCCCTTCCGGATACTAAACTTTGGCTATGTTTTGACTAAGTTTGTTCTTTTTTCTTTTATTATTAAACAAATGTGATTTACCTGCATTTCTGTCTCGGTCTGATTTCATGGTTTCTGACACATCTTGAAGGGAGCAGTTTCTCCTCAGTCTCAGAAACTGGCTCACAGGGACAGATCTAAGCCAGGACTCATGATGGCAACTGTCTGTCCATATGTAGCCATTCCTGTCTGTATCTTTAAAGTAGTCAGATGTAATAAGTTTGCCAATCTGTACTCTAATATCAAGATCTAAAAAATAATAGTAGAAGTACTAGCCTCGTGTTGGAGAGCAATGCCCCGATCATTGATATTGAACTCTTTAATGAACAGATCCAAAGAAACACCCACTGATTATGAGGTTTCTAGTGAAACCAGTCCAGTATACAAGCCAAAAGTGTCACCTTATGGTACAGAAAAGAAAATCAGGGAGGCTTGTGCCACCATCAT
This sequence comes from Lithobates clamitans, assembly GCA_037952925.1. Classification (NCBI taxonomy): domain Eukaryota; kingdom Metazoa; phylum Chordata; class Amphibia; order Anura; family Ranidae; genus Lithobates; species Lithobates clamitans. Next base: position 524,863 of record JBBGZY010000232.1, on the reverse strand, counting down.
TTTTTTTGTAGTGTCAAGAATAAATCTAAACATTTGGGTAGTACATCCATTTTAATCATGTTAATCCTGCCAAACCATGATAACATTAGGGAGGACCAGTTTGACAGAATTAAGTATGGCATACGATTTAAGGTATATAGTTTGGAAAGGTCAGATGGAATTAATGTCCCTAATTGGTTAACCTCCCTAGCGGTATTCCCAAGTGTGGCTCGTGGTGAATTTTCAGTACCAAAAGCAGTAACTACGAGCCACACTCGGGATCGCATTGCAGGATCCAGGCAAAGTTACTTACCTTGTCCCCAGGATCCTGCGATGCCCCCCCCCGCTGTGTCTGCGAGCCGTGTCTCTGCTCGATCTATCACAGTGCCGAGCTCCATTCCATGCAAGCGTTGCGGCACACGGGAACGGAGCACGGCGCCAAATTCAAAAAGTTAAAAACGCATTACACATACAGTACACTGTAATCTTACAGATTACATTACTGTATCAAATTATTTCACATCCCTTTTGTCCCTAGTGGTTTGTCCAGTGCCCTGCATGCAGTTTTATATTATATATACTGTTCTTTCTGCCTGGAAACTGGAGATTGTCCATAGCAATCAAAAAGTGTCCTTTTACATCAAAAGCGTTTTTAGGCCAGCTAGAAAACAGTGATAATAAATTAGAATGACTTACAGATCTGAGCAATAGTTATTCGTGCGGAAATCCGTCATCAAACACTGAAAGTAACCACAGCGACAATTCTGCAACTGAGCAAATTTCAGTGTTTTTGATTTGATTACATTATTGAATCATTTTTATTATTATTATATTATTATTTGTTATAATTTATTTATAGTTATTTATTATAATATAATTTATGATTTTGTGTTTCAAACTTTATCATACCCGGGCTGTCTACTAGACTCTTGGACAGATTTAAGTGAGTTATTCCTAAGAATTACAGGCCTACAATATAACACGCCAAATTTCCATGCAAAACAATGTACCCCTTTGAGCATCAAAAAACTGACATAATCATACCGTTAATGGAGGTTAATGGATTCCTGCTGCCATTTGAAAAAGGATGTGTGTTGAATGGAAGGCACTGTGCAGCTGGACAGAGAGACAGTGGGGAGTTAGGAGTTATGGAGGATTATCTTGCAATTACTCAAGGCTCCAAAGGCATCAAATTCCTTTAGGATGTCTGGAAGATTTTTTTCTGGGGGTGACACATATAATAGCATATCATCTGCATATAGAGCAAGCTTATATTCCAGAGATCCAAGCTCAAGACCCTTAATATTAGGATTGTTCCACAAGGCAATTGTCCAGTGTTCCATCATCAACACATAAAAGCGGTGGGATAAAGGACACCCTTGATGAGTCTCATTTGCAATGGAAAAACTGGAAGATGAGAATCCATTAGCCTTAACCCTGGCTGAGGGTGGTATATAATGCTAAGATTTTCTCTACAAAAGGAATTCCCCAGTCCTGTGTTCATCAAAGGCACTGTGAGGAAGTCCCAGTTCACCTGATCAAAGGCTTTTTCAGCATTCACTGACAGTGGGAAGAATGGGACCTCCCCAGACTGAGTACAATGTATTAAATATATAGTTCTAAGGGTGCATGAATGAGAGACAGAAGCAACGCCCTGTTCAGTAATGAAATGGGGTGATCTTTACCCAGATTTAGAATAACTGATACGTGTGATTCAAATGCCCGCTGCAGGAAAGGACATCTGAGAAATGGCATTGAAGGATTTTAATAGAAAATTAATTAATTACTATTGGAATTGTTTATAGAATCTATTGGTAAAGCAGTCAGGTCCTGGTCCTTTCCAGTAGAGGTTTTCTTAATAACAGTTTGTAGTTCATCCACAGAAAAAAGAAGCACAGAAGGAGGTTAGGTCCCCTGCCTTGTGTTCTTCCACTATTCTGACAACATATCCCTCTAGATCAGCTATGGTGGGTAAAGATCTAATAAATTAGTCCAGAATCAGCTGCCGGCTCCTACATGGCACAGGCTACAGCTACGGGTGATGCCTGTGTCTCCTCCTTATAGCCCTGTGCTGCTGGACTCTCCTCTACTCTTCTCCACTGATTCTTTGGATCCAGATCAGTGTTGCCCCACACCTCTACACACTGTCACTGATCTGGATCCAAAGAATCAGTGGAGAGAGGTAGAGGAGAGTCCAGCAGCATATGGCTGTGAGGAGGAGAGACACAGGCATCATTCGGGCTGCAGCCTGTGCCATGTAGGAGCCAGCAGCTGACGCTGACAAAGCCAGTGTCGGAGGGAAGAAGTCTTGTAGTTGCAATGCCTTGAAGTTGCCCTTAGCTGGGGTGAGCTTGGGATTCTTCATAGGACCCATTTACTGCAATGTAGAGTCCAGTATGGCTGAGTGTTCTGCTGTGGCAGGTAGCCTCGAGGTATAGCAACAGAAAAGCACTCCTTACTCCTCCACAGGCAAGCTCCATCCCACTAGTTATTTCATAAATGTTGCTGAATTTCATGTCTATCCTTAAATCTTACAGGAAAAAAGAGGACTCCAGACTTCAAGTGTGGTTTCCCTGATGATAGTGTTTTCTAAATTTTTACTTCCATAGGACTCAAAACAGCTTCCCATCTTTGCTATATACTGTATGTAAATTTAGGAATTTACATATTTTGCCAGTCTTTTCTTCTATTGTAAGCCTAATGTAAGAATTTTGGGCCTGCCCTCCTTTATTGTTATGTCTTAAGCAGAGCAGTCTTTAACCCTTAACTTGTGTTCATCTGAATACAGCAAGGTTGTACAGAAGGAAAATGTTAATAATAATAACAATAATGATAATACAATACAGATGAGATGATGAGATGGATAGATGGATGAAAGCTTTGGTCCTTCTTGTATTTATGTTGATGCATTCGGGTGGAGGCATTTTGTGCTATTCTAAGATTGTGGTTCTTGTTTTTTCTTTCTGCAGGTTATGCATCATGAGCCTATAGCCAACAGTGCTTCACATTGAGAGAGAGAGTAGGAAACTCTCTCCTGTCTATTGAGTTTGTGTAGTTGTCTTATCAATGGGGTACAGCAATCTGTAATGTCTGATATTTACTGTCTCCGCTCTTTGGTTCTGGCAGAACTCCAACACTCAGCTTCAACCTGCAGAGAAGAAACTCTGAGAGAAGTGGGGAGGAGGACATTGTTTGGATGACTGTGTATGATATTGCGCAGATGATCAACTGAGTTGAACCCAGCTCTCCTTCATACCCTCCAGCCCTGTTGCATAGGTTTATCTGTGCACCTAAGGGGAAAGTAGGGAATGATTAAATCATTTCTCATAATTGTGTGCCTTCGGCATACCTATAGCCATAATGCATGGGCCCCATTTAAGAGGTTTTTGTTGACACTAACTCTGCAACATTTCCAGCCAAAAAGAGCTGATGTAAGATACACAGGAACAGCATCCAAAATTGTTACTAATTAAAGCGGAGCGCCGCCGAAATTTTTTTTCTTAAAAGTCAGCAGCTACAAATACTGCAGCTGCTGACTTTTAAAACATGGACACTTACCTGTCCAGGGCGCCCGCGATGTCGGCACCCGAGGCCGAACCGTCTCTCCGTCCTCGGGTGCTGCCGCCTCCATCTTCGGTAAGGGAATCAGAAAGTGAAGCCGTGCGGCTTCACTTCCCGGTTCCCTACTGCGCATGCGTGAGTCGCGCAGCGCAATACGGATGGTCCTGCTGTCTCTGGGACCCGTGTGTTTCCCAGCAGGCAGCGGGGAGGGAGCAGGAAGTGGCGTAAATAACCGCAGATTCTGCAGCTATCTATGCCGGAAGTGGGTACAGATACCTGTAATATACAGGTATCTGTACCCCCCTCCCCCCTGAAAGGTGCCAACTGTGTCACCGGAGGGGGGGAGCAATCTGATGAGTGGAAGTTCCACTTTACTATGCAATTCAGTAAGGATAATTTATTTAGCTATTTTAGCTGTATTGCCCTCAGAACTTCTGATCCTCCTGGCTGGAATTAAATCAACCCTATATACCACAGTCTTCCTACTGTAAAATTACCTCAGAGTGTCTCCTCAGCTGAAAACTTATTTGACAACTGAGATTTGTAGTTCTCCACGGAAAAAAAAGGGTCACAGAATTTTAAAGTTTGATGTTATAAAGTAATGGTGTGCAGGATTACTAACAATTATGCAGTAATATAAAATACTATAATGTTAATTATTACTATTGCTACTACTTTTTCTTTTACTGCCAGACCACCTCTTCCAGCACTTGCTTGCTGTGGTACTAGAAGTGGAGGGAAGATATATAATTTACACTGAGGCCCTGCCCTGAGGTCTAATATTCTGGAAAACACTGATAAGCTAATAGGGGCAGAGTAGATAGCTTTAAAATTAAGGTTAAATATTATTTCCTGTACTGTTGCCATCCCACATTTTCCCTGTCTTCTTCTAAGTGCACCCCCAGTCCTTTGTAATGTCATTCCTGTTCTAGATTTAGACTTGCTTTTTGTTTAGATTAATGACAGTACTGATACAGCTGACCCTGCCAGGTGCTGCAAAACAGAGAATTTTGCTATGGGACCCCTTAACATGTAGATATTGTTATGCCTGTTTTGTGCTTAACAGATATTTTGATATGTTTATTTATGGGAAAATTTAGTGGAATTTGTGTACAATAGTCATAAAGAACTACAAGAAGAGACCTCAAAAGATATATGAAAACAAAAATGTGCTTACATGCAAGCTGGTGCCTGTATGGACCAGGTCTATTACTGGTGTGGTTGAAAAAGACTGAGCAAATTGTTTAACCAGCCAATGTGTACAATTTGAGAGGCTGAAGCGGTATGGAGATATGTATCCTTTTCAGAGCTTGTTAATGCTGTTTTACATTCTTATGCCCCGTACACACCATTGGACATTGATCGGACATTCCGACAACAAAATCCATGGATTTTTTCTGATGGATGTTGGCTCAAACTTGTCTTGCATACACACGGTCACACAAAGTTGTCGGAAAATCCGATCGTTCTAAACGTGGTGGCGTAAAACACGTATGTCGGGACTATAAATGGGGCAGCAGCCAATAGCTTTTGTCTCTTAATTTATTCTGAGCATGCGTGGCACTTTGTGTGTCGGATTTGTGTACACACGATCAGAATTTCCGACAACGGATTTTGTTGTCGGAAAATTTTATAGCAAGCTCTCAAACTTTGTGTGTCGGAAGTTCCGATGGAAAATGTGATGGAGCCCACACACGGTCGGAATTTCCGACAACAAGGTCCTATCACACATTTTCCGTTGGAAAATCCGACCGTGTGTACAGGGCATAAGGGTTCAATTCACTAAGAAGGATAATTATAAATCTATTACTTTTTTCACCTTATTATAAAAGCATTTAATTTACCAATATACAGTGCCTTGCAAAAGTATTCACCCTCCTTGGCATTTTTCATGTTTTGTTGCCTCACAACCTGGAATTAACATGGATTGTTTGAGGATTTGCATCATTTTATTTACAGAACATGCCCACAACTTTGAAGACAAAGTGAAGCAAGCAACAAATAGGACAAAATAACAGAAAAAGTCAATGTGCATAACTATTCACCCCCCTAAAGTCAATACTTATGCGGCTAACACAGCTCCAAGTCGCTTTGAAGAAGTCTCTATGAGCTTACCACATCTTACCACTGGGATTTTTGCCCATTCCTCCTTGCAAAACTGCAACAACTCCTTCAAGTTGGATGGTTTGCACTTGCGTACAGCAAGCTTTAATCTGACCACAGGTTTTCTATTGGATTGAGGTCCAGGCTTTGAGTAGGCCATTCCAACACATTTACATGTTTCCCCTTAAACCACTCAAGTGTTGCTTTAGCAGTGTGTTTGGGGTCATTGTCCTACTGGAAGGTGAACCTCTGTTCTAGCCTCAAATCACACACAGAGTGGTACAGGTTTTGCTAAAGAATATCCCTGTATTTAGCACCATCCATCTTTTCCCAAACTCTGACCAGTTTCCCAGTTCCAAGTGCTGAAAATGGGGGGTGGTGTTCTTTGGGTGATGTGATGTGTTGGGTTTGCTCCAGACATAGCGTTTTATTTGATGGCCAAAAAGTTCAATTTTAGTCTCATCAGACTAGAGCACCTTCCTCCATTTTGGGAGTCTCCCACATGCCTTTTTGCAAACTCAAAACGTGCCATTTTGTTTTTTGTTGAAAGTAATGGCTCTCTTCTGGCCACTATGTGTCAAGTTCTCACGTACCTGACTGATGAGCCCGATAGTGCAGAGAAAGGCCTCCCTTACGTATCTGACTCACGGCCCCTGGTAGAGCAGACAAGTGGCACGGGAGTGCAGAATGGTATGAGTGCCTGGCAGGATCAACAGCAGATGGGTCAGATGGCTGGCACAGCAGACAGGACCAGCAGGCTGGATGGATCAGCAGACAGGTGAGCAGACTGGATGGATCAGCAAACAGGTGAGCAAACTGGATGGATCAGCAGACAGGTGAGCAGACTGGATGGATAAGCAGACAGGTAAGCAGGCTGGATGGATAAGCAGACAGGTAAGCAGGCTGGATGGATCAGCAGGCAGGTGAGCAGACTGGATGGATCAGCAGGCAGGTGAGCAGACTGGATGGATCAGCAGACAAGTGAGCAGACTGGATGGATCAGCAGACAGGTTAGCAGACTGGATGGATCAGCAGACTGGATGGATCATCAGGCAGGTGAGCAGACTGGATGGATCATCAGGCAGGTGAGCAGACTGGATGGATCAGCAGGCAGGTGAGCAGACTGGATGGATCAGCAGACAGGTGAGCAGACTGGATGGATCAGCAGACTGGATGGATCAGCAGACAGGTGAGCAGCCTGGATGGATCAGCAGACTGGATGGATAGTCTTGGAACGTCAGGCAGGCCGGGTCGATAATCAGGCTGGCAACAAAGGTACAAGAGGAGCAGGCAGAAGGAATTGTCAAACAAGCCAAGGGTCAGATGCAGGCGGATAACAGGAACAGTATCAAAACAAGCCGGGTCAAACAGGAGCAGATATCAGATCTTCAGGAAACACATACACGGAGCTGCAGATCAAACAGCAAGGACACAGAGCTGCTGAGGTGTTTAAATAAGGCAGCCTGTTGCCAATCACTGAAATCAGCCTGGACTAAGTTAACCCTTAGGTGGCAGATCCATGACATTGCCCCCTCCTAAAGGGCAGCCTCTGGATGCCCAATTGGGCCAACTTCACATCATGGGATCTCTTAAAGGATTGCCTTAGTTCTTTAGCATGAATATTGCTTTCAGGCTCCCAAGAGTTATTTTCCGGCCCATACCCCTTCCATTTAATTAGATACTGAACCTGATTGTACCTCCTTCTACAATCCAAGATTGCCTCCGCCTGAAATTCCTCCTCTCCATTGACTATTACAGGCTCCAGTGGACCAGTACTTCGTTCAGGGAAGGGATTCGGAACAGCAGGTTTTAAAAGAGTCACATGGAAGACGGGGTGAACTTTAAGTGAATTGGGTAATTCCAGCACATAAGCTACGTCATTGATCTTTCTCTTTACAGGGAAGGGGCCCATAAACTTAGGGCCCAATTTTCTTGAGGGGCAAGCCATTTTCAAGTTCACTGTAGACAACCATACCTGGTTGCCGGGTTCCAGAATTAGTTCTCCTCGTTTTTTCCTGTCAAAGATCTTTTTATTGTACTTTTGTGTTTTGGCCATGGTCTCTTGTAATAGTTTGTTGTTTTTAGAGAAGAAATCTATCGTTTCAGAGACTGCAGGGATTGAGCATTCAGGTATGGTAATAGGCAGTAAGGATGGGTGATAGCCGTAATTAGCAAAAAATGGAGTTTGTTTGATGGCAGAATGGGAAGAGTTATTATAAGCGAATTTGGCAATGGGGAGTAAAGTGACCCAGTCATCTTGTGAGAACGAAGAAAAGCAACGGAGGTACTGCTCCAGGGTCTGATTGGTTCTTTCCATTTGCCCATTCGTCTGAGGGTTGTATGCGGAGGAGAAGGCCAATTCAATCTCAAGGGACCCACACAGAGCTTTCCAAAACTTGGAGGTGAACTGGACACCCCGGTCAGACACAATGTTGGCTGGGACTCCATGGAGCCTTACAATTTCTTTGATGAATATTTTTGCAGTTTCCACAGCCAAGGGTGTTCCTTTCATGGGCAAAAAATGGGCCATTTTGGACAGCCTGTCCACCACCACGAAGATGGTAGAAAAACCCTCTGCTGGAGGGAGTTTCACAATTAAGTCCATTGAGATCATATTCCAGGGTCTCTCTGGAACGGGCAATGGCTTCAGTAAACCCCAGGCTTTTACCTTGCTGTTCTTGCTTCGGGAGCAAGTAGTACAAGACTCCATATAACTCTTACAGTCATCTACCACCTGAGGCCACCAGAACGTGCGTTGTACCAGTTTGGCCGTCTTCAGGGCACCGAAGTGCCCAGCCAGATTGTGGTCATGACAGAGCTCCAATACTGCCACCCTTAAGTCCTTAGGTACAACAATTTTACCTTCATGCCACAGTATGCCATCCTGTGCCTGTAAGCTGGTTTCAGAAGATGAAGCAACCTCAGCAGAAGCCTGTTTGATTCGGGATAACAGATTCTACTGTAGTATGAGAAAGTTTCCTGAGGGAAGGATGGTGTCTGGAAGTGTGGACCTCTCAGAGTCATTGAACATATGTGAGAGTGCATCTGGTTTTGTATTCTTCGACCCTGGCCTGTATGTTATATGGTATGAGAATCTAGAGAAAAAAAGTTCCACCTTGCCTGCCGTGGTTTTAATTTTTTTTGCTGTTCTCAGATATTCTAAATTCTTGTGGTCCGTATAGACCAGAATGGGATGTGCTGCACTTTCAAGTAAGTAACGCCATTCTTCTAATGCGGCCTTGATGGCCAAAAGCTCACGGTCTCCCACATCATAATTTCTTTCCGCTGTAGATAATTTGCGGGAAAAGAAAGCAACTGGGTAAAGTAGGGCTTTAGCTCCTTACCGTTGAGACAGCACAGCCCCTACTGCAACTTCCGAGGCGTCAACTTCAAGAACAAATGGTAAGGCAGGGTCAGGGTGCTTCAAGATGGAGGCTGAAGTGAAAAGTTTTTTGAGGGCTTCAAATGCCGATTGCGCTTTGGGAGACCAGAGGAATCGGGTTCCTTGTTTAGTTAGTTCAGTAATGGGGGCAATAATAGCAGAGAACCCCCTAATAAACTTCCGGTAGAAGTTGGCAAACCCAATGAAGCGCTGAACCCCCTTCTTGTCCACAGGAGCTGGCCAATCTAAGATGGCGGTAACTTTCTGGGGGTCCATCTTGATGCCTTCAACAGAGATTATCAGGCCTAAGAACTGGATACACTGAAGTTCAAATTCGCACTTCTCCGGTTTGGCGTAAAGGCCATGCTGCCGGAGTCGGGATAGCACATTCTGGACATGCCTACGGTGGTCATCTACTGTGGAGGAGAAAATCAGGATGTCATCCAGGTACACAGTGACGTACAAGTCCAGATAGTCACGAAATATGGGCGGCACAGTGGTGTAATGGGTAGCACTCTCACCTAGCAGTAAGAAGGGTCGCTGGTTTGAATCCCAACCACGACACTACCTGCCTGGAGTTTGCATGTTCTCCCTGTGCCTGCGTGGGTTTCCTCCGGGTACTCCGGTTTCCTCCCACACTCCAAAGACATGCTGGTAGGTTAATTGAATCCTGTATAAATTGTCCCTAGTATGTATGAATGTGAGTTAGGGACCTTAGATTGTAAGCTCCTTGAGGGTAGGGACTGATGTGAATGTACAATGTATATGTAAAGCGATGCGGAAATTGACGGCGCTACATAAGTACCTGAAATAAATAAAATAAATAAATAAAATAAAATGTCATTGACAAAGTGCTGAAAGGTGGCTGGCGCGTTGCATAACCCAAAAGGCATGACTAGGTATTCGAAGTGCCTGAATCGGGTACGAAAAGCCGTCTTCCAATCGTCTCCTTCTCAAATACGGATTAGGTTATATGCTCCCCGGAGATCCAGTTTATTGAAGATGACTGCGGTTCCCAGTCTCTGAAACAGTTCGGGCACAAGAGGCAGTGGGTAACGGTTTTTGACAGTAATCTTGTTTAATTCTCGATAGTCTACGCAGGGGCGTAGTGAATGGTCCTTCTTTTCAACAAAGAAGATGCCTGCGCCAGCCGGAGAAGTAGATGGGCGAATAAATCCTTTCTTAAGCTTGTCATCAATATAGTCCTTTAGCGTGCCCAACTCAAGCTCGGTTAAAGGGAAAATCCTTCCGAAGGGGACCTCAGCCCCTGGTAACAGTTCAATAGGACAGTCGTAGGATCTATGGGGAGGAAGGGTCTCTGCACCCTTCTTACTGAACCCGTACAGAAAATCGTGGTATGCCACTGGGATTGATTGGCGTAATTCAGGATCTGTGTCAAGGCAGAGTAAGGGTGAAGGGTTGACTGATGCCTCTTGCAGGCAATGTTGCTGGAAATAACTTGAAGGAAATTTGATTTCTACAGTGGCCCAGTTGATGTGGGGATTATGGGCCTGCAGCCAGGGCATACCTAAGATGATGGGGAACAGAGGTGATGAAATGGCATCCAGGCGCAAAAACTCTTGGTGATGGGAAGCAATGATAGCCAACAAAGGGACAGTCTCCTGTGTGACCGGACCAGATTTAATGACAGAGCCATCAGCAAGATGTACGGCTAGTCTCCGGATCTTTGGTTGAAGTGGAATGAGGTGTTTGGCTGCAAACGTCAAGTCTATGAAACAGCTGCAGGCTCCGGAATCAATTATGACAGATACCTGGATACTCTTTCCTGGGAGCTGTAACATGATGGGGAGAGCAAAGTGAGAGGCTTGGTTAGGTAAGACAGGAACATGCATTGAAGAGACTGAAAGGCACTTACGCATCTTTGCAGGACAAGACCTCACATAATGCCCGGGTCCCCCACAGTACACACAGAGGTTATTGATTCGCCTGCGCTGTCGTTCCTTCGTGGTGAGAGAGGGACGAAGCAAACCCAACAGCATGGGCTCGGAGGAATCCGGAGCCTGAGCAACTGGAGCGGAAGGAGTCTGGCTGGAGAAACTGGGAACTTTAGGTAGCATCCAAGTTGGCCGATATTGACCTATGGATCTTTCAGAGCGACGTTCCCTTAGACGTTGGTCAATCTGAATTGACAAAATAATACGTTCGTCCAGAGATTGAGGTATCCCTACTCGTGCCAGTTCATCCTTTAGAGGATCAGATAGTCGCATCCGAAATTGGTAACGAAGGGCCGCATCGTTCCAATTGGTATCAGAACTCCAACGCCTGAACTTGGCCACATAGTTCTCTGCCGCTCTGCGGCCTTGCTGAAGTGCATGTAATGCGGCCTCAGCAGTGGCAGTCTGCTGGGGATCCTCATAAAGTTGTGACATAGCAACAAAGAATGTAGTGAGGTTGTTTAACGATTTGGCCTTTTGTTCCAGCAGGCGATGTGCCCAGACTTGGGGTTCACTGGTCAACAGGGAGATAATAAAACCCACTTTAGTTGCTTCCAGAGAAAAGGTGCGGTTGTAGGGCAAAATAGAGTTCACAAGCATTACGAAAGGCTCTGTATTGCAAATCTTTCGGGCGTGGGTACCCTTGATTCTGGTGGTTACATCACTACTGAAGGTGCGGATGAGATACCAGCTGAGGTAGCGTTTTGAGGGTTGGCGGGAGATGACAGAATTTGAACTCGTTCCTCCAGCCGAGTATATCCCTCTTGTAGATCTTTAACAGCTTGTGTCAAACCCGCCAGGTGTCGGCACAGTTCTTCCATGGGGGAGGTCCCTCTCTCGGGCTCAGACATGGCTGTTTGATACTGTCAAGTTTTCACGTACCTGACTGATGAGCCCGATAGTGCAGAGGAAGGCCTCCCTTACGTATCTGACTCGCGGCCCCTGGTAAAGCAGACAGGTGGCACGGGAGTGCAGAACGGTATGAGTGCCTGGCAGGATCAACAGCAGATGGGTCAGATGGCCGGCACAGCAGACAGGACCAGCAGGCTGGATGGATCAGCAGACAGGTGAGCAGACTGGAAGGATCAGCAGACAGGTGAGCAAACTGGATGGATCAGCAGACAGGTGAGCAGACTGGATGGATCAGCAGACAGGTGAGCAGACTGGATGGATCAGCAGGCAGGTGAGCAGACTGGATGGATCAGCAAGCAGGTGAGCAGACTGGATGGATCAGCAGACAGGTGAGCAGACTGGATGGATCAGCAGACAGGTGAGCAGACTGGATGGATCAGCAGACTGGATGGATCAGCAGACAGGTGAGCAGACTGGATCAATCAGCAGGCAGGTGAGCAGACTGGATGGATCAGCAGGCAGGTGAGCAGACTGGATGGATCAGCAGACAGGTGAGCAGACTGGATGGATCAGCAGTAGGGATGAGCTTCGAGTTCGAGTCGAACTCATGTTCTACTCAAACATTGGCTGTTCGCAAGTTCGCCGAACAGCGAACAATTTGGGGTGTTCGCGGCAAATTCGAATGCCGCGGAACACCCTTTAAAAGTCTATGGGAGAAATCAAAAGTGCAAATTTTAAAGGCTTATATGCAAGTTATTGTCATTAAAAGTGTTTGGGGACCCGGGTCCTGCCCCAGGGGACATGCATCAATACAAAAAATAGTTTTAAAAACGGACGTTTTTTCAGGAGCAGTGATTTTAATAATGCTTAAAGTCAAACAATAAAAGTGTAATATCCCTTTAAATTTCGTACCTGGGGGGTGTCTATAGTATGCCTGTAAAGGGGCGCATGTTCCTGTGTTTAGAACAGTCTGACAGCAAAATGACATTTTGAAGAAAAAAACACATTTAAAACTACCCGCGGCTATTGCATTGCCGACAATACACATAGAAGTTCATTGATAAAAACGGCATGGGAATTCCCCACAGGGCAACCCCGAACCAAAATAAAAAAAAAAAATGATGTGGGGGTCCCCCTAAATTCCATACAAGGCCCTTCAGGTGTGGTATGGATATTAAGGGGAACCCCAGCCAAAATTTAAAAAAAAAATGACGTGGGGTTCCCCCTAAATTCCATACCAGACCCTTCAGGTCTGGTATGGATTTTAAGGGGAACCCCGCGCCAAAAAAAAAAAAAAAAACGGCGTGGGGTCCCCCCAAAAATCCATACCAGACCCTTATCCGAGCACGCAACCTGGCAGGCCACAGGAAAAGAGGGGGGGATGAGAGTGCGCCCCCCCCCTCCTGAACCGTACCAGGCCACATGCCCTCAACATTGGGAGGGTGCTTTGGGGTAGCCCCCCAAAACACCTTGTCCCCATGTTGATGAAGACAAGGGCCTCATCCCCACAACCCTGGCAGGTGGTTGTGGGGGTCTGCAGGCGGGGGGCTTATCGGAATCTGGAAGCCCCCTTTAACAAGGGGACCCCCAGATCCCGGCCCCCCCCCTGTGTGAAATGGTAAGGGGGTACTTACCCCTACCATTTCACTAAAAAACTGTCAAAAATGTTAAAAATGACAAGAGACAGTTTTTGACAATTGCTTTATTTAAAGGCTCTCCTGGTTCTTCCTCCGGCGTTCTCGTCCAGCATCTCCTCTGCGGCGTCTTCTATCTTCTTCTCCTCGGGCCGCTCTGCACCCATGGCATGGGGGGGAGGCTCCCGCTCTTCTCTTCATCTTCTTCTTCTTCTTCATCTCTTCTTCCTTCTTCTCTTTTTCTCTTCTTCATTTCTTCTCCGGGCTGGCATGGAGGGAGGCTCCCGCTGTGTGACAGCGTCTCTTCGTCTGACGGTTCTTAAATAACGGGGGGCGGGGCCATCCGGTGACCCCGCCCCCCTCTGATGCACGGTGACTTGACGGGACTTCCCTGTGACGTCACAGGGAATGCCACAGGGAATTCCCGTCATGTCCCGTGCGTCAGAGGGGGGCGGGGTCACCGGGTGGCCCCGCCCCCCGTTATTTAAGAACCGTCAGACGAAGAGACGCCGTCACACAGCGGGAGCCTCCCACCATGCCAACATGGCTGCGGAGCGGCCCGGAGAAGAAATGAAGAAGAGATGAAGAAGAAGAAGATGAAGAAGATGAAGAGAAGAGCGGGAGCCTCCCCCCATGCCATGGGTGCGGAGCGGCCCGAGGAGAAGAAGATAGAAGATGCCGTGGAGGAGATGCTGGACGAGAACGCCGGAGGAAGAACCAAAAGAGCCAGAAGAAGAAGATGAAGGAAGAAAGAAGAAGCATTTAAATAAAGGAATTGTCAAAAACTGTCTCTTGTCATTTTTAACATTTTTGACAGTTTTTTAGTGAAATGGTAGGGGTAAGTACCCCCTTACCATTTCACACAGGGGGGGGGCCGGGATCTGGGGGTCCCCTTGTTAAAGGGGGCTTCCAGATTCCGATAAGCCCCCCGCCCGCAGACCCCCACAACCACCGGCCAGGGTTGTGGGGATGAGGCCCTTGTCTTCATCAACATGGGGACAAGGTGTTTTGGGGGGCTACCCCAAAGCACCCTCCCAATGTTGAGGGCATGTGGCCTGGTACGGTTCAGGAGGGGGGGCGCACTCTCGTCCCCCCCTCTTTTCCTGCGGCCTGCCAGGTTGCGTGCTCGGATAAGGGTCTGGTATGGATTTTTGGGGGGACCCCACCCCGTTTTTTTTTTTTTGGCGCGGGGTTCCCCTTAAAATCCATACCAGACCTGAAGGGTCTGGTATGGAATTTAGGGGGAACCCCACGTCATTTTTTTTTTAAATTTTGGCTGGGGTTCCCCTTAATATCCATACCAGACCTGAAGGGCCTTGTATGGAATTTAGGGGGACTCCCACATCATTTTTTTTTTTTAATTTTGGTTCGGGGTTGCGCTGTGGGGAATTCCCATGCCGTTTTTATCAATGAACTTCTATGTGTATTGTCGGCAATGCAATAGCCGCGGTAGTTTTAAATGTGTTTTTTCCTTCAAAATGTCATTTTGCTGTCAGACTGTTCTAAACACGGGAAACATGCGCCCCTTTACAGGCATACTATAGACACCCCCCAGGTACGAAATTTAAAGGGATATTACACTTTTATTGTTTGACTTTAAGCATTATTAAAATCACTGCTCCTGAAAAAACGGCCGTTTTTAAAACTTTTTTTTGCATTGATTCATGTCCCCTGGGGCAGGACCCAGGTCCCCAAACACTTTTAATGACAATAACTTGCATATAAGCCTTTAAAATTAGCACTTTTGATTATTCATGTTCGTGTCCCATAGACTTTAACGGTGTTCGCGTGTTCGAACGAATTTTTTTCCTGTTCGCATGTTCTGGTGCGAACCGAACAGGGGGGTGTTCGGCTCATCCCTAATCAGCAGACTGGATGGATCAGCAGACTGGATGGATAGTCTTGGAACGTCAGGCAGGCCGGGTCGATAATCAGGCTGGCAACAAAGGTACAAGAGGAGCAGGTAGAAAGGAATCGTCAAACAAGCCAAGGGTCAGATGCAGGTGGATAACAGGAACAGTCTCAAAACATGCCAGGTCAAACAGGAGCAGATATCAGATCTTCAGGAAACACATACACAGAGCTGCAGATCAAACAGCAAGGACACAGAGCTGCTGAGGTGTTTAAATAAGGCACCCTGTTGCCAATCACTGAAATCAGCCTGGACTAAGTTAACCCTTAGGTGGCAGATCCATGACACTCTGCCATAAACCATAAAGCCCAACTCTATGGAGCATACGGCTTATTGTCGCCCTATGTACAGATACTCCAGTCTCTGCTAGTGAACTCTGCAGCTCTTCCAGGGTTATCTTAGGTCTCTGTGCTGCCTCTCTGATTAATGCCCTCCTTGCCCGGTCAATGAGTTTTGGTGTGCGGCCATCTCTTGGCAGGTTTGCTGTTGTGCCATGTTCTTTCCATTTGGTTATGATAGATTTGATGGTGCTCCTACGGATCATCAAAGATTTGGATATTTTTTTATAACCTAACCCTGACTTGTACTTCTCAACAACATTGTCCCTTACTTGTTTGGTGAGTTCCTTGGTCTTCATGGCAGTGTTTGGTTAGTGGTAACTCTTGCTTAGGTCTTGCAGCCTCTGGGGCCTTTCAAAAAGGTGTGTATATGTATTGACAGATCATGTGACACTTAGATTGCACAGAGGTGGACATCATTTCACTAATTATGTGACTTCTGAAGGAAATTGGTTGCACCAGAGCTTTTTATGTGCTTCATAGCAAAGGGGGTGAATACATACGCACATGCCAGTTATCATTTTTTAATTTCTGAAAAATAGTTTTATGTATACATTTTTCTAATTTTACTTCACCAACTTAGACTATTGTGTTCTGATCTATCACATATAATTCAGATTAAAAAAACATTGAACTAAAGGCTGTTATGTAACAAAATAGATAAAAAGCCAAGGGGGGTGAATACATTTGCAAGGCACTGTAAATGTCACTAAGGTGTTTAATCTTTTTTTTCTACATGAGGTGAACATTTTTCTATTGATAGTTCTATTTTTTCTTTAATTGTTATTTTATCTCGTGGAGTGTTATTTTATCACAACCCTGAAGCCAGTGTTATCATTTAAACTGATATTAAACCCAAAACCAATCAGTTTTCTCTCTTAGCCCCTGGTGTGTTCCATAGAACTTTCTATTGGAACACACCAGGGGCTAAGAGAGAGCCTGGAGGAGTGTTGCTGACCCAGATATACAGAAGCAGACATAAAACTGATCTGGAGAGGAAAGGGTGGATGCACCTACACTGAAGAATAATCTGCACTGAGGATAAATGTCAATGAAAGAAAAAAAAAACACCCTGCTGAACATGCATGTCGTGGTGCCCAGATCTCTGGAGTAATTATTTTTGAGGATCCCTTACTTCCATGAAGTTGCTGCAGTATCCGACTGTGGCTGGTATTCAATTGAGCGTTGTTTGACTCCACATAATAAGGTGGACCATATGTGAGGGTAAGAGGCCTGGTGTGCTGTGGTGCCAGTGGAGGATTCTTCTTATTCCTCTACTTCTTCCTATTGGGATAGTATATGCACATTAGATGTGCCATCTTTGTCCCTAACTTCTATTGAAATTGCATGGACTTGGCTGATGGACTTTTTATTAATTTATTCTTTATTTATTGTTAAAAGTGCTACATTTTATTTATTTACTGTTATTTGCTACCAACAAATTGTGCTGGCTGCTTTTATCTTTAGTTAATTGTTCGATATCCATAGAGCAGGTATATTCATTTATATTAGCCATTCACAATGATCACTTATTTATGAAGGCTCTCCTGTATCTCTGACTCCTCTGTCTATGAGGCAATAAAAAGATACAAGTGTATCTATAGTATCGCAGTAGAAGGAGGAGGAGGTTAATTCGAAATGGTAAATAATGTAGTAAAAAAAATCAACAAAGTAGTCAGTAAGAATGTTTTTGGTAGGATAAAAATAAATCAATAAAAAGGGTTTTATATTTACTACAGTGGTTTTGTGAGGGAGGGATGTAGCATGTGTGTGGTTGTGTCCCTATAGTGTTTGTGTTAGCATCAGCATTTATATCAGTGCTCATGGCAGTGCCATTTTTAGTGTCACTGTGTCTTTGGTAGGATAAAAAAAGGTTTCATATTTATTATTATAGTAGTGTGTGGTGCATAGCATGCGTGATGTATATGTATATGTCCATGTATATTTTCATTTTTTAGTGATTTAGCTGTTCCCAATTCACATTCATTAGATAAATAGATAAATATGGTACATTATTAGGGGTAAAAACAGGGGTGAACAGTGGCGCTAGATATGGTGATAACATAAAATTATACAGCAACTGGAATATAGGTATACATAAAATGTGTGTGTGAGTAAGCACACATAATATTAAAACATTTGTTAAAACATAATGCCCATGAATGATCCAAGATCTTGTATGGTTTGCACCTGAAGGCAGCTCCCTTAGAGTGAAGCGATGGACTGTGTAGAAATGGGAACAGAAGGGTGCCAGACAAAGTGCAGGATAAATCATATACTTAATAAAAACAAGTAGTAACTCACAGGTTAAATTAGATGAGTTCAGTATGTGGTGAAAATCGCCAGTCTTGGAGTCTCATAAATGTCCTATTTGGCGTCCTGTTTTCCCTTTGCAGCTTGGGGCACTAGTGTGATCTTACAGGGATCCAGAGAAGGCTGGGAACCAGGAAGCAGGAAAACGAAAAGCAGCTGGTCATGACGTTACATGAACAGAAATGGGATTATTCACAGTGGCAAGGAATGGTAATGCATTTGGAAGCTACAGCTTCTTCATCAGACCATGATTTGCTGGCAAACCTGGCAGTCTTAAATACAGAGAAAAGAGAAACAGAGAGATCTGACGGACTGGCCGGTAATTCACTTGAACAGACTAGACTAAATAGTTGCACAGATATGTAGAGTTTTACTATCACATGCCTCAGCTGCAAAACTAGGTTTAGGTTTTGAGATTTGTTTTACCTTTCTCATTAAGGGTTTAAAATATGGAGCAACAGTAAAGCTAACTCTTATGTGCCAAAAAGAATGGACTAAATCTGTTAGGAACTAATTAAAAGAGAAACAACATCACTGCAAAAGGAAAGGAAAAAAAAAAGAATTTGGCCTTTGGTTGTGAAATATAGTAAGTTTTCAGAAAAAAAATAATTCTAAATCCAAGGTATGTAAAATGATTGTCTATTTAAATTCTAAGGTCAATAGTGTATATCAAAATAATAATAGCAGTTTTACTCAGAATCAGAGGCTAAACAATAAAATAAGAAAAAACCAAAGGAAACAACAACAACCAACATCGATCAAATTCTCTTTTCTTACTGATACAGTCAAGCCTTAGGCTTCCACTGCAGTTCAAGAGCAATTCCATGGAGAGCTTTAAGTCAAACAATCTCAGGGACCATTGTATATCTAGTAGAAAAATATAGTTAAATTCTTGCTGCTCTGCTCCAGCTGTTATTTTGACATCCTGAGGCCTCAGTACTGCTTTAAGATACAGTATCCAGTGGAGAAAACACAAAAACATTGTATAACTTGCTCCCAGTTGAATTTCCTTACACTGTGTTCAACTCTATAGTCTTAGTAATTATTTTAGGTTGAAAGAAAGAAGTAAACAAATCAATAATTATGAAAGTGATTTTGTCTGGACTTTATATATATGTCTTTTTTTTTTAAACGTGTGGTGACTTCCAAATACTTGAGGCAATGATTTTTCCTTTTTTTCCCCTGCTTTGATTTCTTAATTAGATAGATGCACATACGAATAAGATAAGTCAATACGTACTTATAATTTAGGAATTTGCCTTGTATTTTAACCCCATGTTTTTTTTTTGTTTTTTTTTTAATTGTTTATGTATAAGTTTTTGCAAGTCATACAAAAGAAAATACATTTGAAACATTAACATTTTGAAGTAATGCTACTGTCTTAGAGAACTACAAGGCATACATCATTTGTACAAATAAAGGAATAGCGATGTGATTAAACTGTTGAATTGAGTGGGAGAGAGATAGTCAAATCCATAAAGAAAAAGTTGAAACAACCTCCTACCCTATCCGTAAAGGAGTTATAGAGGTAACATAAACATACTGTATAACCTCACATAAAGATCTGTACAAAAAGAAAAGTAATTAGTGTACAATCTCACAAGAATATGTAAGCAACTAAAGTTAACTAACTAGGTTCATTTCCTTCAAAAATATATACAGAATCATCCCATGCTGACCATGTTTCAGAAAATTTCTGCTCCGTACCCTCCACTACAGCCGTCAGACGCGCCATTCTACGTATGTCAGCCACAGTAGTGAGCAGTTGTGGGAGTGTTGGGGGTGAGGTGGACAACCATAGCCTAGGAATGACCCGTTTGGCAGCCAATAAAATAAAATACATCAGTCGGCACAGAGCCTTAGAAACACCAGCAAAAGGGAGACCTAACAAATAGTGCATGGGCGTCAGAGGGACGGGGTTCCAATCAGTGTTTCTAACAATTTCTGTACTCGGAGCCAAAATTGGTGAACGGGGGGACATTCCCAAAAAATATGATAGTGAGAGCCTACAGCAATATTACATCTCCAACATTGTTTTGAGATTGATCGATTGCGGGCATGTAGAATATCTGGGGTCCTATACCAGTGCATCAGGACTTTGTATGCAGTTTCCTTATGGGTCACACTTCGAGAAATCCTGGAAGTGTGCTCCCAAATGCTCCCCCATTCCAACAAGGAGATGTCATGCTGCAAGATCTGAGACTATTTTCTCATGTAGTGGTGGTTATTTACCATCATAGAAACAGCCTCATGCAATATTTTATAGATAGTAGAGATCATTTGGGGCTCATGAGGACCTTGAGTGCATAGGGCCTCAAAGTCTGTTGGCTTCTCGAAAGTCAAAGAAGGGGATCTGGTGGAGAAAAAATGTCTAATCTGCAAGTATGAGTGTAAAAGCTTTTGGGGAATCTGATGCTGTCTTTGTAAATCAGGAAAAGTCAGTAAATGTCGTGTCACTGGGTTAACAAAATGTTGTAGTTGGAAAAGTCCTGCCTGGGTCCATGGTAGCATACGGTCATAAGAAAGGCTATCTGGGATGTCTGGGTTAAATAGGATATTCAAGAGTGGTGGGCACGGTGAGGACAGGGAATAATGCTCGGAACATCTTTTCCAAATAGACAACGTGAACAGTATTGGAGCTAAACAGATTTTCCGTAATTGGGGCATATGAAGGGCAGTAGAAGACAAGAGCAAATAGCAAGGATGGACCGGGGCTGTGACACTCATTTCTATTTCCGCCCACCTATTTGGGGCCTTCCGGGAGGTCCAGGAGGTAAGAACTCTCAGGTGTGAGGCATAATAGTATTTGATGAAGTCTGGGCCTCCCAATCCCCCCCTACTTTTCCGGGCCAGGACCACCATCCCTGCCATTCTGTGGGAAGCATTATTCCAGATAAAGCGGAGGCTCCTCCTTTCAAGGGATTTCAGCTGGATGGGCATTTTAAGAACATTAACTTGCCCGGTTAATTTCCAAAAACAGGGGAGGGAGGTTGGCCCGATATAGAGTGTCATAAGAGGCAGTGAGTTGAACCCCCAGATATTTAAGTGACTGAGAGCACCAATGGTAATTATACTTGCTTTGGAGGGATAAACCCATGTTTTAGTTCTATATTAAACGTTAAACCTATATTAAACTAATGAGAATATTTGTGTAAGCTAATTCCAGCATTGGCAAAACATACATTCATTAATTCATTCATGCATTTATTCATTCATATGTCTCAACTTTTTCGAATGATATCAGCACTCATTTACAACTAACGCACTAAGAACATTTTAAAATATGATTTTTGTATAATTTTTAAACTGCTTTAAGAAAAATGTTTTGCTTTTCATATATCACCACAAATCAGACATCAGCCTTTGCAGCAGTAGATTTTTTTAACAGAGCATAGTATTCCATTCTTTATTTCAGACTTCCTAAAATGTAGACTGCATAGAAAGAGAAAATGATGTTTCATTGTTCAGTTTGGTTCCACTTACAGTATGTGAACAAGTGACACAATGGAGGAATGGCATGGGTCGTGGTCACCACAGGTACCTACTATTCACTGTCTTTTATAATGCAGAATGTTACTTTTCTATATATGTTATGGTAAGAAATGCAATTTTAGATGCATATTGAGTGAAAATGGTGTAAATAAATTTGAAAATTTACACTTTTGTTTTTGCAATAAAAAGCTGGAAAGGTATTGTGTTAAAAACATCCAAACAATCTGATGTTGTGTCCCTTCATGCATAGGAATGACATGCAGAATTTTCAGAGAAGTAAGCATATGCACTAGAGCGATTGTGCTATAGAAGCAAAATGAAACTTTTGCTCAAATCTATCAAATTAACACTAATAACGTAATAAATATGTTCTTCCTAAATTTTACAAATATATGGTGATTTTGGTTTTAGTTATTAACTTATCTCTCAAAACTACAAGAGCCTGGTCTAAGGGCTAACTACAGGAATGCATGAGGTCAGGGACCATAGACAGAATTACTTTTTCTTGAGTCAGTTTTAGTTGGTTAGTTGAGAATATTTATGTGATGTGGGGAGGGGGGAATTTCTCCCAACTTTGTTAAAAGTAGAATTGCCCATTAAAGATAAGTGCACTTATGGATAATAAATAATAACAGAAACTTTTCTGTCTTCAGCAATCCAAAACAAAATAGAACTCCATATAATAGAGTAAAACACCGAAAAGAGATGGCTCAAACAAAACAGAACACTAAAATCTCTGGCTTAACTTTTCTAAACTTGCTGCTCATTACAAAGAATGGGCAGCAAGGGAATAGAGTGTGAACTGTCATATGGCTGTATGGCATGCACAAAAAGAATAGGAACCCTTATGCCTTGTACACACGGGCGGACTTATCGACCAGACTGGTCAGACGGGACGAATCCGTCGGACAATTCTTCCGTGTGTGGGCTTCATCGGACCTGCAGCGGACTTTTTCGGTTGAAAATCATATGGACTTTAGATTTGGAACATGTTTCAAATCCTTCTGATGGACTTGAGTCCGGTCGAAAAATACGCTCGTCTGTATGCTAGTCCGACGGACGAAAAACGACGCTAGGGCAGCTTTTGGCTACTGGCTATCAACTTCCATATTTTAGTCTGGTCGTACGTCATCACGTACTAATCCGTCGGACTTTGGTGTGATCGTGTGTAGGCAAGTCCGTTCGTTTGAAAGTCCGTCGGAAGTCCGTCAAAATTCCGTCGAAAGTCCGCCGCAAAGACCGTCGGACCTTTGATGCCCAAAAGTCCGCCCATGCGTACACGGCATTAGACTGCTTTCATATTCCCATTCTTTGATATTTGTAATTACCTGGAAGACACAAGTCTAAAGCTTTCCCCAAAAAATAATTAATCCCACCAAATACCAACAATTGACAACTTTTACAACTCTGCTTTTGTTAATCCCAAATAAATGGAAGTGATGGGAAGGTCACACCCTCTAAGCTCTGCTTTAATAAAAGTCCTGCAGTGTAATAATCAAACAGGAGCCTGAGACCTGTTGTGTGCATCTATAGGTAAGCCATGCAAAAACTCCCACACAGCGCTCAAACGAACTGCTTGGAGGGACCCAATCCTCTTTTCTTCTACATGCTGCAGTCACCTTTTGATTTGGAGCCAGCATACTCAATGCAACTGATGACCACCTATTGTCACTTCTGGTCACTACTTTCTCTTTTGGAACTCATATATATTCTGTCAAAAAAAAATGTTTTAACTCCACTCCAGGGTCGAAACTCCATGATCATGTAAAAAAATATTTTCCCCTCTACTGTCAGCACAGTATTTAGTAGCCCTAGTACCTTGTACTTCTCAGCAGAATAAAACACTTGCACCTAACTGAAGATGTGAGCTAGTGTTTGTGGCAAACTGTGCTAAATTTTCCCAGACACCTCCCACACAAAAGAAAGTAAATGTAGCAGTAAAAAAGCTATTTTACATTAATGCCCCGTACACACGGTCGGATTTTCCGATGGAAAATGTCCGATCGGAGCGTGTTGTCGGAAATTCCGACCGTGTGTGGGCTCCATCGGACATTTTCCCTCGGATTTTCCGACACACAAAGCAGGAGATAAAATTTTCCGACAACAAGATCCGATCGCGTCAATTCCGACCGTGTGTGGCCTGTTCCGACGCACAAAGTGCCACGCATGCTCAGAAGAAATTCCGGCACGGAACAGCTCGTTCTGGTAAACTTAGCGTTCGCAATGGATACTGCACTTTCGTCACGCTGCAATGTAAAAAATGGTTTAATACAGCGCACTCTCTTCTATTTTATAATGTGACAAGAATTAAGTAGTTTTGCTGCTCATATTCACACACACTTCTCACAAAGTTTTAATTTTGTTTTTTTATTGGGATTCCCTGAATATATTGTTATTAGTTGTCATCTGACATTTTTTTTTTTTAATTTTAATTTTTTTGGGGATTTTAAGCCTTTTTTTTTATTTAATGTTTGTATTTTTTACAAGGCTGATCTTTGTTCAATGTTATTTTTATTTTTAGTCCAGAATATTTTTGTGTGTGTTTTGTGTGTCAAGTTACCCCAACACCATTGATATCTTTTATTATTTAAACTCAAGGAGATTGTTTGTTTTTGGCGTCCCTTGTTCATTTCACATTGTATATTTGAAATGTACCTGAATCCTCACAAAAAAACTGTCATTTTTGAAGTAAAACACATAGGAGAGTATAATTCAAAACAAAAATCCTTTATTAAGGGCTCAGAACTAGGGATGAGCTTCGTGTTCGAGTCGAACCCATGTTCGACTCGAACATCGGCTGTTCGGTCGTTCGCCGAATTGCGAACGATATGGGCCGTTCGCGCCAAATTTGTGTGGCGCGTCACGGCCCATAATTCACTGCGGCATCGCAGTGCATTGCTTGCTGATGATTGGCCAAGCATGCACTATGACCCGCATGCTTGGCCAATCACAGCGCCGCCTGAACAGAGAGCCGTAATTGGCCAAAGCCAAGGAGGCTTTGGCCAATTATGGCTCAGGGGATTTAGTACACGCCCCACACTATATAAGGCCGCCTGCACAGCGGCCGTGTGTAGTGTGTGTTCCGGCGTTGAAAGAGATAGACAGAGAGACAGTGTCATTTGATTTGAGTTAGATAGATTAGGCAGAACAGTCAGTCAGTTAGCTGCACTTACAGTGTATTGTGTATATATATGCATCCCAGGTGTTGCATATATATATATACACTGTATTCAGTTTAGCTAGATCCGTTCCTGTTATCTTCTAGACTATTTACATTTAGTGCAGTGCGTCCTGCTCACAGTGTTCACCTAGATCCGTTCCTGTTATCTTCTAGACTATTTACATTTAGTGCAGTGCGTCCTGCTCACAGTGTTCAGCTAGATCCGTTCCTGTTAAATTCTAGACTATTTACATTTAGTGCAGTGCGTCCTGCTCACAGTGTTCAGCTAGATCCGTTCCTGTTATCTTCTAGACTATTTACATTTAGTGCAGTGCGTCCTGCTCACAGTGTTCAGCTAGATCCGTTCCTGTTATCTTCTAGACTATTTACATTTAGTGCAGTGCGTCCTGCTCACAGTGTTCAGCTAGATCCGTTCCTGTTATCTTCCTACTGACAGGCAGGCTTGTCTTGTTACAGTATTAACAGCTACCTAAAGAAAATTACTGGTGTTCTTTTGATCCTATTAGTACCACGGTCAGGCAGCTAGACTATTTACAGTTAGTGCAGTGCGTCCTGCTCACAGTGTTCAGCTAAACCTACAAGTTAGTGGGGTGCGTCCACCTCACAGTGTTCAGCTAAAGCTACCTGTAGAAGGTTGGTGGTGTTCTCATACTACAGGCAGGCAGTTGATTTTGCTAGCTGCAGTATATATATATATATATATATATATATATATATATATCCCAGCTTAGTGCAGCTACAGGCCATTAATATGTCTGGAAGGCCAAGAAGGAGAGGCAGACAGTCACAAGCCAATAAGAGAGGGCAAGCAGGCTCTGTGTCTAGTGCTGGTCATGGAGACGGTGCATCCTCATCAGCACGTGGCCATGGGACACGCTTGGCCTTTTTTTCGGCAGCTGGCCGTGTTGAGCCGCAACATGCGGAAGACTTGGTCGAGTGGATGACCAAGCCGTCCTCATCCTCCTCATCCTCTCTCACCCATGCCCAGGGTGCTTTGTCTGGCAAAGCAGCGGCCTCTTCCCTCGGCTCAATGTCATCAGTGACTCCTTCCCTAGCTCCACCATGTCCTCCTGAGGAGTCCCTCGAACTGTTTGACCACAGTGTTGGGTACATGCTCCAGGAGGATGCCCAGCATTTGGAAGGCTCTGATGATGATACTGAGCACGATGAAGGCAGTAACATGAGCACGGACAGAGGGGGTGCCCAAGAAGGACAGCAATCTGGCAGTCATGCTCCCCCTGCTGCAGCATACTGCCAGGTTTGCTCCAGTGATGAGGAGGGAGGGGATGATGAGGTCACTGACTCAACGTGGGTGCCTGATAGGAGAGAGGAGGAGGAGGAGGAGGAGGCGGCACATCACCAACGAGGCAGGATGCCCTCCAGGGGCCAGCCTAAGGGCAGCACATTGACTGCATCACATGTGCAGGGCGCTGCAGTCTCTGCGCGTTATTCAAATAGTTCTTTGGTGTGGGCCTTTTTTGAGACGAGTGCATCAGATCGCACCGCTGCTATTTGCAACATATGTCTCAAGCGTATCTCACGTGGCCAAAACATCTCCCGCTTGGGTACCACATGCTTGACCAGACATATGTTGACCTGCCATGCAGTTAGTTGGCAAGCGCATCTAAAAGACCCACACCAAAGAACAAAGAGGACCTCTCCTTGCTCCTCATCAGCTGAGATTTCCAACCCCACTAGACCTTCAGTCCTCTCTGAGACCTGCACTGAGAGGAATGAAGGTGTAGAATTAGGTGTGTCACAGCCAAGTACTTGTGGGCAATCTGCTTTTGGTACACCGACGTCAGATTGTACCAGGCAAATTTCCCTGCCCCAGCTGCTGCACCGCCGAAAGAAGTTTGCTCCCAGCCATCCACATGCCCAGCGGTTGAATGCTAGCTTGGCAAAATTGCTGGCACTTCAACTGCTGCCTTTTCAGTTGGTAGACTCTGCCCCCTTCCGTGAGTTTGTAGAATGTGCGGTTCCTCAGTGGCAGGTACCCAAACGCCACTTTTTCTCACGGAAGGCGATTCCGGCTCTCTACCGGCATGTGGAAGGCAATGTCCATGCCTCGCTGGACAGGGCGGTCAGCGGTAAGGTGCATATTACCGCTGACTCATGGTCCAGCAGGCATGGACAGGGACGTTACCTACGTTTCACGGCGCATTGGGTGACTCTGCTGGCAGCTGGGAAGGATGCAGGACAAGGTGCAGTAGTGTTGGAGGTTGTTCCGCCACCACGCCTCCAAAATGCTAATGATTGTGACACACCTCTCTCCTCCACCCCCTCCTCTTCTTCTTCCTCCATGGCCTCTTCCTCGGAACCAGCGGTGCTCCGTAGTCGTTCAAGGGGCTACGCAAGTACGCAGGCCAAAAGATGCCATGCGGTGATGGGGCTGGTGTGCTTGGGGGACAGGAGCCACACTGGGGCAGAGGTTCTGTCAGCTCTGCAGGGGCAGGTTCAGAGGTGGTTGACGCCACGCCAACTTAAGGCAGGAATGGTGGTTTGCGACAATGGCACCAACCTCCTCTCTGCCCTCCGACAGGGACAAATGACCCATGTGCCCTGTTTGGCTCACGTCCTTAACTTGGTGGTGCAGCGGTTCTTGGGCAGGTACCCGGGCTTACAGGATGTCCTGAGGCAGGCCAGGAACGTCTGTGTGCATTTCCGCCGGTCATATAATGCCAGTGCTCGGCTGACGGACCTCCAAAAGGAGTTTAACCTGCCCAAGAACCGCCTAATCTGTGACATGCCCACCAGGTGCAACTCAACGTTGGCCATGCTGCAGCGGCTGCACACGCAGCAGAGGGCCATCAATGAGTACCTGTGCGACTATGGCACCAGGACAGGGTCAGGGGAGCTTGGTTTTTTTTCCCCACGCCAGTGGGCCATGATCAGGGATGCATGCACTGTCCTGTCACCATTTGAGGAGGCCACGAGGATGGTGAGCAGTGACAGTGCATGCATCAGTGACACTGTCCCCCTTGTCCACCTGTTGGAGCACACGCTGCGTGGAATAATGGACAGGGCACTTGAGGCAGAACAGAGGCAGGAAGAGGAGGACTTCCTTAGCTCTCAAGGCCCCCTTTATCCAGACAGTGTTCCTGCATGCCTGCCGATCACACAGGAAGAGGAGGAGGAGGAGGAGGAGGAGGAGGAGGAAGATTGTGTCAGTATGGAGGTGGAGCCTGGCACTCAGCATCAGCAGCAGTCTTTAAGGGATCAGTCCCAAGAAACACATGGACTTGTACGTGGCTGGGAGGAGGTGGCTGCGGACCATGTCGTCCTTAGTGACCCAGAGGACTCCGGACCGAATGCCTCAGCAAACCTATGCTGCATGGCCTCCCTGATCCTGCAAAGCCTGCGTAAGGATCCTCGTATTTGTGGTATCAAGGAGAAGGACCAATACTGGCTGGCAACCCTCCTTGATCCACGTTACAAGGGTAAGGTTGTGGACCTTATCTTGCCATCGCAGAGGGAGCAGAGGATGAAACATCTTCGGGAGGCCTTGCAGAAAGGTCTGTGCAACGCGTTCCCAGAGACTGGGAGGTTACAAACTCCTGTTTCTGGACAACGTGTTGCTGAGGCTTCGGTCAGTCAAAGAAGGAGCAGTGGAGAAGGTGGCCGTCTGACCGATGCGTTCAGACAATTTTTTGGTCCGCAGCCCCAAGGTATGATCGGTTCCAGCAACCATCGCCAGCGTCTGTTTTACATGGTGCAGGAATACCTAGGGGCAAGATCAGACTTGGACACCTTTCCCACCGAAAATCCTCTGGGTTACTGGGTCTTGAGGATGGATCACTGGCCAGAGCTTGCACAGTATGCAATTGAGCTACTGGCCTGTCCTGCATCCAGCGTTCTTTCGGAACGCACATTCAGTGCTGCTGGAGGCGTGGTAACCGATCACAGGGTGCGTCTGTCCACCGACTCGGTCGATCGACTGACCTTCATAAAAATGAATCAGTCTTGGATCACCACCAGCTACCAAGCACCTAAAGCTGATGTAACCGAATAATTTTATCGAAATCTCAGATCCCTTCAAAGACTGCCTATGCTGATCCTGAGTGACTATCCCTGAGTAATTATCCTCTTCCTCCTCAATCATCACGCTGATAGCTTGTAAGAACATTTTTGGTTCTGGGCGCCACCACCAGTGCCTAAGGCACAATTTTTCAGCCCCTGTTTAACAGGGGCGTGTAATTACAATTTTTGATGTAATACTTTGCAGCAGGGCTCGTTCCTGCATTCCAACTAGAGTGTCTGTGAGGGGTTGCAGTGTTGTGGCACCAGCACCAGTGCCCAAGGCCCAATTTTTCTGCTCCTGTCTAACAGGGGCGTGTAATTACAATTTTTGATGCAATACTTTGCAGCAGGGCTCGTTCCTGCGTTCCAACTAGAGTGTCTGTGAGGGGTTGCAGTGTTGTGGCACCAGCACCAGTGCCTAAGGCCCAATTTTTCTGCCCCTGTCTAACAGGGGTGTGTAATTACAATTTTTGATGCAATACTTTGCAGCAGGGCTCGTTCCTGCATTCCAACTAAAGTGTCTGTGAGGGGTTGCAGTGTTGTGGCACCAGCAGCAGTGCCCAAGGCCCAATTTTTCTGCTCCTGTCTAACAGGGGCGTGTAATTACAATTTTTGATGCAATACTTTGCAGCAGGGCTCGTTCCTGCATTCCAACTAGAGTGTCTGTAAGGGGTTGCAGTGTTGTGGCACCAGCACCAGTGCCTAAGGCCTAATTTTTCAGCTCCTGTTCAACATGGGCATGTAATTACAATTCTTGATCTAATATTTCACAGCAGGGCCCTGTGAGGGCTTACAGTGTTGTGGCCACAGCAACACCTAAGGCCCAAATTTCTGCTGAGTATATAGGGCAGGACCCTACTTTCAAACATCTAACTTACGAACGACTCCTACTTGCAAACGGAAGGAGACAACAGGAAGTGAGATGAAATCTACCCCTAGGAAGGGAAATTCTCTCCTGTAAGAGTTAATATGGGAAAAAAATTCTCCTTTCCAATCCTTGTTCCACAAAAAAACCCAAATTTTCAAAAAACATTTTTCATTGGGACAAAAAGTGAGGTGAAATCTTCTGAAGAGGAGGAAAGACAGCAAAACAAATGTCACAGGGGTGATAACCCTTCCCTATGTTTTCCAAAAAGCTTAAAAAAGATTTTTTGGCTGGAGCTAAACACGTTAAAAATGTACCCGTTCAAAATTACAAGAGATTATACTTAACAACAAACCTACAGTCCCTGTCTTGTTTGCACCGCCTGTATACTGCTGTTCAGAGTATATAGGGCCTGGTGGCCCCACACCTTTCCTTATTTTAATTTGGGTGCCGGGTTCCCCTTAATATCCATACAAGACCCAAAGGGCCTGGTAATGGACTGGGGGGTACCCATGCCATTTGTCTCACTGATTTTCATCCATATTGCCATGACCCGACATTACATTAAACCCGCAAGCAGTTTTAAATTAGATTTTTTCCTTTAAAAATGACATTTGGTGCAGGGACTGTTCTAAACACGGGAAACACGCGTCACTTTACAAGCATACTATAGACACCCCCCAGGTACGATATTTAAAGGAATATTTCACTTTTTTTTTTTTTACTTTAAGCATCATTAAAATCTCTGCTCCCGAAAAAACGGCCGTTTTTAAAAGTTTTTTTTGCATTGATACATGTCCCCTGGGGTAGGACCCGGGTCCCCAAACCCTTTTTAGGACAATACCGTGCAAATTAGCCTTTAAAATGAGCACTTTTGATTTCGAACGTTCGAGTCCCATAGACGTCAATGGGGTTCTAACGTTCGTGCGAACTTTCGGTCCGTTCGCAGGTTCTGGTGCGAACCGAACCGGGGGGTGTTCGGCTCATCCCTACTCAGAACCAAACAAAGAGGAAGGCAACAATGGATCAACATGAGAAATTAGCGAAGCCTGGGACCCACACGGCAGACATCAATTCTTGAACATCAAAATTTGTGGCCTGAGGAGTCCATATGTAAGGGAGGGCAGTCTGGTCCAGAATTCGCAGAGATCCGGAAAGTAGCAGATGACATATGTGTCCCCAGGCTGTGGTACCACAAGAGGCTGCATTTTTTGGCCGACCAGACTGGATCCAGGGTCCTCACTTTCTGGTCTTCCTTCCACACTTCCTTCCTGGCTGTGGCTGTGCTGTTGGAGATGTGGCAAGAGGAGGAGTAGGACCTGGAGGAGGACTGGGAGGACCTGGAGGAGAAGGAGGAGGAGGACCTGCAGGAGGAGGACCATCGCAAAGGTGTGTCTGAGCTGTAATTTGGCCCCTCATACCTTTATTAAAAGCCTCCAATATGAGCGACTCACACATGACTTGTTGTCCCTCCTCCATCCTCTGCATTTTATATTCAATGACGGCAGCAATGTCCTCCTCCACGGTCTGTCGTGCTCCCAGGACCTCTGTAGCCCTCCAAAAGAGTCCTCTGGCAGCCTCCTCTAGGGCACTCCTCCTCCTGCCACTTTCTCTTTTCAGGGGGGTGGAGGGACCTGCAGATCAGCCAGCCAGCTCGGCCCGGCCACCTTCTGGCTGAGACTTCCCTGTGTATGAAAAAGGGACATGGTTTTAGTTTTTGCTTCATCAATCACAATCCTAAATTAGTACTCCCAACTAACATCTAGTTAACATCATTGATTGGACAAGCAGAAATATTTAGAGGAATGCTATACCTGGCTCAATCTGGGCTCTTCCACATGTGGCCTGGAAGGCCCAGGTTGGGCGTCAGAAGCCTCAGCCGGGGGGGAAGGAAGCGTGGAAGGAAGACTGGAGAGGGATGACCTGGGTTCAGTCTGGCCTGCCAGAAAATGCTGCCTGTCGTAGTACAACATCCTTGGGATGTCATCTGCTGCTCCATATCTCTGTGAATCCAGGACCTTCTTGCGCTCCCTTAGATATGTGCTCCTCAGGCCACCAATTAAGATCTTTAAATGTTCACTGCAAGACACAACACAAGACAAAGCCTAATGTCAGACAAAACTCTCCTAATCTTGTTACAATATAGGCCTCAATCTAGAAGCAGTATAGGCACAAGTTTGTCTCTTACCTTCGTTGTTACGATCAGCGCGTCCAATGCTCCTTCCTCCGCTCACAGATCGTACGTAATACGCACGTGTGTTACGCTTTATATACACTGCGCATGCGTGTAACTCTGCCCGCCCCTGACGTTCTTTCTATTCTATTCCCCGCCCCTTTTAGTTCGGTGCAGTGGGGGAAGAGCACATGGCGGAGTCACAGCAGGTGCGTGATAATTACAGGAACGAGGAGGAGGAGGATGAAAGCCCGGATCCGGACATGTCCCGATCCAGAAGGAGACGTTTTAAGGCCACAAATATGTCCTTTGGGGAGATGTTGGATGTGGTTGACATCATGAAGAAGGCCGACTATGACGGAAAGTATGGGCCTTACCCCAACCCCAATATCAGAAAGGCAAAGATCATGGCGAAAGTGGTCAAAAGTCTTCACAAGAATTTCGGGGTACGAAGATCGAAAGATCAGCTCAGGAAGCGGTGGTCGGACCTCAAATTAAGAGAGCCCGAGTAGTGCAGAAAGATCCGGAGACTGCTGCAAAAAAGTAAGTAGTTGTGCTGTGTTCCTATTCTTTTTGTCTTTATTACGTTCGTGCTGCTCCATGTGCTTTTCTTAATTGTACAGTTAAAAAGGACAACTTTAATGTCATGGGCCCATTATTCGTTCGTATCAAACATTTTTCTTTCGGCCTCTAAAACACCATTGTTTAGGCCATATGCATTTTCCCACATTTTTAAGGGCCTACTTGGATGCCAAATATTTGTTTGTGTAGATGGGTTTGTTACTAGAATGAAATGCAAACTAGATTCTGTGTAAGGAGAGGACACTGAGCAGCTGTTTTCACATCTGGACACTGGAGCACTAGTGTGGGACACAAGAACACCATTTTTATTAGGGGGGCCACACAGGTGCTCCAGTGTATACTATAGGGAGGTCTCCATCTCTGAAGCTTGTACTAAACAGGTAAAGTATTGCAGCTTGACAAAGGCCAATAAAAAAACTACATCTTGGAACTCGGCTAAAATTGACAATTGTACACCACTTCCAAGCAATGTTTCCTATTTCTAGTTCTGCCATCAAATATCCGTGTTCTAATTATACCATTTTTGTTTTACATAGGGGAGAAAAGACTCGGAGGACCCCCCACCTATGGAAGAAGGTGAAATACCACCAACACAAGCTGAGCAGGAGGAGGAAGAAGATGTGGTGGAAATTGGCACCACAACAGGTGAGTGTCTGCAACCAGAGACTCAGGTAAGAGATGGATGGTGGCAGATTTTTGATACCTGTTTTTGTTTGGTTTCTCTCTTTTTAGGTGATCGTGATCCAGATCCTTTCACATCAGAAAGTGCCCAGATCCTGATCGGGGAGATCATGGGGTGTAATGTCGAATTACAAAACATCCAGAAAAAAATAAATGATGTGATTCAAAAAAATAATAACATCATTGATGTTTTGGGGCGAATTTAAAACCCCACAAAATCACTTTTTTTTATTGTGGTCCAATCTTTTAAATATTTTTGCAATGTTTTGAAAAGCCAAATTTGGAGGATGCACACAGTGTGCCAACATGTGCTATCTGCCATCACGGGAGATCAATGGACGCGTTTTGGGGGTGCAACCCCTTCCTCAATTATAAAGTAGTGGTGAGGAAGGGCTTGCTCCCCCAAAACACGTCCCTTGATCCTCCGTGATGGCAGATAGCACATGTTGCCATTCGTAAATTGTTGTGCATCTTCCAAATTTGGCTTTTCCAGGGGTGATTTCCCCCCATCTGAACGCAATATCAAACACAGTTTCTAAATACTCATGTCTGATATTGCCTTCAGGTTTTACCATATGTGAACTTTGTAAGTTCAAGTTTTTTGTCTTTCTTGTTGGTTTTACACAGGCCTGTTTTATCGTAAATGGACATTTCTATTTTTGATAATGCCACCCCAAAAATTGTTATAAAACAAACATGTTGGTTTGTTTTAAAAACCTTTGGTAAATGCACATGTGATTGTGCAGGTATAAAAAAGTTGGTTAATCAAGAATGTGTGGATTATTGTCTCAACACTACAACACTTTTGGGGTGATGTAATTGCTGTTTTCAGCAAAAATGGGGTTATTTCCTAAGGGCAAATCCTCTTTGCACTACAAGTGCATGTTCAGTGCAGTTGCAAGTGCACTTGTAGTGAAATGTGTTTTTGCATTTAGTAAATAACAGCCAACAGTGCTTTGTATAAGGTTACACAATCACGCCATTTTCTGCACTCAAAACATTTGTGTCAGGGTCAGCTAAAACAAACACAAGCAGTAAATGTCCACAAAGAATTTCTTTTTTTTGTTTTATTATAAAAAGGCTTCACAGATTTGCTGGCATATTGATAGCCCACCTACCCGCAAAGAACTCCATAACCGGACATCACGGGCACTCAGGGAGGGCAAGCCAGGACGTCCGCTTTCAAGCGCCGTCAGTGTGATTTGATGTATAATTCCAGCCTCAGGCCCAACTGAGCCAGCATAGTTGGCCGAATGTTTCCTTAAAAAGTTATGGAGAACACAGCACGCAAGTATAATATGGTTCAGTTTATACTCCGCCATATGGATGGGTGTCAGAAATAGGCAGAACCGGCTGGCCAGGATTCCAAATGTGTTCTCCACCACTCTTCAGGCTCTGGCCAGCCGGTAATTAAAAACACTCTGTTCCGGGGTGAGGGTCCTCATTGGGAATGGCCGCATTAGGTGGTCCCCCAGCGCAAACGCTTCATCAGCAACGAACACAAATGGGAGTCCTTCAACATTGTCCTCTGGAGCTGGCAAGTCCAAGCTGCCATTCTGGAGACGCCTGTAAAACTCTGTCTGGGCGATGACTCTACCATCGGACATCCGGCCATTCTTCCCCACGTCCACATACAGGAAGTCGTAATTAGCCGACACCACAGCCAACATCACTATACTATTGAACCCCTTATAGTTGAAATAGTACGACCCCGAGTTGGGTGGTGGGACGATGTGGACGTGTTTCCCATCAATTGCCCCTCCGCAGTTAGGAAAGTCCCACCGCTGGGCAAAGTGGGAGGCCACAGTCTGCCATTCCTGTGGCGTGGAAGGAAACTGTTGAGGAAAAAACAATAAACATTACTATTTTTGATCAGAAACATGGCAAGCAGATTAGGCCCAAACATTATGGGGCAACCTCCAGATAGCATTTATTAAGGGGAATTTAACAACGCCAAAGTATAAGGTACACCTATCATATCCCCCCCCCCCCTCTCATGGGCCATTTCTAACATTATAGGGGTGTGTGGAAATCTTGGACAGGTAACCCTCTTCACTTCATTGAGAGATGAATGCCTAAATACAGGGTATTACTTGGAACAGCCCCTCCTTAGTTACACTATTGGCAGCCCACTGGACAGGTAGGAAGTGTCATAATACAAAGATATAAATACACACTGTACACATTTGAGGACATTTGGACATTCTGCTATTACCTATCAAGATAATAATAGGATCCAAAAACTTTAAACAGTACCATTTGAAAGTATACAGGCAGGCCCTTGCACTACATGCTTTGGGGAATTCATCCATAAATCTGAGCACTAAAGAGATGGGTATAGTGTGTATGGGTTTGGCAAAGTCAGCAAATAGATGATTGAGGATAGAGAATTGGGATCAGCTGACTTAGCAGTTGGGGGATGGAGAGTTACTAAAAATTATTTGGGGACACCACCAAAAAAAAGCCTCTGCCACTCTGCCTGAAGTTAAAGCAAAAATAACATTTCTAAACATTTTAGGGGGTGTTTGGGGTAAAGCACTACTATGGAGCAGAAAAAATACATTGTTAAGTGACTACATGAGGTGAATATAGGGCCAAAAGACACCATGCTGGGGAGGTTATTGAAGGGCATATATATTTAAAGTTCCTAAAATAATAATTACATAAAAATCCAGCATGCATGAGAACAAAGGGGACATTCACAGCATATTCCAATCATGGTAATTAGGGAATGAGGAAAGAAATACAATATATTAGCAAACATTCAATACAATAAAATGTGATAATAAAGGATAAAAATCTTACCTTCATATACTCCTTCTGCAGGACCTGGATGATGGCAGAACAGGTCTCTGGGATGATGATCCCCAGAGCCTGGGGGGAGATGCCTGTCGAGAACATTAAGTCCTGCAGACTTCTCCCTGTCGCCAAATACCGCAGGGTAGCGACCAACCTCTGCTCCGGAGTGATGGCTTGCCTCATGCAGGATCTCACGGAGCAAAGGCATATGAGAGAACTGGTCACGCTGAAGCAACCAATTCTTGGTCCATGAACTCCTCCCCACCCTGTTCATGGACTGGACTTGTGTCAAGGTAAGGACCCCAACACCAAGCCCCCGCACAGCATGAACTCTACAAGGAGTACGTATACGCAACATGGCTAGAAAACGGTCGGCTGCTCAGAACGAAGTAACAGAACGCACTGAAGAACAGCAAGGCCTGTGAAGAGCGACCTGAAAAACAGTAACGAACGAACAAGAATACAATAACTAAAGTCACGCAGAACTTGCTGCACGCACTGAAGAGCAGATACAAACCCACAAGCACAAACTGAACGGCAGAAAACGATCTGAAAGCCACGAGTCTGAAAAAGCGCGAATCGTCTCTCACCAAACTTTTACTAACACGAGATTAGCAAAAGGAGCCCAGAGGTGCCGCGCTTGGTTCTGAACCGGCCTTTTCTAGTCTCGTCTTACGTGGTGTACGTGACCGCGTGGTTGGCGATCGGAAATTCCAACAACTTTGTGCAATCGTGTGTAGACAAAACAAGTTTGAGCCAACATCCGTCGGAAAAAATCCTAGGATTTTGTTGTCGGAATGTCCGAACAAAGTCCGACCGTGTGTACGCCCTATTAGAGTGGATGTAAACTTTCATCACTAAATTTTACCTATAGGTAAGCCTATAATAAGGCTTATCTATAGGTAGTGTGAATATCTCCTAAACGTGCGCCGTTTAGTAGGAGATATTTACTGTACATGCAGCCAGTGACATCACTGGCTCATGCACTCTGAAGGAGCAGCGACCCGTGCCATTCCTTCAGAGCCCTGTGCCGTTAAAGGTGGCTCCTGTGTGCATGCGAGGGAGTGACGTCATCGCGGCTCCGACCAGTCACAGAGCTGGAGTCTGTGAACCCGGAAGCAAGACAGGTGAAGATGGAATGCTTCATTTACAGGTAAGATTCACATAATGTGCTAGTATGCGATGCATACTAGCACATTATTACATTACCTTACAGGTAAGAAAAAGGTCCAGCAACAACAGCTTTAAGAGTATGTTTATAAATGTTTCTACACACCTTCCTAGGATTCACATTTTTTTCCAATTGAATCAAATTTGAAATATGTGAGAACATTGTAAGACTCTGGTGGGAAAACATTTAGTAATAGACATAGTTTTTTGGCTGTAGAGGCTAAGTTTAACATTTTTTATGTATCAGGGTACTTATCCACTAAATCAAGTTAAATGTAATGAGGCTTGTATAGTCATGTAAAAATGCATCTGGTACCATAAAATTGTGGTTGCCCTTCAGCCCCTGACACGTCTGTAATACAAGAATTGTCCCAAACAGAGGAGGGACCAAAGGAAAGTGGGGCTCAAAGGAAAGGCAAACCAATTAAATATATAACCAAACTAGTGTTTATTGGGGTACAGTAACATATAATACATGAGGATAGAAGAGCGTAGACCGATAATCAAAAGGCCCTAATAAAAATTGATCGGTGACGTTAAACCGACCAATGCAATTGCACAGACAGAGGGGACATTTAACATATACAGACAAACAATACAAAGCATCCGGACGTCTAGGCAATTGATGTCTGTGCAGCCTGCTAACAATGAGGAGTATTCAGCTATGCTGAGTGAGGCTGCTAGACAGACATCAATCCCCCCGGGGGATGGCTCGCGACCTGGATAGATAGGGGGGTGGGATAAGGGGGGAAAGACCCGGGGGAGGGGGGTGGAATGGAGTGGAGGAAGGGGATGGGGTAGGACAAATGAGAGAGTATGGAGCCGTGGCGTGGGGCGCTGCGAGTGGGTCCTGTAATAAACCCTAATCAATTTAGATGGAGAGAGTGTGACCATGGATGTTTGAGGATTGAGCTGGAATGGCAGAAAGTCCAGATGCGTGTGCAGCAAGAAGTAACTTCAATGTGCCAGATGATGTTCTGGATGTGGTCGGGTACGTACTGATACAGCAGATGGACTGGTGGCGGGCATGTAATGTGCTTTGCAAAGAAGGTGATCATGTACATTACCACTTCCGGGTCCTGTATGGAAGTCCTCAGGTACTGCCGAAGTGTGTGTCACCTGTGCTGTAATCTGCGCCGTTCGCCACTGCATATGGAATTGGGTACTTTCTGCGGAGTTTCCGTGCTCTGAGGAGCACTCCTCAAGTAGATGGATGGCCAGCCATCTAGATGCACCTCTTTCTAATAGGAGGAAAGAGGCGCATCTAGATGGCCGGCCATCCATTTACTTGAGGAGTGCTCCTCAGAGCACGGAAGCTCCGCAGAAAGTACCCAATTCCATATGCAGTGGCGAACGGCGCAGTTTACAGCACAGGTGACACTCACTGCGGCAGTACCTGAGGACTTCCATACAGGACTCGGAAGTGGTAATGTACATGATCACCTTCTTTGCTAAGCACATTACACGCCCGCCACCAGTCCATCTGCTGTATCAGTACGTACCCGACCACATCCAGAACATCATTTGGCACATTGAAGTTACTTCTTTCTGCACACGCATCTGGACTTTCTGCCATTCCAGCTCAATCCTCAAACATCCATGGTCACACTCTCTCCATCTAGATTGATTAGGGTTTATTACAGGACCCACTCGCAGCGCCCAACGCCACGGCTCCTTACTCTCTCATTTGTCCTACCCCATCCCCTTCCTCCACTCCATTCCACCCCCCTCCCCTGGGTCTTCCCCCCCCTTTTCCCACCCCCCTATCTATCCAGGTCGCAAGCCATCCCCCGGGGGGATTGATGTCTGTCTAGCAGCCTCACTCAGCATAGCTGAATACTCCTCATTGTTAGCAGGCTGCACAGACATCAATTGCCTAGACGTCTGGACGCTTTGTATTGTTTGTCTGTATATGTTAAATGTCCCCTCTGTCTGTGCAATTGCATTGGTCGGTTTAACGTCACCGATCAATTTTTATTAGGGCCTTTTGATTATCGGTCTACGCTCTTCTATCCTCATATATTATATGTTACTGTACCTCAATAAACACTAGTTTGGTTATATATTTAATTGTTTTGCCTTTTTCTTTTGAGCCCCACTTTCCTTTGGTCCCTCCTCTGCTTGGGACAATTCTTGTATTACTTATCCACTAAAGTGATTGTAAAGTCTCATTTTGCTCTGCTCTGTGCAGAATCACATACAGGTACGTGATTCTGCACTACTGGGTCTGGGGCTTGCATGCACGCTGCCGGCAACCCACTCCTGCTGTGATTGGACCGCTGGGACCCGCAGATCGTTCAAGGCACAGGCAGAACGGTGATCTGCCTATGTAAACAAGGAAGATCGCCATGTCTGTAATAGGGGAAGGCAGTGATCTAGGCAGAAACACGGATCTCTGCCTTTCCATAGTACAAGCACCCCTACACAATTAGAAAGCAGTCCCTAGGAACATATTTAACCCTTTGATAGCCCCTGATGTTAACCCCTTCCCTGCCAGAGTCATTATTACAGTGACAGTGCATATTTTTTAGCACTGATCACTGCATTAGTGTCACTGGTCCCCATGTGTCAAAAGTGTCAGTTAGGTGTCCAATTCGTCTGCTGCAATATCGCAGTCACTCTGGTCGCTGGTTGCCGCCATTACTAGTAAAAATAAACCTAAAGAAATTCAAAAAATATATCTCATAGTTTGTAGATGCTATAACTTTTGCGCAAACCAATCAACATATGCTTATTGGGATTTTTTTTACTAAAACTATGTAGCAGAATACATATTGGCCTAAATTGATGAAGACATTTGCTGTTTTAATCTTTTTTTATTGGGTATGTTTTATAGCAGAAAGTAAAAAATATTGTATTTTTTTCCAAATTTTTTCCAAAAGAAAGCCCTATTTGTGGGGAAAAAAGGACATACATTGTATTTGGGTACAGCAACGCACGACCCCACAATAGTCAGTTAAAATATTGCAAAAAATTGCCTAGTCATGAAGGGGGGTAAACCTTCTGAAGCTAAAGTGGTTAAAATGGGTTAAATTTATTTTTTCACACACAAATTTCACTATAGAGATATTGATTTTGCACACCTTTTAGATGAATGAATGAATTATTCCTTTATTCATTATTGCAGCCCGGTGAGCCAGGAAAGAAACATAGAAAAGTGACGGCAGAAAAAAGACCAAGTGGTCCATCGAGTCATTTTGTTTAAATGTTTTGTATTTTTTTGGGTGTGTTTTTTTTTCTGTTAACTTTTTTGTCTGCTTTTAGATCTATGTTTGTCCCAAACATTTTTGAAACCACTTACTGTTGACTGACTTACTACCTCTGATTGAAGTCTATTCCAAGCATCAACTGTCCTTTCAGTAAAATAATACTTTCTAAGATAAGTTTTCTTTAGTTAGTTAGTTTAAGGTCATGTCCCCGTTTTCTTAGTCTTGGTTGCATATTGAAAATACTGCCCTCTTGAACCTTATTCACCCCCTTGATGTATTTGAAGGTTTCAATCATGTCTAACTGCTTTCTTCTTTCCTCCAGACTGTACATACTAAGTTCCTGAAGTCGCTCTTGATATGTTTTATCCCCCCAGACCTTTGACCAGTTTTGTTACCTGTCTCTGGACTCATTCCATCTTATCAATATCTTTTTTTGTAAGTGAGTGAGGTCTAAAGAACTGGACACAGTATTCTAAATGAGGTCATGCTAAAGATCTATATAGAGGAATCAGGACCTCCTTCCTCCTACTGATGACCCTTCTAGTGATGCATCCTAGAATTATATTCGCTTTTCCCACTGCCTGGTCACACTTTTGCTCATTTTGCAATCATCTTAAATAAGTACCCCCAAATCTTTTTCCTCTGTAGTGCTGGCCAACAGTGTACCCCCAAGGGTTTTGGTTTTCCCTAGGTGCATTATTTTACATTTAGAAACATTGAACTGCAGTTTTCACTGCTTTAACCAATCTTTTAGTAATGCCAAATATCATTCCATGTTACAGACACCTCCAGGGATATCAACCCTTTTGCACGCATTTGTATTATCAGCAAAAAGACAAACACTGCCCAAAAAAACCTTTAGTTATATTACTTACATATAGATTAAATAAAACAGGACCTAGTACAGAGCCTTGTGGTACACCACTAGTGACTGCTCTCTGTTCTGAATGAACACCATTTACAGTACAATCACACCCTGGCATCTGTCCTTTAGCCAACTGCATACCCACTGAATCACCCAAGGTCTAGCTTGTATAACATTTGTATTAGATCATTATGTGGAACTATATCAAATGCTTTGCTGATCAATATACTGTATGCTATGTTCACAGCGTCAATCTGGTCCAAAATATTGATAATATAGTCAAAAAATTCAATCAGATTAGTTTGACATCATCTGCCCTCAGTAAAGCCATGCTGCTTTGGGTCCAGCAAGTTGTGTGTTTTTAAGTGATCAATGATCCTTCTTTTCAGGAGTCATTTTATTAGCTTGGCTACAGCCGATGTTAAACTCACTGGCCTGTAATTGCCAGCTTCCACCTTGCTGCCCTTCTTGTGGATAGGTACAATATTAGCTATCCGCCAGTCATAGGGAACTTCTCCTGTTGGTAGAGATTGACTAAAACGATCAGTTAATTATCTAACAACTATACCTCAAAGTTCTCTTAGAACTCTGTGATGAATACCATCAGGGCCCATTGCTTTATTAATCTTTAAATAAACCAGTTCCTCTACTACCTCTGGCTCCAGAAATCCTAAAAATGAATCATCATTACTACAACCAATATGATTCCCCAACTTGTCACTGCTAGCGCACGTTTGTCATGCTGCAAGTTTGTCCTGCTGCTCTACAGAGGAAAGAAAGGGGCAACAAGCATGCATTCTCTTTCCTGAACCATACCAGGCCACATGTCCCTAACATTGGGAGGGTATCATGGGAGGGCTGGCAAGACACCTTGCTATGCCCATATTCCTGGTCCATAAGATGTGGGGGTCTTCATAAAATATAGAATATGAAAGTTCTCTAAAATAAAATAAAGGGGCCCCCAGATATCCTTCTCTCTCTCCACATGAATGAGTAGGGGTTACATAGTACCCATTGTTACTCATTGACGAAAAAGATTGAAATAGGAAATAAGAAACACCCACACACTAGGAAGTAATTAAGAACAGTCCCCTGATGCAATCCAACTTAAATCACAATGAACAATGCCCCACTGACCAGCCTTCACAAACACAATGGTCTGCCTGAAATGGGAACTTTGACGTTTAATGTCAACAAATGCTACAATGCTGGCTGACATTATTGACCAAATATGATCATGACCATATTTGGTCATTTATGTCACTTGGATTGCCCGCAAACTCGTTTACAATTTGAAACAAAATGGCAGTTAGCTGGAAGCTGTCATTTAGCATCAGTAGCAATACTATCACTAAATGAATGACTTCTGGTTGCAGCAGCAGGAGGCTTAGGTGGGTGAATCTATTAATTTAATTGCCCATTGGGTGAGCTCCAAGCAGCTTGGATTATGTCTAACTAATGTCAATCTGAACCCAAAGCTCATTTCTAATTTGTGCAGTTACAGAAGAGTCTAATGTAAATTAAATTAATTCAAATATAGTTATTTTGCCTGTTTACATAATTATTTCATGTTTAATCCTTATATAAACACAAATTTAGCCCAATGCACACCTATTTATTCTACGTATTACATATTTATTATTGTATAAAATGTGTATTTTTACTAGCTGCAAAAAGTTAATTTAAACTTTTTTTAGCATTCTCTTCAACAGCAACTGGCAGTTTAATGTCTTGTAAATATTTTTTGTAATATTGATTTGAAAGAAGTATTCTTGGCACCAACTGTGTGTAAAAGGAAGTGAAAAACATTTGTTACAAGAAAAAATATGAAAATGTTTTGTTTCCACATAAATATCAGATATTGCATAAGATCAGATATTGCATATGTATCAGATAATACATATCAGAAAAATCACACATGAAGACTGATACATGTAATAACCTTTTAGGTTAATTATACATTAGGTTTATCTTCTTAAACATCTTTTTATTTCATACTTGGAAAACTGGATTGGAAATTTCCACAACATTTTGTGTAATGTTTACATTTAGTAGCATAATAAAGATATAAAGTGATCGGTCATGTTTCTAAACTCAGTGACTGAAATTGAAGTAGTGAACCTGTGCCTAGATAATGCATACTAAAGTATTAACATATTCTGTGCAGGGAATAAAAACACTTTAACCACTTGACAACTGGGCACTTAAACCCCCCTCGTGACCAGACCAATTTTCAGCTTTTGGTGCTCTCACACTTTGAATGACAATTACTCAGTCATGTAATACTGTACCAAAAGGAATTTTTTGGTACTTTTTTTCATACAGATTTCTTTTGGTGGTATTTGATCACCTCTGGGTTTTTTATTTTTTGCGCAATAAATGAAAAAAGACCGAAAATTTTGAAAAAAACAAATTTTTCTTAGTTTCTATGATACAATTTTGCAAATTATTAATTTTTCTTCATAAATTTTGGCCACAATTTATACTGCTACATATCTTTGGTAAAGAGGCTCTGATGAAGAAGGGACACCTTCAAAACGCGTTAGCCAGCAGCGGTTCGTACGTCCTCTTCCTAGGACCTGGAAAACTGCTACCAGCGGACCAATCGCTTTGTGATTGTATATAGTGCGATTTTTTCTCCTTACCTTTGTGAGTAGATTTTAATCTTGGTTTTAATTAATAATTTTCAAAATATTTTATTGAGTTTTCAAGAAAAAAACATACAAATCATTAGCGTTAAATGAGGGATTAGAAAGCAGAAAAATTCGAACCCCTTAGGGGATACAAGTCAAACTTACGACAGTAGATATGAGTATATCACCGGTCTGTGACCTTGCATTAATACCTTTATGGGTCAAAATTCGTTCACTTAAACCAGAGAACCCTGAGACTTGAGAAGGTTGGGAGAAGGGAAAGAAGGACAGACCGTCTGCACCCCAACTGGGAACACACTGTGCCTGAACGGAGCACTCCAACTTGCCCCTAGCACCCCCTTAGTTAGTGCTAAAGGTCTCTTGGCAACGAACCAGGAAATAAAGACCTACTTCGTATGCTTCCCCTTGGAGCGAGACTCCCAGGGGTCCCTACAATGGTTTAAATTAAAACAGGTAAAACATCGTCTTGGTAAATCAACCTGATAAAAAACAAAAGAGAGGAAAGGAAAAAAAGGAGAAATGAGAGTGGGGGAGAGAGGGAGAGGAGAAAGTAGTCGAAAGCCAATCCACGGGAGGAGTCCCACCAGACCCCGAGACAGCCTGACGCTTCAAGGTTGAACCCCTGGGATCAAGGAAATGCCCATGAAATTAGCCCATGGTTCCCAAATAGGTTCAAATTTCTCTTTGGTATTGTTCAGGTTTTAATTAATAAATATACTTAGGATAATGCACTAGGCTGGTGCGCTCTCTTTCTTTCTTATCATTTAC
The DNA here is from genome assembly GCA_037952925.1 of Lithobates clamitans. Classification (NCBI taxonomy): domain Eukaryota; kingdom Metazoa; phylum Chordata; class Amphibia; order Anura; family Ranidae; genus Lithobates; species Lithobates clamitans. Next base: position 480,375 of record JBBGZY010000232.1, on the reverse strand, counting down.
TACTAGGATAATCCCATCCTGGAGAGCAGCAAGGCCGAAATTTATTGTCCTTTCTGAACCCTTGGGATCATATAGCTAATATACCTGTGTGCAAGAGTAATTTGCTTCTATATATTATACTGCTACATATCTGTGGTAAAAATAACCCAAATTAGTGGATATTATTTGGTCTTTGTGAAAGTTATAGAGTCTACAAGTTGTGGTGCAAATCATAAAAAAATGATCACACCTGAAGTACTGATGGCCTCTCATTTCTTGCGACCCTTCAAGTCAGGAAAGTACAAATACCCCCCAAATGACACCTTTTTTGAAAGTAGACATTTCAAGGTATTTAGTGAGATGCATGGTGAGCTTTTTGATGTTGTCATTTTTTCCCACAATTCCTTGCAAAATGAAGATTTTTTATTTATTTTTTTTCCACAAAATTGTCATTGTAATAGGTTATTTCTCTCACATGGCATGTGTATACCACAAATGACACCCCAAAATACATTCTGCTACTCCTCCTGAGTATTATGATACCACATGTGTGGGACTTTTTCACATCCTGGCCACATAGAGAGGCCCAACATGCAGGGAACACCATCAGGTGTTCTAGAAGCATAAATGACACATCTAACTTGTTGACTACCTATTACACTTTTAAAGGCCCTGGAGCACCAGGACAATGACACGTGACACTGACGTGGCACTGATGACAGATGGTACTGATACATGGCACTGATGACACGTGACACTGATGTGGCAATGATGACAGATGGCACTAATATGTTGCACTGATGACAGATGGCACTAACACGTGGCACTGCTGACACGTAGCACTGATGACAGATGGCACTAATATCTGGCACTGATGACATGTGGCACTGATGACAGATGGCACTAATATGTGGCACTGATGACAGATGACACTAATACGTGGCACTGATGACAGATGGCACTAATATGTGGCACTGATGACATGTGACACTGATGACAGATGGCACTGATACGTGGCACTGATGACATGTGACATTGATAATAGATGGCACGTGACACTGACAGGTGGCACTGATGACAGATGGCACTAGTATGTGGCACTGATGACAGATGGCACTAATATGTGGCACTGATGACACATGACACTGATGTGGCACTGATGACAGATGGCACTTATACGTGGTACTGGGGACAGATGGCACTGACAGGTGGCACTGGGGACAGATGGAACTGACAGATGGCAGTGGGGACAGATGGCAGTGGGGACAGATGGCAGTGGGGACAGATGGCACTGACAGATGGCAGTGGGGACAGATGGCAGTGGGGACAGATGGCACTGACAGATGGCAGTAGGGACAGATGGCAGTGGGGACAGATGGCACTGACAGGTACTGTGGTCACTTTATTTTCCGTTTTTGTTTTTTTCTGACACTGACCGTTGCAGCCGTTAGCTCTCCCTCCTCACACACTGTCTCTGTGTGAGGAGGGAGAGCCAGCGATGAGAGATGATCTCATATGTTTAAATATGAGATCATCTCTCATTGGAAGCTCTGATCGCGCTATAAACGGCCGCTGTGATTGGCCATTTATAGCGATCTGTGACTGGCTGTGTCCAAGGGACACGGCCAGCACATCGCGGAAGTAAACAGGAGGATATCCAGGGACGCCCTCCCAGTAATTGGCTTCTGCGCTGTAGCCATCTTTCGGCTATAGCGTGGAAGCCTAGTGGTTAAAACAGCTCCTTATTCATCTCTATATATACAGGCTTTGTGAAGAAATTCATTTTTAAACCCTTAAGCCGGCCATAGATGGTTCAGCTCTTGGCTGATTCAGCAGGGACCAGCCAATATTAAAATCATCTATGGGCAGGATGATTGTACCCAAGTTGATCCATAGATTGACTTGGGTACAAGCAGACTGTTGGATTTTTACATGCAATTATTTCCAGCGGCTACAGCCGCTAGCAATAAGCACTGTGTTTTCCAGGTAGGGACAGCTCCCAGCAACACCGCCACCGGGAGAATACAATAGCTCTACTGGAGGGATTCCCCCAGGGTTTCAACACTGAGTGTGTTGTTGAGGAAATCAATCATTTTTTTTCCCTTGTGCCCATGGTGGAAGGAAAGAAAATTGTATCATCTATAGCCTGCTTAAGTCTATTCAAAAAGACATAAAAATCAGCATAGGGGATATTACTTACTGTATAATCAATTTAGTGTGTCCATTGTGTTGCTGGCTTCTGTTTCCATAATCTTCCACTGTGGTGGAGGTTAATAGAGCCGAGAGACCTGTCATATGTGCTCATCAAGACTGCCGATTATGTCTACTCTTTCTGCCCAAATTTCTCAAATCATAGAAGCTGTACTATAGCTTCTATGAATGAAAAACCGTCTATAAATTTAAAATGGGCAAGTAGATGAACGGTCTGCTTCCTAGATTCATAGATAGCTTGAATGACAAAAGACCGGATGAGCTGAAATCGCTGATTTTGTCCAGCAAATATCTATTTGAATATACATTTCTATTAACTGTCAAATTTGATATGTGTTTAACATGGGGAGGCTAATTTACTAAAGTAGAGAATCCCTACTCAACAAAATAAGAGAAGACTCACTTAATTATCCAATTATGTGAAAAGCAAATTCCTGTTTGCATATTCATCTGCATATAATTTGATATTCAAAGTTAAGATAGTAATAATCAGGGCAGCCATAAGGAATTTTGGGGCCCCTTAACCACTTACCAACCAGCCCATAGCCGAATGATGGCTGCAGGGCGGTCGGACAACTCTGGGAGGGCATACAGTGACGTCATCCCAGAATCCCGCTCTTGCGCGCCCCCTGGGGCGTGTATCCGAGAACATCCGTGACCACCGGGGTCCAGAGGACCTGGCGCATCGTGGATCACGGTAAACGGCCGCTGATCGCGGCCGTTTACCATGTGATCTCTCCGTCAAATGACGGAGCGATCACATGTAAACAAACATGGCGTCAAATGACGCCGGTTCCTCTCTCCCCTCTGTGTACCGATAGGTACAGTGTGAGAGAAGAGGGGGAGAGATCGGATGGCAGCAGCGCTGTGGGCTGGATGTGTAGTGCCCACAGCGCTGCGCTCTGACAATTGTAGTCACATCCATCCATCCATGCTCAGCCATCCCTCCATGCTCAGCAATAGGGATGAGCCGAACACCCCCCGGTTCGGTTCGCACCAGAACCTGCGAACGGACCGAAAGTTCGTACGAACGTTAGAACCCCATTGACGTCTATTGGACTCGAACGTTCGAAATCAAAAGTGCTCATTTTAAAGGCTAATTTGCACGGTATTGTCCTAAAAAGGGTTTGGGGACCCGGGTCCTACCCCAGGGGACATGTATCAATGCAAAAAAAACTTTTAAAAACGGCCGTTTTTTCGGGAGCAGTGATTTTAATGATGCTTAAAGTAAAAAAAAAAAAAGTGAAATATTCCTTTAAATATCGTACCTGGGGGGTGTCTATAGTATGCCTGTAAAGTGACGCGTGTTTCCCGTGTTTAGAACAGTCCCTGCACCAAATGTCATTTTTAAAGGAAAAAATCTCATTTAAAACTGTTTGCGGGTTTAATGTAATGTCGGGTCATGGCAATATGGATGAAAATCAGTGAGACAAACGGCATGGGTACCCCCCAGTCCATTACCAGGCCCTTTGGGTCTTGTATGGATATTAAGGGGAACCCCGCACCCAAATTAAAATAAGGAAAGGTGTGGGGCCACCAGGCCCTATATACTCTGAACAGCAGTATACAGGCGGTGCAAACAAGACAGGGACTGTGGTTTGTTGTTAAGTAGAATCTGTTTGTAATTTTGAACGGGTACATTTTTAACGTGTTTAGCTCCAGCCAAAAAATCTTTTTTAAGCTTTTTGGAAAACATAGGGAAGGGTTATCACCCCTGTGACATTTGTTTTGCTGTCTTTCCTCCTCTTCAGAAGATTTCACCTCACTTTTTGTCCCAATGAAAAATGTTTTTTGAAAATTTGGGTTTTTTTGTGGAACAAGGATTGGAAAGCATCAGTGGAAAGGAGAATTTTTTTTCCCATATTAACTCTTACAGGAGAGAATTTCCCTTCCTAGGGGTAGATTTCATCTCACTTCCTGTTGTCTCCTTCCGTTTGCAAGTAGGAGTCGTTTGTAAGTTAGATGTTTGAAAGTAGGGTCCTGCCCTATATACTCAGCAGAAATTTGGGCCTTAGGTGTTGCTGTGGCCACAACACTGTAAGCCCTCGCAGGGCCCTGCTGTGAAATATTAGATCAAGAATTGTAATTACATGCCCCTGTTGAACAGGAGCTGAAAAATTAGGCCTTAGGCACTGGTGCTGGTGCCACAACACTGCAACCCCTTACAGACACTCTAGTTGGAACGCAGGAACGAGCCCTGCTGCAAAGTATTGCATCAAAAATTGTAATTACATGCCCCTGTTAGACAGGAGCAGAAAAATATGGCCTTGGGCACTGGTGCTGGTGCCACAACACTGCAACCCCTCACAGACACTCTAGTTGGAATGCAGGAACGAGCCCTGCTGCAAAGTATTGCATCAAAAATTGTAATTACACGCCCCTGTTAGACAGGGGCAGAAAAATTGGGCCTTAGGCACTGGTGCTGGTGCCACAACACTGCAACCCCTCACAGACACTCTAGTTGGAACACAGAAACGAGCCCTGCTGCAAAGTATTGCATCAAAAATTGTAATTACACGCCCCTGTTAGACAGGAGCAGAAAAATTGGGCCTTGGGCACTGGTGCTGGTGCCACAACACTGCAACCCCTCACAGACACTCTAGTTGGAATGCAGGAAGGAGCCCTGCTTCAAAGTATTGCATCAAAAATTGTAATTACACACCCCTGTTAGACAGGAGCAGAAAAATTGGGCCTTGGGCACTGGTGCTGGTGCCACAACACTGCAACCCCTCACAGACACTCTAGTTGGAATGCAGGAACGAGCCCTGCTGCAAAGTATTACATCAAAAATTGTAATTACACGCCCCTGTTAAACAGGGGCTGAAAAATTGTGCCTTAGGCACTGGTGGTGGCGCCCAGAACCAAAAATGTTCTTACAAGCTATCAGCGTGATGATTGAGGAGGAAGAGGATAATTACTCAGGGATAGTCACTCAGCATCAGCATAGGCAGTCTTTGAAGGGATCTGAGATTTCAAAAAAAATTATTCGGTTACATCAGCATCAGGTGCTTGGTAGCTGGTGGTGATCCAAGACTGATTCATTTTTATGAAGGTCAGTCGATCGACCGAGTCGGTGGACAGACGCACCCTGTGATCGGTTACCACGCCTCCAGCAGCACTGAATGTGCGTTCCGAAAGAACGCTGGATGCAGGACAGGCCAGTAGCTCAATTGCATACTGTGCAAGCTCTGGCCAGTGATCCATCCTCAAGACCCAGTAACCCAGAGGATTTTTGGTGGGAAAGGTGTCCAAGTCTGATCTTGCCCCTAGGTATTCCTGCACCATGTAAAACAGACGCTGGCGATGGTTGCTGGAACCGATCATACCTTGGGGCTGCGGACCAAAAAATTGTCTGAACGCATCGGTCAGACGGCCACCTTCTCCACTGCTCCTTCTTTGACTGACCGAAGCCTCAGCAACACGTTGTCCAGAAACAGGAGTTTGTAACCTCCCAGTCTCTGGGAACGCGTTGCACAGACCTTTCTGCAAGGCCTCCCGAAGATGTTTCATCCTCTGCTCCCTCTGCGATGGCAAGATAAGGTCCGCAACCTTACCCTTGTAACGTGGATCAAGGAGGGTTGCCAGCCAGTATTGGTCCTTCTCCTTGATACCACGAATACAAGGATCCTTACGCAGGCTTTGCAGGATCAGGGAGGCCATGCAGCGTAGGTTTGCTGAGGCATTCGGTCCGGAGTCCTCTGGGTCACTAAGGACGACATGGTCCGCAGCCACCTCCTCCCAGCCACGTACAAGTCCATGTGTTTCTTGGGACTGATCCCTTAAAGACTGCTGCTGATGCTGAGTGCCAGGCTCCACCTCCATACTGACACAATCTTCCTCCTCCTCCTCCTCCTCCTCCTCCTCCTCTTCCTGTGTGATCGGCGGGCACGCAGGAACACTGTCTGGGTAAAGGGGGCCTTGAGAGCTAAGGAAGTCCTCCTCTTCCTGCCTCTGTTCTGCCTCAAGTGCCCTGTCCATTATTCCACGCAGCGTGTGCTCCAACAGGTGGACAAGGGGGACAGTCTCACTGATGCATGCACTGTCACTGCTCACCATCCTCGTGGCCTCCTCAAATGGTGACAGGACAGTGCATGCATCCCTGATCATGGCCCACTGGCGTGGGGAAAAAAAACCAAGCTCCCCTGATCCTGTCCTGGTGCCATAGTCGCACAGGTACTTATTGATGGCCCTCTGCTGCATGTGCAGCCGCTGCAGCATGGCCAACGTTGAGTTCCACCTGGTGGGCATGTCACAGATTAGGCGGTTCTTGGGCAGGTTAAACTCCTTTTGGAGGTCCGTCAGTCGAGCACTGGCATTATATGACCGGCGGAAATGCACACAGACTTTCCTGGCCTGCCTCAGGACATCCTGTAAGCCCGGGTACCTGCCCAAGAACCGCTGCACCACCAAGTTAAGGATGTGAGCCAAACAGGGCACATGGGTCATTTGTCCCTGTCGGAGGGCAGAGAGGAGGTTGGTGCCATTGTCGCAAACCACCATTCCTGCCTTAAGTTGGCGTGGCGTCAACCACCTCTGAACCTGCCCCTGCAGAGCTGACAGAACCTCTGCCCCAGTGTGGCTCCTGTCCCCCAAGCACACCAGCCCCATCACCGCATGGCATCTTTTGGCCTGCGTACTTGCGTAGCCCCTTGAACGACTACGGAGCACCGCTGGTTCCGAGGAAGAGGCCATGGAGGAAGAAGAAGAGGAGGGGGTGGAGGAGAGAGGTGTGTCACAATCATTAGCATTTTGGAGGCGTGGTGGCGGAACAACCTCCAACACTACTGCACCTTGTCCTGCATCCTTCCCAGCTGCCAGCAGAGTCACCCAATGCGCCGTGAAACTTAGGTAACGTCCCTGTCCATGCCTGCTGGACCATGAGTCAGCGGTAATATGCACCTTACCACTGACCGCCCTGTCCAGCAAGGCATGGACATTGCCTTCCACATGCCGGTAGAGAGCCGGAATCGCCTTCCGTGAGAAAAAGTGGCGTTTGGGTACCTGCCACTGAGGAACCGCACATTCCACAAACTCACGGAAGGGGGCAGAGTCTACCAACTGAAAAGGCAGCAGTTGAAGTGCCAGCAATTTTGCCAAGCTAGCATTCAACCGCTGGGCATGTGGATGGCTGGGAGCAAACTTCTTTCGGTGGTGCAGCAGCTGGGGCAGGGAAATTTGCCTGGTACAATCTGACGTCGGTGTACCAAAAGCAGATTGCCCACAAGTACTTGGCTGTGACACACCTAATTCTACACCTTCATTCCTCTCAGTGCAGGTCTCAGAGAGGACTGAAGGTCTAGTGGGGTTGGAAATCTCAGCTGATAAGGAGCAAGGAGAGGTCCTCTTTGTTCTTTGGTGTGGGTCTTTTAGATGCGCTTGCCAACGAACTGCATGGCAGGTCAACATATGTCTGGTCAAGCATGTGGTACCCAAGCGGGAGATGTTTTGGCCACGTGAGATACGCTTGAGACATATGTTGCAAATAGCAGCGGTGCGATCTGATGCACTCGTCTCAAAAAAGGCCCACACCAAAGAACTTTTTGAATAACGAGCAGAGACTGCAGCGACCTGCACATGTGATGCAGTCAATGTGCTGCCCTTAGGCTGGCCCCTGGAGGGCATCCTGCCTCGTTGGTGATGTGCCGCCTCCTCCTCCTCCTCCTCCTCCTCTCTCCTATCAGGCACCCACGTTGAGTCAGTGACCTCATCATCCCCTCCCTCCTCATCACTGGAGCAAACCCGGCAGTATGCTGCAGCAGGGGGAGCATGACTGCCAGATTGCTGTCCTTCTTGGGCACCCCCTCTGTCCGTGCTCATGTTACTGCCTTCATCGAGCTCAGTATCATCATCAGAGCCTTCCAAACGCTGGGCATCCTCCTGGAGCATGTACCCAACACTGTGGTCAAACAGTTCGAGGGACTCCTCAGGAGGACATGGTGAAGCTAGGGAAGGAGTCACTGATGACATTGAGCTGAGGGAAGAGGCCGCTGCTTCGCCAGACAAAGCACCCTGGGCATGGGTGAGAGAGGATGAGGAGGATGAGGACGGCTTGGTCATCCACTCGACCAAGTCTTCCGCATGTTGCGGCTCAACACGGCCAGATGCCGAAAAAAAGGCCAAGCGTGTCCCATGGCCACGTGCTGATGAGGATGCACCGTCTCCACGACCAGCACTAGACACAGAGCCTGCTTGCCCTCTCTTATTGGCTTGTGACTGTCTGCCTCTCCTTCTTGGCCTTCCAGACATACTAATGGCCTGTATCTGCACTAAGCTGGGATATATATATATATATATATATATATATATATATATATATATATATATATACTGCAGCTAGCAAAATCAACTGCCTGCCTGTAGTATGAGAACACCACCAACCTTCTACAGGTAGCTTTAGCTGAACACTGTGAGGTGAACACACCCCACTAACTTGTAGGTTTAGCTGAACAATGTGAGCAGGACGCACTGCACTAACTGTAAATAGTCTAGCTGCCTGACCGTGGTACTAATAGGATCAAAAGAACACCAGTAATTTTCTTTAGGTAGCTGTAAATACTTTAACAAGACAAGCCTGCCTGTCAGTAGGAAGATAACAGGAACGGATCTAGCTGAACACTGTGAGCAGGACGCACTGCACTAAATGTAAATAGTCTAGCTGCCTGACCGTGGTACTAATAGGATCAAAAGAACACCAGTAATTTTCTTCAGGTAGCTTTATATACTGTAACAAGACAAGCCTGCCTGTCAGTAGGAAGATAACAGGAACGGATCTAGCTGAACACTGTGAGCAGGACGCACTGTACTAAATGTAAATAGTCTAGCTGCCTGACCGTGGTACTAATAGGATCAAAATAACACCAGTAATTTTCTTCAGGTAGCTTTATATACTGTAACAAGACAAGCCTGCCTGTCAGTAGGAAGATAACAGGAACGGATCTAGATGAACACTGTGAGCAGGACGCACTGCACTAAATGTAAATAGTCTAGCTGCCTGACCGTGGTACTAATAGGATCAAAAGAACACCAGTAATTTTCTTCAGGTAGCTGTAAATACTGTAACAAGACAAGCCTGCCTGTCAGTAGGAAGATAACAGGAACGAATCTAGCTGAACACTGTGAGCAGGACGCACTGCACTAAATGTAAATAGCCTAGCTGCCTGACCGTGGTACTAATAGGATCAAAAGAACACCAGTAATTTTCTTCAGGTAGCTTTATATACTGTAACAAGACAAGCCTGCCTGTCAGTAGGAAGATAACAGGAACAGATCTAGCTGAACACTGTGAGCAGGACGCACTGTACTAAATGTAAATAGTCTAGCTGCCTGACCGTGGTACTAATAGGATCAAAAGAACACCAGTAATTTTCTTTAGGTAGCTGTAAATACTGTAACAAGACAAGCCTGGCTGTCAGTAGGAAGATAAGAGGAACGGATCTAGCTGAACACTGTGAGCAGGACGCACTGCACTAAATGTAAATAGTCTAGCTGCCTGACCGTGGTACTAATAGGATCAAAAGAACACCAGTAATTTTCTTCAGGTAGCTTTATATACTGTAACAAGACAAGCCTGCCTGTCAGTAGGAAGATAACAGGAACAGATCTAGCTGAACACTGTGAGCAGGACGCACTGTACTAAATGTAAATAGTCTAGCTGCCTGACCGTGGTACTAATAGGATCAAAAGAACACCAGTAATTTTCTTTAGGTAGCTGTAAATACTGTAACAAGACAAGCCTGCCTGTCAGTAGGAAGATAACAGGAACGGATCTAGCTGAACACTGTGAGCAGGACGCACTGTACTAAATGTAAATAGTCTAGCTGCCTGACCGTGGTACTAATAGGATCAAAAGAACACCAGTAATTTTCTTTAGGTAGCTGTAAATACTGTAACAAGACAAGCCTGCCTGTCAGTAGGAAGATAACAGGAACGGATCTAGCTGAACACTGTGAGCAGGACGCACTGCACTACATGTAAATAGTCTAGAAGATAACAGGAATGGATCTAGCTGAACACTGTGAGCAGGACGCACTGCACTAAATGTAAATAGTCTAGAATTTAACAGGAACGGATCTAGCTGAACACTGTGAGCAGGATGCACTTTACTAAATGTAAATAGTCTAGCTGCCTGACCGTGATACTAATAGGATCAAAAGAACACCAGTAATTTTCTTTAGGTAGCTGTTAATACTGTAACAAGACAAGCCTGCCTGTCAGTAGGAAGATAACAGGAACGGATCTAGCTGAACACTGTGAGCAGGACGCACTGCACTAAATGTTAATAGTCTAGCTGCCTGACCGTGGTACTAATAGGATCAAAAGAACACCAGTAATTTTCTTTAGGTAGCTGTTAATACTGTAACAAGACAAGCCTGCCTGTCAGTAGGAAGATAACAGGAACGGATCTAGCTGAACACTGTGAGCAGGACGCACTGCACTAAATGTAAATAGTCTAGAAGATAACAGGAACGGATCTAGCTGAACACTGTGAGCAGGACGCACTTTACTAAATGTAAATAGTCTAGCTGCCTGACCGTGGTACTAATAGGATCAAAAGAACACCAGTAATTTTCTTTAGGTAGCTGTTAATACTGTAACAAGACAAGCCTGCCTGTCAGTAGGAAGATAACAGGAACGGATCTAGCTGAACACTGTGAGCAGGACGCACTGCACTAAATGTAAATAGTCTAGAAGATAACAGGAACGGATCTAGCTGAACACTGTGAGCAGGACGCACTGCACTAAATGTAAATAGTCTAGAAGATAACAGGAACGGATCTAGCTGAACACTGTGAGCAGGACGCACTGCACTAAATGTAAATAGTCTAGAATTTAACAGGAACGGATCTAGCTGAACACTGTGAGCAGGACGCACTGCACTAAATGTAAATAGTCTAGAAGATAACAGGAACGGATCTAGCTGAACACTGTGAGCAGGACGCACTGCACTAAATGTAAATAGTCTAGAAGATAACAGGAACGGATCTAGCTAAACTGAGTACAGTGTATATATATATATGCAACACCTGGGATGCATAAATATACACAATACACTGTAAGTGCAGCTAACTGACTGACTGTTCTGCCTAATCTATCTAACTCAAATCAAACACTGTCTCTCTGTCTATCTCTTTCAACGCCGGAACACACACTACACAGGGCCGCCGTGCAGGCGGCCTTATATAGTGTGGGGCGTGTACTAAATCCCCTGAGCCATAATTGGCCAAAGCCTCCTTGGCTTTGGCCAATTACAGCTCTCTGTTCAGGCGGCGCTGTGATTGGCCAAGCATGCGGGTCATAGTGCATGCTTGGCCAATCATCAGCAAGCAATGCACTGCGATGCCGCAGTGAATTATGGGCCGTGACGCGCCACACGAATTTGGCGCGAACGGCCCATATCGTTCGCAATTCGGCGAACGACCGAACAGCCGATATTCGAGTCGAACATGGGTTCGACTCGAACACGAAGCTCATCCCTACTCAGCAATACCCTGCAATACCCTGCAATACCCTGCAATACTCTGCAATACACCGCAATACCCCGCAATACTCTGCAATACCTCGCAATACCCTGAAATACTCTGAAATACCCTGCAATACCCTGCAATACTCTGCAATACCCCGCAATACCCTGCAATACTCTGCAGTACCCCGCAATACCCTGCAATACCCTCCAATTCCCCCTCAATACCCTGCAAGACCATGCAATACCCTGCAATACTTTGCAATACCCAGCCATACTCTGCCATACTCTGCAATACCCAGCCATACCCAGCCTTACTCTGCCATACCCAGCCATACTATGCAATACCCCGCAATACTCTGCAATACTCTGCAATACCCCACAATACCCTGCAATACTCTGCAATACCCCGCAATACTCTACAATACCCCGCAATACCCTGCAATACTCTGAAATATCCTACAATACTCTGCAATACTCTGCAATACCCTGCAATACTCTGCGATACCCCACAATAACCTGCCATACTCTGCAATACCCCGCAATACCCTGCAATACTCTGCATTACCCCGCAATACCCTGTAATACTCTGCAATACCCTGCAATACCCTGCAATACTCTGCAGTACCCCGCAATACCCTCCAATTCCCCCTCAATACCCTGCAAGACCCTGCAATACCCTGCAATACCCTGCAATACTTTGCAATACCCAGCCATACTCTGCCATACTCTGCAATACCCAGCCTTACCCATCCTTATTCTACCATACCCAGCCATACTATGCAATACCCAGCCATACTCTGCCATACCCAGCCATACTCTGCAATACCCAGCCATACTCTGCAATACTCAGTGATACCCAGCCATACTCTGCCATACCCAGTCATACTCGTCGATACCCTGCCATACTCAGTCATACCCAGCCATGCTCAGCCATACTTGGCCATGCTCGGCCATACTCGGCCATGCTCGGCCATACTCTGCCATGCTCAGCCATACTCGGGTGTACTCGGCCACTGTATGTGGCCAGGCTGTGGAAGTCTCACACATATGGTATCGCCATACTCAGGAGTAGGAGAATTTATTTTGGGGTGTCATTTTTGGTATGTACAGGCTATGTAGAAATTAGAAATATTGTGTAAATGGACAACTTTGTGTTAAAAAAAATGCGTTTTAACCACTTCCCGCCCGCTGGCCGTCATATGACGTCCTTGACTTTGTGTGGAGATATCTGAATGATGCCTGCAGCTACAGGCATCATTCAGATATCAGCTTTCTCAGCCAGTGATACCCTACACCATAAGAATGATCATAGCAGCTGTTCCACTGCTTGATCGTTCTTATGGGAGGTGAGAGGGGACATCCCCCCTCCCGCCACCCTCCGGTGCTTCTACCGACTCACCGCTACGATCTAAGCCAGGATCTTTTTTTTTATTATTTCAGGCTTCCCAGCCTAGAGGTGAGATGTGTGGTCTTATTGACCCCATATCTCAATGTAAAGAGGACCTGTCATGCCATATTCCTATTAGGGATGTTTACATTCCTTGTAATAGGAATAAAAGTGATCAAAAAATGTTTTTTTGGAAAAAAGTGTCAAACTAAAATAAATAAAGTAAAACGAACAATAAAAAAAAAATTTAAAGCGCCCCTGTCCCCGTGTGCTCGCATACAGAAGCAAACGCATACGTAAGTCCCGGCCACATCTAAAAACGGTGTTCAAACCACACATGTGAGGTATCACTGCAAACGTTAGAGTGAGAACAATAATTTTGGCCCTAGACCTCCTCTGTAACTCAAAACATGTAACCAGTAAAAATTTTTAAAGCGTCGCCTATGGGGATTTTTAAGTAGCCAAGTTTGGCGCCATTCCACGAGTGTGTGCAATTTTGAAGGGTGACATGTTAGGCATAACTCGGCATAACTTCAGCTTTCACATTATGCAAAAACATTGGGCTAACTTTACTGTTTTGTATTTTTTTAAGGCACAAAACTGTTTTTTTTCCAAAAAAAGTGCTGCGCAAATACCGTGCAAGATAAAAAGTTGCAACGACTGCCATTGTATTCTCTAGGGTCTTCGCTAGGGTCTTCGCTAAAAAAACATATATAATGTTTTGGGGTTCTATGTAATTTTCTTGCAAATAAATGTTGATTTTTACATGTAGGAGAGAAATGTCAGAATTGGCCTGGGTGCTCCAGAATGCCTGAAGGTGCTCCCTGCATGTTGGGCCTCTGTATGTGGCTATGCTGTGTAAAAGTCTCACACATGTGGTATTGCCGTACTCGGGAGTAATAGCAGAATGTGTTTTGTTGTGTAATTTGTGGTATGCATATGCTGTGTGTGAGAAATAACCTGCTAATATGACGATTTTGTGAAAAAAAATCTTGATTTTGCAAAGAATTGTGGGAAAAAAATGACAACTTCAAAAAACTCACCATTTATCTTTCTAAATACCTTGGAATGTCTTCTTTCCTAAAAGGGGTCATTTAGGGGGTATTTGTACTTTTCTGGCATGTTAGAGTCTCAAGAAATTAGGCCGTCAGTACTTCAGGTGTGATCAGTTTTCAGATATTGGCACCATAGCTTTTGGACTCTAAAGCTTTCACAAATACCAAATAATATACCCCAATTTGTACTTATTTTTACCAAAGATATGTGGCAGTATAAATTTTGGCCAACATTTATGAAGAAAAATTACTAATTGATAAATTTTATAACAGAAACAAAGAAAAATTCATTTTTTTAACAAATTTTCAGTCGTTTTTCTTTTATAGCGCAAACAATAAAAAACCCACCAAAAGAAAGCTCTATTTGTGTGGAAAAAGGACAAAAATTTCATATTGCTACAGTGTTGTATGACTGAGTAATTGTCATTCAAAATGTGAGAGCACCAAAAGCTGAAAAATGGTCTGGTTAGAAAGGGGGTTTAAGAGCCCAGTGGTCAATTGTTTAAACAGCTTTAGGCCTGGGCCCTCCCAGGCTTTACCACCAACATTTCCTAGGGCCCGCCCACTGGTCAATCCACCGAGTCCTTCAGTGCACACACTTTTTTTAACACTCTTACAATTTAATATATCCTCCTCTAGTCCCATCTCCTCTTCCTCCAGTACCATCTCCTCCTCCTTCAGTCCCATCACCTCCTCCTCCAGCTCCATCTCCTTCTCTTACAATCCCAACCCCTCAATCACATGTCCTCCTCCTCCAGTCCCATTTCCTCTATTATATGTCCTCTTCTTTCTCCAGCCAAGGTCCTCCTCCTCTAGTCCCATCTCCTCCATCCCATGTTCTTCTCTTGCAGTCTCATCTCCCCCATCCCATGTCCTCCTCATGCTCATTAACATAGGTGCTGTGGCCTGCACAGTGTGAATCAGTGTTTTTTTTATTATGTGGCTATTGGGTGTGGCTATATCAGGGGTCTAAATAGACCCTGTGACAGAGAAAGGATTAGAGGACACATTCTTCAATCCCTTTCTCTGTAGCGTCAGCTGCACTTCAGATGAATGAACAGGAGATAGAGGCTCTTGCTCATTCATAAACTGAAGCATCGTAAACACAGTTTACTATGCTCAGTTATCAATCGACACGGGAGAGATCAGTACTGAACGCACACTATGTCCATTCATTCACTAAACAAAGGGGATGGTGGGTTACATATTTACCAGCCCCTTCCACAAATCTCCATCCTGACAGATGCTTCTGAATACACACTGGTGGGACAGGGAAGCTGGCAGAGCTGCGGTGTCAGGAAAGGTTCCACCTGCTGGTAATACTATCTGATATTTGGCATGCAGTACTCATGTCCACCAGCAGGTGTCTCCTGGCAGTTTGGAACTGTCAGGAGAGCTTTCCCCTGCTGGTATTATGTGATCTTTCGGCCGCAGTACTGGTGTCCACCAGCGTGTGTATCCTGTCAGTATGGAGCAGATATCACCTCCTGCAGTCAGGCATCACTTGAGCCTGATATCAGGTAATGGTAATGGTATAAATCCCCAGCAAGTTCACACACACCTTGCCTTGGTGTCATCCTTGTGCCCTGACCTGTTAGCTATCCTGAACCTGATCCCTGTATCCTGAACCTGACTCTGATCCTGAACCTGTTTGTCCCTGTACCTGTCTGTCCTGTATCCCTGGATCCCTGCCCAGCAGCCTGATCCCTTCCACCCTCTCCCTGTATGTCTTGCTCCTTGTCCCCCATCTGCTGATCTCCTGTTATGACCCTGGCCTGGCTGAGGCTACGATTCTGGTATTCACTTTTGGCTGTATATACTCGTCTGATTATTGTTATTTTTGGGTCTTGTTTGATATTAGTTTGTTTTGCACTGTGTGATATTGGAGGTGGTTGCATTTATTTATTATTCAAGTTTCTTAATATATTATTACTTTCTTCACCTACATAACTCTGGTTCACTTTGTGCAGTCCACGCAGTTCTGATCACATCTGATTTATGACAGAACACCAAGGCCATCCCTGATCAGAAGTGGCTGTACAAAGGAACCATCTCGGTTCTGTTGGCTTGCTGGAATTAATCCTAACGTGATTTCCTATTATGCTCTGCTGGCATCTGAAAGTGGCGGGTATCTACGCCAGACACTAAAAGAGGTTGACCAGGGCTGTATGTTGTTTGGAGATGTGCAGCCTTTGATCCAAATATGTGCTGAGCTAGCCCTGTCCTGTGTTCCAGGGGCCTGTGATGCTTTTTCTCCCCCTTTCAGTGCTCATCGGGTGGAGTCTCTGGTGTGGCTGCTAGAGGATGATTCCACATGCTTTTTTGAGCACTATTCAGTTTGTCCTCAGCAAAAGCTTGTGGAATGTATTCACTTAGTACAGACCCTTGTCAGACAGGCAGCATGTGATTCATTCTTTGTCCAACTGATACTCTCAGCATGGTCTGATATGTTACAATCAACCCCAACCAACCCACAACAAACCACTTCTGCCATCAGACACCTGCTGTCAGGGACATGTTGGTGGTCGTCGGGCAAACATTACGTGCGCGCAGGGGCACGAGGGGCTGTTCGTACTGTTAGGTACCTGGTAGTTGAGCCCGACTGGTAAAAGGAGACCTATCTTAAGCGCTGGTTCAGGAGCCACTGGAGTGGGAACAGTGGTCTCTTGAGCACAGTGGGTAGGAGTGCCTGATGTGGGTCCTTGCAGTGGCCAACACAGGAGCTGAGGAGACTTCCTCCGGGATGGCGGAGCTGCGGATGCAGGTAAGCTGAAGTGGATCTGTAAGCAGGCAGGTGAATGATAAGGCAGCAGCAGATCCTGGAGCTGGAAGAGCAGGCTGGAAGAGCAGGCTGTAAGCAGCGTCACAGGACACAAGCAAAGCAGAGTCAGACAGTCTGTATTGGCAGGAGATCAGGCAGGTATATGGCAGAAGGGATGATCAAAGAATAGTCAGGCAGGCAGGTGTTCGGCAACAGATCACAAGATATAGGCAAGGTCAGGCAGGCCGGGTTGGGTTGGAGACAGTAGAAAGGTCAGACGGAGCCGGGTCAATAGCAAATAATAACAACAGGCAGGATACAGGAACTCAGGTGCAGAGCTGCAGACGAACAGCACCTGATGGAAGTATCTGGCACCCTTTTAAAGGGTCTTTGGCGTCAAACAGCGCTAGCGTGAACGGGCGCGCGCCGGCGCCCCCTAGTGGGGAATTCAGCCCAACTGCTCTAGAAAAGCCCCTCATGCCCCTGCGTGCACGCATGTTTGCCCGACGACCACCGACATGTCCCTGACACCTGCCTGCTCAAAAGTCTTTTTTTCCCATCACCCGTGGCAACCCCAGTTGTAGCTCAGTACACACTGCTTCCCACCAAATACCAATACCCAGTTTCTACTCCCTGCACCTATCCTGCCTTTAACCCACCTGCCTCTTCTCAGCTGCCTACAAATCCACAAGAACTTCCCCCAGCTATTGTTACCTCTTCCCTGCCATATTCCAACCCTCCATTCCAGTCTGCTGCACCCCTTACCTACGGTCCTACAGTCACCCACAGAGCTTCAGTGGCTAAGCCAAAAAAGAAACAGAAGTTTTTTACAACCAATAAGATCCTGCCATTAACTCAACCTGCCTCCACACCCGCCAATGTGTTCCAGCCTCAAGTTCCGGTGCCAGTGTCACAGCCTGAAGTCTCGGTGCCAGTGTTCCAGCCTGAAGTGCCAGTGTTACAGCCTGAAGTGCCAGAGCCAGTGTTCCAGCCTGAAGTGCTAGAGCCAGTGTTCCAGCCTGAGGCGTCAGCGTTCCAGCCTGAGGTTCCGGTGTCTGTTTCCCAGTCTGAGCTTCCGGTGCCCATTTCCCGGTCTGAGGTTCTGGTGCCCGTTTCTTGGTCTGAGGTTCCAGTGCCCGCTTCCTGGTCTGAGGTTCTGGTGCCCGCTTCCCGGTCTGAGGTTCCAGTGCCCATTTCCCGGTCTGAGGTTCCGTGCCCATTTCCCAGTCTGAGGCTGCACTGCCCATTTCCCAGTCTGAGGCTGCACTGCCCATTTCCCAGTCTGAGGTTGCAATGCCTGTTTCCTGGTCTAAGGTTGTGGTGTCTGTTTCCTGGTCTGAGGTTGCGGTGTCCATTTCCTGGTCTGAGGTTGCAGTGTCCATTTCCTGGTCTGAGGTTACAGTGTCAGGTTGCGGTGCCCGTTTCCCGGTCGAAGTTCCAGTGCCTGTTTCCTGGAATGTGGAGCCTGCTGCCCTGCCAGATGACCCAGAGCCTTCTACCCAGCCTGATGTGTCCCCTGTCTGCTGCCCAGCCAGATGTGTCCCTGTCTGCTGCCCAGTCTGATGTGCCTCTGTCTTCTGCGCAGCCTGACATGCCTCTGTCTGCTGCCCAGCCTGACGTGCTTCTGTTGGCTGCCCAGCCTGATGTGTCCCTGTCTGCTGCCCAGCCTCACATGCCTCTGTCTGCTGCCCAGCCTGATGAGCTTCTGTCTGCTGCCCAGCCTGATGTGTCCCTGTCTGCTGTCCAGCTAGATGCCCTGTCTGCTGCCCAGCATGACATGCCTCTGTCTGCTGCAAAGCCTGATGTGTCCCTGTCTGCTGCCCAGCTTGACGTGACTCTGCTGTTCAGCCTGATGTGCCTCTGTCTGCTGCCCAGCCTGATGTGCCTCTGTCTGCTGTCCAGCCTTATGTGCCTCTGTCTGCTGCCCAGCCTGAAGCGTCCCTGTCTGCTGCCCAGCCTGATGTGTCCCTGTCTGCTGCCCAGCCTGA
Source organism: Lithobates clamitans (assembly GCA_037952925.1). Lineage (NCBI taxonomy): Eukaryota > Metazoa > Chordata > Amphibia > Anura > Ranidae > Lithobates > Lithobates clamitans. The sequence continues at coordinate 461,531 of JBBGZY010000232.1, read as the reverse complement.
TGTGTCTCTGTCTGCCGCCCAGCCTGATGTGCCCCTGTCTGCTGCCCAGCCTGTTTTGCCCCTGTATGCTGCCCAGCTTGATGTGTGTCCCCCTCAGTGCTGTCCAGCTGGATGCCCGGTCTGCTGCCCAGCATGACATGCCTCTGTCTGCTGCAAAGCCTGACGTGTCCCTGTCTGCTGCCCAGCTTGACGTGACTCTGCTGTTCAGCCTGATGTGCCTCTGTCTGCTGCCCAGCCTGATGTATCTCTGTCTGCTGTCCAGCCTTGTGTGCCTCTGTCTGCTGCCCAGCCTGAAGCATCCCTGTCTGCTGCCCAGCCTGTTTTGCCCCTGTCTGCTGCTCAGCTTGATGTGCCCATGCCTGCTGCCCAGCTTGATGTGCCCGTGCCTGCTGCCCAGCTTGATATGCCTGCCGCCCAGCTCGATGTGCCTGCCACGCAGCTTGATGTGCCTGCCACGCAGCTTGATGTGCCTGCCGCCCAGCTCGATGTGCCTGCTGCCCAGCTTGATGTGCCTGCTACTCAGCTTGAGGTTCCTGTGCCTGCTACCCAGATTAATGTACCTATTGGCCAGGCTGATGTGTCTGTACCCACTGCCCAGCTCGATCTAAACATTGCCCGGTTTAAAGCCATGGACTTTCCCCAGCAACGTCTAGTTGGAGCATCCGGAGGTCACTCCTTTGCAGGGGGGTACTATCAGGAAAGGTTCCACCTACTGGTAATACTATCTGATATTTGGCGTGCAGTACTAACGTCCACCAGCAGGTGTCTCCTGGCAGTTTGGAACTGTCAGGAGAGCTTTCCCCTGTTGGTGTTATGTGATCTTTGGGCCGCAGTACTGGCGTCCACCAGCGGGTGGATACTGGCAGTATCGAGCAGATATCACCCCCTGGATCCCTGCCCTGCAGCCTGATCCCTTCCACCCTCTCCCTGTATGTTGCTCCTTGTTCCCAACTGCTGATCTCCTGTTATGACCCTGGCCTGGCTGAGACTACGATTCTGGTATTCCCTTTTGGCTGTATATATGCGTCTGATTATTGTTATTTGTTGGTCTTGTTTGATATTGGTTTGTTTTGCACTGTGTGATATTGGAGGTGGTTGCATTTATATATTATTCAGGTTTCCTAATAATTTATTACTTTCTTCACCTACATACATCTGGTTCACTTTGTGCAGTCCACGCAGTTCTGATTACATCTGCTTTATGACATGTGGGGGAAGTGGGCACACAGGGGGGTCACACAGGAGGGAATACAGTGTAGGCAGGACAGCAATGGGGATCAGTGTGGGGGGTTATTATAGGAATTATGCCCAGTATGGGCCCCCTACAGGAGGACTGGTGGTGCCCCCCTTGTCAGTGGCCCTGGTAATAATTGGTGAGTTAAGATGATTACATTTTAAACTTCTTTATAAATCAGCCTGTTTGAATAAAACATGTGGTGTATTTATACTTTTTTACACTTAAAAAAAAGGAGGCTGGATCAAAGCAGCATCAGCGAATGCTACCAATGTGTGGCAGAGCAAGGCTCTGTCCCTATGAAAATGGGGTTAAAGTGGACACAGAGTCTGCATATCGGCTGAGTGCAGAGCTACAGAGTGTAAATTTGAAATGGAGAAAACTGCTCTGGCAGTTTTCTCCAGGTTTTGCTAGTTCCTTATGGGGCTCTGCAATTTGGAGATCCTTCAGAGTCTTGGGTGGGACGGGATCTCCAACCCTGTGTCCGGGTCTTGTGGACAGCCAGCAGGGTGTGTGCCCAGGTGCACACAGCCCATATAACGAGGGGCTAGTGAGAGCAGAGAGTGGAGGAAGGTGAAGTTGGAGCAGTGGCTGCTAGTAAGTGTCTCTGTGTGAGAATAGATGCTGTGTGCGTTGAAGGGCTTCAAAGCTGTGTGCGTCCAAGGAGCCAGATGCTGTGTGCGTTGAAGGGCTTCAAAGTTGTGTGTGTCCAAGGAGCCAGATGCTGTGTGCGTTGAAGGGCTTCAAAGCTGTGTGCGTCCAAGGAGCCAGAAGCTGTGTGCATTGAAGCTCTTGAAACTGTGTGTGACCAAGGAGCCTAAGACTGTGTGCATCCAAGCAGCTTGTTTGAGGGCCTGTTCCCTATAGCAGCAATACTGCTGAAGAGTAGCCAGGTGGGCTAGCATTTTCATTTGGATTTTCTTTTGTGTTTACTTGCTGAAGCTTGGACCCCTGTGTGGGATTCCTGGATGGACTTTTGTTTTGTTTTTTCCTTTAATAAACGTGGGCTACCAGGCCCTTAACTATAAATGCCTCTCTGATGTGGACTCACTGCACCAAAACGCATCTATCCACTTGAGCTGAACAATCCCCAATGTCACAAATGCTATTTATAACTCTTGGGGGAACACCTGAGGAAAATCTTGATAGAAATTATTTCAAGGGTCAACAGTCCAAACCAAATTCTAAATAATTTAATGTATTAAAGGAAACTGTGAAAAATAATGACAGCATATGTCAAAGCATAAAAAAAACTGTATCAGCAACAGTGAATGTAAACAACAGATAACTGTCCCTTTGAAATGACTACTTTGTACTGTTCTGTAACAGCATGTGTGCATTAAAGCATCTAGTATGTTTTTTTTGTATATTTTTTTAAGTTTTGACCTGGAAAAGTCCTCTCTTCTCTTTGTTAAATCTTTTTTGGCATAAATATGTACCCCATGGCAGTGCCCAGCTCAAATGCCCTTTAAAATGGCCAATAGCTTGTCTGTTAACCTTTAAAATGTCCAGAACTGAATTACAACATTTGACTATCATAGATGATGATAGTGTCCCTGCTGAGTTTGGGTTCAATGGACTGCAGAGCTTGTGAGGTACAGGCTCAGTGAACCTCAAAGCTCACTAATCTTGCATTCACAGAATGCAACACTGTCTGTGGTTGCAGGAAAGAAATTTTTTCCGTCTATGGCCAGCCTTACTTGTACAATGTTATACCGATTTCTTTAATATTGTGACTGTTAAATTTGTCATACAAGCTTATCTGTATTAATTGTTACATTCTCAAACCATTAAACAATCACAGCTAATTAATACAGAGAGGGCAAAGCTTAACTGCTTAACTAATCATAGGCTTTAACTAATTAACTAATCAGCATGGGCTTTCTAGGAGGAACTAGACTTTAACCTCATTGCACTTTTCATCTTGATATCAGCAAAGAAATTTAGGCAAAATTAGACTTCCAAAAAAGTGCCACGTAAAAAGGCACAAAAAGTCAAAAAGGTACTATAGGCAGTCCTGCCAAATCATACCTCAGAGCAGAGGGACTCAAGTCCTCTCCCCAGAAATACTCTAGCAGTTAGAGCAGTTTGGCCATTACCCATTATCCTTCTGTCCACCATCCTGACACTGTTTTTTGTGGTCCCAGGCTCTTGAGAGGAGAGGAGCCTGGGTATCACAGAAGCAGCTTCTTGTGGGGAGGGGTTGCATCTGTGAGTAACATGAAAGTGATCGAATGGCTCTAGAGCCAACCACATCCCTTTTACAGTAAAGCCATGAACCTACAGCACACAAATGAAATAAGCTCATGGCTGCTACTGCAACTGTGTGCTTGTTTTCATCTCTTTAATATCTTTAGGCTCTGAACATTCTAGACACTTTCAAGAGCTGAAGATTAGTGTCCAGACTTTTGTTTGGGGGGGGGGGGGTGGTTGTGCAGAAGGCTCAGAACTCTTGGTTGTGGTTTATTGCTCTCCGGTGCTTCATTACATAATTTTTACCTAATTTTCTGTCCAAAATGTTGTAACAAACAGGAAAAAGGACACTTTGTGAAAGCAGCAGAAATTTTTTTTAACCACTTTCCAACTGCACTGTAACCGATATATGGCTACAGCGTGACTCTCCAGTTCTGGGAGGGTATCCCTGGACATCCCCCCAAGAACGCACCTCCCACCCATCACCCAGGGGTGCACATTGAGAAGTGTCTGTGATAGATGTGTTCTTTGGACACAGTGGATCACAGATCAGGGTAAAGGACCAATCACAGTGGCCCTACAACATGTGATTAGCTGTGTCCAATCACAGCTGGTCAAATATAAACAGACTTACCAGTTATCAGCTACCCTTTCCTCACAGAGACAGCATGCAAGTAAATGCGAACTGATCTGACAGGGCACAGTGATTACAGCATTTACACTAGTAATCAGGGCACTGATCATCAGTGCCCCTCAGTGCAGCTTATCAGTGTCACCTATCAGTGCCCATCATGGCTGCCTATCATTGTCCATCAATTTATTTATTTTTTGCTGTTTCTTTGACCCGCGTCTTATTTTTTTTAAAAACCATTTTCAGTAGCACAGGAGATCTTGCTAACTAAGCCCATAATAACAGTAAGAAGTACAAAGGAGTACAAATAATTCTTCCCCAAGCTACTAAAAACAAAAAAATGATTAAACTAGCATTGACATTCATCTTAAGGCTCTGTTCACACTAGTGTGACTCAAAAGTTGTGACTTTAGAGTGCAACTTTGATGCAACTTTACACTCTCTGGCACTCAATTTGCATCAAAGTAGAGCAGGAACCTTTTCAAACTCACTGCGACTATTGAAATCAGTGGGCTGCGACTAGACATGCGACTTTATGTGTCCAAAGTTGCATGACAAGTTGCACTAGTGTGAAGGGAGCCTAAATCTGGATTTGTTCCCTAAAAGCAAAATACATCCATATGCTGAAAATGTGGTGTTGTCCCTCGCGCTGTATTGAGTATACGGACTATGTCAATGCCAGGATAGAATGAAATAACTCAGTATTAAGAAATAATAAGAAATTGTGTGAATAGTGATGATGTCTCTGTGGACTGCAGCAAAATCAAAAGTGTTCACATACACTCAACATAATAATAATAATAATAATAATAATAATAATAAAGTGATTTCGCGCTTCAAATCTATCGCATAAAAGCGTAAACAACATATAAGTACTTATGCATGCAGCTATAGTGGCTATATAAATCGGTGTGGTCAGTAAATATGTACCAACAGTGCAAACATAAAAAATGCAAAGTGCTGACAAAAATAATCCAAAGTGCTGATGTGCATAAATAAATCAAAAGTTCATAATAATGTGTTCCATCCACTGGGATCAAATATGGGGGGAGGGGAAAGTGATGGTGATATCCTTAAAGTGGAGGGATCCGGTGAAACCAGGCTCTCTAAACTCTCACCTCAAGAAAGCTGAACTTAGGCATCAAACAGGTTCTTTAATGGATGCTGTATGATGTAATTCAGGTGGGACAAGCCATCAGAGAAGTCCCACCTGAATTACATCATACAGCATCCATTAAAGAACCTGTTTGATGCCCACATGTGTGAAACTTTTTGGGAGCCTAGCCGCGTACGGGACCCCGAAAACCAAGCACCGCCTTCAGGCTTTCTAAGGGCGTAAATTTTTGATTTCACTCTTCACTGCCTATCACAGTTTCAAAGGCCATGGAATGCCCAGGTGACACAAACCCCCCCCAAATGACCCTATTTTGGAAAGTAGACACCCCAAGCTATTTGCTGAGCGGTATAGTGAGTATTTTGCAGACCTCACCTTTTTTCACAAAGTTTTGAAAATTGAAAAAAGAAAAAAAAACATTTTCTTGTCTTTCTTCATTTTCAAAAACAAATGAGAGCTGCATAATACTCACCATATCTCTCAGCAAATAGCTTGGGGTGTCCACTTTCCAAAATGGGGTCATTTGGGGGGGTTTGTGCTATCTTGGCATTTTATGGCCTTCGAAACTGTGATAGGTAGTGAGGAGTGAATCAAAAATGTATGCCCTTAGAAATCCTAAAGGCGGTGATTGGTTTCGGGGCCCCGTATGAAGCTAGGCTCCCAAAAAGTCCCACACATGTGGTATCCCCGTACTCAGGAGAAGCAGCAGAATGTATTTTGGGGTGTAATTCCACATATGCCCATGGCATGTTTGAGCAATATATCATTTAGTGACAACTTTGTGCAAAAAAAAAAAAATGGTCACTTTCCCGCAACTTGTGTGAAAATATAAAATATTCCATGGACTCAACATGCCTCTCAGCAAATAGCTTGGGGTGTCTACTTTCCAAAATGGGGTCATTTAGGTGGGGGGGGTTGTGCCATCTGGGCATTTTATGGCCTTCAAAACTGTGATAGGTAGTGAGGAGTGAAATCAAAAATGTACGCCCTTAGGAATCCTAAAGGCGGTGCTTGGTTTTCGGACCCCGTACGCGGCTAGGCTCCCAAAATGTCCCACACATGTGGTATCTCCATACTCAGGAGAAGCAGCTAAGTGTATTTTGGGGTGCAATTCCACATAAGCCCATGGCCTGTGTGAGCAATATATCATTTAGTGACAACTTTTTGTAAATTTATTTATTTTTTTGTCATTATTCAATCACTTGGGGAAAAAAAAAATTAATATTCAATGGGCTTAACATGCCTCTCAGAAATTTCCTTGGGGTGTCTACTTTTCAAAATGGGGTCATTTGGGGGGTTTTGTACTGCCCTGCCATTTTAGCACCTCAAGAAATGACATAGGCAGTCATAAACTAAAAGCTGTGTAAATTCCAGAAAATGTACCCTAGATTGTAGACGCTATAACTTTTGCGCACACCAATAAATATACGCTTATTGACTTTTTTTACCAAAGACATGTGGCCGAATACATTTTGGCCTAAATGTATGACTAAAATTGAGTTTATTGGATTTTTTTTTATAACAAAACGTAGAAAAATGTCTTTTTTTTCAAAATTTTTGGTCTTTTTCCGTTTATAGCACAAAAAATAAAAAACACAGAGGTGATCAAATACCATAAAAAATTGCATGACCGCGCAGTTATCAGTTAAAGCGACGCAGTGCCAAATTGTAAAAAGTGCTCTGGTTAGGAAGGAGGTAAATCCTTCCAGGGCTAAAGTGGTTAAGGCCACTGGGCCTGGAATGTGGGGATGAGGGTCTTGTCCCTATCAACATGGGAACAAAACACCTTGCAGGGGCTTCACACTTCCCTCCCAATGTTAAAGACATGTGCCCTGATCTGGTGCTGAAAGGGGGTAGCAAGATAGCCCCCACTCGGCTCTATGCCCTTGGAGGACCGGAGTGACATCTGACGTCACTTCCGCCTTTTGGGCAGATAAACAGGATTTTGGCAGAATGTAATTTTTTTTTTTGCTTTTAAAGGTATATGAGAGATCTGGCATCTTTTTGACCCCAGATCTCTCAATAAAGAGGACCTGTCATGCTTATTTCTATTACAAGGGATGTTTACATTCCTGGTAATTGGAATAAACGTGATAAAAAAAAAAATTTAAAGGGACAGTGTGAAAATAAAAAAATAAAGTAAAATGTATTTTACTTTATTATTGCTTTTGCAAATTCTCTCTAGTTCTGGGAGGATGATACTTTACATGTGTTCAAATTACACATGTAAGGTATCACCGTGATCATTAGGGCAAGAGCAATAATTCTAGCACTAGACCTCCTCTGTAACTTTAAACAGGTAACCTGTAAAAAAATTGAAATTGTCACCTATGGAGACTTTTAAGTACCGTAGTTTGTCGTCATTCCACGTGCGTGCGCAGTTTTGAAGTATGACAGATATCTATTTACTCGGCATAATATCATCTTTTACATTATAAAAAAAAATTGGGCTAACTTTAATTTTTTATTTTTAATTTTTATATATATGTTTGTGGTGATTTTCTAGCAAAAAATACAGATTTTTACTTGTAAACAACAAATATCAGAAAAAAGACCTGGTCTTTGAGTGGCTAAATTAAATATATAATTAAATATATTCAGTTATTAGGAAGCAAATATTTGTACATTTTAAATATTATTTGTAAAATGGTGAGAATGAAATGTACACAAAACATTAAATAAGTAACTAAAAGAGCGATTCCCACGAAAAAAATTTTTTTTAAATCAGCAGCTACAAATACTGCAGCTGCTGACTTTTTACCAACTGGCCCATAGCCAAATGACAGCTGCAGGGCGGTTGGATAACTCTGGGAGCAGGTACCGTAGTATGACATGATCCCGGAAAAATGCTCCCGCGCGCCCCCCAGAGTGCATACACGGGAACATCCGTGACCGTCAGGTCCAGAGGACCCGGTGCATCACGGATCATGGTAAACGGCTGCTGATCGCGGTCGTTTACCATGTGATCACTCCGTCAAATTACTCACTCCCCTCTCTGTACCAATCTGTACAGAGGGGGAGGGATCGGATGGCAGCAGTGCTGTGGGCTGGATGTGTAGTGCCCACAGCGCTGCCCTGTGACATGTGCAGTCACATCCATGGATCCATCCGTCCATGCTCAGCCATCCCTCCATGCTCAGCAATACCCTGCACTATTCTGCAATGCCCTGCAAAACTCTGCAATACCCCGCAATACTCTGCAATACCCCGCAATACTCTGCAATACCCCGCAATACTCTGCAATACCCCGCAATACTCTGCAATACCCTGCAATACCCTGCAATACTCTCCAATACCCTGCAATACTCTCCAATACTCTGCAATACTCTGCAATACCCTGCAATACTCTCCAATACCCTGCAATACTCTCCAATACCCTGCAATACTCTCCAATACTCTCCAATACTCTGCAATACCCCACAATACTCTGCAATACCCCACAATACTCTGCAATACCCTGCAATACTCTGCAATACCCTGCAATACTCTAGAAAAACAAAAATGGAAAATGGGAGTCCCGCCTAAGTGCACTCAAGGTATCACTCACCGAATAAGTATCGGGGGTGTAATCAATATATTATATAAACCAAAAGCAGAAAATTAAAAAACTAAACAACCAAAAACACGCCCTGAAGAGTAAACTACACAATTTATTTATTGGCTATAATAAGGGAGGGTCAGATAGTTTGGTGGGGTCCCATTGTTTTGGGTATACCCACCATATCTATCTTTTAAGGGGTGGTTGTGAATATCTTTGTATTTTTCTTATATACCCTGCAATACTCTGCAATACTCTCTATTACCCCGCAATACTCTGCAATACCCCGCAATACCCCGCAATACCCTGCAATACCCTGCAATACCCTGCAATACCCTGCAATACCCTGCAATACCCTGCAATACCCTGCAAAACTCTGCAATACTCTGCAATGCCCCGCAATACTCTGCAATACTCTGCAATACCCAGCAATACCCAGCAATACCCAGCAATACCCAGCAATACCCAGCAATACCCTGCAATACCCTGCAATACTCTGCAATACCCTGCAATACTCTGCAATACCCTGCAATACTCCACAATACTCTGCCATACCCAGCCATACTCTGCCATACCCAGCCATACTCTGCCATACCCAGCCATACTCTGCCATACCCAGCCATACTCTGCCATACCCAGCCATACTCTGCAATACTCGGTGATACCCAGCCATACTTTGCCATACCCAGCCATGCTCAGCCATGCTCAGCCATGCTCAGCCATGCTCAGCCATACTCAGCTATACTCAGCCGTGCTTAGTCATACTCGGCTGTACTCGGCCTCTGTATGTGGCCAGGCTGTGGAAGTCTCACACATGTGGTATCGCCGTACTCAGGAGGAGTAGGAGAATCATATTTTGAGATGTCATTTTTGGTATGTACATGCTATGTGTTAGAAATATTGTATAAATTGACAACTTTGTGTTAAAAAATGCGTTTTAACCACTTCCCGCCAGCCATCATACGACGTCCTTGATTTTGTGCGGGGATATCTGAATGATGCCTGCATCTACAGGCATCATTCAGATATCAGCTTTTTCAGCCGGTGATTCCCTACACCATATGAATGATCATAGCGGCTGTTCCACTGCTTGATTGTTCTTACGGGAGGCGAGAGGGGATGTCCCCCCCTCCCGCCGCCCTCAGGCGCTTCTACCGACTCACCGCTACGATCAAAGCCAGGATTGTTTTTTTGTTTTTTTTTTATTTCAGGCTTCCCAGCCTAGAGGTGAGATGTGGGGTCTTATTGACCCCACATCTCACTGTAAAGAGGACCTGTCATGCCATATTCCTATTACAAGGATGTTTACATTCTTTGTAATAGGAATAAAAGTGATCAAAAAATGTTTTTTTTTGGACAAAAGTGTCAAACTAAAATAAATAATGTAAAATGAACAATAAAAAAAAAATTTCCCCGTGTGCTTGCATGCAGAAGCGAACGCATACGTAAGTCCCACCCAGATATGAAAATGGTGTTCAAACCAAACATGTGAGGTATCGCTGCGATCGGTAGAGCGAGAGCAATAATTTTGGCCCTAGACCACCTCTGTAACTCAAAACATGTAACCAGTAAAAAATTTTAAAGCGTCGCCTATGGGGATTTTTAAGTAGCGAAGTTTGGCGCCATTCCATGAGTGTGTGCAATTTTGAAGAGTGACATGTAAGGTATCTATTTACTCAGCATAACTTCATCTTTCACATTATGCAAAAACATTGGGCTAACTTTACTGTTTTGTTTTTTTTAAAGCACAAAACTGTTTTTTTTCAAAAAAAAAATGTGTTTGAAAAATTGCTGCGCAAGTACTGTGCGAGATAAAAAGTTGCAATGACCCCATTGTATTCTCTAGGGTCTTTACTAAAAAATATATATATATAATGTTTTGGGGTTCTATGTAATTGTCTAGCAAATAAATGATGATTTTTACATGTAGGAGAGAAATGTCAGAATTTGCCTGGGCACTCCAGAACGCCTGAAGGTGCTCTGTGCATGTTGGGCCTCTGTATGTGGCCACGCTGTGTAAAAGTCTCACACATGTGGTATCGCCGTACTCAGGAGTAATAGCAGAATGTGTTTTGGGGTGTAATTTGTGGTATGCATATGCTGTGTTTGAGAAATAACCTGCTAATATGACAATTTTGTGAAAAAAAAAGAAAAAAAAATCTTGATTTTGCAAAGAATTGTGGGAAAAAATGGCAACTTCAAAAAACTCATCATGCATCTTTCTAAATACCTTGGAATGTCTTCTTTCCAAAAATGGGGTCATTTGGGGGGTATTTGTACTTTTCTGGCATGTTAGGATCTCAAGAAATTGGATAGGCCGTCAGTACTTCAGGTGTGATCAATTTTCAGATATTGGCACCATAGCTTTTGGACTCTATAACTTTCACAAAGACCAAATAATATACACCAATTTGGGTTATTTTTACCAAAGATATGTAGCGGTATAAATTTTGGACAAAATATATGAAGAAAAATTACTAATTTGCAAAATTTTATAACAAAAACGAAGAAAAATTCATTTTTTTACAGAATTTTTGGTCTTTTTTCTTTTATAGCGCAAAAAATAAAGAACCCAGTGGTGATTAAATACCACCAAAAGAAAGCTCTATTTGTGTGAAAAAAAGGACCAAAATTTCATATAGGTATAGTGTTGCATCACTGAGTAATTGTCATTCAAAATGTGAGAGCACCGAAAGCTGAAAATTGTTCTGGTTATTAGGGGGGTTTAAGTGCCCAGTGGTCAAGTGGTTAAAATATGGACACTTACCTGTCACAGGGTCCAGCGGTGTCGGCACCCGAGGCCGAACCATCCCTCGGTCCTCGGATGCTGCCACCGCCATCTTCGGTATGGGAATCAGGAAATTAAGTCTTGCGGCTTCACTTCCCGGTTCCCTACTTCGCATGCGCGAATCGTGCAGCACAATCTGAATGGTCCGTGCTGTCTCTGGGACCCAAGTGAGTCCCAGCAGACAGCGAGGCGAGACAGGAAGAGGCATAGATGCCCGGAAGTGGGTGCAAATACCTGTCTTAGACAGGTATCTGCACCCCCCTCCCCCCTGAAAGGTGCCAAATGTGACACCGGAGGGGGGGAGGGTTCCGAAAAGTGGAGGTTCAATTTTTGTGTGAACCTCCGCTTGCAGTTGGCTTCACACCTATGCATTATGGTAACGTAAATTCAGTGTGCATTCCATTGCGCTGGAATGTATTGTGATAATAATGAGGCATACATTTTTATCACAGCACAGCAATTTACAACATGTGGCAATGTGTTTTACAAGCATTAATGCACATTGCATTAGGGCAGCCCATCTGTTCATGAGGGCTGCCCTAATAGAGATAAATCAAACCAAATAGTGCATGTACCTTTTTTTTTTAACCACTTCAATACCGAGTACTTTCCTCATACAGAGACAGTGTGTAAGGAAAGGGAATGCCGATAACAGACAATCTGTTTACATGTGACCAGTTGTGATTGTACACAGTTGATCACATGGTAAAGGGCCGCTGTGATTTTCCCTTTACAGTGACTTGTCACCAAATGTACCCGATGCACGCATGTGGGAGGATATCCATAGACATCCTCCTAGAACTAGAGAGAATTTACAAAAGCAATAATAAATCAGCTGCACTGACACAGAAAATGATTTCAGGTTGAAAAGTCATCTGCATACACCTTCCAGGTCAGAAAGCATTGAAGCCACAGTACAATACTACTAATCAGAGTATCCAGTATCCAAGTTGTTGGAAAACTTTATATTTAATTTAGGATTAAGCAAGAAAGTGTAATGCCGCGTACACACGTTTAGAAATTCTGTCAGAAAAAACTTGGATGGTTTTTCCGATGGAATTCCGCTCAAACTTGCCTTGCATTCACACGGTCACACAAAAGTTCTCTGAACTGTCCAACCGTCAAGGACGCAGTGACGTACAACACTATGACGAGCCGAGAAAATGAAGTTCAATGCTTCTGAGCATGCGTTGAATTGTTTCCGAGCATGCGTGATTTTTTTTCCGAATTGCATTCAGATGATCGCATTTTCGCATAGGAACTTTTCCAGACCGAACATGCTCTCAATCTTTTGCTGGCTGGAATTCCTTGAAAAAGCATACACACGGTCGCATTTTTCGACCAAAAGCTCACATCGGTTTTTTGCTGGTGGCATTTCCAATCATGTGTACGCGGCATTAGAGTCTCTATTAGGTTTTTAATGATATCTGTTCCCCTTTGGGAAATTTTCCCTCACTTTCTGTCAGTACAGGAAGTCATTGGAAATCTCTACCCCTGGACATAGACAAAAAAACATATATTTAATAAAGAGAGGAAAGGTTAGAAACCCTGACTTGCTTTCTGTACCTTCCACAAATAAACACCTCACAGACATTTTAACAATAAAAAAAATGACTAGAGTTAGGCTTTAACTAATAATTTATGCTAAGTTTTTAAACACATCTACAATACTAGCCAGAAAAGTGCATGAAACCTGATAGATACCAGTACACACCCTAGGGAACTGTCTATGTATTTGAAAACAATACAGTTTTAAATATACCACTTAAAATTGTACAGCTTCAAGGCATGTGATATGACAACATGGAATTGGCTAGGTCTTCAACTGGGAAGTTTTGAAAAAGAAAAAGAGGGAAAATGTCCATGTTTTTCATCTGTAACAGAAGTCTCTTCTCCCTGGAAAACAATATAAAATCCCATTACTCAAAATTCAGGACATGTATGACAACATTCCAAAGAAGGACTGGAGCTATTTTGGTGAGAATGATTTTTTGTAAATAACAGTAAAAAGAAATTATTTTTCTTTGAGTGAATAACAAGACTAGGTGCTTATACTTTTCTGTTCCACTGCACTCTTGCAGTGTTTTTGCTTTTCTGATGAAAACACTATAGTTCCGTTATTTGCTTGCAGGATGTAAGGTACAGGACTCATGTTGATGTTTTACAGCTAAACAATACGCTCATGAGGGAGTCTGATTTCTGAAAGGAAGATCACTAGAGGAAACAAGTTATACTAATTTTTCAGAGAATGGAAAATGTCCAAAAGAATTCATGTTATGTTATGCTGAATTAAATAAAGAATACTATTTGAAAGATTTAACTGTATTTTGCTTGAAAAGCAAAATGTAGGTTTTATTCCTTTAGTTCATCTTTGCATGATATTACAATACAATTTCTTTCATATAACTTGTCAATTTTCTTTTATGTTAACAGTAAATTTGATGCTGTAAAATAAATGTCAATCCAAACTCAAATAAAATAAAAAATCATCTAAAAATATTATTGACTGGTATGAAAATGAAATGTCTCTTTAAATATATATCTACTTTATTCTATTTTATGGATTTCGCAGACATATAGATATTGGTGCATTCAAATTATTTGTGATTTTTTTTTTTTTTTATTATCTATGTAGCAGAGCACCTATAGTAGCCGCTGAGTGTAGTGGCCAACCTGTCACCCTGCCCAGCCCGGCATTCACTTCCCAGTCACTCTTGAGACAATGAACAGATCATGTGATTGCTTTGTATTTTTATTGAGAGATTTAAACTTGGATAGGGATAGGAATATATGGGATGCCTAGTAGAACGAACAATTGGTTGATTGTATATCATTTGGTTGGGACAACTATACACACTTAGCTATTCCAGTTTCTTCCAGCACATCTCTTGCTTGCAGACTGTTACTCTCTCTCTCCAGCACAACACTTAACTCCAGGCACAGCTAGCACATGGTTAGGCCCAATTCTGACTCAGACAGGCCTCAGCAACTGCCTTTTGCAGGCAGGGACCGTGGGTCCCTTTGATGTAGCAAAAATGGAATAGGAACTCTTTAGTGCTAGCTGTCCTATAGTGGACTACTGCTCCGAGTTAGTCCTCTTCAGGCCCTGTTAGCCCTCCTAGCTGCAGCTGCCTGACTTCACTGCCTGTGACATTACAGTCCTCACTGGCTCCACACCCAGCTCTGACTGTTTCCTCCCAGTCCTCTCTGGCATGCCTCTTCAGTTCTCCTGGCTGCCCATGTCATTCACCAGCCCTCCTGGCTGCAAACCGGTGGTTCCCTCCTAAAGACTTGCCCGGCTGTACTAACTCCTGCTGTCCTCTCTGACTCCTCTCTGTGCCTCCTGTTCAGATCCTCCATGCCTTCTTATACGCATATCTGAAAAGTGTGGTTTGCATTTCTATTCAGCCCCCTTTACTCTGATATGGGATTTGGGTAGGACCCCACTGTCGCCACTTTTACCACAGCGCTGTTTTATATGGATCTGCATGTGAGTGTATACCCATCTTTATAAAAATGTTTAGTTTTATACGGATTTACACTATTTTGGCCCTTCCTTTCTTTTTTCTATTTGCCACCGCCACCATTGGGCTTTCAAAATCGCTCAGAGGGACATTATATACATGTTGGTTGCTCCACACCCCCTCGTTCGGGCATCGGTTTGAGGGATACAGCAACGCGAGAGTCATCTTACAACACCGCTCCCCTGGGCCGCCTGCAGACACACACCACCTAAGCCTTATCTGACCTTTCTCGGCGTATGCCCTGTTGGGTCCACCCTATCCGGTAAGCCTTTTCACTTTTGGTTGTGTTGTGCATGTCTCCATTCCAGATGGTTCATGAATTTGAAGTGTCCAGCTCCTGAAGATTTCCACCTCATTCCTCAGGAAGACTCTTCTTTGTTAGCTTTATTTGTTAGTTTAATGTCTCCTACATTGGACTTTTTCATACCCTTATAGCGCTACACTTATTTTTTTCTTTTATCCCTTTACTCTGATACCCCTAACTAAAATTTAGTGGAACCAATTGCCTTCAGAAGTCACCTAATTAGTAAATAGAGTCCACCTGTGTATAATTTAATCTCAGTATAAATACAGCTGTTATGTGAAGCCCTCAGAGGTTTGTTAGAGAACTACAGTGAACAAACAGCATTATGAAGGCCAAGGAACCCAGCAGACAGGTCAGGGATAAAGTTGTGGAGAAGTTTAAAGCAGGGTTAGGTTATGAAAAAATATCCCAAGCTTTGAACATCCCACGGAGCACTGTTTAATCCATTATCCGAAAATGGAAAGAGTATGCCACAGTTGCAAGGCAAGGAGATCATTAATCAGAGAAGCAGCCAAGAGGCACAGATCCACAGCTCAGGTGGGAGAATCTGTCCACAGGTCAGCTATTAGTCGTGCACTCCACAAATCTGGCCTTATGGAAGAGTGGCAAGAAGAAAGCCGTTGTTGAAGGATAGCCATAAGA
The DNA here is from genome assembly GCA_037952925.1 of Lithobates clamitans. Classification (NCBI taxonomy): domain Eukaryota; kingdom Metazoa; phylum Chordata; class Amphibia; order Anura; family Ranidae; genus Lithobates; species Lithobates clamitans. The sequence continues at coordinate 445,563 of JBBGZY010000232.1, read as the reverse complement.
AGTCATGTTTGCAGTTTGTGAGAGACATAGCAAACATGTGGAAGAAGATGCTCTGGTCAGATAAGACCAAAATTGAACTTTTTGGCCTAAAAGCAAAACGCTATGTGTGGTGGAAAACTAACACTGCACACCATCCCCAATGTGAAATATGGTGGTGGTAGCATCATGTTGTGGGGATGCTTTTTTTCAGCGGGGTCAGAGAAGCTGATTAGAGTTGATGGGAAGATAGCTGAAGCCAAATACAGGGCAATCTTAGAAAAAAACCTGTTAGAGTCTGCAAAAGACTTGAGAGTGGGGCGGAGGTTCACCTTCCAGAAAGACAATGGCCCTAAACATACAGCCAGAGCTACAATGGAATGGTTTAGATGAAAGCACATTCATGTGTTAGAATGACCCAGTCAAAGTCCAGACCTAAATCCAATTGAGAATCTGTGGGAAGACTTGAAAATTGCTGTTCAGACACTCTCCATCCAATCTGACAGAGCTGGAGCTTTTTTTCAAAGAAGAATTGACAAAAATCTCACTCTCTAGATGTGCAAAGCTGGTAGAGACATCCCCAAAAAGACTTGCAGCTGTAATTGAAGCAAAAGGTAGTTCTTCAAAGTATTGACTCAAGGGGGCAGAATACAAATGCACACCACAATTTTCAGATATTTATTTGTAAAAAGTTTTGAAAATCATTTATCATTTTCCTCCCACTTCACAATTAGGTGCCACTTTGTGTTGATCTATCACATAAAATCCCAATAAAATACATTTTTTTTTGGTTGTAACATGGCAAAATGTGGAAAATTTCAAGGAGTATGAATACTTTTTCAAGGTATTGTACTTCTGAAAATAATTACATTAGAAAGGTTATTATTTTATGTCTACTGATACCCTTGGATATGTCAGTAATTAAAGGGAAAAGTTTACATCCCTTACTGAGATGGCTGCAGCAGTTCAGGCTATCTATATATAATGAGCAGTGTGGGACAGTTTTTCCTTAATCGTGGCAGGTGGTCAACGGCCCTTGAGTACATATGAATTATTCCATCTAGTAGATGTTATTATATATGACTTATCAGTACCATACTGTATTTTTTTCAAACTGGTGCCTAGAAATCTACATTCGTACTGGAAGAACATGTATGTCTAAGCAGAAACCCCCAATGTCAGTCTTTTTTCCTCAAGGAAATAGGCAAGAACATACAACACACTGGTCCTTATTTACTATTGCTGTCACAAATTCTGTAAGAGCTCCACTATCATACAAATACCTAAATGTAAAGCTTTATATGGCTGTAGTTAACATGGCATAGAAGCTCAGCATAAGAATGGCAGGTTCATGATGACATGTTATATATAGTGTACCTGTAGCTTCTGAAAATCTATCAGTTGAGTAGTCACAGTCCACTTGAAACTTAGTCGGTATCTAAGCTTGCTTTTCAAGTGAAAAATCAATAGTGCAAGCTTGTATACATCTTATAAGTGCGAATCACAGTACTTTTCAGTCAAAAAACATGTTTAATGTACCTAAATCCAACAGAGCCAGCAGAAAAACATGATGGAGTAATGGTCAGGAGCATCCAGGATAGTGATTCTGCAAACGTCTAGCAGCTTTCTGCACTACTAGTGGCAACTTATTTTTGTGTTAAATGTGTATTTGTCTGCCACTGTGAAAGGCTGTTGTTTTGTCAAAAAGACATTTGCTTGAAGTGATTTCCTGAGGTGCATGCATCATAGGTATCATATGTTCCCAGAATGGTCATGATAAATCAATAGAAGCTACCATTACTGCATTTAAATTTTTAACAGCTTTATTCTTTGCTGTTATTCTGCTGCTCTAGCAGCAATGCTGTATAATTAGTTAAAAGTGATGAGCCAAGTATAGTTTGGGATGACTTTGCTAAACATTACTGAAGTTCAAGTACCAAATCAACTCCATTTAAATAACATGGGGAGTAAGCTTAACCTTCCTGTGAAGTGGCACACCTGTATGGTGCATTAAACCTACTACAGCAAAACTGACATATACAAAGAAAAAATAATACTGTTTAATTTGCTGGTAAAAGACAGCTCCCTGATGCTTACTTCCTTTATTCTTTTAAATATTCAATTTATAAATAATTTTATAATTCTTTGCATAATCATACAGACATTGTACTCATTGCTTTACAGTTCTTTTTTCATCTTTTCCTCCACATCATCACCAACATTAACAAGTAACAGTTACCCCCATGACTTACACTACCTATTCTTCTATATTCATGAATTCCATGTATCTTCCTGAATTCTCAAATATTGACCATTCCTTCCATGTAATTACGGTCACATTTTTGATATATAAATTAATGTATGTTATAGCTTAGCATCTGGCGCCATCTAGTGGCCAAAATATGAAAGGACTGCATCTTTATTTTTCACCGTTCAAGAAGTTAACATGGAAGCGTTTGTTTGTTTACATTGGAAATTACCTTGACCTACCCATAATGCCCATCAACATCAGGAGAACAGAACTGCATTGTGGGAAGATTATAAAAGGGCTCGGCGCGGCCATCTTAGGTCTCTTAGAAAGCATGGCCAGCCTGGGAGGATCTATGAAGGTCTACAGCGCAGTGCGGCCTACCTCCATGGAAGAGCGATCTGAGCAGCGATACTGTGACACACCAGTGAGCTGGGCTGACGGCGGGGCAAGACTGGGAAGGAGCCAGAGGAGCCCGTCGGAGCCATCTGAGAGTTCCAGAGTGTCTCGTTGTGTGGAGCTGAGCAGCGCAGAGGTGCCATCTAGATGAAGACAGGACCCTGTACACCAGAATTTTCTGACAACACTGTCCTGGTTGGTTTCTGACAACACTGTCCTTGTTGCCCAAAAAGTTTCCTTGATGCACTTTTACACATTCATCTGTACAATACAGAGATCCATAGTCCCACAAGCAAAGTCAAGAGGATTAGACTGAGCTAAAACTAGGCCCCGGGCCTGTGTCTCATTGAGGATTTGGTACTGTGTCATTGGCATCAGAGATAGCTGCAGTACTGCTGAATCATAACTTTGATATCCAGCTTGCTTTTATTGGGAGTCATTAATCATTGGATTACAAATTCACTCATAGCTAGCAGAAGAAAGAAGAAAAGAAGGACTGTCTAATAAAACACAAGGCTTTGTGTTTCATTGCCATATTAAAGTTACTGTGATATCAAATAATGGGAGCTCCCTAAATATTGTACTATACTTTATTAAATCAGCATTTGATTGCCTTATAGTTACAAAGCGTGCAAAGGATAGAACAGTGCCCATAGTGAAATTAGTTCACTCTGCTATTTATCCTATTTTCCTTAGCACATTACTAGCAAGTTACTAGCCAGATATTATTATTCTAGCAAGTTATTTCAAACACTTTACATCTGTATAACATCTTTGTAAGCTGAAATCTGTTGACTGTCAGGCTACGTTGGTCTGACAGTACAACTATTGTAGTGTTCTACCTTAACCACTTGCTTACTGGGCACTTAAACCCCCCTCCTGCCCAGACCAATTTTCAGCTTTCAGCGCTGTCACACTTTGAATGACAATTACTCAGTCATGCAACACTGTACCCAAATTAATTTTTTGTCCTTTTTTTCATACAAATAGAGCTTTCTTTTGGTGGTATTTGATCACCTCTGGGTTTTTTATTTTTTGCGCTATAAATGAAAAAAGACCGAAAATTTTGAAAAAAAATGCATTTTTCTTAGTTTCTGTGACAAAATTTTGCAAATTATTAATTTTTGTTCATAAATTTTGGCCACAATTTATACTGCTACATATCTTTAGTAAAAATAACCCAAATTAGTGAATATTATTTGGTCTCTGTGAAAGTTAGAGAGTTTACAAGTTATGGTGCAAATCATAAAAAATTGATCACACCTGATGTACTGACGGCCTATCTCATTTCTTGCGACCCGAACAAGTCAGGAAAGTACAAATACCCCCCAAATGACCCCTTTTTTGAAAGTAGACATTCCAAGGTATTCAGCAAGATGCATGGTGAGGTTTTTGATGTGGTCATTTTTTCCCACAATTCTTTGCAAAATGAAGATTTTTTTTTTTCCCCACAAAATTGTCATTGTAATAGGTTATTTCTCTCACATGGCATGTGTATACCACAAATAACACCCCAAAATACATTCTGCTACTCCTCCTGAGTATTACGATACCACATGTGTGGGACTTTTTCACAGCCTGGCCACATAGAGAGGCCCAACATGCAGGGAGCACCATCAGGTGTTCTAGGAGCAGAAATTACACATCTAACTACCTATTACACTTTTGAAGGCCCTGGAGCACCAGGACGTGACACCGACATGGCACTGATACGTGGCACTGATGACAGATGGCACTGATACGTGGCACTGATGACAGATGGCACTGATACGTGGCACTGATGACAGATGGCACTAATACGTGGCACTGATGACAGATGGCACTAATGACAGATGGCACTAATACGTGGCACTGATGACAGAGGGCACTAATACGTGGCACTGATGACACGTGACACTGATGAAAGATGGCACTAATGACAGGTGGCACTAATGACAGGTGGCACTGATGACAGGTGGCACTAATACGTGGCACTGATGACAGGTGGCACTGATGACACGTGGCACTGATGACAGATGGCACTAATATGTGGCACTGATGACAGATGGCACTAATACGTGGCACTGATAGATGGCACTAATACATGGCACAGATGGCACTGATGACAGATGGCACTGATGACAGATGGCACTGATACGTGGCACTGATGACAGATGGCAGTATGTGGCACTGATGACAGATGGCAGTATGTGGCACTGATGACAGATGGCACTGATGACAGTTGGCACTATTGTTTCGGCCATATTTATACCTCTCTTAAACGATTAACGATACAAATATAAGTGATTAAACCTTTGTCTATATAAAAATAAAAACGAGTGATAACAGGGAAAAAAGATAAACAATTACATTTATTACACAGAGAAGGTTAGAATGATTAGAATTTATCATATATCTCTATAGTGTTTGCTCTAGGCTGCAAAGTTAATTTAGGCATAAACTCATAAATGTTTGCAATGGACATATACAAGATATACAAAGTCATAAGGTAAATCCTAGGATTCAAAAAAGGTTAGAAAGAAAGATAGACATAGATTTCAATATACTTTACACCGACAGCATATCCCTCAGATGTTCTCGGGCTGGACTCTTTGTAACCATTTAGCCCACTCCCTTTTATATGCATTCTCCACCAATCAACAGATGCCACATATTGATTGGGTCAGAGATGTCACAGAATTCATGCTCGGACATTGCTGTTACAGTGCGACCCCCTCGGTGCCTACCAGTCTATGAATTAATGAACAATCTCCTTTGATCTCCCAGCCCAAACAGTCCCGACAGTAGTATGTTAATGGCCCCTGGTGAGTGAATGCCTTAAGGTCTGCCAATACCCTTTGATCTAATCAAGGTAACTACATTTCTTAAGGTGAGCTTTGTTCTATCATGATATTAAGAAACATATTCCCATATAAAAAATATATATATACCCACATATAGATACCCACATATACACGTAGATAGATAGATAGATAGATATATATATATATATATATATATATATATATATATATATATACATATATATATATATATATATATATATATATATATATATATATATATATATATATATATACATACATACACATACACATCCTATGGGGCAAGGCAGTTTAAATTGGAGTCCTTGCAATGGTCCACTTGAATCTCATTGATATAAATATGATATCCAATATCTCCATCACACTATGTGGCACTGATGACAGATGGCACTGATGACAGATGGCACTGATGACAGATGGCACTATGTGGCTCTGATGACAGATGACAGTGACAGGGACAGATGGCACTGGGGATAGATGGAATGGGCATGATAGTTGGGACAGATGGCAGGGACAGATGGCAGTTTAAAACTTTATTTTCGTTTTTTTGTTTTTTTTTCACTTACCGCCGCAGCGGGTCGTTCTCCCTCCTCACACGCTGTCTGTGTGAGGAGGGAGAGCCGCAGAACACCGGAGATGAGAGATGATCTCATATGTAAACATATGAGATCGTCTCTCATTGGCACAGCCGATCGCGCTGAAAACGGCCGCTGTCATTGGCCGTTTTCAGCGATCTGTGACTGGCTGTGTCCGAGGGACACGGCCAGCACAGAACTTCCCCGATGCGCGCCCGCGGGAGCGCGCAATGCGGAAGTAAACACCAGGACGTCCAGGGACGGCCACCCGGCAGATAGCGTCCGCGCTGCATCCGTCTTTCGGCTATAGCGCGGGCGCGAAGTGGTTAAAGCAAATACAGTAAACAAAGTTCTTGTTTAAGTAATTTTGTGTGAGTGTTGTTTTCCTTTGCATTATTAGCCAAGTGGAGACCAAAGGTAAAGACAATAAAAGGTATATTACATTGTATATTGTGAAAGTGTCTTTAGAGTTTTTACTGCACACTATAGTACACCACAGCTGTGTCAGGGAGACTGAGAGAAATCAAAGGGGGAACGAAGCAGAGACAACAGCTTCTGCGGGGGTCAACGCTACACTTACATTTCTCAAGGGTTATACATTAACATACCCTTCCATACAGTGCATATAATGTACTTTCAAGATCCATTTTTTTTTAGTTGGGATTTTTTTGTGTGCATCAATACTTTGGAACAAACCCTTTCGCAGTTTTCAACAAATGAGTAATTATTGACTTCTTCTATTGTGCCACTAATTATAGAATAAATGTCTCCAGGGTTTCCTACGTATATTCATACATGTTATGTAAAGTATATTATCCATTATTTTTCCCCAGAACATTTGTTTTTTTGGATAATTCCACTTTATGTGTACAAAGGTTCCAGGGGAGTCACAACTTCTTCAACAGAGGTGGGGTACCCCCACTTTAAACCTTTGTGCCTTCATCTGGGTTATATACCATCATGCTAACAACTTATAGCACATCTCTTCTGTTTTTGAATCACTTGATGAGAAACATTCTAGCTTCAGTATTTTTCTTTTGTGATGTTAACTTAACACTATATCCAGTTCTTGTATCCATTTATCCAAAACTGGTGGCATTTTGGGTTCTGCCTTTTTATAACAATTATCTCTAAGTGGTGTATTTGACCATATCTCCATTTGTCTAGTGGTACCGCCCCCTTTTTTGTTGTAATATTTGAAAATAACATATTGGTTTAATATTCATTACATCCTTTAACTGAAAAGTTTCCCTATTAGCCCACAGTGCAAAAAACAACCCTCCCCTTTCCCTGGAACAAAATACAGAGTATCAATCAAAGATATCAAAGGTGAGTTATACAGCCAGTGAAACTGTCCATGTGACCCATTCCGGATCGTGAACACATTCACTGTTAAAAGATTCATGTTCTTATCTACTTTTCTAAAACATTGTTATCAAGTGCCTCTTTGCTATGTGCCATTTCAACCTTCACCCAACTCCTATTAGAATTGTTGTGCGCCCACTCTACTATTTGCAAAATAACTACTGCTCGTCTTTTTAAATCTAGTATTGCTAATCATCCATCCTCTTTCACCTTCACCAACACTGCATATGGAATCCTAATGCCCCGTACACACGGTCGGATTTTCCGACGGAAAATTTGCAATCGGAGCGTGTTGTCGGAAATTCCGACCGTGTGTGGGCTCCATCTGACTTTTTCCATCAGATTTTCCGACACACAAAGTTTGAGAGCAGGCTATAAAATTTTCCGACAACAAAATCCGACTGCGTCAATTCCGACCGTGTGTGGACAATTCCGACGCACAAAGTGCCATGCATGCACAGAAGAAATTCCGAGACGAACCAGCTCGTTCTGGTAAAATTAGCGTTCGGAATGGATAGAGCACTTTCGTCACGCTGCAATCTTTAAAATTGTTTAATACAGCGCACTCACTTCTTCTTTATAATGCAGGAAGAACGAAGTAGTTTTGCTGCTGATATTCACACAGAGTTCTCACAAACTTCTTTCTTTCTTATTTATTGTGATTCCCTCAATATATTATGATTTGTCACATTTGACCAAAAATCTATATAATTTTTTTTGTGTTTTTTTTTTTTTTTTTTTAATCCGTGATGTGATTATTTATTTATTTTTTTTTGGTTTGTATTTTTTTCAAGGCTGATCTTATTATTTTTTTTTTTTTTAAGTTATTGAACATCCAGAATATTTTTGTGTGTGTTTTGTGTGTCAAGTTACTACAACACCATTATTATCTTGTATTATTTAATCTTAACCACTTTGCGCCCGCGCTATAGCCGAAAGACGGCTGCAGCGCGGACGCTACCTGCCGGGTGGCCGTCCCTGGACGTCCAGCTGTTTACTTCCGCAATGCGCGCTCCCGCAGGCGCGCATCGCAGAAGTTCTGTGCTGGCCGTGTCCTTCGGACACAGCCAGTCACAGAACGCCGTAGACGGCCAATGACAGTGGCCGTTTACAGTGCGATCGGCGGTGCCAATGAGAGAGAATCTCATATGTAAACATATGAGATCATCTCTCATCGCCGGCTCTCCCTCCTCCCACAGAGACAGCGTGTGAGGAGGGAGAGCGAACCGCTGTAGCAGTGAGTGCAAAAAAAAAAAAAACAGAAATAAAAGTCGTCAGTGTCATCTGTGGTCCCTCCCCACTGTCCTCTGTCGCTAGTGCAATCCCTTCCCACTGCCGTCCGTCCCCAGTGCCATCCGTCCCCAGTGCCATCCCTCCCCACTGCCATCCGTCCCCAGTGCCATCCGTCCCCAGTGCCATCCCTCCCCAGTGCCATCCGTCCCCAGTGCCATCCCTCCCCAGTGCCATCCCTCCCCAGTGCCATCCGTCCCCAGTGCCATCCCTCCCCACTGCCATCCCTCCCCAGTGCCATCCCTCCCCAGTGCCATCCGTCATCAGTGCCACATATTAGTGCCATCTGTCATCAGTGCCACGTATCAGTGGCATCTATCATAAGTGCCACGTGTCATCAGTGCCACGTATTAGTGCCATCTGTCATCACTGCCACGTGTCATTAGTGCCACATATTGGTGCCATCTGTCATCAGTGTCACGTGTTATTAATGCCACATATTAGTGCCATCTGTCATCACTGCCATCTTTCGGTGCCACGTATTAGTGCCGAATGTCATCAGTGCCACGTATTAGTGCCATCTGTCACCAGTGTCATCAGTGCCACATATTAGTGCCATCTGTCATCAATGCCATGTCAGTGTCATCAGTGCCACATATCAGTGCCATCTGTCATCAGTGCCACGTCAGTGTCATCAGTGCCACGTATCAGTGCCATCTGTCATCAGTGTCACGTGTCATTGTCCTGGTGCTCCAGGGCCTTCAAAAGTGTAATAGGTAGTCAACAAGTTAGATGTGTAATTTATGCTCCTAGAACACCTGATGGTGCTCCCTGCATGTTGGGTCTCTCTATGTGGCCAGGCTGTGAAGAAGTCCCACACATGTGGTATCCCCATACTCAGGAGGAGTAGCAGAATGTATTTTGGGGCATTATTTGTGGTATACACATGCCATATGAGAGAAATAACCTACTACAATGACAATTTTGTGGGGAAAAAAAAAAAAAAAACAAGTCTTCATTTTGCAAAGAATTGTGGGAAAAAATGACAACATCAAAAACCTCACCATGCATCTTAATAAATACCTTGGAATGTCTACTTTCAAAAAAGGGGTAATTTGGGGGGTATTTGTACTTTCCTGGCTTGTTCGGGTCGCAAGAAATTGGATAGGTAGTCAGTACTTCAGGTGTGATCAATTTTTTATGATTTGCACCATAGCTTGTAGACTCTCTAACTTTCACAAAGACCAAATAATATCCACTAATTTGGGTTAATTTTACCAAAGATATGTAGCAGTATAAATTGTGGCCAAAATTTATGAAGAAAAATTAATAATTTGCAAAATTTTATCACAGAAACTAAGAAAAATGCGTTTTTTTCAAAATTTTCGGTCTTTTTTTATTTATAGCGCAAAAAATAAAAAACCCAGAGGTGATCAAATACCACCAAAAGGAAGCTCTATTTGTATGAAAAAAAGGACAAAAAATTCATTTGGGTACAGTATTACATGACTGAGTAATTGTCATTCAAACTGTGAGAGCACCGAAAGCTGAAAATTGGTCTGGGCAGGAGGGGGATTTAAGTGCCCAGTAGGCAAGTGGTTAAGGAGGTTGCTTGGTGTTGGTGTCTCTTGTTAATTTCACATTATATTTTTAAATGTACCTGCTTCCTCACAAACAAACTGTCCTTTTTGAAGGAAAACACACATAGGCAAGTCTAATTGAAACCAAAAAACCTTTATTAAGGGCTCATAACCAAGCAAAGAGGGAGGCAACACTGGAGAAACCACAGAAATTGGTGAAGCCTTTGAGCCCCCAGGGCAGACATCAATTATTTTACTGCAAAATTGGTGATCTGAGGAGTCCATATCTAAGGGAGTGCAGTCTGGTCCAGAAGTCCCAGAGATTATGAAAGCAGCAGATGACATGTATGTCCCCAGGCTGTGTACTACAAGAGACTGCATCTTTTGCCAGACCAGACTGAACCCAGGTCAACACTCTCTGGTCTTCCTTCCATGCTTTCTTCCATGCTGTGGCTCTGGTGGTGGAGTTGTGGCAGGAGGAGGAGGAGGATGTTCCAACTCAATCATGTGGGTATTGGGTGTGATTTCGCCCCTCACCCCCTTAGTTAAGACTTTATAAATAAGGTCCTCACACAGGAGGCGTTGGCCCTCCTGCATGCCTTGCAGTTTGGTGGCAGCCATGCAGGCAAAGGCCTCTTCAGGAGTGGGGGTGGCTCTGAGGGACGCAGAAGCCTCCTGAATGAGCCTGAGAGATTAATCCTGCACGTGACTCCCCTTCCTGGGTTTTTTGTTTGGAAGGCGGAGGGGAGGAACCTGCGATTCGGTCAGGCTCCTACTGGTCCCAGGCTTCTCCTGGCTGCCACTTAGCCCCGCCTTCTCCTGGCTGCCACTAACCCCCGCCTCCTCCTGGCTGCCACATTCCACAGCCTCCTCCTGTGTGCCACATTCCACAGCCTCATCCTGGCTGAGGTCTTCCTGTGTATGAAAAAGGGACATAGTTTTAGTTTTTACTTCATCAATCACACACAATTTTCATCTCATGACTGTTGCAAATTGAATGTTAACAAATATAAAAGACTATCATTCTAAGCCCAGCATTTTTCATTCTTGTCCAAAATATTTTTGCCCACTACTGTCTATTGATATGTAAAACACTTTATTAAATCAGCAATTAGTGATCAATAAAAACATAAAGTAAAGATGATTTCTTTATTGACCAGAAATCTGTAGAAGAATTCTATACCTGGCTCAAGCTGGGCTCCTCCACTTCTTCCTGGGTGGAAGTCCCAGGTTGGACATTGGAAGCCTCAGCTGGGGTGGAAGATAGGATGGAAGGAAGAGTGGAAGGAAGGGTTGAGAGGGATTCCCTGATTCCAGTCTGGTCTGACAGAAATCACAGTCTCTCATAGTACCACAGCCTGGGGTCATAAACGTCATCTGCTCCAGCTCCGGATCTCTGGGAATCTATGACCTTCTTGCGCTCCCTTAGATAAGTGCTCCTCAGGCCACCAATTTTGGCTTTTAAATAAGGGATGGTTGCTGTGGGGACCACCGGCTTCACCAACTCCAGCAGTTTCTCCAGCGCTGTCTGCCTCTTTTTTTATGATTATCAAGCGGGTGTTTGACCTGCCACAGACAGGGCAGCTCCCCGTATTTATCTATGAATACGGGGAGGAAGTTGTGGTCATTGAAGCCATCCATTTTCTCTGCAAGACACAACACAAGACAAACCCTAATGTCAGGCAAAACTCTCCTAATCTTGTTACAATATAGGCCTCAATGTAGAAGCAGTATAGGCCCAAGTTTAGATCTTACCTTCGTTATCACGATCGGTGCCTCCGATACTCCTTCCTCCGCTCACAGATTGTACGTACTACGCACGCATGTTACGCTTTATACACACTGCGCATGCGTGAAACTCCGCCCGCCCCTGATGTTCTTTCTATTCTATTCCCTTCTCGTTCGGCGCAGTGGGGGAAGAGCACATGGCGGAGACACAGCAGGTGCGTGCTATTTACATCAATGAGGAGGAGGGGGAGGAAAGCCCGGAGCCAGAAACGTCCCGATCCAGAAGGAGATGATTTAAGGCCTCAAATATGTCCTTTGGGGAGATGTTGGAGATGGTGGACATCCTGAAGAAGGCCGACTATGACGGGAAGTATGGACCTTACCCCAACCCCAATGTCAGAAAGGCCAAGATCATTGCGAAAGCAGGAGCGGATCCAGGAGGGGGCAACGGGGCAATTGCCCCCTCCGAGAAATGCGGGTGAGTGTGAGAGAGCCGGCGGGCGGCTCCGTAAGTGAGAGAGCCGCCGGGCGGCTCCATAGGTGAGACAGCCACCGGGCGGCTCCGCAGGAGAGAGACAGCGGCTGTGGTGTTGTTAGGTGGGTGCGGGTGGTGCGGTAAAGCGCCGCTAACACTGCCCGCTGACCTGATCTGCTCCTCAGGTCTTGCGCTGTGTGCCTCAGCGCAGTGGACTGAAGCTGCCTCCCCCTCCTCTCTATTTACATCCACACAGGAGGAGGAGGAGCCCAAGGGACACATGGCTGTGTGTATCATCCGCGCTGTTCTGAGGTCTGTAAAATTTATGTATATGTGGGTTGACATGTGCAGGGGGGATTCTATATTAATGGGGGTTCTGCACTGAGGGGGGATTCTATACTAATGGGGGTTCTGCACTGAGGGGGGGATTCTATATTAATGGGGGGGTTCTGCACTGAGGGGGGATTCTATACTAATGGGGGCTCTGCACTGAGGGGGGATTCTATACTAATGGGGGCTCTGCACTGAGGGGGGATTCTATACTAATGGGTGCTCTGCACTGAGGGGGGATTCTATACTAATGGGGGGTCTGCACTGAGGGGGGATTCTATACTAATGGGGGGTCTGCACTGAGGGGGATTCTATACTAATGGGGGCTCTGCACCGAGGGGGGATTCTATACTAATGGGGGCTCTGCACTGAGGGGGGATTCTATACTAATGGGGGCTCTGCACTGAGGGGGGATTCTATACTAATGGGGGGTCTGCACTGAGGGGGGATTCTATACTAATGGGGGGTCTGCACTGAGGGGGGATTCTATACTAATGGGGGGTCTGCACTGAGGGGGCCACTTTTAAGCACCGTCAGGGTTGGTTCATTTTGAATTCCAGCCCCAGGCCCAACTGAGTCAGCATAGTTGGCAGAATGTTGCCGTAAAAAGTTGTGTAGAACACAGCACACCAGGATGATATGATTCAGTTTGTACTCAGCCATGTGTATGGGTGTAAGAAATAGGCGGAACCGGCTGGCCATGATTACAAACGTGTTCTCCACCACTCTTCTGGCTCTGGCCAGCCGGTAATTAAAAACCCTCTGGTCCGGGGTGAGGGTCCTCATCGGGAATGGCCGCATAAGATGGTCCCCCAGTGCAAACGCTTCATCTGCAACTAAGACGAATGGGAGTCCTTCCATTGTCTTCTGGAGGTGGCAAGTCCAAGCTGCCATTCTGGAGACGCCTGTAGAACTCCGTCTGGGTGATGACTCCACCATCGGACATCCGACCATTCTTCCCCACGTCCACATACAGGAACTCTTAAGTAGCCGGCACCACTGCCAACATCACAATACTATTGAACCCCTTATAGTTGAAATAGTATGACCCCGAGTTGGGTGGTGGGATGATGTGGACGTGTTTCCCATCAATTGCCCCTCCGCAGTTAGGAAAGTCCCACCGCTGGGCAAAGTGGGAGACCAAAGTCTGCCATTCCTGTGGCGTGGAAGGAAACTGTGGAGTCAAACAAGAAAAAAAAAATAGTCATTTTGCACATAAACAGGGAAAGCAGATTAGACACAAAAATTCTTGGCCAACATCAAGATAACATTTATTTGAGGGTGTTTTTAAAGACCAAAGTATAAGGTACACCTATCAGATTCCCCCTCCCCACCCCCTCTGATGGGCCATTTCTAACATTATAGGGGGGAACTCTTGGACAGATAACCCTCTCCACTTCATTGAGAGATGAATGCCTAAATAATGGATATTACTTTGGCCAGCCCCTCCTTAGTTACACTATTGGCAGCCCACTGGACAGGTAAGAAGTGTCATAATACAAAGATATAAATACACATTGTACACATTTGAGCACATTTGTATATTCTGCTATTACCTATCAAGATAATAATAGTATACAGAAACTTTTAACAGTACCATTTGCAAGTATATAGGCAGGCCCTTGCACTACATGCTTTGGGAAATTCATCCATACATCTGACCACAAAAGAGATGGGTATAGTGTGTATGGATTTGGCAAAGTCAGCAGATAGATGATTGAGGATAGATAGAGAATTGTTATCAGCTGACTTAGCAGTTGGGGGGAGGGAAAGTTCCCCCCAAAAAAAGCCTCTGGCACTCTGCCTGAATTTAAAGCACAAATCACATTTAAAAACATTTTAGGGGGTGTTTGGGGTAAAGCACTACTATGGAGCTGATAAAATACATTGTTAAGTGACTACATGAGGTGAATATAAGGCCAGGAGACCATGCGGGGGAGGTTAGTGAAGGCAAATATGTATGAAGGACCAAAAAAAAAATTGAATAAAAATCCAGCATGCATGAGGACAAAGGGGACATTCACAGCATATTACAATCATGGTAATTAGGGAATGAGGAAAGAAATACAATACATTAGCAAACATGATATACAATAAAATGTAATATTAAAGGATAAAAATCTTACCTTAATATACTCCTTCTGCAGGACCTGGATGATGGCAGAACAGGTCTCTGGAATAATAATCCCCAGAGCCTGGGGGGAGATGCCTGTCGAGACCTAGAGGTCCTGCAGGCTTCTTCCTGTCGCCAAGTACCGCAGGGTGGCGACTAACCTCTGCTCCGGAGTGATGGCTTGCCTCATGCAGGTATCCTGCTTGCTAATATAAGGGGTCAGCAAAGCCAACAAATGGTGAAATACAGGGTCCGTCATCCGGAGAAAGTTCCTGAAATCATCAGGATTATTCTCACGGATCTCACGGAGCAAAGGCATATGGTCACCCTGAAGCAAACAATTCTTGGTCCATGAACTCCTCCCCACCCTGTTCATGGACTGGACTTGTGTCAAGGTCAGGACCCCAACACCAAGCCCCCACACAGCACGAACTCTACGAGGAGTACGTATACGCAACATAGCTAGAAAACAGTCGGCTGCTCAGAACGAAGTAACAGAACGCACTGAAGAACAACAAGGCCTTTGAAGAGCGACCTAAAAAACAGTAACGAACGAACAAGAACACAATGACAAGAGTCACGCGTCACTTGCTGCATCCACTGAAGAGCAGATACAAACCCACAAGCACAAACTGAACAGCAGAAAACGATCTGAAAACCACGAGTCTGAAAAAACGCGAATCGTCTCTCACCAAACTTTTACTAACATGAGATTAGCAAAAGGAGCCCAAAGGGTACCGCGCTTGGTTCTGAACTGGCCTTTTCTAGTCTCGTCGTATGTGGTGTACGTCACCGCGTTCTTGGCGATCGGAATTTCCGACAACTTTGTGCGACCGTGTGTACGCAAAACAAGTTTGAGCCAACATCCGTCGAAAAAAATCCATTGATTTTGTTGTCGGATTGTCCGATCAATGTCCGATCGTGTGTATGGGGCATTAGACTTCTGTTCTGTCATATAAATTTCAATGCCATTTACCTCAATGTCATAAAGTGTACTTGTGGCAGGCTGATCTGGATCATCTGGAATTTATACATTATCTTAGGCAAGATTCCCATTCTTATTATATTTATTCTACCTAACCATGAAAGCGATTTATATAGTAGAGAGTTAAATTCCTTCTTAATTGAGTTAAGTAGTGGGATATAATTATAAAATCATGAAATGATGCAGTGATAGTAAATCTAATAAAAAACATACAAAAAATAATTAAATAGTGCTTAATGAGCAGAGCGTGAATTCTCCCTTAACTCAAAGTCCATATATATTCAAATAAATAAAATAGATCTACCACCAGCCATCAGATCCTTCCAGTGTAACGAAAACACTGAGTGCCACCACTTTATTCTAAATACACACTCACCAGACCATGAGCTGTAACAGGGAAATGGACACAGCATGTTTCTTGGGCACAGATCCTCCCCAGGTGTATGTATTTCCACTCTGAAATCACTCCTTTTAGGTAACAGCAAAAGGCAATTCTCACTTGAATACATAGAGCTCACCAATGAGCAAACATAAAGCAAGTGATAGTGTAGTAGTTTAAATAAAGGTTTATTGTAGAACATAGGAAAAGAGAAAAAACTGCGCTAATCAACTGTATCAGTAGGGTGGACAAATCCCCAAGCTGCAATAAAGTGGGATAAGCACAAAAATAAATGAACAAGAAAAAATCGAAGAACAGAACCAGTCACCCAGTTAAAATCATGTGGCAGCAAAAAAACAGCAAAAACCCACTAAGAGAGTCGCTTATAACCTAGAATCATACAGTGGTATGACGTCAGCACTGAGACTCCACATGTTGTGAGAAGGTGGGGAATTTGTATCTCATTGGTAGTGCCAAACAGTGAGTTTACTCTACACCAGAAGTTTTTAATTTTTTTTAATAT
The DNA here is from genome assembly GCA_037952925.1 of Lithobates clamitans. Classification (NCBI taxonomy): domain Eukaryota; kingdom Metazoa; phylum Chordata; class Amphibia; order Anura; family Ranidae; genus Lithobates; species Lithobates clamitans. The sequence continues at coordinate 428,832 of JBBGZY010000232.1, read as the reverse complement.
AATATTATCCTGATGTAAGCCAACAGGGATCAATTTTGCATAGTTGCTCCATCGCTCAGCAAATTTAGGTATCTACAGAGTATAAGGAACAGCTGTCTCTGAAATTTCTTATAGTACATTGTAGGGTTTCTGTCTGGACCTGGGCATTTCCCTGTCGCCATATTCCTTAATGAGCATTTTTTCTGCCTGTGTAATTGGTATTTCCAATTATTCTAGATCCTCTTTAGGGAGCCATGGAAGCTTCACTAATATTGATGTATATTGCTGTCTTTTTCTCTTTTGTGACTCTGCATGTTCTACTTTGTATAGTGTACTGTAATAAGTATGAAACACTTTAGTTATCTCCAAAGTGAAATTTATTAGTTCGCCACCTTAATTTTTTATTTTTGGCTAAAAGGTTGCTGCATTTTTATCTCTCGGTGAGGTGTTATCCCCAAGAGCTGCCTTGTTTTATTGCCCCATTGGTTTCTTTTTTGGCAACCGCATTAAATGCAAGTCTCTCTTCCTGTTCCATAAAAGTCCTTAATTCTTCCCTTTTTGTAACTGATAAACATTGGATTAGGGGGTCTTTATATTTTACTTTATGTGCTTGTTCTAATTCCTCTATTCCCTGCAATAAATTACTTATGTTCTTCCTTCTCTAACTTTTTTGTGACGCTATTGCCACCAAGATACCTTTTGATATATGCATTTTGAGCCTCCCATATGGTAGTTTGTGACAGTTCAAACAATTTGTTTATTCTGCTTAAACTCTCTCTACTACATTTGACTACTGTAGAAGAGAGTCAATTAATTTCCATGAAAGATTTTTTTTGGTGATCTACTAAGATATTTACCTTTACTGCTACTGATCTGATTTAATTGATGCTGCTATAAAGGAGTCTAAGAATTGGTGTTTATTCGCAAGTAAGACTTGTAACTGTAAAAATAGGTACAGTCTTTTCTCCCTGGGTGTGTATTCTTTCACACATTAACTAATTGGTGTTTTTGTAGTACTTTTTTAGTTGTAGCTAAGTGTTGGTGTGAAATTCTCAGTGTCTCTGATGATGTGTATAATTGCAGATCAAAATAAAAATTTAAATATCATGCAATAATTAGTTTCCCCTCTTTAAACTCCGTAAGCTTGATTATTATTTTCTTTACATGTAATTGGACTTCTATTAGGACCATAGATGTTAGCCAGTGTGCATTAAACTTTAAACAATTATGTTTTTAGTAACAAAAGCTGTTCTTCCGGGACTGCCAATTGCTCCTGTACCAAGAATGTGGTATTCTTATCCAATCATATGGCCACACATCTAGTTCCCCTGGAGAATGAAATTTCATAGTACCAAGTTGGGAAATGCTTAGAGGTCAATCTGACCTCAGAGTCTTGCTTTATGTGTGTGTCTTGAAGAAATACTATGTTTGCAGCATGATGGTATAATTATTTTGTTATTTTACTGGTTATTTAAACTATGTACATTATAGAGATAGCATTAAGTGGAGCTATTTCAATTGGAAGCCGGGAGGTGATGCAACTGGCAACCTTTTGGCAATTGGCAACCTTTGAGACACAACCACCAACAATTTCCCCATACATTAACCCATCCTCTCCCCCTTTTGTACATTCTATCCTTCACATGGTGTGTCCATAGAAAAATCAAGTTTTTCCAGCTCAGTAGACAGCTCTGGTGATCGCCTATTTGGCATCCTCATCTGCCTGTAACTCCTTGAGACATTGCTGTGTCTGTCCACTCGTCAGTCCCTCTCCAGATTAAAAAATCCCTGAAGAGCCCCCATGGGCACAACTGAGCATTTTGACCCTGTGCTACTTTAAATACTTCCTGTTTACACAAATTCCCAGCCTTCTAAAAAGCCTTCCAGTAGCTATTGCTTGGCCATACTCTTTGTCACTCTTTCTTCTCCTCTTCATAGGTAGATCTTAATACTGGACATGAAAAGAAAGAACAGGAGAACATATCTATTTTATCAACTCTCTGCCATTACCTATGTACTATTTATTTCTTCCCTCTGCTCTGTGCCCCCTGTAAACATACTAGCAAGTGTCCACAGCTTGCTGTCTGTCTTTGAAGATTTACTGCTACCACCAAGCCTTATTGTCTACTTCTTCTCTCAATTCTTCTTGCCAGTCTGGTGCCACTGCTTATTTAGGTCAGATGGTTTTACACCTTTGAGGTAACTCCATCCTGGCAATACTGGTAGGGCTAGCTACAATTTGCTGCAGAAATCGTGTAATTCCTCCAGGAATCTTAACAGTATTTTTCAGCCATTTTTATTTCCTAAGAGGCAAGATGGAAAACGCCAGCGATTCTGCACATTGGCTAAACACATTAACTCTAGCAGAGGTACTTTATAAGTGAGATCTACCTTGCCAGTGTCTCTGTTACCAGATCTGTGTAAATTTGAAGTACAGCCTCTTCAAAACCAATTGTGAGAACACTCTTTATTTTTATTTTTTCAAAGTAGTGAAACCTCACTTTCACATCTTATGGAGATTCAAACGTTGAATTGTAAGACCTTAATGCTCTGTGTAGTCTAAAGACTCTGTCTGGGCTATCCCCAGTAGAGGGTTAAATATTTATTGCATAAATTAACCTCCATTCTGAATGATACAATTGCTAAATACCTTGTCACTATACATTTCACTTTTTTTCTTTAACTCCAATATTTTATTATATTTTGTAAGCTTTTTTCATTATTCATTTGGTTATGTCCTTCCTTTTATTGTCTTAATGCGGAACTCTTCTCCCTTACTATGTCCTAGTATATTAAATCCACCAATCTTGATTAGTTTTTTACTGTTTGTACCCTGTTTCTGAAAAATTCAATAAAACTCTTTGTAACACAGAATAGGGAAAGGAGGGGGAAGGAGGTGTTAAAGTGGAACTTCCCTTTTAGGATGAAGTTCCATTTTAAATTATTGGGAATGATTAACCATCTATGAACGTTTGGTGAAAGTCATCATTACTGTTTTATAAATATGCGCCTATAAATATTGTATCTTTAAAAACAACAAAAGAGCATGACCTTTGCTGCCACATAACAAAAACAGACAGCCTCCTGTTAAAGCTTTTTTTTTAAAGCATACAGTAGCTCTGTGGTGTGCTCAGAAATAAAATTTGACATAGCGATGTGGAGTACAACTTCCGATTTTAAAACAGCTACTTCTCTCTCACTCTACTACAATGTGACTGATCATGAATTGTAAAAATAAAATCTTTACCCCACACCCTCTCCTTTTCTTCTCCCAAGCCTACAACACATGAAATGACCCACAAGAATAGGGATAGACTATGCACTTTTTGCTGACTGGATGCTGCAGGTGACAATATAGTTTTTTCTTGGGACAAAGGAAACACTAGGGAAGATATGGAGGCCTTCCAATGTCCCAAAAAATGTACATGTTGCAGCAAAAACACATTATAGAGTGGGTCATTAATATAAAAGTATTCACCCAGTTCAAATAAGACCAATCTACTGCAAGCTCTGATTTGTATTGATTGGTTTGCTTGTCTATATTTGTGTCAACCAACTTATTGGGTTAGGTGCAATCCAAAAAATAACTTAAACCAAACTGTATCTTTCAAAAATAATAAGCTATATAATTTAAAAAAGTAAGTATTTATTCTGCTTCTACTGTAATTTGTGTCATTGACTACTTTGATAAAGGGGCCCTGTGTAGCTCTGAAAAATTGTTGTTACAGTATGCCATATGAGTTTTTTTTCCTCTTTTATATGTGCTCGTATCTTGTCCTATCATAATATCGCATAGGTCAAAACAATATAAAAGCAGCGATACATTTTTAGTAATATTTATAGGGATGAGATAGGTCACCTTAATGCATTGGGACATTTTTGCATTTTAAGGGCAGATGAAAGAAGTTTGAATTGCTATATGTGTGTAAGACCAGCATATGTTTTCTGTATATCATTGATGATGTGGTTGCCCTTTACAGAAGCAATGATCCTTTAGAATTCAACTTGCTTAAAAGCGCTGAACACAAATGTGAAATACATGGAGGCCGGCAGTGAAATGGACTTTTGCAAATCATACTACTTGTCCCTACTTGCTTATTCAGCTGTAGTATAAAGTAAAGTGAGCAAGTTCAGCCAGTAGCTTAACTACCCTTTTCCTCTTTCACACACCAGCAGTTTGTTTGCTTATATGCTCATCTTTGCTTGGTTAAGCTTATCAGCCATTTGAGAATTTTCCAATTTTATCGTTTAGCTGCTGTGAACTTATTTCTTTTTAGACTTTTTGATGTAAGACTTTTTATACATTATTTAGTAATGACCACAGGGATTTTGTGTAAAATGTAGACAGAAGCAAATTCTTCACTCTTGCTGTTTTGGCAGGCATGAGATTTCTGAATCAGTTGCTTGCCTCACAGACTTTTTGAACTAGATTAAAAATAAACTTTCTATGCCAAGGTCATTGAAACAAATTCATAGAGCATGTACATATGTCTGCTGCATAGACACTGTAAAAGTAACTATCGTGTTATGTGCCCATAGCTATCTAGGACAAAGAACTGTAGTTATAAAACATAAACTGTTGTTTAATAATTTAAAGTATAACATATACTGTAAATATATGCTTTGCAGTCCATCTCACATTAACCACCTTATACCAAATACTATTTTGTGTCAGCAGTTTATTACATTTCAAACCTATTATATTCTGTGATACACCAAACTATTGCTGCTGGTCATCCCTAATTACCACTTAAAATCTTGCATATCCAAATCCTTTTTATGTTTTGGATAAAGTAGAAAATATTTAGAACCTCTGTCAATTTTTTTCTTCCTGTCTGTGTCCTTATAGGTGTTCTTGCTAGGTATATTAACCCTTTCTGTCTGTGCTGTGACCATTGCCACTGACACAGAGAGTGAAAATGCACTTCCCCTCACTTTTCCTACAAAAATCTCCAGTACAAAACACAAAGACCAAAAAAAAAGCTGACTGAGGTCTTCATTATTGGCTTAACATTTACCCTTTTTTCCAATATTTTCTTTAACCACTTGCCAACCACTGCACACTGATATACGTTGGCACAATTGCAGCGGTGGACAAATGGGCGTACCTGTATGTCCCCTTTAATTGGCGGGGCTAGTGGGCGCGTGCCCGCAGGACCCACAGACTCGATGTCTGCCGGTGGCCCGGTGATCGTGTCACGGAGCTGCAGAACAGGGAGATGCCTATGTAAACAAGGCATTCCCCGTTCTGCCTACTTACATGACAGAGATCACTGCTCCCTGTCATCAGAAGCAGTGATCGCTGTCATGTGAGTGGAAGCCCATCCCCCCCCACAGTTAGAATCCCTCCCTAGGACACACTTAACCCCTTAATCGCCCCCTAGTGTTTAACCCCTTCCCTGCCAGTGTCATTTACACAGTAATCAGTGCCTTTTTATAGCACTGATCGCTGTATAAATGACAATGGTCCCAAAATAATGTCAAAAGTGTCCGATGTGTCCGCCATAATGTTGCAGTAACGATAAAAATTGCAGATCACCGCCATTACTAAAAAAAAAAATGCCATAAAACTATCCCCTATTTTGTAGACGCTATAACTTTTGCGCAAACCAATCAATATATGCTTATTGCGATTTTTTTACCAAAAATATGTAGAAAAACACATACTGTATCAGTCTAAACTTTATATATTTTTGGGGGATATTTATCATAGCAAAAAGTAAAAAATATTGCTTTTTTTCAAAATTGTAGCTCTTTTTTATTTATAGCACAAAATATAAAAACCACAGGGGTGATCAAATACCACCAAAAGAAAGCTCTATTTGTGGGAAAAAAATGGATGTAAATTTTGTTTGGATGCAATGTTGCACGGCCGCGCAATTGCCAGTTAAACCGACACAGTGCCGAATCGCAAAAAGTGCTCTGGTCAGGAAGGGGGTAAAGTCAGGAAGGGGGTAAAATCATCCGGGGCTGAAGCGGTTAATCCATCATTTTAATTCTCACCCTCCTCCCAACATTTAAAGTGTTAGCAAACCCTTGTTTTTTTTTTTTATATATTATTAACCCCTTCCCGCCAACCGTATGCAGATGTGCGACCTCAGCTTTCGGGGGTTATACTGGGATGATGCCCGCAGCTGCTCTTTTTTAGAGCCGGCGATCGGCTTTCCAGGGATAACAACTGATGTGGCTAAAAGCTGCTTGGCTGTTATACCGGAGGAGCGGGAGGGGACCCCCTCCCGACGCCTCCTGCCGCCTCTCTCAACGGGCCTCCAGATTCACCGGGAGACCCAATCAACAATCCGCCACATCCGGCGGATAGCCACAGACTGGAACAAACCCAGAAATGGCTTAGTTCCAGTCTCCTGAATGTAAACACGGAAGCAACGTCATGACGTCACTTCCCATTTACTCGGCTGCCAATGGCGCCGATTTTAAAAAAATATACAGTATTCAGAATTGCCAAAAATGGTGATCTGAATACTTTGAAGTGCAAAGGAGGGATCGGGGGTCTTTTAGACCCCCGATCCCTCCATAAAGAGTACCTGTCACCACCTATTACTGTCACAAGGGATGTTTACATTCCTTGTGACTGCAATAAAAGTGATCAAAATATTTTTTTTATAAACACAATTTATTAATATAAAAATAAATAAAATAGATTAAAAAATTTTTTTTTAAAGCTCCCCCATCCCCGCGAGCTTGCGCAGCAAAGCAAACGCATACAGAAGTCTCGCCCGCATATGTAAACGGTGTTCAAATCACACATGTGAGGTATTGCCACGATTGTCAGAGCGAGAGCAAAAATTCTAGCACTAGATCTCCTCTGTAACTCTAACCTGGTAAAAGTAAAAAAAATTTAAAGCGTCGCCTATGGAGATTTTTAGGTACCGTAGTTTGTCGCCATTTCACGAGTGCGCGCAGTTATAAAGCATGACATGTTTGGTATCTATTTACTCGGCGTAACATCATATTTCACATTATACAAAAAAATTGGGCTAACTTTACTGTTTCGTTTTTTTAAAATTCATGAAAGTGTCCCTTTTCCCAAAAAGTTGTGTTTAAAACACCGCTGCATAAATACCGTGTGACAAGTATTGCAGCAATCGCCATTTTATTCTCTAGATTCTCTGCTAAAAAATATATATATAATGTTTGGGGGTTCTAAGTAATTTTCTAGCAAAAAATATGGATTTTAACTTGTAAACACAAACTGTCAGAAATAGGCTTAGTCATGAACGGGTTAAAATAATAAACATGTACTTACCTCCTCTGTGCAGTGGTTTTGCACAGAGCAGCCTGGATCCTCCTCTTCTCAGGTCTCTTGCCGGCGCTCCTGGCTTCGGGGGAGCCCAAGCAGGCATGCCCCCGACCCACGGGTCTGTGTGTCCATTCACACATGGAGCTGTGGTTCGGCCTCACCCCCTCCATCGCCTAATTGGCTCACTGGCTGTGATTGACAGCAGCTAGAGCCAAAGGCTCGGCTGCTGTCAAAAGCCAATCAGGAGCACAAGTCGCTGGGGAAGGCCGAGGTTCTCGTGGACATTGCTGGATCGAGAGGGGGCTCAGGTAAGTATTAGGGGAGCTGCAGCACACAGAAGGTTTTTTACCTTCATGCATGGAATGATATGGGCAATCTCTCTCTATCGGGGTCAAAAAAGATATACATTTCATTTGGGTACAGTGTTGTATGACTGAGTAATTGTCATTTAAAGTGTGTTAGCACTGAAACTGAAAAATCACCTGGGCAGGAGGGGCAGGAAGGGAGTGAAATCATCTGGTCTTGAAGTGGTTAATGGTGAGACCCGAGGGTAAAATTATTCTTACTACCACCAGAATTACTAAGAGGGACCCTACACAATCAAACTTATAACTACTGACATATCTTGGTACTTTTGTATCTCTTTGCTGTTTCAGTGTTTTGTACTAAATAATATGTTATAAGCATGCATAAAAAAATTCTTTGTATATATATTTCTGGTCTTCCATATTTAGGTCTTTTTACTGCACCAATATATTTTTCATTTGCTTTGTTCAAGTTTTCACTCAAGTATCCAAACCATATTACCAGGTTATATACATAGATGTGGAGACTTACTAGAGTGGTATTAAACCAAAAATGTAATATATTACAGCTTACAAATGATTAGATGTAATTGCTGCATTTGTTTTTTTTTTTTTTTAGGCTTTTTCCCCCTCTGCTTTTACCTGGTGATCTGGCCAGTACTCCTGTATTAGAGTACCTCCATTCTGGATGAAGGAGAACCAGAGACAACTTTGGATAACAGTATTGTCAGTCTTGGGAGAGAAGAGTGTTTGATGCACAGATTTGGCCCAGGTTCATACCGGGCCGAGCACTGTGCGTCCCTGTTCCCCGTTTCGAGGACGAATCAGGGCCGATTCTATGCCTGAATTCGGCCCTGAAACGGAGCCAAAGACGCACAGTGTTTTTGTGCAGTGCGCTCCGCAGCTGCCCCGGAGATATGTGAACCGGCTCCATAGGGAGCCGGTCACATTCTCCTACTATGCAAATTAGATGCGGGGGAAACGCACATCTAATTCGCATAGGTGTGAACCCGGGCTCAGATACACAAACAAATTGGAGCCAAACTCCAGCTAATTCTTAATAAAAGTAGTAAGAGCAACATTTTTTTTTTTGTCTTTTACATAAATAAATAAACTCTGATCATTGTAACTGGTATATCTGTGGGACAGCTTGTTCTGTTGAAAAATAACAGACTTACTGGCAGGATCACCCGGTGAAATAAAAGAAAGAAAGCCTAAAAAAGGTAAACTAATGCAGACATCACATCTAAGAATTGGTAAGCTGCAATATAATAAATGTTTTCTTTTTGGTTTAATACCACTTTAAGCTGTCATATCTCTAGGTATATTGCTTAATTAGTTAAAAGATGTATTAATGGTTGGAAGACCAGAAAGTTTCTACTCAAGAAATATTTGTTTTCCAACATAATAAACTAGGTAGAAGAACAGACATTTCTGGTGTCTAGTAGCATGTGGAACTAAATGGATTCCCAGTAGAAGGAGAGGATCTAGCCCCAGGGTCAGACCTGAAACTTTGTTTATAATGTCCACCATTTGGAACCAGAACATGTGGATTAACATGGAAGGACCAGGTGGAATATGAATGCTCGTACCAAAAAAAAACCAAAATAGACAAAACACGTCATTCAGCAATATATGTTCACTATAGATATCAGCAAACAATATTGTTCACCTATAGGTTTGTACCTTAAATATTAGCAAAATCATTTTGATTCACTGTAACAACAAATTGATTCCATAATCCTTCCTGCTGCTAATTGCAAATGTCTGAACAACTGGTGGGAACTTATTTCTAACTGCAAGTATGGATACTTCTTCTAGTAATAAAAAAGGAATATACAAACATGAATGTCATGGAACCTTCTGTTATAAAAGTATGCTGGCAATCTGAATCCTGTAAAATTCTATGCAAAAGGATGTTTCATACTAGTATGTTTTTAATTCTACTTCCTTTAAAGTTACTCATTGACTTTTATTTTATATCTGTTAATGATGGCAGAAATTAATGGCCTAAAAACACCCCATTCAAAGACAAATTAGCATTTTACTGATTTACTTCACCAAGAACGAATTCCCATTGCTCCCATTAAGAGCCTTAGAGCAGTCAAAAATGCTAGTTAACTAAAATTGTGTTTCTTTTCTTAGCCCATAAATTTTTAATTTATTCTATCTGGAATGCCCATGTGTAGATATAGTAATTTTAAAGCATTGCAATACAATGTGATACAAGCTCTGGCATTGTTGTATATCTGGATTTCTTCCATATGACTTTAATTTTGTGGTTCAGTGGGCAAAACTCAGAGTTTTCCATTGGGATGTGTACTTAATACAACTCACTTTTCAATGTACACTTAAGCACTGAAATGTCCCTTGATATAATTGTGCAGCTAAAAATATTAAACATTCAAGTTCTGTAGTGCTCTGTATTGGTGTTTGGTTGTTCATTTAGTGACTCACATTCATATCACATACATTCAAATAAAAATATTTTAGATCAGACACAAGCAATATAGAAATTACTTCTACTTTTTAAACAAATTATGTCATTGCTGAGTAATCAGCCAATTCAAATCAGCAGTTTTGGTGTTTGGTAGTACATCTTAGATTCTAGAGCAGAGAGCTGTTTGGATATGCATGCTGGGGATGAGAAATCTGCTCTTTGTCTGAACACTGCAAAGAATTATTCAATATGGATGATGAGTAAAATCAGTATTATGTGTAATATTAATATAAACGCTAACAGAATTAGCAGAAACAAGCTATTTTTTTTAATTATTAAACTCCTGCATATATAAAGATTCCAAACTTGGTGAAAGATGTGCTTTAAATTGGTTTATAACTTTAGTGTTTTATCAGCATCATTTTTTCTCTTATGCCGCGTACAGACGATCGGAATTTCTGACAACAAATGTTCGATGGGAGCTTGTTGTCAGAAATTCCGACCGTGTGTAGGCTCCATCGGACATTTTCTGTCGAAATTTCCGACAACAAATATTTGAGAGCTGGATCTCAAATTTTTCAACATCAAAATTAGTTGTTGGAAATTTCAATCGTGTGTACACAATTCCAATGCACAAAATTCCATGCATGCTCAGAATCAAGCAGAAGAGCCGCACTGGCTATTGAACTTCCTTTTTCTAGTCCCGTCATATGTGTTGTAAGTCACCGCGTTCTTGACGTTCGGAATTTCTGACAACATTTGTGTGACCATGTGTATGCAAGACAAGTTTGAGCCAACATCCTTTGGAAAAAAATCCACGATTTTGTTGTCGGAATGTCCGATCGTCTGTACGCGGCATTACAGTTTTAAGGATAACTCCCATCAAGTTAAATGCTTGAAACTTTTTTTTGTGTTCTAACAAAGTCACATTACATATAACTGTACATTTTTACATACATATATTGATGCATACATGCTGTATGCTGCTTGTTGTTAAATAAATATTTTACAACTTAGTGACATCATCTGTGTGAGACACGCAATCTGAGACACACATTCTTCATATTACATGTACATTATCTTATTATAACAAAGCTCCCATTTTAACAACTTCAGCTCCGAAAGATTTATGATCAGGCCATTTTTTGTGATACGGCACTGCGTTATTTTAACTAACAATTGCGCAGTCATGAGATGCTGTACGCAAATAAAATGTATGTCCCTTTTTTCCCCACAAATAGAAATTTATTTTCGTGGTATTTGATCAACTCTGTGTTTTGTATTTTTTGTGCTATAACAAAAAAAGGGCAACAATTGAAAAAAAAAGAAAAAGTTTATATTCTGCTATAAAACTTATCCAATAAAAAAAATGTAAAAAATCTAATTTCTACATCAATTTAGGCTAATATGTATTCTACTACAAACTATAGGGCATATTTATGGAATTTTTATTTATTTAAATTTTTTTGCTATTAATGGTGGTGATCAGCAACTTGTCAGAGAAATAACAGAAACTGGACTTGCCAGTATTGACACTTTCCCGCGTGCATGCGCGGTAGAATGGCGCTCTGGCGCATGTGGGTGCGTGATACAGCAGAACAGCGCGCGCATTGAAGCGCGCATAACGTGAATCTCCTTGCTGGCCTATAAAAGACTGCTCAGTCTCATGTTTAATTGCTGGTTTGTCTCTCAGCTTTCTGTGTTCCTGTCTTAGTCCTCTGCTATCTTGTGATTATCTGTTGTGTCCTGGATTGACCCTGACCTGCTCTGATCTTCTCCAGTACCTTGACCCCGGCTTACCTAAAAGACTCCTCTACTCTACCTGCTTTCAGTGTTTTACCTCGACTTGTTCAAAGGTCTCTCTCCCGCCTCACCTGCCTGACTTCCTGTGTATGATCCCTACTAGTGCTAAGGACTTGCTTCTACTGGATTACCTGTGTTTGACCCCCGGCTTCCTCAAAGGACTCCTCCCCAGTCTCTACTTATTAGATCCACTGGGTTAGAGCCCCAGCGGGGCTTCTTACTCCAGACTGGTGCCAAGCCTACCACAGCATGGAGTACCAGCTCTACCTGTGATCATCACTCAAGTCCCATATAGCCTGCTGGTGACTCATGCCTCTTTGTGCCCTATACCTTCTGTACCACTTCCAGGGGTAGAGTGCGCTTAGCTGCAAGGGGAGCCGCTCCCAGCATCTCAGCCTTGGTGAGTACCCTGACAATAGCGGGACTACAATATTGCGGCAGACAAATCGAACACTGACACTTTCGACACTTTTTTGGGAACCAGTGATACTAATACAGTGATCAGTGCTAAAAATATGCACTGTCACTGTACTAATGATACTGGCTGAGAAGGGGTTAACATCAAGGGCGATCAAAGGGTTAACTGTGTGCCTAGCCTGTGTTTTTGTACAGTGTGGGAGGTGCTTTTACTAGGGGAAGACATGGATCCATGCCTTCCTTACTGATAGAATGGCAATCTGACTCTGTACCGAATGATCGGTGTGTGCCCGCTAATCAACTCCCGCTGTGTAAAATCACAGTGGGAACAAGCTGCCAGTGGTGCGCATTTGTGCCTGCTACCCAGAAGAGCCAGATCAAATAATATATACGTGATCTGGTGCACAGCTGCCACCCTGTAGCAGTAAAACTGCTATGGGATGGACAGCAAGTGATTCATTTATTTATTTGAAATTTTTATCATTTTTTCCCTACTAATAGAGATTTCTTTTGGTGGTATTTGATCACCTCTGCGGTTTTTATTTACTGCGATATAAACAAAAGAAGAGGGAGAAGTTTGAAAAAACACAATATTTTTTACTTTTGCTATAATAAATATCCAATTTTTTTTTTAAACACATTTTTTCCTCAGTTTAGGCTGATATGTATATTTCTACATATTTTTGGTAAAAAAAATTTGCAATAAGCGTATATTGATTGGTTTGCGCAAAAGTTATAGCGCCTACAAAATAGTGGATAGATTTATAGCATTTTTATTATTCTTTTATTACTAGTAATGGCGGCGATCTGCGATTTTTATCGTGGCTGCGATATTGCGGCGGACATATCGGACACTTTTGACACATTTTTGGGACCATTCACATTTATACATCCGTGCTATAAAAATGCATTGATTACTGTGTAAATGTGACTGGCAGGAAAGGGGTTAACACTAGGGGGTGATCTAGGGGTTAATGTGTGTCCTAGGGGAGTGATTCTAACTGTGGGGGGGGGGGACTGACTGGGGGGGTGACCGATCGGTGTCCCTATATTCAAGGGACACACCATTGGTCTCCTCTCCTTTGACAGGACGTGGATCTGTGTGTTTACATACACAGATCCACGGCCCTGCTCTGTTACCCGGCAATCGCGGGTACCCAGCGGACATCGTGGCCGCTAGGCACGCTCATCGGGCCCCGAGTGACGCGGCGGGCACGCGCCCCCTAGTGGCTCGGGAGGGCGATCACGTCATATGACGTCTGCCCAGAACAACAGCTGCCTCGTCCCGCCGTCATATGACAGTGGGCAGGCAGCTAGTGGTTAAATTCATGATAAAAATTTCTAATCTGCCCCTTGTGTTTTTCACCTGTTTAAGATGTGCATTGATCATGTAGTTTCATGGTATACAACAAAATGATCCAGCGCTCAATGGGTTAATAGAAAAGACAGTCTTACAACAGACAGTGAAACATAAACACGAACAGTTTATTCAATGAAATACATGAAGTGCAATCCTGTTATCAAAGTAAAAGGACTGGGGAGTGTTAAAAACTAAACGGCTTACAGTGTCACTGGAGGTTCTCAGAGCAACGAGGAGCTGATGGCATCCAGGTGTAGGTAAAACCCTCACAGCAGGGGAGGCACCAATATCCCTGCTACGCTTCAGCCGAATGGGAGACTCCCTTACTGGCGCGTGGAGGACAGCAACGGTCGGCAGGAAGGTGGAGAGCCGGACTCCGTACTTCACATATCAGAAATGCCAGACCAGCTGGAGTGCTGACAGGAGGTGGGAAGGTGCCGCGATCCTACGGATGGATGCCCGCTGCTCTCTCCTGATGTAACCAAACACGTTAGTTGCTGCTTATTGCTGGGTGGAAGTGTCCTGAGGGGATGCAATATCCAGACGGATGAAAAACAGAGCTGGGTTGGTTGGCGTGGATGGCGGTCAGGGTTACTGCTGGAGGCTGTGGTGACTGGAACTGCTCAAAGACCAGAGTCTTCTCAAGCAAGCTTCTCGGTTACCGTGATGACACGTTTCGCACGTATGCGCTAGTTTCATGGTGTCATTTGTTGCCCTGTGCGCAAAGCCCATAGTAGAATTGACCTTTATATTCCTGTGTCAGTTTGTATTAGAATATGAGGCACTGGGCATAGCACTGCACAAGGATCAACTCTGTCTGCGATGGCATAGCATTCACAGACACACAGAAAGCTCACTTGCAGTTTGGATATTATGAATTTCATCAGATTAGCACTTCCACATTTGTGATGCAACACAGATAGGGTTAATGCAGCATGAATTGGATGATGTATGACTCAGAAAAAGAAGTTGCATTGTTCCTTCATTGTACATGGACAAGCTAGCTAAAGCAATGCATGGAGAGATCGATCTGCCATAACACTATAAACTGCAACCACACCACACCTGTTTTCTAGTTGCAGTGCTCCAAGACTGAGGCCGGCTTCCTGTTAAGCCCCCGTGCACAGATTTACAGCCCAAGTAGATTCTTACCTTGTTACCGTGGGCTGTGTGTATTTGCAAGGGTGAGCATACATCTCTGCACTATGGACTCCAACCAAGGTAAGCCCTTACATAATGAACTGACCAACATGGAGTCCACAGAGATGTACAAGATGCTCACCTCCCTTGCTCTGCAAGTCCCCAGCCTGGGCTGGGTCTCTGTTTCAGAGCTGCTGCAAGAAGTTCAGTTATTTAAAGGCACAGTACGCCCAGCCCTGAAACCAGCATGTCCTGAGCCATTTGTGGTGATGCCAGAGAGGTTTGACGGTAGCCGTGCATCATTATTGGGCTTTAAAATGGATTGTGAGCTGTTGTTTGCTCTTAAACCTAGGATCTATGCCACCAACTATATAAAGGTTCACGCTACCATCAACCTGCTCACTGGGCAAATCAAAACTTGGGCCCATCAGCTATTACAGGAAAGGAGTCCAGTCTTGGATGGTTGGGAAGCTTTCATGTTAGCTCTGGACTCTCACATTACAGTTTCAAAGAAAACCAATGTTCGAAAGTCTGCTCCTAGTTCATGTGGCCTACAGGTACCCAGGGACAGCAATACCCTGTACAGAGATGACCCCAAGCCTTTCCTGTACGTGCCAAGCTATGAAGTTCTAAACACACCAAGTCTAGATGCTCCTGAGGTTATACACACACCTACCCTGGAAGATGTGGAACCCATGGAGATCGGGGCCATTCGGTCCAAGTTGTCCAAGGGTGAAAAAGAGCGGAGGAGAAGCTGTGGTCTTTGTTTCTACTGTGGAGAAAGAGGGCACTTTATCTCTCTCTCCCCAACTCGTCCACCTCGACCAAAGGTTCTTCAAGTGGGTTCTATTAGGATCCATCCTGCTACCCCTGAATCTCTGCCTGTTACCCAGCTTGAAGTTCCTGTGCCCCAGTCTCACATCCCAGTGCCTGCTACTCAGTCTAATGCTCCAGTGCCTGCTGCCCAGTCTGATTTCCCTGTGCCCATGTTCCAGCTTGAAGTTCCAGGTGCCTATGTCCCCGCTTGAAGTTCCTGTGATTGTGTTCCCTCTTGAAGTTTTGGTGCCTGTGTCCCCGCTTGAAGTTCCAGTGCCTGTTTACCCGCTTGAAGTTCCGGTGTCTGTGTCCCCGCTTGAAGTTCCGGTGTCTGTGTCCCCGCTTGAGGTTCCGGTGCCTGTGTCCCCGCTTGAATTTCCGGTGCCTGTGTCCCTGCTTGAATTTCCAGTGTTGGTGTCCCCACTTGAAGTTCTTCCACCTGACTGTATGTATGCCTCGAATGGCACCATGGTCCGTAAGCAGGATCTAGAGATTTTTGAAAAAGCTTTGCAAGCACCGAAAGCCTCTCCGGCAAGAACTTCTAAACCTAAAAAGCCCAAAGGAAATAAGGAAACGTTTTCTAACTCTTCTGTTGATACATATGGTATTAATGTTTTTGATGAACTACCTGTTCATGCCCAGAGGGCATTCCTAAGGGGGAGAACTGTCACGGTCCCTACCGTGCCCTGCAGACAGCCAGGCGTGGTCATCCCCAAGTGGCTCAAGGAGGTATTTGCCAAAGGGCTGGAGAGCGGTACACTAATGAGCATCTGTAAGCGACAGCGAAGCATGGTGGAGGTTCCTTGCAACAAGTTTGGAGCATGCATTTCTGCAAATAGAGTTGGAGATTCGGTCAGGATCAATGGTGTCCTCAATGCTGAGAAATAAGGGTAGATAGTTATTCATCATGCCATACCTTTAGGGAGGCATGTGATTGGCCCCGAATGTATTCTACAGTAGGACAACAACCCCAAACATGCAGCCAATGTCATAAGGAACTATCTTCACTGTACAGAAGAACAAGGAGTCCTGGAAGTGAGTTTGTCCCCCACAAAACCCGATCTTAACATCATCAAGTCTATATGAGATTACATAAAGAGACAGAAGATTTACAGGCACCTTACATCCACAGATGTTAGTTTTCCAAGATGTTTGGAACAACCTACTGCCCTTCAAATACAACTGTGGGCAAGTGTACCTAAAAGAATTGATGCTGTTTTGAAGGCAAAAAAAGGTGGTCACACCAAATATTGATTTGAATTTCTCTTCTATTCATTTACTTTCCATTTTGTTCATTGATAAAAATAAACTATTAACACTTCTTTAATTTACAGCTGCCTAAAACATTTGCACGATAGTATGGATAGATAGATAGATTGTGTAGTTAAATACCACATGCAGTATTTGTTTGATTTAGTGGTAATTACTGCATTAGTTCATTGCTAAGGAGTGAGCTGGGAACCCGGTTGCCGCATCCTTAACAGCCGATGACTCATCATCTGTCAGAGGGCTTCCCTGCTCACAGCTGATTGTAAAAAAAAGCTGACAATTAAAAAGCATGAAAAAACTGCATGGGGTCCCCCCCAGTCCATACCAGACTCCATACCAGAGTCCATACTCTTATCTGGACATGCAGCCCAGCAGGTCAAGAAAGAGGACGGGGGAGGACAAGCCAGCCCCCCTCCTGAATCATACATCCTCAACATGGGGGTTGGGTGCTTTGGGGCAGCTGACCCAGCATGCACCAGTCTGTGATGTTACAAGGGGGTGGGGCCACCAGGTGATGTAGCCAGATGGCCCTGCCCCTTACCTATATAAGAAATGTCAGATGGCAGAGCCTGCAGTAGGCAGCTAGCCTTCACCGTTGGTGGGAGCATTTTTTTCTTTTTTTTTCAGGTCCAGAGGGTGGCGGGCGGCATGATTTATGGCGGATTTACATTGGGGGACACTATTTTTTAATTTTTTTAATAAAAGATTTGTCAAAAACTGTCTGTGCCTTTTTATTACCTTGTGACACATTTTTGGTGAATGGGTAGGGGTACGATGTACCCGATACTCATTCACATAGGGGGGGAGCCAGGATCTGGGGGCCCCCTTCTTAAAGGGGGCTTCCAGATTCTGATTAGTCCCCTTCCTGCAGACCCCCACAACCACCAGGCATGGTTGTGTGGATGAGGCCCTTGTCCCCATCAACATGGGGACAAGGTGCATTGGGGTGGGGGGGTAGCAGAGCCCCCCTGCCCTAAAGCACCCACCCCCCATGTTGAGAGCATGTGGGCTGGTATGGCTTAGGAGGGGGGATGCTCACTCGTGTCCCCCCCTTTCCTGACCTGCCGCGCTGCATGCCCAGATAAAAGCTTGGTTTGGATTTTGGGAGGGACCCCACGCTGTTTTTTTAAAGAAAAATGTCATACTTTTTAATTGTCTGCTTTTTTTTCATCAGCTGTGAGCAGGGAAGCCCGCTGACAGCTGATGAGTCATTGGTTGTTAAGGGTGCAGCGATCGGCTGCCTGTCCCACTGCTTAGCAACCACCTATTTGTCAAAAAACAGATTGGATGTAGCCAGGAATGATGATCCAGGGGTCATAGCCAGAAAAACAAAAGACAAAGTTAGGGCATGGCAATGACAGGGTTAGCAAGGTACACTCAGAGGACTAGAAAGATAGGAGAAACAACAGAAGTCAGGCTAAAAGTCAAAAGAAAGAAAATTCAGATTGTTTCCAGATCCAATTTATTGGTCATCCTGAATCAGCCACCTTTCGTTTCATGCATGTGCTGGTTTGCTTTGATTTATCCAAAGCATAATGTTATAAGCCAGAAATGATACTTTATCTTTTTTTTTATGTTTTGACTATAAAACATAAAGGAATCCAAAGTACATGTAGTCCAGCATCATACATTTATAGGACTCTATTAAATGTCCCTTCAGCATAGAATAAATGTAAAAAAAATGTGGTTGCTTATTAAAGAATAGTAATCTTGTGATGAGAGACAACATTTATTGTACAGTACTGTAAGGAAGTGATTCAGTACTCCAAATCCAGTATTGCTTCACAGCCACATACTTCTCAAGGCTGAAGAATAAAAACTGGTACTTCAGGAAAAAAGTGTTTTTAAGTAGTTAATATTGTAATATTTGAAATACCTCATTATAAAAACTATTTCTTATTAAAATATTAATATTAAACTAACACAAGTGTTTCATGTTTGCTCTATTACTCTTTAAAACCTTTGGGAGAAAACCAAAGTAGAGACAAAAGCATTTTTCTCTATTTCAAAGATGATATTTTTGCAATTAATTATGGTCTTGCTGAGAAAGGTCATGTTTTTCCAAGCACGTTTATATTTTACTACAAGAATCATCTTTGGAAACTTAAAAAAATATGATCATAATTAGATGATTGCAGATACAGTTTTTCATAAGAATATTTCAATGAGAATATTATGAGAAATTGATTTAAAGTATTTTACTATTTACACCATAAGTAATCATTGCAATAAATGCATTTTTATCCATTTTTTCCAACTAGTCCCAACAAGTTAGCTAAATTTTGACAAGCACTAAAATATGAAAGCCCAACCATTTTTTAAATTATCATTTTATTTTAAGAACTAGTTTATTTTTTGCATTATCTATGGACTGTTTTTTCTGTATTTTGGGTAAAAAGTAATTTTAAGTCCATCTAAAAATGTGTATTCTCTTTCAAAAAGCAATTTTTCACAAAAAAACTATTTTTCCTTTTCACTGTTAAATTTTTATGACATATAAGTTCAACATTAAACGTTTGTTAAATTTGGTAAGACTTACAGAAACAGAGAGATAGAGTCACAGAGACTGAGACTAGGATTGGTACTGTGGAAGATCAGTTAAATTCTTTACAGTATCTATCTGATCAATATCACCTCCAACTACAGGCTGTGCAACAGACACAGGAGGAACTTGAAAATGGATTATGCAGAAATAACCTTTGCTTTTTAGGGAGGGGACTGATCCTGTTGACTTGGAATCCCTTATAACTATTACTTATGACAAGTATATCACTTCCCCCTTGCACCACCCACTTCCAGGGGCACTTCCCAGAACTTTTATTACTAAAGTAATTGACTGCAGGGAACAAAATCTGGTTCTGTGACTCGCCAGGAATATGGGCAATGTACCTTTTCAAAACACCACTGTGGCAGTTTTCCCAGGCTTTTCTACAGAAATGACCAAACAATTAGCTAGGTTTGTTAAGGCCAAATGGATGTTGCATTTACTCAAATATGCAATACTGTACTCTGCACAGCTACATTTTGCTAAAGATGACTGCACAATTTCCATTAACTTCCTTGAGGTTGTATGTAATTTGCTCAAGCAATGTTTTCTTGGTGAGAGATCTCCTGAGGCATATATACTAGTATAAGCATATATAAGTAGTATAACTGCAAGATGAGATATTAGAAATAGAGTTAAAATTATCTCTTCGATTTCTTTTTCCTGTACCTCCTTTATGCCTGACCAGGAGGTGCCATCACTTGGTTGTTAGTATTTGCTCTTCCTGAACTCATGTTGCATACATTTACTACTAGGTATTTCCCTCTCCCAAATGGTTTAACCCCTTCTTTTCTTGTCACTGCCCAACAGTATTGGACCTTTAAACTTCTTAACAAACCTAGTAGTTTTGGTCTCATTGAAAATGCTGGTTTATGCCTGCTATTGATGCTGCCTTCTGATCCTTCTTCTGTTTATAACTTTTGTCTTTCAGTCTGCGTGTTAAGGTGCCGAAACTGCAAGAGGAGACAATTTCTTAATACTAGTGCAAACACTATTTGTATTTGGGAGGGGGCGTGGCCATCTCATATCTTGCTTCCCTAGAGTGAGTTGTTCATCTTTGTATGGTAATATTTTTCTATGGTTTGCACATGCAAGATTTTTCACCTTGTGCTATTAAGTGTTATATGTGAAATGCCTTCTTGGTTTTTCATGCTAATGTTTGTTTTTCTTCACAGTTCTGGAAATTATGCTGACACAAATTGGGGTAGGAGTAGAGGGTTGGAATAGGTTAGGATGAGTTATTATGCAAAAAAATATTTTATGCACTCTGCTAAATAAATTTGTGGTAACTGGATGAAAAATAAATTAGAAATGGAAAAAAAAAAACACTGACGTGAAATAAATGATGCTGCACACTATGCAGTGTCAGGATAAAAATGACAACAACATTGCAATAAAAGTATAGATGTGCTGTCCTTTTAAATTATATGTCAGAGTGTTTAACAAATTCATATTATCCCTTTTAATTATTTAAAAAAAGACACAATATACAGTATGTGAAAACACCATGCAGTAAAACCTTGTTTGAGAGTAACTTAATTTGAGAGCGTTTTCAAGACAAGAAAAATTTTTTACAAAATTGTGACTTGATATACATCGATGTCTTGACATAAGAGTAGTGTCATGTCACAACTGAGTATAAAAGAGAACAGAGGTGCCTCTAAGTGTAGCAATATGGTTATATTTAATGAAGGTACAACATTTAGAAACTCACATGGTTGATGATTAAAACAGGCACATCTAAGTATGCAGGCATCCTGGGGTAAAGCTGTCCACAGACCAGCACAATGTCCACATGGAAGTGTTCCATATATTGAACAATGTTTTTTACAGGTCTTTCGATATTCACTTTTTACCAGTTTATCTTTTAATTATTTAATGACCTGTGAGAGTTTTTAAATAGTGTGTATGCCCTTTTTTTCATTCTGAGCCTACCTAAATCAATTTTATGGACCTGATGCCTCACACTCGAGAGGCCACAGCGTTCTAAACAAATCTTATATAGCAATCAGGTATTAAATAATGTCTTTATCGCTCTCACTAGCATTCACTCGTATTTTATGTATTTTTTTCAAGTGCACATTTTTCACGTTTTCACCGTTGTATTCTTACACTGTCAATTTATTCATCTTATTTTTATTCTTTATTTTTTATATTTTCTTTGGAGCACTATATGCATTAATGGCACATATTCACTTTATTGCTTGCACACATTCCCACATTGATTGTTACCAATTTGTATTTGTCACTTTTTTACTTATCATTTTTTATACATCTTTATATTTTCATTAAATTATCCTATATTTGTGAACACAATATATATAGCATATTTACAATATACCATTAACTACAATTGATCACCTGTTAAGAACTCATATTTTTATCACGTGTTAACACTACATAAGGATATTCATCACTACACCTCAACACAACAATGCAATATTGTTGTTGGAATATAGCATTAATTATAATTGATCACTGTTAAGAATTTGCATTTCATCATTTGTTAAGTTCATATAGTAAAAATTCAATACTACACCAAAACATGATAATTTAATACTGTTGCTGGAAATCTCATGTTTTTCCAGGACATATAACACAGTATGATTCAGTTTTTAAGGAGGTCTGTTGCTTCCCAGTAATTATCTTCCTGTTAAGCCCAGATATCATATCTATAATAAATCCACAAAATATAGTAGATATTAATTAGAATAATTGTGATGACTTCCAGGTGTTGCTTGTTCCCAGCTGCCTTATCCTTTGGGATGCCCTATTTGGTGTGACCACTTGTAAGCGCCACGGCCGGGGGTGGCCCCCTTCGGGGTGGAGGTGAGGACAGTAAATCAGCATTTTCCAGGATCTTTAATGGGGAAACCATTTGCTATGTCTATATGTGTTTTTTATTAAAGAAGTCTCTGGTTAAGCGAACCTATTCAATGGAGAGGGTAAATATGATGTGACAATCGTCTTTTATGTTTATGATAGATGTATAAACAATTATGACTGCACATTACATCATGCATGATTGTAAATTTGTCTTTTGATGTATCTATAGAAATATGAGAACCCCTCCCGAGGAAGACCGTAGACATTTAGGTCGAAATGCATTGGGGCTTTTTCCATACATCAGACATTACAACCAATTCTATTATTGAAATGAGTATGTGAAGGTCACCGGCGTATATATAACTTAATAAAATAAATAAATGTGAATCCTAATTTGGTTGCTGCAGTAAAAAAAAAATCACCAATAATAAGTGAAAAATAAAATTTAAAAATACTATTGAGTGCGCCACCCTACTGTTTTGAAATTAAGTACACCACTAGTTTACTCAAATCTGTTGTGTAACCAGAATTCTATACTTCAATATTTTATCCAAATATACAAACTTAAAGTGCAATGTGCCAAATGCCAAAAATATCATAAAACCACATACAGGTACAATCGTTAAATAAATAAATATAAAATGCTACAGTGTCCAATTTATGCTATGTGCAAATGTGCTAATTGTTAACAAAGTGCTCTGTGAACTGTCCTTTATAAATAGGTGATTCTTGTGCTTGTCAGGTCAATCATCCATTTCTCCTTGTGACATTTCCACCATTAAAAGTGACAATTCCACCACCACCTGTATTAACCACTCACCAGATACTGGTAAGTATGCGCCTTTGGTTCTTTAGAAGGAATAACCACTCCACCTGTACCGTTCTCCTTGCTGGCCCCAATTGCTATAGGCAAACCATATCCATCCTCATAGAAAATAAACAGCGATCATTGTGCAATATGTAATGGATATTTATTTGATACCAAAGTTAAAAAAGACTATGTACTCACATTTTGGGGTGCCCATAAGCCGGCACCAAGCTTTTCCAGCAGTTGTTAATGAGTGAAGAAATCTTGTGTGTAGCAAGCCTCGTTTTCACCCGATCTGTGTTCAGCGCCTCGCTCTCGCCCAGCCAGAAACTGCGTAACGATGTGATAAATTTCCCAGCAGCCTCTACGCGTTTTGCAATGTCAATTGCGTCATCAATTCTATTATTGCAAGCTTAATTTTCATTAATTTTTTCCTTATCGAGCACAGCACGTGTATACCTTTATTGTTGGTTTGAATTTAATATTAATAAGTATACTGAGTGTAGGCGATTTGCCTCCCAGCCAGTAATACCGTAGTATGATTGCACCTATGCACCGGTGTGTATATAAGGATTAGCGCAGCACCATTCCCACTTGTGAACTTATGTCCACAAGGTTTGGGAGTGTGTCTATGGGAATGTTTGACCATACTTCCAGAAGCACATTTGTGAGGTCAGGCACTGATGTTGGACGTGAAGGCCCGACTCTGCTTTAATTCATCCCAAAGGTGTTCTACCGGGTTGAGGTCAGGACTCTGTGTAGGCCAGTCAAGTTCCTCCACCCCAAACTCACTCATCCATGTCTTTATGGACCCTGGTTTGTGCACTGGTGTGCAGTCATGTTGGAACAGGAAGGGGCCATCCCCAAACTGTTCCCACAAAGTTAGGAGCATGAAATTGTCCAAAATATCTTGGTATGGAGTGGAGACTGCGAGCTAGGCCTTCTTGTCCAACATCAGTGCCTGACCTCACAAATGCGCTTCTGGAAGAATGGTCAAACATTCCTATAGACACACTCCTAAACCCTGTGGACAGCCTTCCTAGAAGAGTTGAAGCTGTTATAGCTGCAAAGGA
The DNA here is from genome assembly GCA_037952925.1 of Lithobates clamitans. Taxonomy (NCBI): domain Eukaryota; kingdom Metazoa; phylum Chordata; class Amphibia; order Anura; family Ranidae; genus Lithobates; species Lithobates clamitans. The sequence goes on along the minus strand of JBBGZY010000232.1, from coordinate 404,793 downwards.
TGGGCCAACTCATACATACATATTTGCTGCCAATTCCATGAACAAAATGTTCAGTCTTATAACCAATTTCACATTAAGTATCAAGGGATCACTGGCTGATTTTTTATTCATTTTAAACTTCACGGTGTAGTGCTTAGTCGATCCCCTGATCCCCTGCCAATAAAAAAAGCAAACACTGAATTTACAACACACAAAAAAGTGCATGAAGGGTACAGAATAGGACCAACCTATGAAGAGAAAAGGTCTCAATCCCTGAACCCTCCACAGCACAAGGCTACTGGCAGAGGCAATGGATATTATGGTCTACCTAGACCAAAGCCAAGTGGACCCTGCTCCCTAGGGAAATGCCAGAGCTGTTCCTCCAAGTACTTGAGGAAAAGAGGCCCCTTGGGAAGAGGAAAAAGACCCTAAGGCCACAGATCCTCTCCCTGACATCAGGGCAAGCCCTGCCGAACCTGCACTCTCTGTCTCTGTGCAAAAAAAAAAATGTGAAGATACATGATAAAAAGTGGGTAAAATAAAGAAAAAGTGCCAAGTGCAGTAACACAAGACACATCATATGAGCAGTATAAACATTTCTCAAGAGGCATGCATAAGAAAAGCAGTTAGTTATGTGTCCTAGTCCCAGTGATGTACCAATGGTGTACCACTGGCAAAGTGTTTTTTTTCCAGTACCTCTGGATTGCCACTCCCAGGAGGCACATCTCTGGGAGCTCCTTGTGCCTTCCAGCCCCTGGCCAGAAAAATGCAACCCCATTTCTACCAATAAAGCATTAGCACTTATGGAGAAGTTTGCCTTCAACCCGGCACAAGCCAGGCCAGAATCAACCCGGGAGAAAAAGGATCCCTACCTACCTTACAGCAATGGAAAGCAGAGATTAATAAAGTACTCCTGTATAAAAAACTGATCTATTACCACAAAGATTGCCCACAAAAAATCTGAAAATTTCGGGTATGTGACAGGCGGAATCATCTACTTGCTGTCCATTAGAAGCATCTTCTACTTGATTTTGAACTGTGGCTCTTCTGTGTTTGGGTCTGATGTACTCAGGCTGCAGTGCCATATACTAATTTGTGATCAATTATATCAAAGCGTACTCCTAAGTTCTAAATAGCTCTATATCTGAAACAGCACACAACACTTTGGTTTAGATTTCTATAGTTTTTCAACCATAATATTCTAATTATATAAACGTTGCTATATTTTTTGCACTTATTCCTGGGAACAGTGTGTGGGTAGGTCTCACATTAAATTTTTCTTCAGATATTTGATAAATTCCCAATTGTCTGTGTAATACAATCCTTTTGTATTTGCTAAGTTGCAGAGAATTTGTCTTATCTATTCTTTTGATGAATATGCACAATATAGGTACATGTTTTAGTCAGCAATGCGGTTTCTTCTTTATCTCCATTACAATACTAGCAAAAATTATTTTAGATAAAACAAAGACACTTATGGCTGCCCATGTGCACATTGTTAAAATGTGTGAGTGTGCTTTTGGTTTTCTCCGGATTTTGTAAATCCCAGATCAGAGTCTGGAGCTTGGAGGCTTTGACGAGCTTTGATTGGGAAGAACCCTCCAATTCTGTATCCAGGCTGCCTGGAGACCAGCATGCTGGGTGTGCAGGTGTTATAATCTAGGACCTGACAATAGTTCAGGACTTAATCCATATTTTGAAGTGATGGTGGGAACCCATGAGAGGGCAACTGTGTTGTTGTGTTGGACTTTTCATTTCCATTTAAACAAAAGTGAGTCAACAAGCCCTGAAACAGCATAGTGTGGACTGTGCTCACTGATGAGCACTATATATAATGTATATAAAAGTTAAAGTAAAAGGAAAAAAGCATAAACATTGCTGGAAGCCAGCTCTTCTCATTAATAAACACTATATGGCCCACTAACCAGTTCCAGAAAGACATAGTTGAGGGGCTTGGTGTGGCCTGCACAATGAACCTGGACAAAGCCCTGACCTCAATCTTAATGAATACCTTTGGAACGAAAAGGAATGCTGATTTGAAGCCTTCCTATGCATAATAAGTGCCTGGCCTCACAAATGTACATTTGGCAAAATAGACACACCTGAAAACCATGCCTTCCCAGAAGAGAGTACAACAAGCTCATATAGACGAGACGGTCAGGTATCCACAACGTTTTTGTCAGACACAAGTTAAGATTAATATACAGATACCCCTTAACATTAGCTGTTTCTCCATCCACTAACTACTCTTTCCATCAGAAAATTAAAGTGAATTCCTCTAAGGTTTATTACTGGTAGTAACATATCCAGATAGTAGTTTTCCTAAACTCCAATTCTTGGCACAATAAAGCAAAGAGGAAACAGAAACAATGAGGTACAATTATTTCATTAGGTGTATAGAACAATTTATCAGTGGCACGTTTAGTACAGGCTGATGTTTACATTAGCGGGGGGTTATACTGTTGGCATGGTATCATAAAATATCAGCCTGGTGCTCAGGGACAGGCATACATAGAAGAATATAGTTTTGGGAAAAAAGTTTGTGTGCTAGTAATTTCTAGACTGATTTCATAAAAAAAAAAAAAAAAAAACTTTACAAATTACAATAATAAAACATTTTAGACAGAACAGCCAGCAGATAAGTGGAAATTCACAGATACATACCATCCATAAATCAACCTTATCTACAGGTAGGTCAGATCTGAATTTGTCTAGTCCAGTTCACTTTTCTTTGACAGCTTCACTGAACTACTCAAGGGTACTTCTATTGTAATTGATCATTGCAAGCTGTCTCATATTCTGTAAGCACAATTTTATTTAAATTGATGTATCTTAATTTCAATTTACAGCACACAAAAATATAATTTTTAAAGTCTAGTCTTTATTCTATATGTGCATATTAATAACTTTAATCCATGTATGTTTTTTATCATTTAAAACCCATGCATGCACAGTGCACTCTCCCTCTGTAATACAACACTGAGGTCAGCCACTGCAGAGGAAGAGCAAGTGCACCATACATGTGCAGGTTTTGAATGAGGCAGCATACTTATTCCTATGGTACATAGTGCATCCTAATATCTAGTCAGGACAGGGAGGGTTGTGCATACTAGGAGTTTTTCTGACAGGCTTTTGGAGAGATCTCTTATTGCTTACAAGTATGATATTTAAAAGAAGCTCCTTTTTTCAAAGTTGAACAAGTTATTTTAATCTGCTGGGGATGCTTGAATGCATGGTAACTTTTACTGGAAAGGCAAACTAACCATTTACAGCATATTATGAAATATGTATACAGTACATTGTTTCTTTCATGCAATTCAGGTTCCTCTGATTCTCAAAATATTTCAGATAAAATGATTAGCTTGAAGGGCTTTTGAAATTCTATTGTATTTTTCTGTTAGAGAAAATGTTTGGAGTCTGAAATAATCTATCTCTCCTAAACCAAATATGTGTTACTTATTCATTTAGTTAAAGGCAGATATTATTTTGTAAAATGATGATTTCATTTATGAAATTAGCTACTTAAAACTGCAGAAACCTAAAAACACTGCTTTTTATACAGTTTATTTTTCAAAGTTGGCAAAAATAATAAATCTTTATGTCAGCAAGAATAAAACAAGATTCTTCTTTCCTCAGTATCTCCATCTTCAGTTAGATTGCTTGCAGATCTGCTGAAATTAGATGTCAGTGTAAATTATGGTTTCGTCAGCCCTACTAGCCACCGCTATGAAGGGTAGACACATAAAAACAAGATGCCATTGAAGGTAATTGCTTTTGATCTTAAAGTTCTTCAGTGATAAAATTGGTGCTGATATGCTATTTGCATCCAGACTCTATTTTAATTGACAGAGAGTAGATTTTCCCCTCCCTCTGTTAGAAACACTGCTTGCCATACATACAAACACTTGTTTTATCTTCTCTGTGTTTTTTTCTGCTTTTTTTCTGAAATTATATCTAGTAAACACATATAGTAGGTTATATATAATTAGAGCTGTCAGAATTATTAATATAAAACCATACCATTTTTTTTTCACTAGAATTTACAAAATATTTTTTTAGTGGGGAAACTATCTACAGTACCCATTTGGCAAGGTTGCTTTTACAAGTGCACTTTGCTTGTTCAATACTTCCTACTGCATGTCACCTGAGAGAGCTTATCATCAAATATTGCCACTCTTATACCAATAAAGGCACTTTTTTTTGGTCATGTCAAGGCAAAGGTTTTAGGTTATGTCAAGGCAAAGGTTCTGGGATTAAGTGCTAGTATATGGGTTAAAGATTGGAGCTAGGGCTAGGCTTAGTGCAGAGGTTAGAGCAAGAAATATGGTGGTATATTCTGGTGTTATATGGGGCAAGACAAGTTTTAACAAAATAAGAACATTAAAATTGTGTACACTTTGTATAACTACTGGTATCAACTATACAATTCACGCAACTAAAGCAGGCCATACATTGTACAATTTTCTTGTTCAATTTCCTTTAGATTTACCCTCAACTATGTAGTGCAAGGGCTTGCCTAATTGCATACAACTTGAAAGTGTTTAGGTCTGACCTCATATTATGTAGTTTTGGTAAACGAAAAATGTACAAGAAATTGTATAATGTATGGCAAGCCTAAAGCCCCGTACACACGGTCGGAATTTCCGATAACAAAATCGTGGTTGGCTCAAACTTGTCTTGCATACACACGGTCACACAAATGTTGGCCAAAATTCTGAATACCAAGAACGCGGTGACGTACAACGCGTACGATGGGACTATAAAAAGGAAGTTCAATAGCCAGTGCGCCACCCTTTGGGCTCCTTCTGCTAATCTCGTGTTTATCTTGTGTAGTGCTGGTAGATTTTTAATCTACTGCTTATAGGTAAATTTAGTGGGTTATCTGTTTATACATAGTTAGATTTGCCTCTGTTCCAGCTTGGCTGAGTTGCATGTAGTTTCACACTGCGCCTGTAGGTGTCGTTGTCACCATGGGTCGGTGTTGGAAAGGCAACACGTTGAAGCATATGAGTGCTCCTCTGTCCTGGAGATAACTCGGCGGAGGTGGTCCTCTGAGTTGCATTCTGGGAGAGGGTATTTATGGGACAGACGCCATGTTTTAGGGTTCGTCTTTCGTTCCACCTGCTGGCCCTCCTGGCCGACAGGTATGTGCTAGGTGTACTACCTCATGGTCCTCCGACCGGGAGGCCCACGTCGCTGCAGCATGTGGGTGGGCCCAGAAGCCTGTCTGGGGCCTACCACAGTGGCGAAGGAATGGTCCTGGGCTGTCTGTCCTACGGGAAGAAGCTGGACAACTGAGAAGATCCCAGGGGAGGACCCGTCATGGAAGGATCATGCAGAGTGCTGGTCTAGAGAGGGGCCTGGTGACTCAGTTGGAGGGCGCATCCTAAAGTAATCCTACCGCATAGTACTGCCGGGTCAGCTTAAAGGTTCTAGTGCTGTGTTTGCTGTTCATCATAAACCATTACATCCTGTGGCAGAGGATCGTACGGGTTTTGTTCCAATCAAGTCTGTGGCAGAGACTTTTGTTCATGCTGCGTACTGGCTGCTAGGTTAGTGAGAGAAACCTATCCAGGCGGGCAAAGATTTAACTCTAAAAAGAGAGTACATTCATCTACAAGCTTTCCATTCCTAATACTACACTAAGAAAAGGTATTTGAACTTCCCTGCAACTCTTCTTGTATCTATTTCCTGCTACTTCCTTCAATTTACGTTTATTAAAGCATTGGAAAAGATACTCAAGTGTCCGGTGCCTACATTGTCTGGCATTAAACTCAACGGGACCCTAGACCCGGTTCTGGTGAAATAGAGGTAACGAAGGTGATGGTAACAGCCCGCTTTAAACCAGCAGCTCCACTGAGAGTTATTGCTACATGTGAGGGGCTCGTCCGAGATTGTTAGCCGTCAACCTCCTGCAACCATGAGAAGTATTTCACCGGGAGTTTACGTTGGAATAAGTTTTTGGACTTTGTCAATTTTTGGGGAGAAGAAGGGGTTAAAGTGCAAGACTTTATTTCTGAATGCGTAGGCTGTGGGTGAGAAGTAAAAGCCCGGGAGCTACGTGATCAGAAGAACAAGTGGGAGGAGCCTAACCTACTTGTTGCCGCGTGGGACACGTGTATGTGTGTTTGGCGCCAGAGGAGAAGAGAGGCCTCGTGATCGTGCTGAGAAGATCAGAGTGCAGCCATGTCTTCTTTTCTGTTGATACCGCCAACTATGGGACCTAAGATGTTCCCTATGAGTACTGTTGCAGGTGCTATGCTGACCGGGACCCTGCTGACAGATACCAGCATTCATCTGAAACCGCAGGGGAGGTTTGTTCTCTACACAGTTGGAGATATTGAAGGGCTGGGCATGCTTTGCCACAAGTGTAAAGGACTGGCCATACATCTCCATCCATTTGTTCATTGTTTGCAGTGCGGAGAGTATTTATTCATAGTGGAGCAATCTACCATGTCACCCCGTGCTTATCGTGTGGACTGGGCTACAGGTATTGCCCCAGTGGAAGCTGCTGCCATTGTTGTTGGAGAACAACAGGCCGTGATTTCGCCTGTTACCACCGAGAGTGTTCCTGAGGGAGATACCGCTGTCACTACTTCATCAGCGGACATCACTTTTATTTCCACGTCTACTACACCTATCCCCGTTGCACCTGTCCAGAGAAAGGTGGGATATGTGAAGGCTTCCCACGGCCGTGGTCGAGGCCTACCCCAGAGACTACCTGAACCGGAGCCGGAGAAATACATGTATCCGCAGAAGTCCACGTCAGGAACGGGTGAGAGATCAAAGGGGGACATATCTGGGACTCTTTTTAAATATTTGCCAGCAGAAGAGTTGAGAGACCCAGAGATAGATTCCATGTCAGATCTCTCCGGTGATGATGATTTGTTTGAGACAATGTCACAGGAACTATTGTGGGCCCAGGGCGAAGATGTTGCTTCTGCCTTGACTTTCTCAGAGTGGACAGCCATGGATTCTGGAAAGACATCACCTTATGTGGAGCCGCACAGTACTACCAAAGAGACATTGTCTAAAGTTGCTAATTTGCTTCCGACACCCGTTGGGTCTATGGTGAGTAAATCACCGAACTCTTGTGTGCCCCCTGGTTTGGGAAAAAATAGATCTTTGCCTAAACTTGCACGTTTACAGAGAGTGCTTACCAAACGTGTTGCCACAGAATATGGTCTGGAGTTTCCCTATGTTACACAGGAAATTATGCAGGAAATTGAGGCCAACCGGAAACTGTGTTACAGTGAAGCTGTTTGGGACTATTTGTCTGTGCCAAAACCTTTCCGAAAACTGGATATTCTGTTGCCATGGATGAACGCTTCAGTGGATGTTTCCTACACTGAAACTACGGTCGGTACATCTATGCTGACAAAGTGGTCATTTGCAGACCTGGAAAAGATGATATTGTGTACTTTATCACTACAGTGGATAAACTGGGAAAGAAACTGACATTGCCAGATCCTCGGTTTTATTGGTGATTATGAACAAAGAACTTTGGGGTGTATAGTTAGAGTGTCAGTGTTTAGAGATCTTCGTGGTCAAGAGATAATGTTCATCTCAGTGTTTCTAAATCCAGACTCTTTGCTAACTGGATTTTCTTTATTGAAAGGATGTGATTTCTTAAAAAAAGGGATGGACTTCGCACGTTACTTCAGTTTGTTTTATTAAAAGGAAAAGATATACAGGAAGAGAGTGTCATTCTTCTTTTGGAATGAGACTTTGCTCCTAAACTGTTTAGTGAGGTTACTGTACATAATTAGTGTGTGTCTAACTTTGTTTTTTTTCAGGAACAATTGGATCTCCTATCAAGCTGTAAGGCTTTTCAGCTAGATAGATAGTGGGACTTGTAAGAGTTCTAAATGTGTTTTTTTTTTAACGGATGTAAAGGTGTTGTTTTATAAATGTTAAAACTGTAATATTTCTATACTGTCTTTTCTTCCCCTTCATCCAAGTTTTAAGTTCAAATACCTACTCTCAGGCTTGGGAATTATTTTCACAGACGTTGAGGACAACGTCTATTGTAGTGGGGGGAGTATGTAGTGCTGGTAGATTTTTAATCTACTGCTTATAGGTAAATTTAGTGGGTTATCTGTTTATACATAGTCAGATTTGCCTCTGTTCCAGCTTGGCTGAGTTGCATGTAGTTTCACACTGTGCCTGTAGGTGTCGTTGTCACCATGGGTCGGTGTTGGAAAGGCAACACGTTGAAGCGTATGAGTGCTCCTCTGTCCCGGAGATAACTCGGTGGAGGTGGTCCTCTGCGTTGCATTCTGGGAGAGGGTATTTATGGGACAGACGCCGTGTTTTAGGGTTCGTCTTTCATTCCACCTGCTGGCCCTCCTGGCCGACAGGTATGTGCTAGGAGTACTACCTCGTGGTCCTGCGACTGGGAGGCCCATGTCGCTGCAGAATGTGGGTGGGCCCAGAAGCCTGTCTGGGGCCTACCACAGCGGCAAAGGAATGGTCCTGGGCTGTCTGTCCTACTGGAAGAAGCTGGACAACTGAGAAGATCCCAGGGGAGGAAGATTTAACTCTAAAAATATAGTACATTCATCTACAAGTTTTCAATTCCTAATACTACACTAAGAAAAGGTATTTGAACTTCCCTGCAACTCTTCTTCTATCTCTTTCCTGCTACTTCCTTCAATTTACGTTTAATAAAGCATTGGAAAAGATACTCAAGTGTCCGGTGCCTACATTGTCTGGTATTAAACTCAACGGGACCCTAGACCCGGTTCTGGTGAAATAGAGGTAACGAAGGTGAGGGTAACAGCCCGCTTTAAACCAGCAGCTCCACCGAGAGTTATTGCTACACTTGTGTTAGTAGAAGTTTGGTGAGAGATGATTTGCGCTTTTCAGCCTTGTGCTTTTCAGTTCATTTCTGCTTGTCAGTTTGTGCTTGTGGGTTCATATATGTTCTTCAGTGCATGTTGTCAGTTCATTCCTGTCTTTCAGTGCATTCTATTTAATAGTTCACTTCTATTTTTCAGTGCGTTCTATTTAATAGTTCGCCTTCTGTTTTTCAGTACGTTCTTGTCCGCTCGTTTCTGATTTTCAGATCGTTCTTCTCGGGTCCTTTCTGATTTTCAGTGCGTTCTGTCAGTTCGTTCTTGTCAGGGCTGGCTCAGCCCTTCCTTCTCTGAGCTGGCCGCTCAGCTGTCGGCTAATTGCCAGCTCTCATCTCTCTCCACAGTTAACCAGCTGTTGTGGATCTGCTCGTCAGTCCAGCTTACTTAAAGATCTCCAGCTCACTTCATTCCTGCCTTCGCCTTGGTCACATCACAAGAAACCATCTCCTGCATTCCTGTTTAAAGACTGGCTTGGCTGACTTCCCTTCTGGCTCCTTATCCTGCTTGCTGTTCCTCTACTTGGATGCCTGACTTCTGGCCTGGCTGATTACCCGATCTGGTTACTGAACTCTGGCTTGGCTGATTACCCGATCTGGTTACTGAACTATGGCTTGGCTGACTACCCAATCCAGTTACTGGACTCTGGCTATGCTTTGACTATGCTTACTCTATTTACCTTTTTATCTTTATTAATAAACAAGTGTGATTTTACTGTACTTCTGTCTCGGTCTGGTTCATGTTTTCTGACAGTAGGCGAAGTGCATGAATTCAGAAGATACAGTCAATCCCCTTGTTGGTAATATTTTTTTCGGATTGGATGAGCAAGATCACCGCATGGATCAGTTTGCCATGGCGTTACAAACACTCCTTAGTCGCACGGCTCACCTGGAATCCCCCATTGTGGCTGCTCCGGTACAACCTAAGTTGCAAGCCGTCCCTACTGCTGCGCCAGTCTCTGTGCAGGCAACCGCCTTGAGTATTACCTCTATAAGAGGTATGTCTGGTTCCGCCCTGCTTCCTCAGCGATTTGGGGGCGATCCAGTTCAATGCAGAGGGTTTCTCAACCAAGTTGAGATATACTTTGAGATGCTGACCCAGGCGTTTCCCACGGACAGAAGCAAAGTAGGGTTCATGATATCTTTGCTTTCTGAGAGAGCCTTGGCCTGGGCTAACCCTCTATGGGAGACGCAAAAATCTGTTGTCTTGAGTTACTTTTCCCTGAGTTTGTGGCCTCTTTTAAAAGGGTATTTGACATTCCCTCACACTCCGCTTCTGCTGCCAAGGGCCTTATGTCCATCAAACAGAGTACGAGAATTGTTGCTGACTACGCCATTGAGTTCCGTACTCTGTCAGCAGAGGTTGCTTGGAACAATGAGGCCCACGTGGCTGCTTTTTCTCATGGTCTCTCTGATTCCATCAAGGATGACATAGCAGCCCGAGATATACCCACTGAGCTGGAGAGCTTGATCTCGTTTGCCATCCTCATTGACTTCAGACTCGGAGAAAGACTTTCTTTTAAAGAGCGCTTGCGGAAGCCTCCTGTACGTTTGCCTCCTAGCTTTGCAGTCCCATCCGTGCCTCCCTCACCTCCCATGCCTTCTGGTACCGAGTGGTCAGTGAAGATGAACCCATGCACTTGGGCTTCACACGTCTCTCTGCGGATGAGAGAGCCTTTAGGAGGAGGGAGAGATTGTACCTTTATTGTGGCCAGGCAGGTCACTTTTTGAAGTCTTGTCCTACCCGTCCTGGGAACACACGAACCTTGAGGTCCTGTCATGGACAGACCTTAGGTGGTGTGTTGTCCCCAGTTATCCAGAAGGATAAGCCCCGGGTTTCGGTTACAGAGGCGACCTAATAACTTTGTAATCAATGGGATCGGGTAGGCATTCTTAATCGTGAAACGATTGAGACCCCTATAATCAATACAAGGTCTCAGTTCACTGCTCCTCTTCTTCACAAAGAAGAAACCAGCACCAGCAGGAGATGAGGATTTGCAGATGAAACCCTGAGAAAGTGCATCTGCAACATACTCCTCCATGGCTTTATCCTCCAAGACCAATAGAGGGTAAACCCGGCCACGAGGGGGAGTGGCACCAGGTTAAAGGTCAACTGCGCAATCATACGTCCGGTGTGGAGGCAAACTACCGGCTTGACCTTTGTCAAAGACATCGCTAAAATTGCGGTACTCCTCTGGCAGGGAGGAGGATGAAGAGGTACAAAGGACCTTGGCTACCTTCCGGAAGCATGTTTCACTGCATTGTGGTGACCAGGAGAGAACCTCAGCACGGAGCCAATCAAAAGAGGGGTTGTGCCTCTGTAACCAAGGATAACCAATAACCAGCAGAAACTTAGGAGAGGAAATCACTTGGAAATGGATTATCTCATGGTGAAGAGCCCCTACGGCCATGGACAACAGGGCCATCTCATGAGTCACATGGGCAGGCTGTAGAGGTCTCCCGTCAAGAGCCTCAATGGCAGGTGGAGTGTCACACAGTTGCAGTGGAATCGAGTGCTTTGATACAAAGGCAGCATCAATGAACAGACCTGCAGCCCCAGAGTCGATTAGAGCCTGTTGGCTTTGCTGTCCCCTTATATTACGAAGCAGGACAACTGCATGTGGCAAGCCTTCACTCCCGAGCAGAGGCTAGTTGCCACCTTGCGGTACTTGGCGATGGGGTGAAATCTCCAGGATATCAAGTTCACGACTGGAATCTCCCCCCAGGCTCTGGGAATCATTATTCCAGAGACCTGTTCTGACAATATTCAGGTCCTGCAGAAGGACTGTATTAAGGTAAGTTTTATCCTTTGTATCCTTTCACCCCAATATTAATTAAATGATAGTGAATAATAATTAATAAATGCAGCAATCTCAAAGAAATAAATACTTAATCCAAAAAACAATATGTATAAACAAAAGATGGGCAAATATTAAATCAAGTGAGTGATCAAAATAAGATAATCATATATATGACCAATGATTAAAACTGTGAATAGCAACTCATGATTAAAAAATAAAAAAGGGAAAAAAATAAAAAATATGAAAAAAATGGGTGACAACAAGTATTGAAAAGGTTAATGTGTGTGATATGCAACTAAATGTGATACAACCTTATATGTAAATAATGTATCAAAAAACAGTAAATAACACATGAAAAAACGTGAATACATTCAAAGTTCATGAAATGGCATTAAAACATAAAATGAACCATATAATCCAAACAATTAAATATGTATGAAAAACAGCAATCAGAAAAAATAGAGGGGTCCCACAGAATGAAGCAAAGCAGACTTAGGGGATCCTACAGACTCTGTAATAATATCGTATTCCACTTGCACAAATGAGAGCAGATCAAGTGTAAAACATCAATCCATATGATGGGAGAAAAAGCAGCCAGATGGCCTCTTACCAGACACGATGGACTCCTAATTACGGGAGTCGGTCTCGCATGGTTATCAGAAGGAATCAGCTGTAGATTTCCACTCTCCGGCCAGCTGCACACACACCTCCGTGTGTTTCTCCCTTGGTGAATGGGCTATTTCACAGACATACAGCTGCAAAGGCTTACTCTGTCCAGCTACTCCAACACTATGTTGGATGTTTTGTCAGCCGATTCATAAGTAGTCAGCTCAAAGGTTTCCATTTAGCAGTGTGTAATTAAAAAGATAAAGAGGAGAACTTCATGTGCGGTAAAATTTTGGTGCTTTATTCCCAAAAAAAAGTTTTCCAAGCACGTAAAAAAGGAACATATAAAAACACACAGCTGCAATTGTATCAGATTGCCTGCTGGTGCATGGTGACGTCACAGACCTCTCTCCTACCTACCTTGGAAAAGTTTTTTTTTGGGAATAAAGCACCAAAATTTTACATTTTATCCTTTAACATCAAATTCTATGTATTTAATGTTTGCATTCATTTCATCATTCCATAATTACCATGATTGTAATATGCTGTGAAATGTGCTTTTAATGCTCCTTTTTTGTCCTTCATGCATATTTGCCTTCACTAACCTCCCCTGCATGCTATCCTGGGCCAATACACACATAGCCTAGTCACTTGACAATGTATTTTGTCAGCTCCAATGTAGTGCTTACCCTAAACACCCCCTAAAATGTGTCCAAATATTATTGTTGTCCTTAAATTCAGGCAAAGTGCAATAGGCTTTTTTTGGGGGGCAAAACTCATTTTCATCTTCTTCTCTCACTCGGCCGGGCTAAAAAAAAAAACCTGCACGCTGCCCCCGATCCGCCTCCATGGGAGGTACCTGCGGTAATGACCATCCTCTCAGGTGACAGTTCTTTTATAACTGAGGACGGGGCCATATGGTGATGTCGCCGGGTGACCCCGCCCCCTATGACGCATGGGGACATCCCTATGGCCCCGCCCCCTCTGATGCTACGGGGAAGCCAAAGGGATGTTGCCGTGGGTTGCCGGGGTTTTTCGGTCTGGCGGAGCGAGAGAAGAAGATGAAGACTACGTGGGACATTTTTATTTTTTTATTTTTTAGTAAAGGATTTGTCCCCAAGCCGTGTCATGTCATTTTTACCATTTTCACCCTTCTTTTGTGAAATGGTAGGGGTACATTTGTACCCCACTACCATTTCACACAGGGGGGAAGGCCGGGATCTGGGGTCCCCTTGTTAAAGGGGGCTTCCAGATTCTGATAAGCCCCCATCCCACTGACCCCCATAACCACCGGGCAAGGGTTGTGGGGATGAGGCGCTTGTTCCATCAAAATGAGGACAAGGTGCTTTGGGTGGCTCCCCATGTTGAGGGCATGTGGCATGGTATGGTTCAGGAGGGGGCGCTCTCTCGTCCCCCCTCTTTTCCTGCGGTCTGCCAGGTTACGTGCTCGGCTAAGGGTCTGGTATGGATTTCTGGGGGACCTCCACGTCTTTTTTTTATATTGGCGCGGGGTTCCCCTTAAAATCCATACCACACCTGAAGACATGAAGAGTCTGGTATGGACTTTGAGGGGGACCCCCACGCCATTTTTTTTAAATTTTGGCGTGGGGTTACCCTTAATATCCATACCAGACCTGAAGGGCCTGGTATGAAATTTGGGGGGACCCCCACGCAATTTTTTTTATTTTGGTTCGGGGTTCCCCTTAATATTGATACCAGACCCAAAGAGCCTGGTAATGGACTGTGGGGGAATCCCATACCGTTTTTTTCAATGACTTTTATCTGTATTGCCGAGACCCGACAATTCATTATAGCCGCGAGTAATTTTAAATGACTTTTTTTCCTTTAGAAATGTCATTTTGTGCAGGAATTGTTCTAAACACGGGAAACATGCGCTACTTTACAGGCATACTATAGACACCTCCCAGGTACAAAATTTTAAGTAATATTTCACTTTTATTGTTTCATTTTAACCATTATTAAAAACACTGCTCCCGAAAAAAACGGCCATTGATACATGTCCCCTGGGGCAGGACCCAGGTCCCCAAACACTTTTTATGACAATAACTTGCATATTAACCTTTAAAATTAGCACTTTTGATTTCTCCCATAGACTAAGTACAGGGGGCTGCCATGTCTCTGGCAAGTCAAACACTGAGAATACTCCAACAAGCTAAAGAGGAAGGCAGCGCTGGAGCAACTGCTGGAATTAGTGAAGCCAGTGACTCCCACGGCAAACATTCCCTATTTGAAGGCCAAAATTGGTGGCTTGAGGAGCACATATAATAGGAAGGGCAAGAAAGTTCAGGATTCCATGAGATCAGGAGCAGCAGCAGATGACGTTTATGTACCCAGGCTCTGGTACTACAACAGACTGTGGTTTTTGTCAGACCAGAGTGAACCCAGGCCATCACTATCAACACTTCCATCCACACTTCCTTCCACACTTCCTTCTACATCAGATGAGGCTTCAGAAGTCCAACCTGGACCTTCCACCCAGGAAGAAGATGTGGAGGAGCCCAGCTTGAGCCAGGTATAGCATTGTTCAATATATTTCTTGCCAAAAATTGAATGATGTTAACTAGATGCTATTATTGATCACTAATTTCTGATTTAACAAAGTGGTTTACATATCAGTAGACAATAGTAGCCAAAAATGATTGGAACAAGAATGAAAAATGCTGGGGGTCAGAATGATAGTCTTTTCTATGTGTTAACATTCAATTTGCAACAGTCATGAGCTAAAAATTGTGTGTGATTGATGACCAACTAAAACTATGTCCCATTTTCATACACAGGAAACTCTAAGCCAGGAGGAGGCCATGGAAAGTGGCAGCCAGGAGGTGGCAGTGGAAAGTGGCAGATAGGAGGTGGCCATGAAAAGTGGCAGCCACTTGGTGGCCGTGGAAAGTGGCAGCCAGGAGGTTGCCCTGCCCAGCAGCCTGACCGAATGCCAGGTTCCTCCCCTCTGCCTTCCAACAAAAAGGACCAAGGCAAAGACCCTGGAGGATTCAGCGACTGTTTTGATTTGGAAGGCTACTGCAGTCCTCACAACAACCCCTGGTGGCCCCGAGTCGTATGGCTGTCTGACAGCCAGTAAACTGGAACAAATGGAGGAGGGCCAATGTTTCATCTGTGAAGAGGTAATACTTCAGGCCCTAAACAAGGGGATGAGGGGCCAACTCACAACTAAAAGCCACGTGTGTGAGTTGGACCATATTACTCCTCCACCACCTCCAGCAACACCACCACCACCTCCAGCAACACCTCCACCACCACAGCCAGTGCTGGGACAAGGTCACCCAGTGCCCAGGGTGAACATGCCAAATTGCGCCCCCCCGGGTTGGGCATGACCAATCATCTTCTGTCTGGTCTGATAACCACACCTGATCATCATACCTACCTATAGAATTCAAATGTTAGGGCTGGATAAATTACAAAGTGCAAAGGTCAAGAGCAGAAATAATGTACAGAGTATAGGAATCAGCAACAGGGGTATTTTATAAAAGCAGTGGGCTTGTGTGCAGGATCATAAGTTGGGCCCAGCTTCTAGAATATAAAGTGTGGTGAGTGGCAAAAATTGGGTGTGGCTTTCACTTTGCTGACTATTGAGTATGGCTTAAAAAGATTTACAGTGCAAGGGTTCAGAAGCAAGTGATGCAGAGCTCAGGAATGGGAAAAAAAGACTTATTTAGTGTGGAAATGGGGTTTAGAAGATCTGAAGGTTTTTAGGGTAGGAAGGGTCCACTTATTTAAGTGCTTGTTCAGAATATCTACAATATTTTAGTGTGAATGAACTGAGGACTGGTGTAAGCCTTCTGTTTTCACCTGGTGATCTGGTCAGTGGCACACGTCCTGTGTTAGAGTGCCCCCAATCTGGTTAAAGGAGCACAGAAGGCACAGCCGATAGCAGCATGGTCAGTCTGGGAAGGAGGGTAGTGTTAGATTGTACTAGCAGATTTAGCAACACTAACAAGTTGAAGCCAAACTCATGAAAAACAGGATCACACATTCTCCACACTTCAGCACATTGGACTCCTCTACTTTCTGCTCTGCTGTCTAAAGTCAACATGGGAAAGCGAATGAGGAGGACACACTCTGACACACAGGGGAACTCTGACACACACAGGGGGGCTCTGACACACTCTGACACACACAGGGGGCTCTGACACACACAGGGGAGCTCTGACACACACAGGGGAGCTCTGACACACACAGGGGAGATCTGGCACACACAGGGGGGCTCTGACACACACAGGGGAGCTCTGCACACACAGGGGAGATCTGCACACACAGGGGGGCTTTGACACACACAGGGGAGCTCTGACACACACAGGGGGGCTCTGACACACACAGGGGGGCTCTGACACACAGGAGAGCTCTGACACACAGGGGAGCTCTGACACACAAGGGAGCTCTGACATACAAGGGGGCTCTGACATACACAGGGGAGCTCTGACACACAAGGGGGGCTCTGACACACAAGGGGGCTCTGACACACAGGGGAGCTCTGACACACAGGGGGGCTCTGATACACAAGGGGGGCTCTGACACACACAGGGGAGCTCTGACACACAAGGGGGCTCTGACACACAAGGGGGCTCTGACACACAGGGGAGCTCTGACACACAGGGGGGCTTTGACACACAGGGGAGCTCTGACACACAGGGGGGCTCTGACACACAAGGGAGCTCTGACACACAGGGGGGCTCTGACACACAAGGGGGCTCTGACACACAGGGGGGCTCTGACACACAGGGGGGCTCTGACACACAAGGGGGCTCTGACACACAGGGGGGCTCTGACACACAGGGGAGCTCTGACACACAAGAGAGCTCTGACACACATGGGAGCTCTGACACACAGGGGGGCTCTGACACACAAGAGGGCTCTGACACACAAGGGGGCTCTGGCACACAGGGGGGCTCTGACATACAGGGGGGCTCTGACACACATGGGGGCTCTGACACAGGGGGGCTTTGACACAAAGGGGGGCTTTGACACACAAGGGAGCTCTGACACACAAGGGAGCTCTGACAAACATGGGAGCTCTGACACACAGGGGGGCTCTGACACACAAGAGGGCTCTGACACACAGGGGGGCTCTGACACACAGGGGGGCTCTGACACACAAGGGGGCTCTGACACACAGGAGGGCTCTGACACACAGGGGGCTCTGACACACAAGGGGGCTCTGACACACAGGGGGGCTCTGACACACAGCAGGGCTCTGACACACAGGGGGACTCTGACACACAAGGGGGCTCTGACACACAGGGGGGCTCTGATACACAGGAGGGCTCTGACACACAAGCGGGCTCTGACACACAATGGGGCTCTGACACACAGGAGGGCTCTGACACACAAGAGGGCTCTGACACACAGGGGGGATCTGACACAGAGGGGGGCTCTGACACACAAGGGAGCTCTGACACACAGGGGAGCTCTGACACACAGGGGGGCTCTGACACACAAGGGAGCTCTGACACACAGGGGAGCTCTGACACACAGGGAGGCTCTGACACACAGGAGGGCTCTGACACACAGGGGGGCTCTGACACACAGGGGGGCTCTGACACACAAGGGAGCTCTGACACACAGGAGGGCTCTGACACACACAGGGGGGCTCTGACACACACAGGGGGGCTCTGACACACAGGGGAGCTCTGACACACAGGAGGCCTCTGACACACACAGGGGGGCTCTGACACACAGGAGGGCTCTGACACACAACTGGGCTCTGACACACAGGAGGGCTCTGACACACAGGGGGGCTCTGAAAACACAGGGGGCTCTGACACACAAGGGGGCTCTGACACAGAGGGGGGCTCTGACACACAAGGGAGCTCTGACACACAGGGGAGCTCTGACACACAGGGGGGCTCTGACACACAGGGAGGCTCTGAAACACAGGAGGGCTCTGACACACAAGGGGGCTCTGACACACACAGGGGGGCTCTGACACACACAGGGGGGCTCTGACACACACAGGGGGGCTCTGACACACAGGAGAGCTCTGACACACAGGGGAGCTCTGACACACAAGGGAGCTCTGACATACAAGGGGGCTCTGACATACACAGGGGAGCTCTGACACACAAGGGGGGCTCTGATACACAAGGGGGCTCTGACACACAGGGGAGCTCTGACACACAGGGGGGCTCTGACATACAAGGGGGGCTCTGACACACACAGGGGAGCTCTGACACACAGGGGGGCTCTGACACACAAGGGGGCTCTGACACACAGGGGGGCTCTGACACACAAGGGGGCTCTGACACACAGGGGGGCTCTGACACACAGGGGAGCTCTGACACACAAGGGAGCTCTGACACACATGGGAGCTCTGACACACAGGGGGGCTCTGACACACAAGAGGGCTCTGACACACAAGGGGGCTCTGGCACACAGGGGGGCTCTGACACACAGGGGGGCTCTGACACACATGGGGGCTCTGACACAGAGGGGCTTTGACACAAAGGGGGGCTTTGACACACAAGGGAGCTCTGACACACAAGGGAGCTCTGACACACATGGGAGCTCTGACACACAGGGGGGCTCTGACACACAAGAGGGCTCTGACACACAGGGGGGCTCTGACACACAGGGGGGCTCTGACACACAGGGGGGCTCTGACACACAAGGGGGCTCTGACACACAGGAGGGCTCTGACACACAGGGGGGCTCTGACACACAAGGGGGCTCTGACACACAGGGGGGCTCTGACACACAGCAGGGCTCTGACACACAGGGGGGCTCTGACACACAAGGGGGCTCTGACACACAGGGGGGCTCTGATACACAGGAGGGCTCTGACACACAAGCGGGCTCTGACACACAATGGGGCTCTGACACACAGGAGGGCTCTGACACACAAGAGGGCTCTGACACACAAGGGAATCTGACACAGAGGGGGGGTCTGACACACAAGGGAGCTCTGACACACAGGGGAGCTCTGACACACAGGGGGGCTCTGACACACAAGGGAGCTCTGACACACAGGGGAGCTCTGACACACAGGGAGGCTCTGACACACAGGAGGGCTCTGACACACAGGGGGGCTCTGACACACAGGGGGGCTCTGACACACAAGGGAGCTCTGAAACACAGGAGGGCTCTGACACACACAGGGGGGCTCTGACACACAGGGGAGCTCTGACACACAGGAGGCCTCTGACACACACAGGGGGGCTCTGATACACAGGAGGGCTCTGACACACAATGGGGCTCTGACACGCAGGAGGGCTCTGACACACCGGGGGGCTCTGAAAACACAGGGGGCTCTGACACACAAGGGGGCTCTGACACAGAGGGGGGCTCTGACACACAAGGGCGCTCTGACACACAAGGGAGCTCTGACACACAGGGGAGCTCTGACACACAGGGGGGCTCTGACACACAAGGAAGCTCTGACACACAGGGGAGCTCTGACACACAGGGAGGCTCTGACACACAGGAGGGCTCTAACACACAAGGGGGCTCTAACACACAGGGGGGCTCTGACACACAAGGGGGCTCTGACACACAGGGGGGCTCTGACACACAGGGGGGCTCTGACACACAGGGGGGCTCTGACACACAGGGGGCTCTGACACACAAGGGGGCTCTGACACACAGGGGGGCTCTGACACACAGGGGGCTCTGACACACAAGGGGGCTCCGACACACAGGGGGGCTCTGACACACAAGGGGGCTCTGACACACAGGGGGCTCTGACACACAGGGGGGCTCTGACACACAGGGGGGCTTTAACACACAAGGGGGCTCTGACACACAAGGGGGCTCCGATTCCCAACGTCTATGGAAATTGCAGCTTGCTGAAATAATGTTTCCCCATCCTTTGTCCCCAGTCTGCACATGTACAGAGCTCTAAGCTAACACCCCAGCTCTTTGCTGGGAATGTGGGGCTGACAGAGCAGGGGAAGGCTCAATAAACTGACAGGAGGCTGGGCTAAAAGGGACAGGTATTTTTTTTTCATTGCACCCAGCTTATTTCAGGCAAATAATATAGTAAGTACATTGCTGTTATTGAGGCAAATCATGTGTTCAGGATGGGAGACAGCTGGCTGGAGTTAGTTAAGTACTGGATCCCCTCCCTATACACAAGTACTAGATGGATCAGTAGAGAACATTAACAACTGAAAAGTCCCAGTATATATTCCCAACATATATAAGAATTGTTCTTCTCTTTTAGTAAACCTGCTCTGCAAAGTACAGGGCGGGTTTACAGCACAGCCAGGTACAGATGGAAGACAGTTTGGAAGCAGTGGTGACTCACATGGAAGAAAGCTGACATCCATCCTGTGAGATCTTCATGTTGGGAGAGCTGTGTGATGTATGCAGGGGGGGAAGCAATGATTGGGACTGCACTGTTGTGTTATCATCTTGTTCCGCCCACCTGTAGAGGAGCTCTCAGTGTCACAGCCCGATCCAGCCAGACTGATGAGAAATCGAGCCCGGGAGAGTGAATTCTTCTCCCTCTGTGCCAGGATGTGGTTGCCGCTGTAGAGAGGAGGCAAGCAATATGTATGGGCGCATCCTCAGCCCACTTTTTGGGCAGGCTGTAGCATTGAGTGAAGCCATAACCTAAATATACTCAGCTATACCCAGATTCCTCTGCATACTGCTGCAGGCAACCCAGCGCCCCCTCCCATACTCCTCCCACACCCCGCACAGGGCAGCCCCCCTCCTGCCCACCCCTTGTACCGGCCCTGACCACAACCACCCAACCCACCACAGCAGCCTGGAAAGAAGCATGGATGGAAGTGTTGAGAGTGATGGCCTGGGTTTGGTATGGTCTGCCAAAAGACGCAGACTGTTGTAAAGCCACAGCCTTGGAGCATATATGTCATCTGCTGCTGCTCCCTGGACTCCAACTGTTTCTCCAGCGTTGCCTTCCTCTTTACTTTGTTGGGACCCCTAATAAATTTAAAATTTTTGTTTTGACAAATACTTGGCTGTGTGTTTTACTTCAAACAGGACAATTTGTTTGTGAGCAGGCAGGTACATTTCAAAAATACAATGTCAAATTAACAAGGGACACCAACACCAACCAACCTCTATGAGGTAAAAAAATACAAGATAATAATGGTGTTGTGGTAACTTGACACACAAAATGACAAAAAATATTATGGAGATCACAAAAAAACAACAAAAAAAAGCTTTTATTCTGGCGATCTGGAGAAATAAAAAAAAGGAGAACACTATAAAAAATAAAAAAAGGATTATTCTGGAGATCTTGATAAAAAAAAACCCAACAAAAACAAAGATTATTAATGAGATCACGAGAAATAATAAAAAATCTGTTTGTCAGAATTCTGTGTGAATATCAGAAACAAAGTAATTTTATTATTCTAGCATTCTAAAGAAGAAGAGAATGCTCTGCATTGAAAGATTTAAAAATTTGCTGCGTGACGAATGTGCTATCTCCATTATGAACGCTAGTTTTACAAGACCGAGCGCTTCCTTCTCGTACTTGATTCTGAACATGCATGGACTTTTGTGCGCGGACTTGTGCACACACGATTGGAGATCAAAACTTTGTTGTCGGAAAATTTGAGAACCTGCTCTCAAACATTTGTGTGTGGAAATTCCGACAGCAAATGTTCAGTGGAGCATACACACGGTCAGACTTTCCGACAACAAGCTCACATCGAACATTTCCCATCGGAAATCGTGTGTACGGGGCATAAGAGTTTTATTACTTTTATAGTTAGCATTATTACTAATTTTAGAGCTATTAAAAAGGTTAGGGCATTGACGTCAGTGGTTATTTTGTACTAATAAATGAGTGTGACTGTTCTCTCTGTATAAAACTAGACGGTGGGAGGCAGAAGACTAGTTACCCATAGGCATGTGCAGGGGATGTGCCAGGTGTGCCTGGGCTAATCACTACATGCAGTGCTGATTCCCTCTACTGCCCTGGCTTCCCCCGCATTGGCCCCCACGTCCGCAGTACTGCTGGCTTCCAACCTCCCCTCCCCTCAGCTGCTGCGGGGGATGTTTCAGGATGGAGAATGGGAAAAGGGGGTAGGAAATATGTAGTTTATTAGCGCCTTCCTTTTCTAAATGAACCCAGTGAACATACTTCTTGTTAAGATGGCCCAACGGCCACACCACTCATTCACAGTGCTCTGTAAATTGGAAAACGACAAGGTCCGGCAGCCTCTGCGGCTGTAGTTTTCAATTAACTACCATGGCGCTGTGAGCACTGTGGTAATTCATTAATTCTTCCTGTCAGCATGTATTGGCTCTCTTGTATAAGGTACAAGCAAGCATATACACTGACAGGTCTGCTGGAGACCTGCATGGCATCAGCGATCTGCTGATTGCTGGTGCAATGCTTTACAGGCTCCTGCAACAAAAAATAATAAATGCTCATTTTTTTACCTGCAAATAGTGTGCATTTAATATTTTTTTTCTGAAAAGGTGAACTTATCCTTTAAGGTTACCATTGGCAAAGTTGGAACTGAGCTATATTAAAGGTTATTCTGAGGGCTATAAATAGTGAGTTTATTCTTCAAATTTGGAGCAAATCTTAATATGCTAAGTGTAAAGCTAAAAAATTATGATGATTTCTAACAAGAAACATCTCAAATTCTGAGCAGACAAATGTCCCCTATGACATCTATAACCATATCAACTATTGACTTTGACAGTTTAATTTTTTAAGGCACAACAAACTTTTTTTCACTTATTCTTCTAAATAAGAGTCAACTTCTGTACCAAGTTAATATGTGGAAAAGCATGCACTGCTTTAGCAAAATCCATATTTAATCATTGTTTTAAATTATTTCTAATAAAATGCTTCTGCTGTGTACTATTGCATGTTTTTTTGTGTGGTGCAATATATATTATCTACTGGGCTCTGTTGTACTGTCTGCACAGGCTGATGTTTCTTTAAGATTAGAATTCTATCTACTAATGCCCCGTACACACGGTCGGATTTTCCGATGGTAAATGTCCGATCGGAGCGTGTTGTCAGAAATTCCGAATGTGTGTGGGCTCCATCGGACATTTTCCATCGGATTTTCCGACACACAAAGTTGGAGAGCAGGAGATAAAATTTTCCGACAACAAAATCTGATCGCGTCAATTCCGACCGTGTGTGGCCTATTCCGACGCACAAAGTGCCACGCATGCTAAGAAGAAATTCCGGCACCGAAAAGCTCGTTCTGGTAAACTTAGCGTTCGCAATGGATACAGCACTTTCGTCACGCTGCAATGTCAAAAATGGTTTAATACAGCGCACTCTCTTCTTCTTTATAATGTGACAAGAATTACGTAGTTTTGCTGCTCATATTCACACACATTCTCCCAAAGTTTTATTTTTGTTTTTTTTATTGGGATTACCTGAATATATTGTTATTAGTTGTCACATCTGACAGAATGTTTTTTTTTTATTTATTTTTTGGGGATCTTAAGCCTTTTTTTTTTTTAGATTTAATGTTTGTATTTTTTCCAAGGCTGATCTTTGTTCAATGTTATTTTTATTTTTACTCCAGAATATTTTTGTGTGTGTTTTGTGTGATAAGTTACCCCAACACCATTGATATCTTTTATTATTTAATCTCAAGGAGATTGTTTGTTGTTGGTGTCCCTTGTTAATTTCACATTGTATATTTGAAATGTACCTGAATCCTCACAAACAAACTGTCCTTTTTGAAGTAAAACACATAGGAGAGTATAATTCAAAACAAAAATCCTTTATTAAGAGATCAGAACCAAACAAAGAGGGAGGCAACACTGGATCAACAGGAGAAATTAGCGAAGCCTGGGACCCCCACGACAGACATCAATTCTTGAACATCAAAATTGGTGGCCTGAGGAGTCCATATGTAAGGGAGGGCAGTCTGGTCCAGAATTCGCAGAGATCTGGAAAGCAGCAGATGACATGTGTGTCCCCAGGCTGTGGTACCACAAGAGGCTGCATTTTTTGGCCGACCAGACTGGATCCAGGGTCCTCACTTTCTGGTCTTCCTTCCACGCTTCCTTCCGGGCTGTGGCTGTGCTGTTGGAGATGTGGCAGGAGGAGGAGTAGGACCTGGAGGAGGAGGACTGGGAGGACCTG
The DNA here is from genome assembly GCA_037952925.1 of Lithobates clamitans. Taxonomy (NCBI): domain Eukaryota; kingdom Metazoa; phylum Chordata; class Amphibia; order Anura; family Ranidae; genus Lithobates; species Lithobates clamitans. The sequence continues at coordinate 380,483 of JBBGZY010000232.1, read as the reverse complement.
GAGGAGAAGGAGGAGGAGGAGGACCTGCAGGAGGAGGAGGAGGACCATCGCAAAGGTGTATCTGAGCTGTAATTTGGCCCCTCATACCTTTCTTAAGAGCCTCCAATATGAGCGACTCACACATGGCTTGTTGGCCCTCCCCCATCCTCTGCATTTTATAGGCAATGGTGTCAGCAATGTCCTCCTCCACAGTGTGTGGTGCTCCCAGGACCTCTGTAGCCCTCCAAAAGAGTCCTCTGCCAGCCTCCTCTAGGGCACTCCTCCTCCTGCCACTTTCTCTTTCCAGGGGGAGTGGAGGGACCTGCAGATCAGCCAGCCGGCTCGGCCCGGCCACCTCCTGGCTGAGACTTCCTTGTGTATGAAAAAGGGACATGGTTTTAGTTTTTGCTTCATCAATCACAATCCTAAATTAGTACTCCCAACTAACATCTAGTTAACATCATTGATTGGACAAGCAGAAATATTTAAAGGAATGCTATACCTGGTTCAATCTGGGCTCCTCCATGTGTTGTTGCCTGGAAGGCCCAGGTTGGGCGTCAGAAGCCTCAGCCAGGGGGGAAGGAAGCGTGGAAGGAAGACTGGAGAGGGATGGCCTGGGTTCAGTCTGGCCTACCAGAAAATGCAGCCTGTCGTAGTACCACATCCTGGGGACATAGATGTCATCTGCTGCTCCGGATCTCTGCGAATCCTGGACTTTCTTGTGCTCCCTTAGATATGTACTCCTCAGGCCACCAATTAAGATCTTCAAATAGGTGATGTCTGCCGTGGGGATCACCTGCTTCACAATTTCACACAATTGCTCCAGTGCTGCCCTCCTCTTTGCTTGGTTCTTGTAATGTGGGTGGTTAATCTCCCACAGACATGGCAGCTCCCTTAACATATCAATGAATACTGACATGAAGTCATTGTCTTTCACTAGCATATCCATGTTCACTGCAAGACACAACACAAGACAAAGCCTAATGTCAGACAAAACTCTCCTAATCTTGTTACAATATAGGCTTCAATGTAGAAGCAGTATAGGCACAAGTTTGTCTCTTACCTTCGTTATTACGATCGGCGCGTCCAATGCTCCTTCCTCCTGTCACAGATCGTACGTAATACGCACGTGTGTTATGCTTTATACACTGCGCATGCGTGTATCTCCGCCCGCCCCTGAGGTTCTTTCTATTCTATTCCCCGCCCCTTTTCATTCGGCGCAGTGGGGGAAGAGCACATGGCGGAGTCACAGCAGGTGCGTGCTAATTACAGGAACGAGGAGGAGGAGGAGGAAAGCCCGGATCCGGACACGTCCCGATCCAGAAGGAGACGTTTTAAGGCCACAAATATGTCCTTTGGGGAGATGTTGGAGATGGTCGACATCATGAAGAAGGCCGACTATGACGGAAAGTATGGGCCTTACCCCAACCCCAATATCAGAAAGGCCAAGATCATGGCGAAAGTGGTCAAAAGTCTTCACAGGAATTTCGGGGTACGACGATCGAAAGATCAGCTCAGGAAGCGGTGGTTGGACCTGAAATTAAGAGAGCCAGAGCAGTACCAAAAGATCCGGAGAGTGCTGCAAAAAAGTAAGTAGTTGTGCTGTGTTCCTATTCTTTCTGTCTTTATTCCGTTCGTGCTGCTCCATATGCTTTTCTTAATTGTACAGTTTAAAAGGGCAACTTTAATGTTCATGGGCCCATTATTCGTTCGTATCAAACATTTTTTTTTCGGCCTCTAAAAACACCATTGTTTAGGCCATATGCATTTTCCCACATTTTTTAGGGCCTACTTGGATGCCAAATATTTGTTTGTGTAGATGGGTTTGTTACTAGAATGAAATGCAAACTAGATTCTGTGTAAGGAGAGGACACTGAGCAGCTGTTTTCACATCTGAACATTGGAGCACTATAGTGTGGGACACAAGAACACCATTTTTATTAGGGGGCCCACACAGGTGCTCCAGTGTATACTATAGGGGGGTCTCCATCTGTGAAGCTTGTACTAAACAGGTAAAGTATTGCAGCTTGACAAAGGCCAATAAAAAAAATACATCTTGGAACTCGGCTAAAATAGACAATTGTACCCCACTTCCAAGCAATGTTTCCTATTTATAGTTCTGCCATCAAATATCTGTGTGCTAATTATAGCATTTTTGTTTTACATAGGGGAGAAAAGACTCGGGGGACACCCCTCATCCGAGGAGACCAGAGACCCCCCACCTATGGAAGAAGGTGAAATACCCCCAACCCAAGAAGAGCAGGAGGAAGAAGAAGATGTGGTGGAAATTGGCACCACAACAGGTGAGTGTCTGCGACCACAGACTCAGGTAAAAGAGATGGATGGTGGCAGATTTTTGATACCTGTTTTTGTTTGGTTTCTCTCTTTTTAGGTGATCGTGATGTGAGGGATCGAGATCCTTTCACATCTGAAAGTGCCCAGATCCTGATCGGGGAGATCATGGGGTGTAATGTCGAATTGCAAAACATCCAGAAAAAAATAAATGATGTGATTCAAAAAAATAATAACATCATTGATGTTCTGAGGCGAATTTAAAACCCCACAAAATCACTTTTTTTATTGTGGTCCAATGTTTTAAATCTTTTTGCAATGTTTTGAAAAGCCAAATTTGGAGGATGCACACAGTGTGCCAACATGTGCTATCTGCCATCACGGGAGATTAATGGACGCGTTTTGGGGGTGCAACCCCTTCCTCAATAATAAAGTAGCGGTGAGGAAGGGCTTTCTCCCCCAAAACACGTCCCTTTATCCCCTGTGATGGCAGCTAGCAGATTGTTGACATTCGTAAATTAGTGTGCATCTTCCAAATTTGGCTTTTCCAGGGGTGATTTCCCCCCATCTGAACGCAATATCAAACACAGTTCCTAAATACTCATGTCTGATATTGCCTTCAGGTTTTACCTAATATGAACTTTGTAAGTTCAAGTTTTTTGTCTTTCTTGTTGGTTTTACACAGGCCTGTTTTATCGTAAATGGACATTTCTATTTTTGATAATGCCACCCCAAAAAATGTTATACAACAAACATGTTGGTTTGTTTTAAAAACCTTTGGTAAATGCACATGTGATTGTGCAGGTATAATAAAGTTGGTTAATCAAGAATGTGTGGATTATTGTCTCAACACTACAACACTTTTGGGGTGATGTAATTGCTGTTTTCAGCAAAATGGGGGTTATTTCCTAAGGGCAAATCCACTTTGCACTACAAGTGCAGGTTCAGTGCAGTTGCAGGTGCACTTGTAGTGAAATGTGTTTTTGCATTTAGTAAATAACAGCCAACAGTGCTTTGTATAAGGTTACACAATCACTCCATTTTCTGCCCTTCAAACATTTCTGTCAGGGTCAGCTAAAACAAACACAAGCAGTAAATGTCCACAAAGAATTTCTTTTTGTTTCTTATTATAAAAAGGCTTCACATATTTGCTGGCATATTGATGGCCCCCCTACCCGCAAAGAACTCCAGGTAGCGTAACCGGACATCACGGGCACTCAGGGAGGGCAAGCCAGGACGTCCGCTTTCAAGCGCCGTCAGTGTGGTTTGATGTACCATTCCGGCCTCAGGCCCAACTGAGCCAGCATAGTTGGCCGAATGTTTCCTTAAAAAGTTATGGAGAACACAGCACGCAAGTATAATATGGTTCAGTTTATACTCCGCCATATGGATGGGTGTCAGAAATAGGCAGAACCGGCTGGCCAGGATTCCAAATGTGTTCTCCACCACTCTTCGGGCTCTGGCCAGCCGGTAATTAAAAACCCTCTGTTTCAGGGTGAGTTTCCTCATTGGGAATGGCCGCATCAGGTGGTCCCCCAGCGCAAACGCTTCATCAGCAACGAATACGAATGGGAGTCCTTCCACATTGTCCTCTGGAGCTTGCAAGTCCAAGCTGCCATTCTGGAGACGCCTGTAAAACTCTGTCTGGGCGATGACTCCACCATCGGACATCCGACCATTCTTCCTCACGTCCACACACAGGAAGTCGTAATTAGCCGACACCACCGCCAACATCACTATACTATTGAACCCCTTATAGTTGAAATAGTATGACCCCGAGTTGGGTGGTGGGATGATGTGGACGTGTTTCCCATCAATTGCCCCTCTGCAGTTAGAAAAGTCTCACCGCTCGGCAAAGTTGGAGGCCACAGTCTGCCATTCCTGTGGCGTGGAAGGAAACTGTTGAGGAAAAAACAATAAACATTACTATTTTTGATCAGAAACATGGCAAGCAGATTAGACACAAACATTATGGGGCAACCTCCAGATAGCATTTATTAAGGGGAATTTAACAACGCCAAAGTATAAGGTACACCTATCATATTCCCCCCCCCCCCTCTCATGGGCCATTTCTAACATTATAGGGGGTGTGTGGAAATCTTGGACAGGTAACCCTCTTCACTTCATTGAGAGATGAATGCCTAAATAATGGGTATTACTTGGAACAGCCCCTCCTTAGTTACACTATTGGCAGCCCACTGGACAGGTAAGAAGTGTCATAATACAAAGATAGAAATACACACTGTACACATTTGAGGACATTTGGACATTCTGCTATTACCTATCAAGATAATAATAGGATCCAAAAACTTTAAACAGTACCATTGGAAAGTATACAGGCAGGCCCTTGCACTACATGCTTTGGGGAATTCATCCATAAATCTGAGCACAAAAGAGATGGGTATAGTGTGTATGGGTTTGGCAAAGTCAGCAGATAGATGATTGAGGATAGATAGAGAATTGGAATCAGCTGACTTAGCAGTTGGGGGAGGGAGGGTTACTAAAAATGATTTGGGGACACCACAAAAAAAAGCCTCTGCCACTCTGCCTGAATTTAAAGCAAAAATAACATTTCAAAACATTTTAGGGGGTGTTTGGGGTAAAGCACTACTATGGAGCTGATAAAATACATTGTTAAGTGACTACATGAGGTGAATATAGGGCCAGGAGACACCATGCTGGGGAGGTTATTGAAGGGAAAATATGTATGAAGGACCTAAAATAATAATTACATAAAAATCCAGCATGCATGAGAACAAAGGGGACATTCACAGCATATTCCAATCATGGTAATTAGGGAATGAGGAAAGAAATACAATATATTAGCAAACATTCAATACAATAAAATGTGATATAAAAGGATAAAAATCTTACCTTCATATACTCCTTCTGCAGGACCTGGATGATGGCAGAACAGGTCTCTGGGATAATGATCCCCAGAGCCTGGGGGGAGATGCCTGTCGAGAACTGCAAGTCCTGCAGACTTCTCCCTGTCGCCAAATACCGCAGGGTAGCGACCAACCTCTGCTCCGGAGTGATGGCTTGCCTCATGCAGGTATCCTGCCTGCTAATATAAGGGGTCAGCGAAGCCAACAGACGGTGAAACACGGGGTCCGTCATCCTGAGAAAGCTCCTGAAATCATCAGGATTATTCTCACGGATCTCACGGAGCAAAGGCATATGAGAGAACTGGTCACGCTGAAGCAACCAATTCTTGGTCCATGAACTCCTCCCCACCCTGTTCATGGACTGGACTTGTGTCAAGGTCAGGACCCCAACACCAAGCCCCCGCACAGCACGAACTCTACGAGGAGTACGCATACGCAACATGGCTACATGGCAACATGGCCAACAGTCGGCTGCTCAGAACGAAGTAACAGAACGCACTGAAGAACAGCAAGGCCTGTGAAGAGCGACTTGAAATACAGTAACGAACGAACAAGAATACAATGACTAATTAAAGTCATGCGGAACTTGCTGCACGCACTGAAGAGCAGATACAAACCCACAAGCACAAACTGAATGGCAGAAAACGATCTGAAAGCCACGAGTCTGGAAAAGCGCGAAACATCTCTCACCAAACTTTTACTAACACGAGATTAGCAAAAGGAACCCAAAGGGTGCCGCGCTTGGTTCTGAACCGGCCTTTTCTAGTCTCTTCGTACACGGTGACCGCGTGGTTGGCGATCGGAAATTCCGACAACTTTGTGCGACCGTGTGTACGCAAAACAAGTTTGAGCCAACATCCGTCGGAAAACATCCTAGGATTTTGTTGTCGGAATGTCCGAACAAAGTCCGACCGTGTGTACGGGGCATTACAGTGTATATACTTTTTCCTAAAAATTTTAATTTGATGCTTAAAATATATATAATGTGTGGGGGGTTCTAAGTAATTTTTACATGTATGACAGAAATTTCACAATTGGCCTGGACTGGACGCTGGTAATTAATTTCTGTATTACTGTAAATAAACATATCTTTATAATTTTATTTTGAATATGCATTCATTTCCTTATGGATCTTCCAAAGCAATAAGCAAATATCCCCCTGAGGAAGGTACGTCATTTCCCAGTATCGACATACGTTAGGGAGGGGACAGGACGGTGAGTGAGACAGTGGCAGTGTTCTCAGTGCAGGAGAGGACACACCAATACAGCGTTTTAATGATTGTTTGGCTTGTACAGAGTGGTGCGCTCTAGCACCTATAAAATGTGAGTACCCCATTATAGGGATGATTGTATTTTTTTAATAAATTTTAAAATGGTATCACACTATCCAGTTTCCTCTGTTTTCTATATGGATATTTGTGCAAGCAACCATCCAAGTATCTGAATGCTGTTTTATCATCTGTAATGAGAACCAGAAGAATAGATTAGTTATGAATGGACTTTATGTTGCGTTTCTGTGTAGACACATTAATGCACGATATATATTTTAGCACAAGAGCACTTTAAACATGGTTTACTTTTATATAGAATTGTACAATTTTACAAGTTATTACTGCAATTATCGCATAGGGTTGCATATTTTCCATCGCATATGATTATAACATATGTACATAGAGTTGTGTATGGTACACAGGCTGTTACTGGGTGTATTGCATATGATTGCAAATTTTGATTGCATATTATGTATATTTATTAATCGCATAAGAGGGTAATTATTATTTAGGTGTAGTTAATAGTACTAGTATTTAATACGATAACCACAAGATTACATTTGGATAGCGCAGCATTTTTCAATATGTGTAAATATACAAACACAAAAAGTACCTTAAAAATAAAAACACAGTGCTGTTTGAATAGTCATCATGGAAACTGCTCAATCTCATCAAGCCAGACAGAAGGATCACCAACACCAGAAAAAATTGCTCATAGTGTAGTATTTATTAAAATATGTAAAAAACACCACCAAACCATAAACAGCAGGAAATGGTCTTTTGGATTCCACAATTAATGGTGCAAGCAGTCCATATAAAGTGCATAACAAAACATGAGTCACATAAACTTACAAAGTATGCCGCCAAACTGAACTCAGCTTGACATATATGCCAGAGGTCCTGCCGCAATTCTGAACTCAGTTTGGCAGCATACTATGGAAGTTTATGTGCCTCATGTTTTTCCTATGCATTTTATATGGACTGCTTGCACCGTTAGTTGTAGAGTTCAAAACACAATTCCCTGCTATTTGTGGTTTGGTGGTGTTTTTAATTTATTTTTTGTATATTTTAATAAATACTACACTATGAGCAATTTATTTCTGGTGTCTGTGATCCTTCTGTTTGGCTTGATGAGATTGAGCAGTTTCCCTGATGACTTCATCTGTGAGGTTGGAAGATCTACCACATCCATAGGGTATCAGATGTATCTTCATAAGGAAGACCACTGAATACTGAATGTATATTTCTAAAGGTGCTATTGACATGAAATTTTCACCACATGTCAGTAACAACCCATGCAATCCATTCATACAAATAAACCAAAACAAATAAGTTCATAAGTTATGTGTAATAAAATGGAATGACACTGAGAAAAGTATTGAACACACTAATTGAAATGTATTTAATACTTTTTACAAATTTCTTTGTTGGTAATGACTGTTTCAAGACGCCTCCTGTATGGAGAAACTAGTCGCATGCATTGCTCAGGTATGATTTTGGCCCATTCTTCCACACAAACAATCTTCAAATCTTGAAGGTTCCGTGGGCCTCTTCTATGAACTCAGCCATTTAGTTCTCTCCATAGATTTTCTATTGGATTCAAGTCAGGTGATTGGCTGGTAGTGTTGGGGGAACAGTTCAGGCCGAGCAAACGTTCAGCCCGAACATCACCTGTTCGCCCATTCAGCGAACACCCAATTTTGTGGGGCGTGCTGCTCAATGCATTCTAGGGCCCTAATTGGATGAAGCCTTGTACCTGACCGCTGGTCAGGTGCAAGGCTTTGTCAATTAGGCCACAGAGCACTGTCAGAGTCCTGATTGGATAAAGTGATGAAGAAATTGTCTAACCATGGCTCAGTGCTCATGGTCCCACCCCACACTATAAAAGGTTCCTTTCCCTAGGAAGCTTTTGAAGTACGTTGTTGGAGTGGAGATAGAGCAGGGCTCCTTTTTCTACTAGCGAGTTAGTGTTAGTATAGTGTGAGTATAGCGTATCAGTATAGTGTAGTGTGAGTATAGTGTGTCAGTATAGTGTGAGTACAGTATAGTGTAGTGTCAGTGTAGTGTGTTAGGATAGTGCAGTGTTTAATACAGCATTACAAAGCATGTAATGCTGTATACAGTGCCGTATGCCCTTTTTATTTATTTTTTGGGGTTGTTGTATGTTTTTTTTTTTTTTTGTTTGTTTTTTTGTCCCCTGCCTGAACCCTTTTTTTAAATTGTCAGCCACAGTTTTTCTGACTGTGATGCTGGTGTTACACCTTTTTTATTTTTTTATTTTTGTTAATAGTTTTTACATTTCTGTCAGCGTCAGTCCTCAATTTAAAGTGCACCAAACACCACTTTCCATTCAATAAAGTGCATCCTATCACACATTTCCCAGTTTCTTTTAATTTTGGGTAAGGCTCCCCTCTCCATCTGGGAGGCCAACAAAAAGATGCAGACATTTCCATGCCACTATGAGGGGTCAGCGGTCAGCAGCATCTGTGTCCACAGGGTGGTGGACTGGCATACTAAACCATCCTTATCCTCATCATCCTCTATGACCCAAGCTGACACTAGTGTGCAGCCCACCGCAACTGCCAGAGTGGCTTATTCTGCCTCTAGAAGGTTAAGGCACCACCAACACCCAAAGACCAATTTTTCCACAACTGTGTGACAGGGGCATCAAATTTAATTTTTTTACAGCAAGGCCAATTCTTGCTTTTATCAAGAGTAACTCTATAGGGTTACGGTGTGAAGGCACCACCAACACCCAATTTTCTAAACCCGTTACTTCTATCCAAAGTCAGCGAAAGGCACACCAAACTTTATCTAAAAGAAAATTTTAACCTTGGCCTGAGTGTACTATAATGTTGCTTCTTCACATAAGGCTCGCTCACTGTGGTGCAAAACTTTGTTATTTCCATCCAAAGTCTGCCAAAGACAAACCAGAATTTATCCAAAAAATATTGAATCTTGTTCTGAGTGCACTAAATTGTGGCCCCAAGCCGTTGTTTACAAAATAAAGAAAGCTTACAGAGAAAATCAATTTAAATGTCTATTTTTTTCTTTAGAAATTTCAGTTTTGTTGGATGTGAGTATCGAACCTTGAGGTATCTCAGACCATTCTCCTCTGTTAGTTACTTTAACATCAGGGCGTTAGGCGTCTAATATGTCTTGGCGGCTGAATCCCTTTAGGTTGGAATTATTTCCTAAGGAGGACGTCATTCCTAACCGTATCCTGCATTTTTGGTCCCTCAACTTAGGCTCCACTTCCATACAAGTTGTATGGGATGCGCTAAAGGCCTATCTTCAGGGATTGTTAATCCAGAATATAAGCATTATCAAAAGTGCTTCCCGTAGAAAGATGGAGCTGGCGAAGGCTGACACCTCCGCGGCGGAAGCCATATATACTCAAAATCCTTCTCAGGATATCCAGCAGGAATGGCTTTCATCTAAAACTAGGCTGAATGAACTATTGGAATCTAGGGCCAGGAATAAACTCTTTTTTTCAGAAGAGACTTAGCTGGGCGGAGGGAGAAGCAAACGGTAGATTATTGGCTCAGATAGTTAATAATAACAAATTATTTTTGTTAATAGTTTTTACATTTCTGTCAGCGTCAGTCCTCAATTTAAAGTGCACCGAACACCACTTTCCATTCAATAAAGTGCATCCTATCACGCATTTCCCAGTTTCTTTTAATTTTGGGTAAGGCTCCCCTCTCCATCTGGGAGGCCAACAAAAAGATGCAGACATTCCCATGCCACTATGAGGGGGTCAGCGGTCAGCAGCATCTGTGTCCACAGGGTGGTGGACTGGCATACTAAACCATCCTCATCCTCATCATCCTCTATGACCCAAGCTGACACTAGTGTGCAGCCCACCACAACTGCCAGAGTGGCTTATTCTGCCTCTAGAAGGTTAAGGCACCACCAACACCCAAATACCAATTTTTCCACAACTGTGTGACAGGGGCATCAAATTTAATTTTTTTACAGCAAGGCCAATTCTTGCTTTTATCAAGAGTAACTCTACAGGGTTACGGTGTGAAGGCACCACCAACACCCAATTTTCTAAACCCGTTACTTCTATCCAAAGTCAGCGAAAGGCACACCAAACTTTACCTAAAAGAAAATTTTAACCTTGGCCTGAGTGTACTATAATGTTGCTTCTTCACATAAGGCTCGCTCACTGTGGTGCAAAACTTTGTTATTTCCATCCAAAGTCTGCCAAAGACAAACCAGAATTTATCCAAAAAATATTGAATCTTGTTCTGAGTGCACTAAATTGTGGCCCCAAGCCGTTGTTTACAAAATAAAGAAAGCTTACAGAGAAAATCAATTTAAATGTCTATTTTTTTCTTTAGAAATTTCAGTTTTGTTGGATGTGAGTATCGAACCTTGAGGTATCTCAGACCATTCTCCTCTGTTAGTTACTTTAACATCAGGGCGTCAGGCGTCTAATATGTCTTGGCGGCTGAATCCCTTTTGGTTGGAATTATTTCCTAAGGAGGACGTCATTCCTAACCGTATCCTGCATTTTTGGTCCCTCAACTTAGGCTCCACTTCCATACAAGTTGTATGGGATGCGCTAAAGGCCTATCTTCGGGGATTGTTAATCCCGAATATAAGCATTATCAAAAGTGCTTCCCGTAGAAAGATGGAGCTGGCGAAGGCTGACACCTCCGCGGCGGAAGCCATATATACTCAAAATCCTTCTCCGGATATCCAGCAGGAATGGCTTTCATCTAAAACTAGGCTGAACGAACTATTGGGATCTAGGGCCAGGAATAAACTCTTTTTTTCAGAAGAGACTTAGCTGGGCGGAGGGAGAAGCAAACGGTAGATTATTGGCTCAGATAGTAAGGTCGCAATCTGATCCTACACATGTTTCAGCTTTAATGAATGTAGAGGGGAAGGTTTGTAACCAGACTAGTTCAATTATATCTATCTTTAAGTCCTATTATCAAGATTTATATACTTCCAGGGCAGATTCTACCCTTACAGAGCTATCTAGTTACATGACCAGTATTGATCTCCCGGCTATTTTTAATAGAAGAGAGAGAAATTCTCAATTCCCCACTTCAATGGAAGTAGAAAATGCAGTGGCTAGTTTTCCCAATGCCAAGGCCCCAGGGACCGATGGTCTCCCTATTGAGACCTATAAAACATATAATAAAGAATTGCTTCCCGCTCTTCTTAGCACACTAAATGAGGCTTTTCATATGGGTCAGCTCCCAGACTCTATGGGACAATCCATAATAGTAGTCATACCCAAAAAGAATAAAAATTTGCTACACCCTGAATCTTATAGACCAATTTCTCTATTATCTACAGATGTTAAAATTCTTGCAAAGATACTTGCAACTAGACTAAATAAGGTTATTAACAGTATTATTCATACAGATCAGGTAGGATTTATGTCCAACAAATCAACTGCATTTAAAATCAGACATGCATATTTAAATATGCAGGTTCCGGCCTTGGGCCATTAAAACCACGCTCTCTTAGCACTAGACGCAATCAAGGCCTTTGATTGTGTCAAATGGCCATATCTTTGGGCCATTCTTGAAAAATTCGGGCTTGGCTCTGGTTTTTGTAAGTGGGTCCGGTTGTTATACACTGCTCCGGAGGCATCGGTTAGGATGAATGGCTTTCAATCTCCTAGTTTCAGACTTTTTCGGGGCACTAGGCAGGGGTGTCCGTTATCTCCCCTGCTTTTTGCCCTGGCCATAGAGCCTTTGGCATGTCTTATACGGGCCTCTCCTGATGTTACTGGTCTGATTAGGGGAGACGTGGAAGAAAAGATATCACTATATGCGGATGATCTTCTCTTTTTCATGTCTGTTTATCCCTGCCGGTAGTAATGGAACACGTTAAGGAGTTTGGAAGGTTTTCCGGTCTAGGTATAAACTGGAAGAAATCCATGTTGATCCCTTTAGACCCTCTTCTGGATCCACTACCACCTATACTTTCTCATTTTAAGGTTGTATTATCTAAAAAATACTTGGGTATAACTATGTCGGACTCCCCACAGTCATATATTGTAGATAATATATTTCCATTACTTATTAGATTTCAAAATCAGAGTAAAACCTGGACTAAGCTTCCTTTATCGCTAATAGCTCATATCAATTTAATAAAAATGATATGGATGCATCAGCTTCTCTATTTTCTACATAATGCCCCGATTTGGATACTTATCTGGATCTTTATTAAGATAAACACTATATTTGAGTGATTAATATGGCGGAACAAAACCCTAGTATCAAACTGGAGAATTTACATCATCCCACAAATGCCGGTGGCCTGGCAGTTCCTAATCCAAGGCTATATTTTTTTGCCTCCCAATTACAGCATTTTGCCGGATGGGAGTCTGAACAGATATCCTTTCCTGCTCGACGATTATTTTCGTTTGCATTTAAGAGTCGGTCTCCACTCATTGTTCTCAATGGTGCAAGAGGGGGTGTTTCCCTTGCTGATATGCCTACTTGTATGTTAATCTGTAAAGTATGGGATACAATTAAAAAAATGTTGGGTGTCTCATATCCCACTAGATACACTCTCATATGGGAAAATGATAGACTTACTTAAATTTAGGCTCTTAGAGGCTTTCAGAGATGGGCAAAACTAGGAATAACTACTTTAGCTCAGCTATATCAAAATGGTATACTTAAATCCTTTGAAGATCTGAGGGGAGAGTTCTCTGTAGAATCCAAATGGTTTTACCAATTCCTTTAATTAAGACACGCTCTACATGCCCAGTTTTCTTCTGCTAAGATATTTTCCCCCTCCATCCCTGTCTTAGATAAAATAGTACAGGTAGGGTCAACAAAGGGTCTTGCCTCGGTTACTTATAGGGTACTGTCAGATGGGTTTCTATTGAACTTCCCCATCCGTTCTCGGGCTGGCTGGGAGAAAGATATTGGTCCCATCTCTGAGGAGATTTGGGACGATGTCCTCCGGTCTCCGTCCAGGGTGTCTCTTTCTCCATCACACAGACTGAACCAGTTTTTTATTCTCCATAGGGTCTATAGAACTCCGCAGTTTCTCTGTGCAATTGGACTGAAATCTGAGCCAGACTGTGCTAGGCAGTAACACAGGCACATTAATACATCTTTTGTGGCAATGTCCAAAACTTCAAAGATACTGGGTGAAGTTGATTGGTATCTTAAATGGGGTATTGGATATTAATATTTCGGTTGAACCGCTTATATGTTTATTGGGTTACTCTGACACCTCTATCTATACCTCCCCTATTGGTAATACTATAAGGCGTGTACTTTTTGTTGCTCGTAGACATCTCCACATCCACCGACTGTGTCCGATTGGATTGTAGATCTCAATAGGATCATTCTTTTTGAAAAGCATACATATTCCCAAAGGAACTCCCTGAATAAGTTTGATGTTATCTGGTCTAGATGGCTTCAATCTGTGACTTAGGTATCATGTCAACCAATGTGTACTGTGTACTTTGTAATGGTGGATATTGTTATTCCTTTTTTTTTGTGTGTCATATATACTCTGAGTGAGGGGGGGAGGTTGGCGGGGCTTGTTGAAGGGAAGTGGTTTGGGGTTTATATTATTTTTATTTTTTTTTCTGGGGGGGTTTTGGTTTGGTGTGATTTCTATTTTTGTGGTTTTGTCTGTATTATTTTGTTTTCATATAAAATAATAAAAAGGATTTGATTAAAAAAAAAAAGAAGTTTCAGTTTTTCTGCAGCAGGTTCTATACACAGTGCGGATGTGCCACTTTATAGTCAGACTAAGGAGACCCACCAGGCACTATAATTAAAGGAATTTTTATTGTTTCACTTTAAACATCATTAAAATCCCTGCTCCTTTAAAAACAATCTTTAAAAAAAAAAAGTTTGCATTGATACATGTCCCCCAGGGTAGTACCCGGCCCCCCATACCATTCTAATATCAATAACTTGCATATAAGCCTTCAAAATGGGGAATTTCAATTATTCAAGTTCGGGTCCCTTAGACTTTAGTAGGGTTTGCGGATCGCGGTTCGGGTCCGAACTTTTGCAATATTTGGCCCGTCTCTATTGGCTGGGCCATTCTAGCAGCTTTATTTTATTTCTTTAACAACCAATTGAGAATGTCCTTGGCTTTGTGTTTGGGATTATTGTCTTGCTGAAATGTTCACCCCGTTTAATCTTCATCACCCTGGTAGATGGCTGCAGATTTTTATCAAAAATTTAATTTTTTCATTTATTCTTTCTTCAATGAAAACAAGTTTGCCAGTACTGTATGCTGAAAAACAGCCCCACACCATGATGTTCCCACCTCCAAACTTCACTGTTGGTATGGTGTTTTTGGGGTGATGCGCAGTGCCATTTGACCTCTAAACATGGTGTGTATTATGGCATCCAAAGAGTTCAATTTTGGTCTCATCTTTTGGTCTCATCTGACAAGACTATATTCTCCCAGTATTTCACAGACGTGTCTAAATGTTGTGCAGCAAACTCTAAATGAGCTTCAACATGCTTTTTCTTCAGCAATTGAATCTTGCATGGTGAGCATGCATACAGGCCATGGCAGTTGAGTGCATTACTTATTGTTTTCTTTGAAACAATACCTTCTAATTCCAGGTCTTGGACAACTCTTCCAAAAATTCTTTTCACTCCTCTGTCAGAAATCGTGTAAGAGCACCTTGTCGTGGCTGGTTTATGGTGAAATTATGTTCTTTCCACTTCGCGCCCCGTACCGCCGGGAGTAGTGCACTACGTGAGTAGTGCCCGCGGTGTGCAAACCACACATGTGAGGTATCATCGCGGTCATTAGAGTGAGAGTAATTCTAGCCCTAGACCTCCTCTGTAACTCAAAACATGCAACCTGGAGAATTTTTTAAATGTCGCATATGGAGATTTTTAAGGGTAAAAGTTTGTTGCCATTCCACGAGTGGGTGCAATTTTGAAGCGTGACATGTTGGTATCAATTTACTCGTTGTAACATCATCTTTCACAATATAAAAAAATTGGGCTAATCTTACAGTTGTCTTATTTTTTAATTCAAAAAAGTGTATTTTTTCCACAAAAAGTGCGCTTGTAAGACCGCTGCGCAAATACGGTGTGACAAAAAGTATTGCAACAACTGACACTTTAATCTCTAGGGTGTTAGAAAAAATATATAACGTTTGGGGTTCTAAGTCATTTTCTAGCAGAAAAAAAAATTACTTACTTACTACAGCACTGCTCCTGTGTGTACACTGTTGGCGTGTGAGGAGATCCCAGTTGTTAGCTATATGCAACTGACCTTATCATATGCAATTTATTCTGCTGAAAAGTTCTCTGAGGGGATCCTAAAAAGGAGTCAAGAGTGAGAGCGCCGATGGAATGCGGGTTACAGGAGGAGACAGGCTATGTGGACTGTGGAGAGGAGACTATGGAATACAACCGGAGCTGTCTGACTGAGCCCTGCACGGTGCACCTGAGAGGAGCTTGTTGCAGGCACTCTTCACCATTTCTGCAAGCTTTAGTTAAAGTGGAACTAAAGTCACGTCATACTGCAGCAGGAGTTACATCATCCAATGTATGGCCAATGTAGTTGGCTGAAGAACAACACACAGCAGAAGATTCCAGCGAAGGACAGGATCATTGAAGCAAAGGAACAATCAAAATCTGTCAGATTGTGAGGACATCTCCTGTGCACAGCCCTTTTCGGAAGACCCCACGGACTTTCAATCAGATTCAGGTCTTGGCTTTGGCCGGGCCATTCCAAAGCTTTAATCTTCTTCTGGTGAAGCCATTCCGTTGTTGATTTGGATGTATGCTTTGGGTCTTCAAAACCAGTTCCATAGCTATTCCAAATGTCCGGAAAGTGTCTTGTCTTTCTCTTTTGAGCCCCGCTGCCTAAAACGGGAATGACGGATGTGGATTGGCTGTGCTCCATTTTAGTTGACCCTTATGGGAATGCTTATGCGACCCTCTATAATCAAAGGGTCCCTGCTAAAAGGTGAGAGGCCATCCTTTACACTGGTGGAGGGTTCACTGAAAGTCACTGATGTCAGCATAAGGCCACACCGCACCTGAGTGATTGGATTCACTGAATGCTTTATGAACTATCTGTGTTGCTTTTTTAGCGCTGCACCATCTGTATAGTTTTAAAAATAGGCCCGGTCCTTAAGTGGTTAATACACATAACTTAATTTCCAAACTTATTTGTTTTGGTTTCTGTATGGATTTCATAGGTTGTTACAAACATTTGGTGAAAATTTCATGGCAATAGCACCTTTAGCAGTATATTTACCTAGAAAAATTGTCACGTGTTCAATAGTTATTTTATCCGCTATATATACAAATATATGTGTCAACATATTTTTTTGTTTTAGACCTGGAAATGTACAGGAATAGGACTGTTTAATTGTCTATATTTAACTTATGATGAAGTTAACAGAGATTCACGATTGGACTACATATAAAGATAACTTCGGATATGAATCAATCATTTAGTCCAATCATCTATAGTCTATTATCACTGTTGATCTTTTGATACGTTTTTTGTGACGAGGACACTCAATCATGGATACATATACATTTTAATGTGTTTTTTAATGTACGAGAAATAAAAAATTCAGGATTTTAACTGTTTTACATTATTGTTTGCCGTTTCTCAAAAAATCCCTTAGGCATTAGCTATTTGGTATTTGTCATAAAAACACCACTCTTCTAATCCTTTGTGGCACCCCTTTCTCTGAAGAAAGGGAAGCCACAAAAGAAACCTTACTTATTACTGTGTCATGGAAGGTATACAGAATCTCCACCACAGATTTGTATATTAACTGATTTTGTTTTCTAATTTTCACAAATTACATTTTGTTATGTATTGCACTGCCTTATAAGAAATTTCTGCATACAAAGCCAGTCTATGCTGCAGATGTTTTCTAATAATTGCTAAAACCTAATGCTTTAAGTCCATTTTGTAATCTTAACTAGGCTTCTACTGCATCATCATCAGTTTTAAATTATTTCATTTAAAAAAAAATCAGACATATGCCTTATATTACTTACACTGCATTTAATTACAACTCTCTGTCAATCCATAATCAGTCCTCTTTTTAAACATTATGCCACTGCATATTCCTCTAAGATGAAGAAGGAAAAGCTTCAGAACAGGTGCATAAAGGGCTGATTACTATGGGCCTAATTCAGTAATGAGTTCTATAAAAGTTGCAATTTGCATAAAGTATCCCATCTGACTGGCACTCAAGGATAAAATCTGTCTTAGAGGAGCCTTGAAGTATGCCATACAACTAGACTATAGAAAGAACGCTGTAAAATGTTTCAGGGGATATCATTATTTCATCAGACACTTAGTGAAATCTAGACATAGCTCATCATCAGAGTTCATTAGGATCTACAGTGGTGCTGTAAGTTCAGAAAAATACTAGACAGGCAAATAGATATTCTCTCTTTTAAGATAGATGTCAAATCCAATGTACACTGTTAACATGGAATGGACATGGTCTATAAAAAAACCTGTTGTAAATATGGCTAATTAAAAGCAAAAAACTAAAATTGCAAAATAAAAGTTATTTAACCAGTTGCCGACCAGCCGCTCTCCCCACGATGATTGTTTTCATTTCAGAACCGATCAGTCTACAGGCCCAGGCCAATGATTTCTGGCCTGGACTTGCTGATCGGTTCTGGCAAATGGCAGAGAAAGTGATGTCATCTCCCCTTGTGGAGTGCTTTCAGTTCCAGTGTGAGAGGAGAAGACACAGAAGACACCCACAGTGAGTACACCAAGCACTACACTGACACCAGTACACGTAGGCACACTTATAACACCCTGATCACCCCCTGATTGTCCCCCAGTTAACACTTTCACTCCCGGTCACAGTGTCACCAAGTGCAGTTTTCAGATTTTTCACTGATCACTGCATTGGTGTCACTTGTTATAGTTAGCGGTAGTTAGTAGTAGGCCCAGGTAGGTTTAGGGTACCCCCCATATAGCCATATATATAATAAAGGTATAACCCCTTGATCACCCCCAATTAACCCTATTACTCCCTATCACAGTGGCATTAGTATAGTGTACAGATCTTTTTTCTGATCACTGTATTCGTGTCACTTGTGACACTAAACAACATTAGGGCAGTTAGTGGTAGTCCCAGATAAGTTTAGAGTACCCGCCATATAGTCCCGAATAAAGGTTTAACCCCTTGATCACCCCCAGTTAACCCTTTCATTCCCTATCACTATGTCATTAGTATAGTGTACAGATCACTTTTCTGAGCACTGTATTAGTTTCACAGGTGACATCATGTGGGTGTTAGCATCAATTAGTGTCAGCGTCAATCCCAGACAGCGTCAGATTTTAACCCTTTGATTTCCAGTAGCACTAACACACATGCATACACCATAAACCTCCATTCTTAGTATAGTGTCTGAACAGATCAATACCTTTGATCTGATCAGATCTATACTAACGCCCCCAGAAGTATAGTGTTCCCAAAAACACGGCGTTAGCAGGATCAGCCCAGACACCTGCCAGCACCTGCGTTTAGCCCCTCTGCCCAGCCCACCCAAGTGCAGAATCAGTAGATCACTGTCACTTCCAAAACACAGCAACAAAACTGCAGCATTAGCAGAGTCATGCCTGATCCCTGCTAGCACTAACATGGTAATTTTTCTGTAGCCATTTAAGCAGTCGCTGACAACCAGGTGCTCTTTTACCTGTGAGTCGCACTAGCTGTGCCTGTAAATTTAGTGGCCAAAATGTCTAAACAGCGGTACACAAGTGAAGAGGCCTATGTGATACTGAGCATAACAGATGAGAGTGAAGAGGAAGCCTCACTGTCAGAATCAGGCTCAGTATAGGAATCTGTAGAGAGCAGCAGCAGCACCCTAATAGATAGCTCTGATGACGGAGTAGTGGTCCCTGCTAAGGTCAGGCGTACCCGACCCCGTTCTTCTGTTGTTGAGGTGTAAGAACCACAGGGCTTTCATATGGAGCAGAGAGCCAGTACTATTGCCGCTCATCCTTTTGGTGAACTGGCAAGCACCAGCAGCCTAATACATCCTGGTCATAGACAAACCAGTGCTGCAGTAACACTTGGTGATGTGGCGAGTCCCATAAGTGCATTTTAAGCAGGTGCGGTGGCTAGCACAAATAGTGCCCTGCATCCAACAAGGATTCAAACACAGGCCCATAGTGCCCATAGTGCCCTTCCTGATGTATTTGATTGGCAGCCCACCACTTCTGCAGTGCCCGTACTTTGCCCATTCACTGGCCAACCCAGAATTCAGGTGGGAACAGCGGATTTTACTTTCCTTTACTTTCACGAGCTGTTTTTCAAGGAATATCTGTACAGATCTATTGTGGCATACAAACAACAGGGTAATACGGCGCACCCTGGATATGGCTATATATTACTAATATAAAGGTATGGGGTGAAGAAATGCACTGGGCAGTAAAATAGGGCAATTAAAACAAGTCCACATAAATATGTCCATGTGAGGAGAATAATATGCTGTTCTTGGAAGGCGGCCAGTTCAGAAGTTAGAAGAGACTCGAACATAGGGAAGACAAAGAACAGCGCCCTCTAAATGCAGCAAGTTAATTAATTTAATGGTTAAAAATAAGCATAGAGACACTCACAAACGAGCAACATTTTCCAGCATGGGTATATAGTATGCGTGTTCATCCACGCTGTTCCGAGGTGATGCCTGGCGTCACTGGCTGATGATGGTGATCAGTTATCCGGCAATGATCCAGCTGCACTGGATAGCTGGAGAGAGAATCGGCGGTGCTCTGTGACAATGTTACTTCCGGGGACAGGGTCAGCGGGTGGTGCATTGTGTTCAGAGCATGCATGTTCCTTCCTCAGGCTTTGCTGGTGGCCATCTTATACCTCATAAACTCATAGGTTTGATATATCTTACATGAAGGGGTACTGAGCGGCTTGCACGACTAGTTTCCATAGCAACCAAAACACAACATAATGATGTGGCAAACTACCATGATATCTACTCAAATAACATATAGGGCTACTTTAAAGCTACAATACTTACACCAGACAACCAGTAGAATCATGATTGTCTGACATTTGTGTATATGAAAAAATAATAATAATAATAATGATGATTTAAAATTGGTTAAAAATCTCAATAATCTACTATATTGTATTGTATTATAAGCCAGTGTATACACTGGCATATGTGTATATACAGTGGGGACGGAAAGCATTCAGACCCCCTTAAATTTTTCACTCTTTGTTATATTGCAGCCACTTGCTAAAATCATTTAAGTTAATTTTTTTTCCTCATTAATGTACACACAGCACCCCAAGGCTCTTCACCCCGATAGCTCAGTCTGGCCAGGCGGCCAGCTCTAGGAAGGGTTCTGGTCATCCCAAACGTCTTTCATTTAGAAAATATGGAGGCCACTGTGCTCTTAGGAACCTTAAGTGCAGCAGAAATTTTTTTGTGACCTTGGCCACATCTGTGCCTTGCCACAATTCTGTCTCTTCAGGCAGTTCCTTTGATCTCATGATTCTCATTTGCTCTGACATGCACTGTGAGCTGTAAGGTCTTATATAGACAGGTGTGTGGCTTTCCTAATTAAGTCCAATCAGTATAATCAAACACAGCTGGACTCAAATGAAGGTGTAGAACCATCTCAAGGATGATCATAAGAAATGGACAGCACCTGAGTTAAATATATGAGTGTCACAGCAAAGGCTCTGAATACTTAGGACCATGTGATATTTCAGTTTTTCTTTTTTATTAAATTTGCAAAAATGTCAACAATTCTGTGTTTTTCTGTCAATATGGGGTGCTGTGTGTACATTAATGAGGAAAAAAATGAACTTAAATGATTTTAGCAAATGGCTGCAATATAACAAAAAGTGAAAAATTTAAGGGGGTCTGAATACTTTCCGTCCCTACTGTGTGTATATATATATATATATATATATATATATATATATATATATATATATATATAAAATGTTGTTTATACTCAGAATGGTAAGTAATATTATTAATTATTTAACTAGCTCCGTAAAATATAGATAAACCAAACTAAACTACCCAGTATGTAACAGTTCTAAAATTTCTAAAAACATCTCCACGTATAAACTAAAGTTAAAATTAATTAATTTGAATAAAATTAATTAAGATAAATTAGAATGTGATAGTTGAACTAGGGGAAACGAGGGGGAGGATATAGTAACAGCATACAGGTCATAGAGTGGTATTTGGTATCATAATTATAAGGGGATAGGGAATTAATTAAAAGAGATGGAATTATAACAAAATATTAATTTCAATGCCCTCGTTTAGGCCTCTGGGTGATAAACTATCTAAAGTATAGATCCAATAATTTTCTATCTCACATAACCGTTTATAGCTTTCAGTGGTGGGAAATGTGTACGGAATGGCTTTTATAACCCAAACTCATAATCCTGAAGATGACAGATAATGTACTGTTTCACTTTACAGGAAAATTCTTTCTGCCTATGTGTCACATGTGCACATGTGAGACATAACTTTTTTTACATTGGTACATTCCTTTAATTTTAAAAAAGGTTAAGGGGCACTAACACTGGGACGTGATGCTTTTATTTTGCTTGGGGCTATTCATGCTTTTATATTTTTTGTTCGTCTATATGTGACTAGAGGTCTGTCCAATAATTTTCTATCTCACCTAACCGTTTATAGGTTTCAGTGGTGGGAAATGTGTTCGGGAATGGCTTTTATAACCCAAACTCATAATCCTGAAGATGACTGTTTATGGAATTCTTTAAAATGTCACAGAACACTGTGTTTGTCTATGCCCTTTTCAACAAGATTCCGGTGCTCACCAAAACGTTTCTGAAGTGGACGTATGGTGTGACCTACATAAAGCAGGCCGCATGGGCAAGTCAAGCAATATACTACATATTCAGAGGAACAAGTGAAAAAAACTGTGATAATGTACTGTTTCTCTTTACAGGAAAATTCTTTCTGCCTATGTGTCACATGTGCACATGTGAGACATAATGTTTTTTTACATTGGTACATTCCTTTAATTTTAAAAAAGGTTAAGGGGGCACTAACACTGGGACGTGATGCTTTTATTTTGCTTGGGGCTATTCATGCTTTTATATTTTTTGTTCGTCTATATGTGACTAGAGGTCTGTCACTTAATGTAGATTTTAGATGGTGATATTCCCTCAAAATATACCAATGTACAATATCTTTTTCATCTTCCTGAATCTGTTTTGAAATTGTGTAAAGAATCGAACAGGTTGGGGAATATGAACTGGTTTGGCATCTCTCTCAATCCTAACATTTTTATGGGGATACTGTAATGTTGAAACGCTTCTTCAACAGTATCTTCAGAGTAACCTTTTTCTTTAAATTTAGTTTTAAGTAGGTGACCATAAATGTTGTAGTCCTGTACTCGGGTGCAGTTGAGTTTGAGGCAGCAAAATTGACTTCTGGGAATGTTGTTTATCCATCGCTAATGATGACAACTCTTAAAATGTAAATAAGAGTTGCCTGAAGTGGGTTTGATGTAGTTCGGTGCGCAAATGGTATTATTGTGATGGAATAGTTCCAGATCCAAAAAGGCAAGCTTATTGCTGTCATATACTGAGGTGAATGATAGACCCATGATGTTAGTGTTGCAGTGCTGTACAAATGCAAGGATAGAGAATTCTGGACTGTCCCCGACCACGTCATCAATGTAAGGTTTGTAAAAAACTATGTGAGATGCATATGGGTTATTTTGCCGAATATGGTGATGTTCCCAATAACCCATAGTGAGATTTGCACATCTGGGGGCAAAATTTGTCCCCGTAACTGTGCCTTGGGTCTGGATATACAAATCACCATTAGATTTAAAGTAATTATGTGTGACACAGTATTCCAACAGAAAGTGTACCTGACGTGGATTGAGTAGTGGATCCTCGTTAAGAAAATACTGTATGGCCTGTAGTCCAATGTTATGTGGAATGGAGGTATACAGGGATACTCCATCTAATGAGAGCAAGAGATACATGGGATCCCATGAGTAATGTTGTAGCATATTGAGTAGGTGAATACTGTCTTTGATATATGAGGGGAGATTTTGTACTATAGGTTGCAGGAAGTGGTCTATGTATATGGGAAAAATAGCTCATAACACTTTTCATAGCCGTAACTTTAGGTCTTCTGGGGGGGATGAACTGGGTCCTTATGAATTTTGGGAGGTGATAGAACAAGGGGCTTTTATGAAAATCATGTTTGAGGAATGCAGCTTTGGATGCTGTGACAATACTCTCCACTGCGGCTCTATTAACTAATTTATGAGCTTCAATGGAAAACTTGGTAATGGATCTCTAGGAAGTTTACAGTATGTTGAATCGTCAGATAAAAGCCTGGCTAGTCTGAGCGATTTTGAATCGCAATCCCTCCCCCTTTATCTGCTAACCTTATGATAAGTTGTTGATTATCAGTGAGCTGTTTTAGGGCCGTGCATTCGGCAGCAGTCAAATTTGATTATGAATGTGTGTGTGTGTGTGTGTGTGTGGTGGACTGTTGACACATACGAAGAATATCAACATATCAGCATAGACTACCTAATAGAAGCTTTGGACATTAGGGATGGGTGAACAGTTCGGCCCGAGCATAAGTTCAGGTCGAACTTTTGCTGTTTGGACGTCCAACCCCCCGAACCGACCACAATGCATTGCAGCGCTGAACAGTGCATTGCAAGCCCTGATTGGCTGAAGCAGTGAAAGCTTCAGCCAATCAGGGCACAGAGCACTGTCAGAGTCATGTTTGGACACTGTCATCATGACTTTATCCAATCATTGCTCATTCTCACCCCACAGTATAAAAGTATTCTTTCAATGGCAGCCATTTTCAGTGTGATTTTGACATGGAGAGAGATAGAACAGGGCTCTGTTCAGTGCTATTAGTTAGTGTGCTATACTGTGCTATTTTGCTTCAATTGTCAGTGTAGAATATTAGTTTAGTATCAGTCTAGGGAGAGTGTGAGTGTAGTGAGGAGAACCATCATTCAGCTTTGCATAGTGTGCAGCTAGAGTAGGGACAGCTCAGATAGTTTCAGTGTAGTGTAGTGAGACCGTGTCAGTAATCTTTACATTAGTGTATAGCTAGAGTAGGGGCAGTTCAGATAGCGTCAGTGTAGTGATGGTTGAGCACCATCTATTTGATTGCGCTACTGCCACTTTAACGCCATTTACTTCTGTGTGCATTACTACCAGATTAATGCCATATAGTTTTGTGTGTGGTACTGCCAGTTTAAAGCCATATAGTTCTGTGTGCGTTACTGCCAGTTTAACACCATATAGTTCTGTGTGTGTTACTAGCAGTTTAACGCCATATAGTTTTGTGTGTTACTGTCAGTTTAATGCCATTTACTTTTGTGTGCATTACTGCCAGTTTAATGCAATACAGTTTTGTGCGTCACTGTAAGTTTGGCGCATTATATTGCAGTATATTATAGTGTACTGTATCCGTGGAGTGTGTCTGTGTAGTGTGAATACTCAAATTAAAGTGCACCAAACACCTCTTTATATTGATTAAAGTGCATCTACATACAGATTTCAACTTCTTATTTACATTTACTTATAAGCACCGCCCACTCCCTCCCAATAATGTCTGAGAGGACAACAAGGAGAGGCAGACATTCCCTTGGCACTGTAAGGTGGCCGCAACAAATGTGTCCACAGGCAAAGGTAGACGTGGTTGTCAGTCCTCAGGCAGGGCATCATTTGCTCTGTTTAGTGAGTTTGCCCATGCTATACAGCCACAGCATGCAGAGGAGGTGGTGGACTGGTTTACTAAACCTTCCTCATCCTCTGTCACGCAAGCAGAGACAAGTGTGCAGTCCCCTGTAGTTGCCAGAGTGGATAAACCTGCCTCCTTGTCCACATCTAATCCTGCCATAGCCCCAACATCAGCCATTGATTATTCAGATGAGTTATTTGACCACAGCGTCAGCCACTTGATCCTTGATGATGCCAAGCCATTACTGGATTCAGATGTTGGCTCTGAGGTTGAGGATGACAGGAACATGAGTCTAGAGAGAGGGAGGAACACTGGTAGACAAATTGGCATTCATGTTCCCCAAGCCACAGCGTATTGCCAAGTTGTCTCCAGTGGTAATGATGAAGATGGAGGAGATGGAGATGATGATGTAGATGAGGTCACTGATGCAACTTGGGTGCCAGATAGAGGAGAGGAGGAAACTGAAGGTGAGGCGGCACAACCCCAAGGAGGCGGCTGACATCAGCAAATAGTAGAGAGCAGCCACCCTATTCCATCACATTCTGCAGCTGTTATCTCCCGGCCCACTCCCCAAACCTCAGCTATCTGGGCCTTTTTCAGAACATCTGCAGCAGATTGCACTGTTGCTTTCTGCAAACTGTGTCTCAGGCACATCAAACATGGCAAAAACACCAACCATTTGTGTACCACTTGCTTAACAAGGCATTTAACATCCAACCACTCAGCCCGTTGGCAAGAGCACCTAAAAGCCACAGGGGCACAAATCTGTCCCTCCTCCTCCTCCTTACCCACTTCACTCTGCACTAGCTATACTGAGTCATTACCTCTCAGCAGCCTCCACTGACAGGGATGATGGTATAACACAGGGTGTCCCAGGTCCTAGCAGCACACCACCAGCTGTAGACTGTAGTCGGAAAATATCTCTGCCCCATCTGCTGCAGCAGGAAAAAAAATACAGTCCCTACCACCCACATGCTCAGCGTCTAAATGCAAGCTTGTCAAAGCTGTTGGCTCTCCAACTTCTGCCTTTCAGCCTGGTGAATTCTGCCCCCTTCTGTGAATTAGTACAATGTGCTGTACCACAATGTCAGGTTCCCAGTGGCTACTACTTTTCACGTAAGGCCGTTCTATCTCTCTACCATCACGTGGAAGGGAATGTTTTGGCATCGTTGGACAAGGCAGTCAGCCATAAAATCCACCTTACTCCTGACACGTGGTCCAGCAAGCATGGACAGGGGTGATATATTTTGTTAACAGCACACTGGGTAACGCTGCTTGCAACTCGAAAGGATGCAGGACAGGGCTCGGTGCTGCAGCTTATTGTGCCTCCAGGTCTCCATACAGCTGGCGGTGATGATGCCAGACCTGTGAGCTCTACCCCCTCCTCCTCCTCTGCCACCTCCATGTCCTCCTCTGCAGAATTGCCCTATGAACATCAGGTACCCCCTAAGCGTTCAAAGGGCTATTCCCAGAGTCAGGCTAAAAGGTGCCATGCAGTGCTTCAGCTGGTGTGTTTAGGGGACAGGAGCCACACCAGAGAAAAGATTCTTGCAGCTCTGCAGGGACAGGCCCAGCGTTGGTTCACACCTCGCCAGCTGGAACCAGAAATGGTGGTGTGTGATAATGGCCCCAAACCTCCAATCCACTCTTAGACAGGGAAAGTTCACACATGTGCCATGCCTGGCACATGTCCTCAATTTGGTGGTCCAGCATTTCCTAAATATGTACCCAGGGTTGCAAGATGTGCTAAAGCTGGCCAGAAGAGTCTGTAGCCATTTCAGGCGGTCATATACAGCCAGTGCTCGGTTGGCTGAAATTCAGGGGGAAATCCACCTGCCCATAAACCGCCTGATTTGTGACATGCCCACCACTTTGTCAATGTTGCAGTGGCTATACATGCAGCAGAGGGCCGTCAATGAGTACCTGTGCAAATACAGCATGACGACAGGCTCAGGCCACCTCAGCTTTTTTTCATCACGCCAAAGGCTGATCATTAAGGATGCATGCAATGTAATGTCACCATTTGAGGAGGCCACAAGGATGGTGAGCCACGACAGTGCATGCATCACTGACACAATCCCTGTTGTGTTCCTGCTGGAGCAGACTCTTCATGGCATTATGGACAGAGCACTGGAGGCAGAGAAGCAGGAGGAAGAGGAGGACTTCCTTTTCTCTCAAGGCCCACTTTATCCAGACACCATCATTCCTATGTCACAGAACACACAGGAGGAGAGAGGGGAGGAGGATGAGAAGGAGGATTATGGCACTTTCATAGGCTTTGAAGAAGAGGAAGACATGCATCAATCTGTAAGTGATGGCTTTCCAACCCCAGAACCCTTGGGAGTAGTACGTGGCTGGGAGGAGGAAGTTCCAGATGCTGTCACCCTGATTGACCCGAGGAGTTTGCTTCTCAGGCCTCGGCAAATTTGAGGCGCATGGGCAACCTCATGCTTCAAAGCCTGTAAAAGGACCCAAGAATACGTGGCATAAAGGAGGATGATTACTGGTCGGCAACCCTCCTTGACCACCGTTATAAGGGGAAGGTCTCAGAACTCATCCCGTCCCCACAGAGAGTGCAGAAGATAAAATCTCTTGAGGACACATTAAAGAGGATTTTATTGAACGTTTTTCCTGACTCCAGTAGGTTACAGTGTCATGGAAAATGTCATTTTTAGTCTTCTGTTGATCAAAAGAGAAGCATTGGAGAAGGTGTCCGCCTAAGTGAGGCATTTTGGAATTTTTTTAGTCCTCGCTGCCCAGGGCGGTCAGCTTCCACATACCATTGGCAGCGTGTGAATCACATGGTGGACGATTACCTCGGGGCCAAAACAGAGATGGAAAGCTTTCCAGCTGACAATCCACTGACTTACTGGGTAATGAAAATAGACCACTGGCCAGAACTTGCCCAGTATGCTATTGAGTTGTTTGGCTGCCCTGCATCCAGTGTGCTTTCAGAACGGGCATTCAGTGCTGCAGGAGGTTTCGTTACTGATCATAGAATGCATCTGTCCACAGACTTTGTGTACCGTTTGACTTTTATAAAAAACAAATCAGTCCTGGATTGCCAGCTATGAAGCCCCTGATGCCAATGTCAATGATTAACTCTTTTTTGGGAGGTGGAATCTCTGCAGGACTTCGAGGCTGCCTAGCTTTGAGGGTGTTCAATCATTTGATCTGGAAGAAGGGTTTTGGTATAGGTTTCATGGGCACAATTAACACTCAAAAAACAATTTTTCAGCACCTGTTTGACAGGTGCATATCATTGCAATTTTTTACAGCAAGGCCAATTCTTGCTTTCATCAGGAGTACCTCTATAGGGTTACGGTGGCAAGGTGCCACCAACACCCAAAGACCAATTTTTACATCTCTAATCTTGTTCCCAGTGCACTACATTGTGTCCTCATCATACACACTGGCTCCCCAGCTGTTGCTTAGCAAAATAAAGGCAGCTTGCAGGGAAAATGTCATTTTTTTGGCTTTCTAAATGCAATTATTGCTGCAGCAGATTCTAGACATGGTACAGATCTGCTGCTCTACAGGTAGACTAAGGGGACCCCAGGCACTATATTGGAAGGAATTTTTCATTTTTAGGCTTTCACTTTGGATTTTGGTCTAAATGTTGTGTGCTGAATGGGTGGAGAAGTAGACAAATGTTGAGTTAGTAATTTGGCATAGTCATCTGGATCCTCAGTATATAGATCCTCTAGATCAGTGGTTCTCAACCTTCTAGTGCCGTGACTCCTTGATAAATTTTTACAACTTGTGGGGACCCCTAACAGTAAAATTATTTTCGTAGCGTGGGTTGTCAGCACCCAAGGCAAGACAAGTCATTTGCACCCTTAACCCATGGACATTTAGCGCTCCCTGAGTCCCTTCCACTTGTACAGTATTAAAACCCTTATGGTACATTTTAGAATGTACCAGTCTCTTTGTTCTCCTTTCTTTCCCTTTTATCTCTCTTTATCCTAATTTGTTTTTTCCCCCTATCCCTCTCTCTAGCCGTATTTCTTGTTCTTTCTCTTATTTTTTCTCTCCCTTTTTCTTTGTTCCTCAACCTCTTTTCCTCTCCCTTCCATGTATTCTCTATATTTATTCCTTTTCTTACTCCTCGGTGGGGGGGTGGGATGAGTGGCAGTGCTGGCGGGGAGTTGGGATGAGTGGCAATGCTGGGGGGAGTTCTGATCATCCAACTTAGGTGCTCTTGATCAAGGTCATCTGCTGATCTGAGAACTGTAGTGGGGACTTTTAATGGCAACTATAATCACAGGTAGACTTACTTACTGTGTCTCTGACTTTGTGGTGTCTCGTAGCAGTGACACCTATGCCAGAATCAGGAGATAGGGTCTCCTCCAGCTCCTCCCACTTCACATTTCTCATCAGTCAGCTGACCTCTAGTCTCTGTCTCCCAGCCATGCTGTGAACTGAATGGGCGGCTACAAAGAGGCTGAGTAGGTGGCCGCGAGTTCCAGGAACAGCCCAGCTGGGCAGCCACAGGCTCCAGAATCAGCCCTGCTGGGCGGCTGTAAAAAAGGCTGAGAGAGGGGTGCGGGCTTCAGGAACAGCCCAGGATTTGTTGACCCCTGGCGAATCATCATTCGACCCCTGGGGGGGTCCAGACCCCAGGTTGAGAACCACTGCTCTAGATGATCTAGGGCCCTCAATTATAATAGCCCAAGATCAGATGAGTCCTCTATTGCCGTAGTGGATCCTAAAGTGCTAATATCGCTGTCTAAATCATTACTGCATTTCTTAACAGCTTGAATATTATAGTAACGTTTAAAGGTAATATTTCTAATAAATCTATTCAGATCAAGGAAAAGAGTGAATGGATTGGGAGATGCTGTTGGGGCAAAGGTAAGGCCGCATGCCAACTGTGACTGCTTATAATCTGTGTATAGTCTGCGTACTTTCTCTCTCCTTTTTTTGTGTCTATGTTTTCCCCCTCTCCTGCCTCTTCAGTGAATTTTCTTTTGGGGCAGGCTAGGGGGGTGACCACTAAAAAAGAAGAGGTAGAAGATATTGGTTCATCTATTAGGATGGGAATGGAATGGAATATGGGGGAAGCTGACAAATCTACTGCAATGGAAGTAATGCTAGGATGGGCACTAATATTCTTTTGTACCTCCATAGTGGTCATGGATATAATATTTAGGGTTGAAATACCAAAATCGAGCACTGGCAAAAAGGAACCAGGTTCAACATTCACTCCTAGTGAGATAATGTTGGAATCTGTAGTGGATATTCTTTTTATGAATATTCTTTTTAACTAGGGCTTTCGGTTTGGTAGAGGAATGTATATAAGAACCGGGACGGTTGATATGGTTATTAGGAAAAGGGAATGGCAATTTAGATCTAGGATGTGGTAATGGTTTATGATGAATATGCTTACCAACTGAAGGATGAGGCGACACGTGAGAGAGAGGGAGAGTGGGCCTAGGTTTGCATTCAATCAGAGGAGTAGGGCCCTCATGTCTAGATGTACTACAATCCTCTTCATATGGATCAGAATGCTGTGTACTGTATCTAATTTTTTTCCAACAGAAAACCCTATTAGTATTATAATCATATAAATCTCTATGCCTTTTCTGTAATTTTGTCCTAATAAGGCAGTCCTCTTGGAACTTGAGTTTGTTTTCTGAATCAGATCTATTGTGGACCAAAGCAATTTATATGCTGGTCAATTCATCGCCGCTAATCCAAATTTGACCCTTGCCAGAGAATTTGGTTGAAAACCTATAACGGTTCCTGAATTTAAGACCGTTCTGGGCCTATCCCTCCTCATGGGCATTACTAAAAAGAGTGCGTAGCGGTCATATTGGTTCACTGACCCAATTCACCATATGCCCGTTTTCTCTGCTGCCATGACCAGGACTCGATACAAGCAAATCCTGCGGTTCCTGCACTTCAACAACAATGAACTCTGTCATCCTCAGTGTGACCCTGAATATGATCGGCTCCACAAAATTCAGCCTCTCGTAAATCATTTCAACCAAAGATTTGCCCCAATAAGTTGTCTGCGTTGATGAGTCCCTCATTACATTTTCTGGCCACCTTGCTTTCAAACAATTTCTCCCCAGCAAGCGTGCCGGATATGGGGTCAAGATATATAAGCTCTGTGACAGGGCCACGGGATTTACGAGGGAAAAGATAGCAGTGTGGAGCCCGCCAACTGCACAGACTACATAGGGAGCAGCGGTAAGATTGTTTGGGACTTGGTGTCACCCTTATTCGGAAAGGGGTACCATTTGTACGTAGACAATTATTACACAAGCGTGACACTTTTTAGTTACCTTTTTAATTCTGGAATTGGTGCATGTGGCACCGTACGATCTAATTGCTGGGGCTTTCGCCAACAGCTTGTAGATTCCTGACTTAGAGGGGGGAGAGAGGCTGCTTGGAATGTAATAAATTGCTTGCAGTGAAGTGGAGGGACACACGGAATGTTTTTGTTCTGTCCTCCATTCACACCGACACGGCAGTCCAAATTACTACGGTGACTGGTGTTGTTGAGGATCCCCTCTGTGTCCATGAATACAAATGACACTTGGTGCCCTGGATAGAGACAAGCACACACTATAGATGTATATGCTTTGTTCATATTTAATATCTGAAGTTTACAACAACTTTTAGTAATGTTAACGTTATGAACAAATAAGGTGAGGGGTGGGGAGGAGATCAGGTTCTCACACAGACTACAGAAGAGACATTGAGAGAGGGAAGGGGAGAAGGGGAGATGCAGAGACGCTGAGGAGATAGCTGGAGGCACGTAAACTTCCCACGCTATCAGGGATCAGCAGCCATGAAAAACCTGGTCGGGGAAGACAAGAGCATGCAGGATCAGCGAGGTATTGTACAGGATAGAAAGGGACAATTGACATAGCAAAAGCACTGTGCTCCATCTTGTTCCTTAAAGGGACAGGAGCATGGTTGGTTTTTTTAGGGTTACTACCACTTTAAGACCATGGGGAGCTAGGCAATGCCATGAGGAACATGTACCAACACACATTTTTGCAATATTTACTCTTGTTGGGCGCAGGAACGGGCCCTGCATTGAAATATTATACCAAAAATTGTTATTACATGCCCCTGTTAAACAGGGGCAGAAAAATTGGGCCTTGGGTGGTGGTGGAGGTCCCACAACACTGTAACCCCTCACAGATACTCTTGTTGGGTGCAGGAATGGGCCCTGCTGTGAAATATTAGATCAAAAATTGTACTTACATGCCCCTGTTGGGTGGTGGTGCCCTAAACCAAAAATATTGTTGGAAGCTAGCATCATCAAGATTGAGGAGGAATAGGATAGTCAGCATAGGCAGTCTTCAAGGCATCCCATATCCATAGCAAATTCAATCAGTTACATTAGCATCAGGTGCTTGATAGCTGCTGATACAAGACTTATTCATTTTTATAAATGTGAGTCTATCAACGGAGTCTGTGGACAGGCGTACTCTTTGATCCATTACAAGCCCTCCAGCAGCACTGAATGTGCATTCAGAAAGCACTCTGGATTCTGGACAGGCAAGTAGCTCAATTGTTGCGATGAGCCAAACACCCCCCGGTTTGGTTCGCGGCAGAACATATGAACGGACCGAAAGTTTGCAGGAACATTCGAACACCATTAAAGTCTGTGGAACCCGAACGTGAAAAATCAAAAGTGCAAATTTTAAAGGCTAATATGCAAGTTATTGTCCTAAAAAGTATTTGGGGTCCCGGATCCTGCCCCAGGGGACATTAATCAATGCAAAAAAAGTTTCAAAAACTGACTTTTTTTTGGGAGCAGTGATTTTAATAATGCTTAACCTCCCTGGCGGTATGATTCTTTCTGATTTTAGGTGCTGAAAGCGGTACAATTATTTTGCACAGAAATTTGGCGTTTTATATTGTAGGCCTGTAATTCTTAGGAATAGTTCACTTAAATCTGTCCAAACAAGAGTCTAGTAGACATCCCGGGTATGATAAAGTTTGAAAAACGAAATAAAAAATTATAATATAATAAATAACTATAAATAATTATAACAAATAATAATATAATAATAATAAAAATTATATAATAATGTAATCAAATCAAAAACACTGAAATTTGCTCAGTTGCAGAATTGTCGCTTTTGTTACTTTTAGTGTTTGGTGACGGATTTCCCCACAAATCACTATCGGTCAATTCTGCGAGTGATTCTAATTTATTATCGCTTTTTTCTAGCTGGTCTAAAAGCACTTTTGATGTAAAGAGACAGTTTTGGTTGCTATGGACAATCTCCAGTTTCCTGGCAGAAAGAACAGTTTTATATATATAAAACTGCATGCAGGACACTGGGCAGACCACTAGGGACCAAGGGGGATGTGTAGTTATTTGATACAGTACTGTAATCTGTAAGATTACAGTATGCTGTATCTATACTATGTGTTTCACTTTTGAATTTACCGCCGAACTCCGTCCCCGTGCGTCGCAACGCTCGCAGGGAACGGAGCTCGGCACTGTGAATCGAGCAAGACACAGCGGCTCGCCGATCACAGCGGGGAGACATCGCAGGATCCAGGGGACAAGGTAAGTATGCTCTTCCTGGATCCTGCGATGCAAGCCCGAGTCTGGCTCGGGGATACCGCTTTTGGTATGAAAAATCCAACCCGAGCCAGACTCGGGAATACCGCCAGGGGGGTTAAAGTGAAAAAATAAAAGTGAAATATTTCTTTAAATATCGTACCTGGGGGTGACTATAGTATGCCTGTAAAGTGGCACGTGTTTCCTGTGTTTAGAACAGTCCCTGTACAAATGACATTTCTAAAGGAATAAAAGTAATTTAAAACTGCTTGCGGCTGTAATATAATGTCGGGTCCCGGCAATATGGATGAAGATAAATAAGAAAAACGGCATGGTTCCCCCCCAGCCCATTACCAGGCCCTTTGGGTCTTCTATGGATATAAAGGGGAACCTCGCACCCAAATTAAAAAAAGAAAAGGCATGGGGCCCCCAGGCCCTATATACTCTGAACAGCAGTATACAGGCGGTCCAAACAAGACAGGGACTGTAGGTTTGTTCTTAAGTTGAATCTGTTTGTAATTTGGAACAGGTACATTTTGTAAGTATAGCTCCAGCCAAAAAATCTATTTTTAAGCTTCTTGGATAACATAGGGAAGGGTTATCACCCCTGTAACATTTGTTTTGCTGTCTGTACCCCTGTTCAGATTTCAGCTCACTTTCTGTCCCAATGACAATTGGATTTTGAAAATTTGGGGTTATTAGGGAAACAAGGATTGGTGATAAAGCATCAGTGGAGACACCTTTTTCCCATATTAACTCTTACAGGAGTGAATTTCCCTTCCTAGGGGTAGATTTCCTCTCACTTCCTGTTGTCTTCCTTTGTAAGTAGGAGTCGTTTGTAAGTCAGATGTTTGAAAGTAGGGGACCGCCTGTATATACTATACAGCCTGCCCTATATACTCTGCAGAAAATTGGGCCTTAGGTGTTGGTGGTACCAGAACACTGTAAGCCCTCACAGTTACTCTTGGTGGGTGCTGGAATGGGTCCTGCTGTGAAATATTATATCAAGAATTGTAATTACATGCCCCAGTTAAACAGGGGCAGAAAAATTGGGCCTTAGGCACTGGTGGTGGTGCCACAACACTGCAAGCCCTCACAGATACTCTAGTTGAGTGCAGGAATGCAGGAACGAGCCCTGCTGTGAAATATTACAGCAAAAATTGTAATTACATGCCCCTGATAAACAGGGGCAGAAAAATTGGGCCTTAGGCACTGGTGGTGGTGCCACAACACTGAAACCCCTCACAGACACTCTAGTTGAGCACAGGAACGAGCCCTGCTGCGAAATATTACAGCAAAAATTGTAAATTGTAATTCTGCCAGAGGCAGAAAAATTGGGCCTTAGGCACTGGTGGTGGTGCCCTGAAACAAAAATGTTCTTAGAAGCTATCAACATGAACATTGAGGAGAAATAGGATAGTCACACAGCATAACAGGATAGTCCCTCAGCATAGGCAGTCTTCAAGGGATCTCACATTCATAGAAAAATTAATCGGTTACATCAGCATCAGTTGCTTGGTAGCTGATGATCCAAGACTGATTCATTCTTATGAAGGTTGAGCCGATCAACTGAATCTGTGGACAGGTGCACTCTGTGATCAGTTGCAAAGCCTCCAGCAGCACTGAATGTGCATTCAGAAAGAACGCTGGATGCAGGACAGGCCAGTAGCTCAATTACATATTGTGCAAGCTCTGGCCAGTGATCTATCCTCAGTGGATTTTCGGTTGGAAAGGTCTCCAAGTCTGATCTTGCCCCTAGGTATTCCTGCACCATGGAAATCAGACGCTGGCAATGGTTGCTGGAACCGATCAGACCTTGGGGCTGCGGACTAAAGAATCGTCTGAACGCATCGGTCAGATGGTCACCTTCTCCACCGCTCTTTCTGTGACTGACCGAAGCCTCAGCAACACGTTGTCCAGAAGTACAAGGAAATTGTAACTTCCCAGGCTCTGGAAACGCATTGCACAAACCTTTCTGCAAGGTCTCCCGAAGATGATTCATCCTCTGCTCCCTCTGCGAAGGCTAGATAAATTCCACAACCTTACCCTTGTAACGTGGATCAAGAAGGGTTGCCAGCCAGTAATTATCCCTCTCCTTGATACCACGAATCCGAGGGTCCTTTTGCAGGCTTTGCAGGACCAGGGAGGCCATGCAGCGAAGGTTTGCTGAGGCATTCGATCCGGAGTCCTCTGAGTCACTAAGGATCACATGATCCACAGCCAACTCCTCTCAGCCACTTACAAGTCCATGGGTTTCTGGGGACTGAAAACGACTCCTTGAAGACTGCTGCTGATGCTGAGTCCTAGGCTCCACCTCCATGCTGACACAATCCTCCTCCTCTTCCTGTGTGATCGGTGGACCCGCAGGAATACTGTCTGGATAAAGGGGGCCTTGAGGGGTAAGGAAGTCCTCCTCTTCCTCCCTCTGTTCTGCCTCAAGTGCCCTGTCCATTAGTCCAGGAAGCGTGTGCTCCAACAGGAGGACAAGAGGGACAGTATCACTGATGCATGCACTGTCACTGCTCACCATCCTCGTGGCCTCCTCAAATAGTGACAGGACAATGCATGCATCCTTGATCAGTAGCCACTGGTGTGGCGAAAAAAAGCCAAGCTCCCCTGACCATGTCCTGGTGCCATACTCACACAGGAACACATTGATGGCCCTCTGCTGCGTCTGCAGCATTGCCAACGTTGAGTTCCACATGGTGGGCATGTCACAAATGAGGCGGTTCTTCGGTAGGTTGCATTCCTTTTGAAGGTCAGCCAGCCGAGCACTGGCATTATATGACCGGCAGAAATGCCCACAGACTTTCCTTGCCTGCCTCAGGAGAGCCTGTAAGTCCGGGTACCTGCACAAGAACCGCTGCACCACCAAATTAAGGACATGAGCCTAACAGGGAACATGGGTCAAGTGTCCCTGTCGGAGGGCGGAGAGGAGTTTGGTACCATTGTCACAAACCACCATTCCTGGCTTAAGCTGGCATTGTGTCAACCACCTCTGAGTCTGCCCCTGCAGAGCTGACAGAATCTCTGCCCCAGTGTGGCTCCTGTCCCCTAAGCAGACCAATTCAAGCACCGCATGGCATCTTTTTGCCTGAGTGCTTGCGTAGCCCCTTGAACGCCTACGGAGCACCGCTGGTTCCGAGGAGAAATCTGCAGAGGAAGAGGCCATAGAGGAAGCAGAAAAGGAGGGGTGGAGGAGAGAGGTGTGGCAGAATCACCACTACTAGCAATTTGGAGGCATGGTGGCGGAACAAGCTCCAACAGTACTGCACCCTGTCCTGCATCCTTCCCAGCTGCCAGCAGAATTACCCAGTGTGCCGTGAAAGAAAGGTAACGTCCCTGTCCATGCCTGCTGGACCACGAGTCAGCCATAATATGCACCTTACCGCTGACCGCCCTGTCCATCGAGGCCAAGACATTGCCTTCAACATGCCGGTAGAGAGCCAGAATGGCCTTCTGTGAAAAGAAATGGTGTTTGGGAACCTGCCACTGAGGTACTGCACATTCCACAAATTCACAAAAGGGAGCAGAGTCTACGAGCTGAAAAGGCAGCAGTTGGAGTGCTAGCAATTTAGCCAAGCTAGCATGGGGATTACTGGGACCAAATTTCTTTCGACAGTTTAGCAACTGGGGTAGGGAAATTTGCCTGCTACAAATGGATGTTGGTGTAGCGATAGCAGATTGCCCACAAGTACTTGGCACACCTAATTCTACACCTTCATTCCTCTCAGTGCAGGTTTCTAAGAGGACTGAAGGTATAGTGGGGTTGGAGATCCCAGCTGATGAGGAGCAAGGAGAGGTCCACCTTGTTCTTTGGTGTGGGTCTTTTAAGTACTGTTGCCAACGGACTGCATGGGAGGTCGACATATGTCTGGTCAAGCATGTGGTGCCCAAGCGGCTGCTGTTTTGGCCACGCTTGATACGCTTCAGACATATGTTGCAAATGCTGTGATCTGCTGCACATGTATCAAAAAAGCCCACACCAAAGAACTTTTCAAAATACGCGGGGAGTC
The DNA here is from genome assembly GCA_037952925.1 of Lithobates clamitans. Taxonomy (NCBI): domain Eukaryota; kingdom Metazoa; phylum Chordata; class Amphibia; order Anura; family Ranidae; genus Lithobates; species Lithobates clamitans. The sequence continues at coordinate 342,785 of JBBGZY010000232.1, read as the reverse complement.
AGCAGCGCCCTGCACATGCGGAGCTTTGTGGTGTGATGCAGTCAGGTGGCTGCCCTTAAGCTGGCCTCTGGAGGGAATCCTGCTTTGTTGGAGATGTGCCGCCTCCTCCTCCTCTCTTCTATCAGGCACCCATGTAGAGTCAGTGACCTCATCATCCCCTCCCTCCTCGTCACTGGAGCAAACCTGGCAGTATGCTGCAGCTGGGGGAACACGACTGCCAGTCCTTCTTGGGCTCCCCCTCTCTCTTGGCTCACGTTACTGCCTTCCTCAACCTGGGTACCATCATCGGAGCCTTCAAAACAATGCGCATCCTCCTGCAACATGTACCCGATACTGTGGCCGAACAGTTCAGGGGACTCCTCCGTGCATGATGGTGAGGCTAGGGAAGGAGTGACTGATGACATTGAGCCAATGGAATAGGCCACTTTGGCAGCTGCATTGGCAGGCAAACTACTCTGTGCCTGGGTGACAGAGGAAGAGGAGGATGAGGACGGCTTAGTTATCCACTCTACCAACTCTTCTGCATGTTGTGGATCAACACAGCCAGCTGCTGAAAAAAAGGACAAGCATGCCCCACGGCCACAAGCTGAGGAGGCACCGTGTCCATGACCAGCACTGTTGGCTGTAGACACAGAGCCTGCTTGCCCTCTTTTAGTGGCCTGTGAGCGTCTGCCTCTTCTTGGTGGCCTTCCAGACATGCTGTAAAATGTTATTAGCAAAACATCGCCTGAAGTTTACTAGAAAAAGTACACCAGGAATGGCCTGCAGTCAGGTATAGGCTTGGTTAGACTAGAATGCAGTGGATATATATAAGTAGGAGACTGTATATATATTTAATGCACTGCAGATCACTGAATCACCTGTCTGCCTGCCTGAAACTGTATTTGAAAATGTACACTAGCAATGGCCTGCAGTCAGATATAGGCATGGCTAGACTAGAATGCAGTGGATATATATACAGTGGGGACGGAAAGTATTCAGACCCCCTTAAATTTTTCACTCTTTGTTATATTGCAGCCATTTGCTAAAATCATTTAAGTTCATGTTTTTCCTCAGTAATGTACACACAGCACCCCATATTAACAGAAAAACACAGAATTGTTGACATTTTTGCACATTTATTAAAAAAGAAAAACTGAAATATCACATGGTCCTAAGTATTCAGACCCTTTGCTCAGTATTTAGTAGAAGCACCCTTTTGATCTAATACAGCCATGAGTCTTTTTGGGAAAGATGCAACAAGTTTTTCACACCTGGATTTGGGGATCCTCTGCCATTCCTCCTTGCAGATCCTCTCCAGTTCTGTCAGGTTGGATGGTAAACGTCGGTGGACAGCCATTTTTAGGTCTCTCCAGAGATGCTCAATTGGGTTTAAGTCAGGGCTCTGACTGGGCCATTCAAAAACCGTCACAGAGTTGTTGTGAAGCCACTCCTTTGTTATTTTAGCTGTGTGCTTAGGGTCATTGTCTTGTTGGAAGGTAAACCTTTGGGTTCAGTCCGCACGCATTTGCAAACGCATGCGTAAGCCACAGAGCCGCGTCACGGCACCCTGTAATCTGTGGTCCTAACACTAAAATTTGGGTGTCCCCACAGTGGAGGCACATGCATTCTAATGGATAAGTGAGGGTAGGTGGACTGAAGGGAGCCCACCCCTTCTTAAAGGTACAGGAGCACACTGAACACCCAGCAAGTAGCACAATGGCTGCAAAGGTGCTGGTGCGTTGCTGGACCAATACACACACCAACGTTATTACAAAACCTTGCCACCACCCTCACTTATAGCTGGCTATCGCAGTAAGAGGCATTGGAAGGCCACAAACAGATATCAACAAAACCTGGGGAATGCTCAGGAAAAAACTCCAAGCCTACTTACCACCAGCTCGCAGACAACCAATTAACCTGTCTAACAGTATGCATTAAAAACAGGGATTCAGTCCGCACGCAATTGCAAACGCATACGTAAGCCACAGAGCCCTGTCAGGGCACCCTGTGATCTGTGGTCCTAACACTAAAATTTGGGTGTCCCCACAGTGGAGGCACATGCATTCTAATGGATAAGTGAGGGCAGGTGGACTGAAGGGAGCCCACCCCTTCTTAAAGGTACAGGAGCACACCAAACACCCAGCAAGTAGCACGGACTGAACCCCTGTTTTTAATGCATACTGTTAGACAGGTTAATTGGTTGTCTGCGAGCTGGTGGTAAGTAGGCTTGCAGTTTTTTCCTGAGCATTCCCCAGGTTTTGTTGATATCTGTTTGGGGCCTTCCAGTGCCTCTTACTGCGATAGCCAGCTATAAGTGAGGGCAGTGGATATATATGTAGGAGACTGAATATATATTTTATGCACTGCAGATCACTGAATCACCTGCCTGAAAGTGTATTTGAAAATACACCAGCAATGGCCTGCAGTCAGATATAGGCTTGGCTGGACTAGAATGCAGTGGATATATATGTAGGAGACTGTATATATTTTATGCACTGCAGATCACTGAATCACCTGCCTGCCTGAAAGTGTATTTGAAAATGAACACCAGGAATGCCCTGCAGTCAGATATAGGCTTGGCTAGACTATAATGCAGTGGATATATATATATGTAGGAGACTGTATATATATTAAATGCACTGCAGATCACTGAATCACCTGCCTGCCTGCCTGCCTGAAAGTATATTTGAGAACGTACACCAGCAATGGCCTGCAGACAGATATAGGCTTGACTAGACTAGAATGCAGTGAATATATATGTAGGAGACTGTATATATATTTAATGCACTGCAGATCACTGAATCACCTGCCTGCCTGAAAGTATATTTGAAAACGTACATTAGCAATGGCCTGCAGTCAGATATAGGCTTGGCTAGACTAAAATGCAGTGGATAAATATGTAGGAGACTGTATATATATATTATGCACTACAGATCACTGAATCACCTGCCTGCCTGCCTGAAAGTGTATTTGAGATTGAACACCAGGAATGGCCTGCAGTCAGATATAGGCTTGGCTTGGCTAGACTAGAATGCAGTGGATATATATGTAGAAGACTGTATATATATTTTATGCACTGCAGCTCACTGAATCACCTGCCTGCCTGAAGTATATTAGAAAGAGTACACCAGGAATGGATTGCAGTGAGATATAGCTAAATTGGATACAGTGGATATACAGTATCTCACAAAAGTGAGCACACCCCTCACATTTTTGTAAATATTTTGTTATATCTTTTCATGTGACAACACTGAAGAAATTACACTTTGCTACAATGTAAGTAGTGAGTGTACAGCTTGTATAACAGTGTAAATTTGCTGTTCCCTCAAAATAACTCAACACACAGCCATTACTGTCGAAACTGCTGGCAACAAAAGTGAATACACCCCTAAGTGAAAATGTCCAAATTGGGCCCAATTAGCCATATTTCCTCCCCGGTGTCATGTGACTCGTTAGTGTTACAAGATCTCAGGTGTGAATGGGAAGCAGGTGTGTTAAATTTGGTGTTATTGCGCTCACTCTCTCATACTGGTCACTCGAAGTTCAACATGGCACCTCATGGCAAAGAACTCTCTGAGGATCTTAAAAAAAGAATTGTTGCTCTACATAAAGATGGCCTAGGCTATAAGAAGATTGCCAAGACCCTGAAACTGAGCTGCAGCAAAGTGGCCAAGACCATACAGCGGTTTAACAGGACAGGTTCCACTCAGAACAGGCCTCGCCTTGGTCGACCAAAGAAGTTGAGTGCACGTGCTCAGCGTCATATCCAGAGGTTGGCTTTGGGAAATAGACATATGAGTGCTGCCAACATTACTTCCGAAGTTAAAGGGGTGGGGGGTCAGCGTGTCAGTGCTCAGACCATATGCTGCACACTGCATTAAATAGGTCTGCATGGCTGTCTTCCCAGAAGGTCACCTCTTCTAAAGATGATGCACAAGAAAGCCCGCAATTACAGTTTGCTAAAGACAAGCAGACTAAGGACTAGGAATGAGCTTCGAGTTCGAGTCGAACTCATGTTCGACTCGAACATTGGCTGTTCGACAGTTCGCCGAACAGTGAACAATTTGAGGTGTTTGCGGCAAATTTGAAAGCCGCGGAACACCCTTTAAAAGTCTATGGCAGAAATCAAAAGTGCTAACTTTAAAGGCTTATATGCATGGTATTGTCATAAAAAGTGTTTGGGGACCTGGGTCCTGCCCCAGGGGACATGGATCAATGCAAAAAAAAAATTTAAAAAGGGACGTTTTTTCGGGAGCAGTGATTTTAATAATGCTTAAAGTGAAACAATAAAAGTGTAATATTCCTTTAAATTTCATACCTGGGGGTGTCTATAGTATGCCTGTAAAGGGGCACATGTTTCCCGTGTTTAGAACAGTCTGACAGCAAAATGACATTTCAAAGGAAAAAAGTCATTTAAAACTACTCGTGGCTATTAATGAATTGTCGGTCCGACAATACACATATTCATTGATAAAAACAGCATGGGATTTCCCCACAAGGGAACCCCAAACCAAAATTTAAAAATAAAATGGTGTGGGTGTCCCCCTAAATTCCATACCAGGCCCTTCAGGCCTGGTATGGATATTAAGGGGAACCCCGCGCCAAAATTCTTTAAAAAAAATGGCGTGGGGTCCCCCCAAAAATCCATTCCAGACCCTTATCCGAGCACACAACCTGGCAGGCTGCAGGAAAAGAGGGGGGGACGAGACAGTGGCCCCCCTCCTGAACCGTACCAGGCCACATGCCTCAACATTGGGAGGGTGTTTTGGGGTCAGGAGGGGGGGTTGCATGCTTGGATAAGGGTCTGGTATGGATTTTTGGGGGGACCCCCACGCTATTTTTTTTTAAATTTTGGCGTGGGTTTCCCTTAATATCCATATCAGACCTGAAGGGTCTGGTATGGAATTTAGGGGGAACCCCACGCCATTTTTTTTTAATTTTGGTTCGGGGTTTCCCTGTGGGGAAATCCCATGCCGTTTTTATCAATGAACTTTTATGTGTATTGTCGGATCGACAATTCATTAATAGCCGCGAGTAGTTTTAAATGACTTTTTTTCCTTTGAAATGTCATTTTGCTGTCAGACTGTTCTAAACACGGGAAACATGCGCCTCTTTACAGGCATACTATAGACACCAGCCCAGGTACGAAATTTAAAGGAATATTACACTTTTATTGTTTCACTTTAAGTATTATTAAAATCACTGCTCCCGAAAAAAGGGCAATTTTTAAAACTTTTTTTTGCATCGATCCAAGTCCCCTGGGGCAGGACCCAGGTCCCCAAACACTTTTTATGACAATGACATGCATATAAGCCTTTAAAATTAGCACTTTTGATTATTCTAATTTTTTGCCTGTTCGCATGTTCTGGTGTGAACCGAACAGGAGGGTATTCGGCTCATCCCTACTAAGGACATGGATTACTGGAACCATGTCCTGTGGTCTGATGAGACCAAGATAAACTTATTTGGTTCAGATGGTGTCAAGCGTGTGTGGCAGCAACCATGTGAGGCGTACAAAGACAAGTGTATCTTGCCTACAGTCAAGCATGGTGGTAGGAGTGTCATAGTCTGGAGCCTCCAAGACGACCACTGCCTTACTAAAGAAGATGAGGGTAAAGGTGATGGACTGACCAAACATGTCTCCCGACCTAAACCCTATTGAGCATCTGTGGGGCATCGTCAAACAGAAGATGGAGGAGCGCAAGGTCTCTAACATCCATCACCTCCGTGATGTCATCATGGAAGAGTGAAAGAGGACTCCAGTGGCAATCTCTGAAGCTCTGGTAAACTCCATGCCCAAGAGGGTTAAGGCAGTGCTGGAAAATAATGGTGGCCACACAAAATATTGACACTTTGGCCGCAATTTGGACATTTTCACTTAGGGGTGTACTTACTTTTGTTGCCAGCGGTTTAGACATTAATGGCTGTGTGTTGAGTTATTTTGAGGGGACAGCAAATTTACACTGTTATACAAGCTGTACACTCACTACTTTACATTGTAGCAAAGTGTAATTTCTTCAGTGTTGTCACATGAAAAGATATAATAAAATATTTACAAAAATGTGAGGGGTGTACTCACTTTTGTGAGATGCTGTATATACAGTGGGAACGGAGAGTATTCAGACTACCTTAAATTTTTCACTCTTTGTTATATTGCAGCCATTTGCTAAAATCATTTAAGTTCATTTTTTTCCTCATTAATGTACACACAGCACCCCATATTGACAGAAAAACACAGAATTGTTTACATTTTTGCAGATTTATTAAAAAAGAAAAACTGAAATATCACATGGTCCTAAGTATTCAGACCCTTTGCTGTGACACTCATATATTTAACTCAGGTGCTGTCCATTTCTTCTGATCATCCTTGAGATGGTTCTACACCTTCATTTATGTCCAGCTTTGTTTGGTTATACTGATTGGACTTAATTAGGAAAGCCACACACCTGTCTATATAAGACCTTACAGCTCACAGTGCATGTCAGAGCAAATGAGAATCATGAGGTCAAAGGAACTGCCTGAAGAGCTCAGGGACAGAATTGTGGCAAGGCACAAGTCTGGCCAAGGTTACAAAAAAATTCTGCACTACTTAAGGTTCCTAAGAGTTCAGTGGCCTAATCCTTAAATGGAAGACGTTTGGGACAACCAGAACCCTTCCTAGAGCTGGCTGTCCGGTCAAACTGAGCTATCGGGGGAGAAGAGCCTTGGTGAGAGAGGTAAAGAAGAACCCAAAGATCACTGTGGCAGAGCTCCAGAGATGCAGTCGGGAGATGGGAGAAAGTTGTAGAAAGTCAACCATCACTGCAGCCCTCCACCAGTCGAGGCTTTATGGCAGAGTGGCCCAACGGAAGCCTCTCCTCAGTCCAAGACACATGAAAGCCCGCGTGCAGTTTGCTAAAAAACACCTGAAGGACTCCAAGATGGTGAGAGATAAGATTCTTGAGACCAAGATAGAACTTTTTGGCATTAATTCTAAGCGGTATGTATGGAGAAAACCAGGCACTGCTCATCACCTGTCCAATACAGTCCCAACAGTAAAGCATGGTGGTGGCAGCATCATGCTGTGGGGGTGTTTTTCAGCTGCAGGGACAGGACGACTGGTTGCAATCAAGGGAAAGATGAATGCGGCCAAGTACAGGGATATCCTGGATGAAAACCTTCTACAGAGTGCTCAGGACCTCAGAATAAGCCGAAGGTTTACCTTCCAACAAGACAATGACCCTAAGCACTCAGCTAAAATAATTTTATTTTGGCTCAGCAAGAGCCCTGACTTAAACCCAATTGAGCATCTCTGGAGAGACCTAAAAATGGCTGTCCACCAACGTTTACCATACAACCTGAGAGAACTGGAGAGGATCTGCAAGGAGGAATGGCAGAGGATCCCCAACTCCAGGTGTGAAAAACTTGTTGCATCTTTCGCAAAAAGACTCATGGCTGTATTAGATCAAAAGGGTGCTTCTACTAAATACTGAGCAAAGGGTCTGAATACTTAGGACCATGTGATATTTCAGTTTTTCTTTTTTTTTAAATCTGCAAAAATGTTAACAATTCTGTGTTTTTCTGTCAATATGGGGTGCTGTGTGTACAAAATGTAAAAATGTACAAAATGTAAAAATGTACAAAATGAACTTAAATGATTTTAGCAAATGGCTGCAATATAACAAAGAGTGAAAAATTTAAGGGGGCCGGAATACTTTCTGTCCCCACTGTATATACGAGACTGACTGTATATATATATTAAATACACAGCAGCTAACTGAATCACCTGCCTGCCTGAAGTATATTAGAAAGAGTACACCAGGAACGGACTCCAGTGAGATATAGCTAAACTGGATACAGTGGATATATATATATATATATATATATATATATATATATATATATATATATATATATATATATATATATATATATATATATATATATATATATATACATGTATACACAAGACTGACTGATATATATATATATATATATATATATATATATATACATTTCTGTCAGGCAATGTTAATTTATGGACAATGCTCTGAATTGATACTTGGCACCATCTAGTGGCCAAGATGCAGAAGGTACTTTATCTATTCTTTGTTTAAAAAACACAGGAAGTGACTGTTTGTTTACATTATACAAGAACCTACCTACCCACAATGCCAAGTGACCTACCCATGAACACTCAACAACTTAACTGCATGCTGGGTAGGCTATAAAAGGACACACGCAGCCATTTTCTGTCTCTTCTGGACGCAAGGCCTGCCTACAAGGACCTGTGAGGAGGTTCCTGGAGAGGGCGGCCTACACCAACTGTGGAATGGAACAGCCAGCGACTCTGCTCTACACCTGTGTGCTGGAAAGACTGTGTGACTGGATCGGGAAGGATACAGAGGCACCTGTCGGAGCCATCAGAAGGTCCCGGTTCATCCCCTTGAACGGAGCGGTGTGACGGCGCCAGTTGGCGTGAAGCAAGATTGAGACAACCGGAGCGGAGCTGTTCTATTCTCCAGGCCTATTTGGGTGAGAGGGCTGCCGCCCATAGTTATTAACGTACCTTTTCACACTTAGACTGTAAACACAGTGTTGCTGGGACCTGTAGTCCCACAGAGGAGATCTTATCTAAAGGACTGAGTTTAAACAGGCCTCAAGCCTACACTCCATTGATTACTGACACTGTGCGTTTCAGAACCAATTACACCAAAGGCAGTTGTAAGTGTGCTGCATGGCAAGTACAGTTCTAACACTCACCCCACAATAATCCTTGTTTGTTCAACTGTGTGGATTACAATTACTAGCTAGCAGAAGACAGAAGACTAAAGACTGCATCTCTTATTGCAAGGCCTTGCATCCTATGAGTATTAAGAGGGACTGCATCTTAAAGTAAGGGGAGCTCCCTAGTAATTGTATTGCACTGTACTGATAACTTTGCATTCTTGTGGTTACATAGGTGTGCTGGAAGTATGAAGGTGCCCAGAGTTAAGGCGTAGTCACTCTGAGCATTAGTCCCACTTGGAGACGCACTCTCAGGGGTCATCCAAGACAACTTTATATGTACAGATTGTTGTGAATATTCTTTGCATTGCTGCATTAAGTTTATGTAGCGGTATAGTTATAGTAATCACTGTTACACTTCTTCTAGTAAAATCCTTGTGTTTATGTTTAATATTCTTCAGTAAACTTAATCTAATATTTACGTATAAAACAGTGAGTTTGGGTGTTATTGCAAGGATGGAACCCGAAGTGTCAGAGGTAAGGGTAGCCCCGAGGGTCTGGGATGGCCAGTGGGAAAATGAACAACTTTGCAGCTCCCAAGGGAGTAGTGCGCTACATATATATTAAATACACTGCAGCTAACTGAATCACCTGCCTGAAGTAGATTAGAAAGATTATACCAGGAACGGACTGCAGTGAGATATAGCTAAACTGGATATAGTGCATATATATATATATATATATATATATATATATATATATATATATATATATATATATATATTTATACAAGCCTGGATGTATATATATATAATAAATACACTAGAGCTAACTGAATCGCCTGCCTGCTCAATCTAAATGAAATGACACTCTCTCGGTCAACGCCAGCAACACACTACACAGGGCCGATGTGTAGGCGGCTTTACATAGTGTGGGGCGTGGACTTAGCCCCCTGAGCCATAATTGGCCAAAGGCACCCTGCCTTTGGCCAATTATGGGTCTCTTTGCTAAGGGCGCTGTGATTGGCCAAAGCATGCGGGTCATAGTGCATGCTTGCCCAATCATCAGACAGCAATGCACTGTGTTACCGCAGTACATTATGAGCCATCACGCGCCATTCGAATTTGGCGCTAACGGCCCATAATGTTCATTTTTCGACGAACAGGCAAATCGACCCGAACATAAGGCTCATCTCTACTCAATTGCATATTGAGCTTGTTCTGGCCAGTGGTCCATCCTCAAGACCCAGTAACCCAGTGGATGCTCTGAAAGGTCTCCAAGTCTGCTCTTGCCCCTAGATATTTCTGCACCATGTAATGCAGACGCTGGCGATGGTTGCTTGAACCGATCAGACCTTGGCGCTGAGGACTGAAAAATTGTTTAAAGGCATCGGTCCGTCAGCCACCTTCTCCACCATTCTTCCTCTGACTGAACGAGGCCTCATCAACACGTTGTCCAGCACCAGGAAATTTTAACCTCCCAGGGTCTGAAAATGTGTTGCACAAACCTTTCTTCAAGGCCTTCTGAAGATGTTTCATCCTCTGCTCCCTCTGCGAAGGCAGGATGAGCTCTGCAACCTTAAGTTTGCAGAGGCATTCATTTGAGTCCTCTGGGTCAATAAGGATCACATGATCTATAACTACCTCCTCCCAGCCACGTACAACTCCTTGGGTTTCTGGGAACTGAAAACCATCCCTTGAAGACTGCTTATGAGTGTTATCCTCTACATCCATGCTGACACAATCCTCCTCCTCTTCTTCCTGTGTGTTTGGCGGGCCCGCAGGAATGCTATCTGGATAGAGGGGGCCTTAAGAGGTAAGGAAGTCCTCCTCTTCCTCCCGCTGTTCTGCCTCGAGTGCCCTGTCCATGATTACACAAAGCGTGTGCTCCAACAGGAAGACTAGAGGGACAGTGTCACTGATGCATGCATTGTCACTGCTCACCATTCTTGTGGCCTCCTCAAATAGTGACAGGACAGTGCACGCATCGTTGATCAGTAGCCACTGGCATAGCGAAAAGAAGTCAAGCTCCCCTGACCCTGTCCTGGTGCCATACTCGCACAGGTACTCATTGATGACCCTCTGTTGTATGTGCAACCACTGCAGCATCGCCAATTTTGAGTTCCACCTGGTGGCCATGCCACAAAGAAGGCGAGTGGTGGGCAGGTTACATTCCCTTTGAATGTCAGCCAGCTGAGCACTGGCATTGTATGCCCAGCGGAAATGACCACAGACTTTTCTGGCCTGCCTCAGGAGATCCTGTAAGCCAGGGTACCTGCTCAAGAACCATTGCACCACCAAATTCAGGACGTGTGCCAAACATGGAACATGGGTCAAGTGTCCCTGTCGGAGGGTGGAGAGAAGGTTGGTGCCATTGTCGCATACAACCATTGCTGGCTAAAGCTGGGGTGGCGTCAACCACCTCTGAGCCTTGCCCTGCAGAGCTGACAGAATCTCTGCCCCAGTGTGGCTCCTGTCCCCTAGGCAGACCAACTCAAGCACCGCATGGAATCATTTAGCCTGACTGCTTGCGTAGCCCCTTGAACACTTATGGAGCACCGCTTGTTCAGAGGACAAATCTGCAGAAGAGGCCACAGAGGAAGAAGAGGAGGGGGTGGAGGAGAGAGCTGTGGCAGAATCAACAATAACATTTTGGAGGCGTGGTAACGGAACAAGCTCCAACAACACTGAACCTTTCCTGCATCCTTCCCAGCTGCAAGGAGAGTTACCCAGTGTGCTGTGAAGGAAAGGTAACGTCCTTGCCCATGCCTGCTGGACCATTAGTCAGCGGTAATATGCACCTTACTGCTGACCGCCCTGTCCAACGAGGCCAAGGCATTGCCTTCCACACGAGTGCTGGAAGGCCCGGATGGCCTTCCGTGAAAAGAAATGGTGTTTTGGAACCTGCCACTGAGGTACAGCCCATTGCATAAATTCACGAAAGGGGGCAGAGTCTACTAGCTGAAAAGGCAGCAGTTGCAGTGCTAGCAATTTGACCAAGCTAGCATTTAGACGCTTAGCATGTGGATGGCTGGGACTGAATTTCTTTTTACGGTTCAGGAACTGGGGTAAGGAAATTTGCCTGATAAAATCAGATGGTGGTGTACTGCTAGCAGATTGGCTGCAAGTACTTGGGACACCTATTGCTATACCTTCTTTCCTCTCAGTGCAGGTTTTTGAGAGGACTTGAGGTATAGTAGGGTTGGAGATCCAAGATAAGGAAAAGTCCGCCTTTTTCATTGATGTGGACCTTTCAAGTGCTGTTGCCAACGAACTGCATGGCAGGTTGTCATATGTCTGGTCAAGCATGTGTTGCCCAAGCGGCTGCTGTTCTGGACACGCTTGATCCGCTTAAGACATAGGTTGCAAACAGTAACAGTGCGATCTGCTGCACAAGTGTCGAAAAAGGTCTACACCAAGGAACTTTTAAAAGTCAACGGGAAGTCAGCAGCACCCTACACCTGCAGAGATCTGCGGTGTGATGCAATAGAGTGGCTGCCCTTAAGCTGCATAAGGACATCCTGCCTCATTGGAGTTGTGCCTCCTCCTCCTCTCTTCTTTCAGGCACCCAAGTACAGTCAGTGACCTCATCATTCCCTTCCTCCTCATCACTGGAGCAAACTTGGCAGTATGCTGCAGCTGGGAACACATGGCTGCCGGTTTCTTGACCTTCTTGGGCACCTCCTCTCTCTAGACTCACGTTACTCCCTTTCCCTTCCCCAACCTGGGAACCAACATCAGAGCCTTCAAATCGCTGCGCATCCTCCAGCAGGATGTACCCAACACTGTGGTTGAAACATTTTGGGGACTCCTTCATGCATGATGGTGGGGCTACGGAAGGAGTGACTGTGGACAAGGAGCCGGTGGAATAGACCACTTTGGCAGCTGCCTTGGAAGACAAACTACTCTGAGCCTTGGTGACAGAAGATGAGCAGGATGAGGATGGCTTTGTTATCCACTCCACCAACTCTTCTGCATGTTCTGGTTTAGTAACACGGCCAGCAGCAGAAAAAAAGGACAAGTATGCCCCACGGCCACCTGCAGAGGATGCACCATGTCCATGACCAGCACTGTTGACTGTAGACACAGAGGCTGCTTGCCTCTCCTTAGTGGCCTTCCAGACATGATGTATATTTTGTTTTGCAACACCACACTACACTGTATTAGATACTGTGTACACCGCTTGCACTTTATTAGCAACTGTACTATGACTGCACTGTATTGTGTACTGAGTACACCACCATAAGTGTAGTAGAAACTGTACACACTGTATTAGATACTGTGTACACCGCCTGCACTGTATTAACAACTGTACTATGGCTGCACTGTATTGTGTACTGTGTACACCACCAGAAGTGTAGTAGAAACTGTACACACTGCATTAGCTACTGTGTACACTGCCTGCACTGTATTAGTAACTGTACTACGGCTGCGCTGTATTGTGTACTGTGTACACCACCAGAAGTGTAGTAGAAACTGTACACACTGTATTAGATACTGTGTACACCGCCTGCACTGTATTAGCAACTGTACTACGGCTGCCCTGTATTGTGTACTTTTTAAACCACCAGAAGTGTATTAGAAACTGTACACACTGTATTATATACTGTGTACACCACATGCACTGTATCTGTATTTTATACTGCGTACATCACCAGAAGTGTATTAGAAACAGTACACCACAGAATGCACTGTAGATATAGGCTACAATGGAGAGTATATATATATATATATATATATATATAATATATATATATATACGACACTGTATATATATATATATATATATATGTCACAGACCTAGCCAGAACAGAGGCTGTTGGAGAGGACTGTATGCAAGCCTGTTGCCTTTTGATTATGGGCCCTGGATTTTCAAAGGATTCATTCTGTTGGGACACATCCTGTGAGGAGATGCTGGTGTCATCAACCTGTGTTTATGTTAATTGAATGAGCTAATGACATTGTCCTCTATACAATGTAGGAGACGGGACGACTGCTATTGTGTTGATATAACTGTGTGAAGCTCGGTGACCACAAGTCTGGGTGAAAGGTCATGTCTCAGTCACCTAGGCTGTATAAAGGATTAGATAATTAGCTCATGTTAATTAGGTTACGTTTGTATTGTTAGAGTAATCTTCTCCTGTGTATATAAGACTGTATTCTGGTTCTGAATAAAGTTAGTTCTTGGTAGCAACAAGCAAGTGTCGCCTTGTTTGTGCTCGCAGAGGTTGGGTATCTGTATACAGACTGGGAGGAAGTGGTATATGACGGGAGCACTCAAGCGGAGTGTGAGACGTTCCGTGACAATATATATATATATGCACTGACTGAATATAGAGTAAACACTGAATATATAGTCTATGCTAAATGCAGAGTATATACAGTATACTAGACTGACTATATATATATATATATATATATATATATATATATATATATATGTATCAAATACAATGCCACTAACTGAATAACCTCCCTGCTTAATCTAAATCAAGCTATCGCTCTGTCCACACCAACAACCCTACACACGACCGCCGTGTAAGCAACCTTATATAGTGTGGGGCGTGGACTTAGTCCCCCTGACTCATGATTGGCCAAAGGCACCCTGCCTTTGGCCAATTATGGCTCTCTTAGCAGAGGGCGCTGTGATTGGCCAAAGCATGCAGGTCAGGTGCATGCTTTGGCCAATTATCATACAGCAATGCACTGCGATCTCACAGTGCATTATGGGGCGTTCCATGGCACTCAAATTTGCTGCAAATGCCTCATGATGTTCACTCTTCGGCAAACGGGCGAACACCCGATGTTCGAGTCAAACTTATGTTCAACCTGAATGTCAGGCTCATCCCTAATGACCACCTTAGAGTGGGAGTTTGACTATTCTTATGTCCCAGAGAGTGATGGACCAGATGGAAGCCACCCAGTCCCAGTAGGAGGAGGACCTGGTGTGGGATTTTCTTTACGCACCAAAGCCCTGCAGAAGGCATCATTACCCAAAGGTCTAGACCCACTTACAGGACATTAAGAAGACTGTGTCCTGAGTTGGGCCATCTGCATGGACAAGGTGGTGGTGGTGAAGCCTGAAAAACCACCCTGTCAATACTCTACTAATGTCTGGGGGGGGGGGCCTGACAGGAAGATGATCCAGGTCCCAGACCCAAACATGTACTGATAGGCAGGACTGAACCTCTTTACTACTACAGTTGCTACTAGGGGTCAATGCTTGGCTTATTCTTGCTACATGGGGTTGTAGCTGGAAATACGAACCCTGAAGCAGGATACCTTGAATTTGCAGAGGGGAAATGTCTGCCTTTGCTTTACTGAGCAGGCAAGGCTGGTTTGTTGTTAACCCTTCCCCTGCTAGTTGAAGAGTTCTTGTTGTTATGATGGGGGTGGGTTTGTTTGGCCTTTCCACTTCAAGGGAGGAAGACATGTTTGTTAAGTAAAATGACCTTACCCTGCTAGCAGGAGAATATTCGCTAGGTAGGGCTTGTTAATGTTGTAGTTAGAGTTATAGATTACCTAGTTAGGGAGTGGCTTTCTGTTTTCTTGCAGGGTTCTGGAAGGGGACGTTGTGTCAACACTGACTATTAGGTGACTATTAGGTGGTCCCCCATGTTAGAAAGGGCCATGGACTACTTAAACCAACCTTTTAGCTAGTAATGTTATTTTTGGGGAGGATTATCACCACAGGAATGGTGCTCTTACCCTCTTTTTGTAATGAGAATATGTATTAACATGTCTTTCTCTTTCAGGAAAAATTGTACAGAGATGTACAGTATTTATGTAGTAGTAAGCTAGCACCAGGGCTATGCTTAGCTAGGATGTATGTATAAAAATATATATATATATATATATATATATATATATATATATATATATATATTTATATATATATATATATATATATATATATTATTGGTCTCATGTAATATTCTAATTTTCTGAGATACTGAATTCTGGGTTTTCAATAACTGTAAGAAGGGATGGGCGAACAGTTCAGCCCAAGCATAAGTTCGGCCCAAACTTTCGCTGTTCGTTTGTTTGGCCCCCTGAACCGACCACAATGCATTGCAGCACTGAACAGTGCATTGCAAGCCCTGGTCAGCTGAAGCAGTGAATGGAACAACCAATCAAGGCACAAAGCGCTGTCAGAGTCATGATTGGACACTGTCATCATGACTTTATCTAGTCATGGCTCATTCCCACCCACAGTATAAAAGTATTCTTTCAATGGCAGCCATTTTCAGTGTAGTGTAGTGTGACTGTGTCAGTAATCTTTACATTAGTGTATAGCTAGAGTAGGGACAGTTCAGGTAGCGTCAGTGTAGTGACGGTTGAACACCGTCTATTTGATTGCGTTACTGCCAGTTTAACGCCATTTAATTCTGTGTGCATCACAGCCAGTTTAATGCTATATAGTTCTGTGCGTTACTGTCAGTTTAACGCCATATAGTTCTGTGTGCCTTACTGCCAGTTTAGCACCATATAGTTCTGTGTGTGTTACTGCCAGTTTAACTCCATTTAGTTTTTTATGTTACTGCCAGTTTAACGCCACTTACTTCTGTGTGCGTTACTGCCAGTTTAACCCCATATAGTTCTGTGTGCGTTACTGCCAGTTTAATGCCATATTGTTTTGTGTGCGTTACTGCCAGTTTAACGCCATATAGTTCTGTGTGCGTTACTGCCAGCTTAACGCCATTTACTTCTGTGTGCGTTACTGTCAGTTTAACACCATATAGTTCTGTGTGCGTTACTGCCAGTTTAACGCTATATAGTTCTGTGTATGTTACTGCCAGCTTAACTCCATATAGTTCTGTGTGCGTTACTGCCGGTTTAACACTATAAAGTTTTGTGTGCATCACTGCCAGTTTAACGCCATTTACTTCTGTGTGTGCTACTGCCAGTTTAATGCCATATAGTTCTGTGTGCGTTACTGCCAGTTTAACGCCATATAGTTTTGTGTGCGTTACTGCCAGTTTAACGCCATATAGTTCTGTGTGCGTTACTGCCAGTTTAACGCCATTTACTTCTGTGTGTGTCACGGCCAGTTTAACGTCATATAGTTCTATGCGTCACTGTACATTTGGCGCATTATATTGCAGTATATTATATTGTATCCGTGGAGTGTGTCTGTGTAGTGTGAGTACTCAAATTAAAGTGCACCAAACACCTCTTTACATTGATTAAAGTGCATCTACGTATAGATTTCAACTTCTTCTTTACATTTGCTGATAAGCCTGGGAGGACAAGGAGAGGCAGACATTCCCTTGGCACTGTAAGCAACAAATGTGTTCACAGGCAAAGGTGGACATGGTGGTCAGTCCTCAGGCAGGGCATCACTTCCACTGTTTAGTGATTTTTCCCATGCTATTCAGCAACAGCATGCAGAGGAGGTGGTGGACTGGCTTACTAAACCTTCCCCTCTGACAACACAGGGAAAGCCTCAGGGAAGTCCCGTGAATTCCCGTGCATCAGAGGAGGGCAGGGTCACCGGGTGGCCCTGCCCTCCATTATATAAGAGGTGTCAGAAGAAGCGAAGCGTCACATGGCTGCAGACTCCCACTGAGGTGGATCGTGCGGACGGAGCAGAGAAAAAGCCTGGAGGAAGATGCGGGACGAGAAGAGCGGATGAAGAAGAAGAAGATGGAGAAGAAGAAGAAGATGAAGAAGAAGATGGAGGAAGAAGAAGAACACCGAAAGAACACCAGAAGAAAGAAGATGGAAGAAGAAGCCGAAAGAAGAAGAAATTAATAAAGAACTTGTCAAAAACCGTATCTTGTGTTTTTTTAACATTTTTGACACTTTTTTTGTGAAATGGTAGGGGTACATTTGTACCCCATTACCAATTCACACAGGGGGGGCCAGGATCTGGGGGTCCCGTTGTTAAAGGGGGCTTCCAGATTCCGATAAGCCCCCCGCCCGCAGACCCCCACAACCACCAGCCAAGGGTTGTGGGGATGAGGCCCTTCTCCCCATCAAGGTCAAGGTGCTTTGGGGGCTACCTCAATGCACCCTACCAATGTTGAGGGTATGTGGCCTGGTACAGTTCAGGAGGGGGGATGCTCTCCCATCCCCCCTCTTTTCCGGCGGCCTGCCAGGTTGGGTGCTCAGATAAGGGTCTGGTATGAATTTTTGGGGGGACCCCATGCCATTTTTTTAAAAAATTTTGGCGCGCGGTTCCCTTTTAAAATCCATACCAGACCTGAAGGGTCTGGTATGGATTTTGAGGGGGACCACCACGCCATTTTTTTTTTAATTTTGGCACGGGGTTCCCCTTAATATCCATACCAGACCTGAAGGGCCTGGTATGGAATTTAGGGAGATTCCCACGCATTTTTTTTTATTTTGGTTTGGGGTTCCCCTGTGGGGAAATCCCATGCCGTTTTTATCAATGAACTTTTATGTGTATTGTTGGACTGACAATTCATTAATAGCCGCAAGTAGTTAAGTGTTCTTGCATAGCAAGACCACTTACTGTTATCTCACATATATATTATTAGTGGGAATGCTTTAGCAGTCCCACTATTGTTATTCGATTTTATTTATTTTTAATAATTATAATTTTATTCCGTACGTTTTTTGGTTCTGCGTAACTTCTGCATACTTTCAGCTATTAAAACCATTCAACTGTCAAAATGTTTGTCTCTTTTAGCTGAGGTGTGCTCTTTTTCAACTTTTTTTCTACCATTTATACTTTTTAAAATATTAAGCTTTTTATCACTTTTTTTTAACATTGAAGTCAATGGGAGCATGCTTGAAATCCTTAAATTCTTCTTTCGCTCCCAAAAGTTTCAGCTCCTTCATACTTTCACCTAGAGACACCAAACAAACTTTAAAATGTTCACAAAATATTCAGCTATCGGGCTACATCTTTTCAGTTTGATATCTTTTACAGTTTTTGAGAAAAAGCTTTTTGTTTAGAGGTCATTTCAGGAAATTTTAGCCATTAATCAGAGTGTACTGTGTTTGTTTTGTTGCCATGGTTACCAAAGCTTCTGTTATACACAGGGGGGGAGGTGGCTGGAGCATCTCAGCTCTGAATACAGAGCCCGGGGGAGGGGACAGACACACGATGTACTGATTTATAATAGAGGAATATGATGGGGCAGTTTTGATGGGGTAATTCTGATGGGGCAGTTTTGATGGTGGCAATATGATGGGGCAGTTTTGATGGGGACAATTTTGATGGGGCAATTCTGATGGGGCAGTTTTATTGGTGGCAATTATGATGGGTCAGTTTTGATGGTGGCAATATGATGGGGCAGTTTTGATGGGACAATTCTGATGGGGCAGTTTTGATGGTGGCAATATGATGGGCAGTTTTGATAGGGCAATTCTGATGGGGCAGTTTTGATGGTGGCAATATGATGGGGCAGTTTTGATGGGGACAATTTTGATGGGGCAATTCTGATGGGGCAGTTTTATTGGTGGCAATTATGATGGGTCAGTTTTGATGGTGGCAATATGATGGGGCAGTTTTGATGGGACAATTCTGATGGGGCAGTTTTGATGGTGGCAATATGATGGGCAGTTTTGATGGGGACAATTTTAATGGAGCAGTTTTAAAGGTGGCAATATGATGGGGCAGTTTTGATGGGGGCAGTTTTGATGGTGGCAATATGATGGGGCAGTTTTGATGGGGCAATTCTGATGGGGCAGTTTTGATGGGGCAATTCTGATGGGGCAGTTTTGATGGTGGCAATAGGATGGGGCAGTTTTAATGGGGACAATTTTGATGGGGCAATTCTGATGGGGCAGTTTTGATGGCAGTATGATGGGGCAGTTTTGATGGAGGCCATTTTAGCAATTTAGCTATTCAGCATTCCCACGCATTTTCCCCAGGAAATGCATTTTCTAGTTATTATTTTAGCCAAATTTACCACCCTAACTCCTCCCACAGTTTTTACACTACATAGACAAGTAATATACCGAAACGTGCGGATTGTTCCCGAATGGTGTGCTATTACTTTGTGGAACGTTTCGCCAAATGGTTCACGAAATATCGTCGTTTTTGCGGCGAAATTTGTCCCATAGGAATGAATGGGGAAGCTAGAGTGGGAGGTGAAAAAAGCTGAAAAATCAGAACATGATTTTTAAGCCCACCTACACAAATCTTATATCAAAACGTTCAGCTATCCCTGCTGCCACTAAACATGTCCACGGCTAAGCCATAGTCCTGATAGTTTTCACAATATGACCATTTGTTTGCAACTCACGCCGTCCATTGACATTCATTGAAACTACACTCTAGCCCCCTCCAAATTTGAAGGGCAATTTCTAAACTGCGACTGTGCCTTCATTTTTAATATTTCAGAGACATACTATACATCAAAATCTAGGTCTGGGTCTTGTGATTCTCACAATATAAAGATCTTCGCTGTAGGATTTATAGTTTTTGGGAAAAAGCTTTTTGTTTAGAGGTCATTTCAGGAAATTTTAGCCATTAATCAGAGTGTACTGTGTTTGTTTTGTTGCCATGGTTACCAAAGCTTCTGTTATACACAGGGGGGGAGGTGGCTGGAGCATCTCAGCTCTGATTACAGAGCCCGGGGGAGGGGACAGACACACCATGTACTGATTTATAATAGAAGAATATGATGGGGCAGTTTTGATAGGGCAATTCTGATGGGGCAGTTTTAATGGGGCAATTATGATGGGGCAGTTTTGATGGTGGCAATATGATGGGGCAGTTTTGATAGGAATTGTATTGTGTAGAAATTACATTGTGTTGTGTATTGAGCAGTGCGTGTGAAGCATAAACAGTACATGAGCGTTGCTAGGAAACAGTGGTTGTAAACACAAGATGCTAAAACCCCCCAAATGCATGTGGCCATACCTTCATCTGCGAGGCTTGATAATGCTGATTATTTACCACCCTAACTCCTCCCACAGTTTTTACACATTCGCCGAATGGTTCACGGAATATCGTCGTTTTTGCGGCGAAATTGGTCCCATAGGAATGAATGGCGAAATGTTCAATGTCATTTAAATGGTGTCCTATTACCTTGTGGAACTTTGTGAAAATCTGAAAAATACCAGTGTGAATCCGGCCTCAATGTCATTTAACTGGTGTGCTTATTTGTGGAACGTTTCGCCGAATGGTTCATGAAATATCGTCGTTTTTGCGGTGAAATTGGTCCCATAGGAATGAATTGTGAAATGTTCAAAACTAGAGTGGGAGGTGGCAAAAGCTGACAACCCCATGATCAGCAGAAACATTATGACCGCCCCATGATCGGCCGAAACATTATGACCGCCCCATGAAAAAAAAATATATTTTTGAAAAAAAAAAAAATTATTTTTAAAAAAAAAATTATTTTTAAAAAAAAAATTATTTTTAAAAAAAATATATATATTTTTAAAAAAAAAATTATTTTTGAAAAAAAAAAAAATTATTTTTGAAAAAAAAAATTATTTTTGAAAATAAAAAAATCATTTTTGAAAAAAAAAATTTTATTTTTTAAAAAAAAAAAATATTTTTGAAAAAAATATATATATTTTTTTGAAAAAAAAAATTATTTTTGAAAAAAAAAATTATTTTTGAAAAAAAAAAAATTATTTTTGAAAAAAAAATTATTTTTATATAAAAAAATTACTTTTGAAAAAAAAATCATTTTTGAAAAAAAAAAATTCATTTTTCAAAAAAAAAAATTCATTTTTGAAAAAAAAAATTACTTTTGAAAAAAATGTTCAGCTCTTTCAGCTAATGGAACTTTTTTACTACTATTTATACTTTTTAAAATATTAAGCTTTTTAACACTTTTCACAGTTACTCAAGCCACTCCACCCCACCCAGTTACTCCGCCCACTCCAGTTGTAGAGGTAAGAACACTTTCACAATTTCCCCAGAAATTGTAGCTTTTCTAGTTTTAAATTACTTTTTTTCCTTTGAAATGT
This sequence comes from Lithobates clamitans, assembly GCA_037952925.1. NCBI lineage: Eukaryota > Metazoa > Chordata > Amphibia > Anura > Ranidae > Lithobates > Lithobates clamitans. The sequence goes on along the minus strand of JBBGZY010000232.1, from coordinate 321,198 downwards.
CATTTTGCTGTCAGACTGTTCTAAACACGGGAAACATGCGCCCCTTTACAGGCATACTATAGACACCGGAAAAACAATAGAATCGAGCTAAATAAATGATCAAAATTGGATTAAAAAGAATCAAACTGTGATAGTAGCATATGAACAAACATATAATTAATATAGTGATAAAGTCTTGAACGTCCCACTTACTCATGTGTGATATCACAGTGCTGTGCCATAAAAAGTGGTAGATGTGGGAAGTCTAGTTAAATACAAAAAAAAAATAATAGAGAAACCAAGGGGTTAATCCCCGTGAATAAGAAGTCCCATTAAATGAAGTGATTGGTGCGAGTCAGGTCTTGTGAAGAAAGGATCCACCACCGGTAAAGAAGGGGTGACTGCTTACCGGAAGCCCATGATCCCCCACTACAGAGGATCAAGGGAAGCTGGTGTGTAAAACACTTCTGCAGAGTGTGACCAACGAGTCAGCTGTTGGACTAAATTGGGAGTGATAGCCATTTCTAAACCTCCTCAGCAGAGCTCCTAATGTTCACAACTCTCCTCATAGCCAAATAGGATCAACCATGGATATTCATAGTGGGAAAGAACATAGGCGCTCCATAGTGTAAAATCTCTTAGTTTGTTTAAAATAGATAAAGTAACACACCTACATCAATTCAAAAATTAGCAAGCCTTGTTTGTCTGGTGCGCCGGCCGGTAGCACACAGACCAACCCATCCTGCTGAACGATCAGTGGAAGACACGTGGTGACGTCAGTGTGTCGCTCGTCCTACGCTGCGTTTCGTGATAGTCACGTCGTCCAGGGGCACGGGCGGCACGCTGCGTCACCTCCCTAAATACCCAAACATTTGACCAGACCTCGTTCTGAAATTAGCCACTTATTGGGCATGCGCATCAGCACTGCAAGCTGATGATGTCTGAGAGATCCCTGCAGCCAATCAGAACTCAGGTCAGTACTAACAAGCAATATCCTGGATGTCCAGCTTAAAGAACATCCTTTGGACAACCAAAGAAGGCTGACAGCAAAAATTCTAAAAACAAAAATCTATATAAAAAAATCGACATATCCCACTGAACCGGAAGCCAGCTGGATATTCTCTGTGGTGTCACCATAACCACCACATTAGGCGCCGCCAAGTGGTTAAGTTTGATATTACAACACATTAGAAATAATATATTAAAATGAAAAAACAAAGTGGTATATTACAAGGATTATTTAGAAACCCTTTAATAACCCAAAAAATGAATTTACCGGTATCTAGAAATATATAAAAATGTATTGGTCGTATAAAATTAAAAATTATAAATAAAATCAAATGGATAAATCAAACATGAAAAATAAAATTAAGATAACCCTAAAGCTGCACCAAAAAAAGAGGGGAAAGGAGAACAAAGGGGAAAAATCTCCCCAAGACAGGCACAAAGAGAAAATGATGTTTGGCCCATAATGTATGGTCAGAGCATAACATTTTCCAAGGCAAATACCAAATTCTAAGATTAGTAAGCTAAAACCAGAGGATCTGAGTTGCATCCAGATAAGCTAAGCCCAGAATTACAGATCTGATCGGGAGCCCCAATACAAACAAATATTCTCATGTAACATACGTTTACTGATTGCCTCCAAAGCCCCATTAATAGTTGCCAAATTATTTACTGGTTAAATATAACAGAGATATAACAATAAGAATTGTATATTGTTGCTTATTGGTTTGCAGAAATGTCGACACAGTGCGAAATCCACTCAAACAAAGAGAGGAGTCAGAGGGGGGCACCCAGTCTCTAGGCACTATGATTTAGTTCACAGTAGGGATCCATCAAATACCCTATTTGTAGGAATAGATAAATATAGACCCCACTGGAGGGGGAGCTCACTGGTCCGAGAAATTTCCAAACAAGAGATGGCTTGGATCTATAGACTCAGGACTTATACCCCCTTTGGCTTGAATGTCGATACGGATGTGAATGCCTTCATCACTAATGCATGAGGGGATTTCGCACTGTGTCGACATTTCTGCAAACCAATAAGCAACAATATACAATTCTTATTGTTATATCTCTGTTATATTTAACCAGTAAATAATTTGGCAACTGTTAATGGGGCTTTGGAGGCAATCAGTAAACATATGTTACATGAGAATATTTGTTTGTATTGGGGCTCCTGACCAGACCTGTAATTCTGGGCTTAGCTTATCTGGATGCAACTCAGATACTCTGGTTTGAGCTTACTAATCTTAGGATTTGGTATTTGCCTTGGAAAATGCTATACCCTGACCATACATTATGGGCCAAACATCATTTTCTCTTTGTGCCTGTCTTGGGGAGATTTTTCCCCTTTGTTCTCCTTTCCCCTCTTTTTTCGGTGCAGCTTTAGGGTTATCTTAATTTTATTCTTCATGTTTGATTTATCCATTTGATTTTATTCATAATTTTTAATTTTATACGACCAATAAATTTTTATATATTTCTAGATAAATTCATTTTTTGGATTACTAAAGGGTTTCTAAATAATCCTTGTAATATACCACTTTGTTTTTTAATTTTAATATATTATTTCTAATGTGTTGTAATATCAAACTTAACCACCTGGCGGCGCCTAATGTGGTGGTTATGGTGACACCACAGAGAATATCCAGCTGGCTTCCGGTTCAGTGGGATATGTCGATTTTTTTATATAGATTTTTGTTTTTAGAATTTTTGCTGTCAGCTTTCTTTGATTGTCCAAAGGATGTTTCTTAAGCTGGACATCCAGGATATTGCTTGTTAGTACTGACCTGAGTTCTGATTGGGACAGGGATCTCTCAGACATCATCAGCTTGCAGCGCTGATGCACATGCCCAATGAGTGGCTAGTTTCAGAACGAGGTCTGGTCAAATGTTTGGGTATTTTGGGAGGTGACGCAGCGTGCCGCCCATGCCCCTGGGCGACGTGACCTATCACCGCGTAGGGCGAGCGTCACACTGACGTCAACACGTGTCTTCCACTGATCGTTCAGCAGGACTGGTTGGTCTGTGTGCTACCGGCCGGCGCACCAGACAAACAAAGCTTGCTAATTTTTGAATTGATGTAAGTGTTTTACTTTGTATATTTTAAATAAACTAAGTTATTTTACACTATGGAGCGCCTATGTTCTTTCCCACTATGTATATCCATGGTTGATCCTATTTGGCTATGAGGAGAGTTGTGAACATTAGGAGCCCTGCTGAGGAGGTTTAGAAACGGCTATCACCCCCAATTTAGTCCAACAGCTGACTCGTTGGTCACACTCTGCAGAAGTGTTTTACACACCAGCTTCCCTTGATCCTCTGTAGTGGGGGATCATGGGCTTCCGGTAAGCAGTCACCCCTTCTTTACCGTGGTGGATCCTTTCTTCACAAGACCTGACTCGCACCAATCACTTCATTTAATGGGACTTTTTAATCACGGGGATTAACCCCTTGGTTTCTCTATTATTGTTTTTTTTGTATTTAACTGGACTTCCCACATCTACCACTTTTTATGGCACAGCACTGTGATATCACACATGAGTAAGTGGGACGTTCAAGACTTTATCACTATATTAATTATATGTTTGTAAATATGCTACAGTTTGATTATTTTTAATCCAATTTTGATCATTTATTTAGCGCGATTCTATTGTTTTTCCTATATTTTGCACTGTATTTATGTTATTCAGGAGAATTGTTGCTGTTCATGTATTTTTATTTATATATTCACTTGTCCACTTGATTTATTCATTTATGGTTTTGGTTTCTGTTAGCTCGGTTTGACCACTTTTTCTATACTATAGACACCCCCCAGGTACGAAATTTAAAGGAATATTACACTTTTATTGTTTCACTTTAAGCATTATTAAAATAACTGCTCCCGAAAAAACTTCTTTTTGCATTGATCCATGTCCCCTGGGGCAGGACCCAGGTCTCCAAACACTTTTTATGACAATACTATGCATATAAGCCTTTAAAATTAGCACTTTTGATTTTTCCCATAGACTTTTAAAGGGTGTTCCGCGGCTTTCGAATTTGCCGCAAACACCCCAAATTGTTTGCTGTTCGGCGAACTGGCGAACTCGAAGCTCATCCCTACTCCCGGCCCACTCACCAAAGCTCAGCTGTCTGGGCCTTTTTCTGCACATCTGCAGCAGATTGCACTGTTTCTATCTGCAAACTGTGTCTCAGGCACATCAAACGTGGCAAAACACCAAACATTTGGGTACCACTTGCTTAACAAGGCATTTAACATCCAACCACTCAGCCTGTTGGCAAGAGCACCTAAAAGCCACACAAAAGGGGCACATATCTGTCCCTCCTCCTCCTGCTTACCCACTTCAGCCTGCCCCTGCTATATCGAGCCATTACCTCTCAGCAGCCTCCACTGACAGGGAAGATGGTATAGCACAGGGTGTCCCAGGTCCTAGCAGCACATCTGCCAGCAGCACACCACCAACTGTAGACTGTAGCCAGCAAATTTCTCTGCCCCAGAAAAAAAATGCAGTCCCTGTCACCAACATGCCCAGTGTCTAAATGTAAGCTTGTCAAAGCTGTTGGCTCTCCAAATTCTGACTTTCAGCCTGGTGAATTCTGCCCTCTTCTGTGAATTTGCACAATGTGCTGTACCACAATGGCAGGTTCCAGTCGCTACTAATTTTCACGTAAGGCCCTTCTATCTCTCTACCATCACGTGGAAGGGGATGTTCTGGCATTGTTGGGCAAGGCAGTCAGCCGTAAAATCCACCTTACTGCTGACACGTGGTACAGCAAGCATGGACAGGGCTAATTATATTTCATTCACAGCACACTGGGTAATGCTGCTTTCAACGTGAAAGGATGCAGGACAGGGCTCGGTGCTGCAGCTTGTTCTGCCCCCACATATCCATACATCTGGTGGTGATGATGCCAGACCTGTGAGCTCTACCCCCTCCTCCTTATCCTCCTCCAGCACCTCTATGCCATCCTCTGCAGAATTGTCCTATGAACATCAGGTACCCCGTAAGTGTTCAAAGGGCTATTGCCAGAGTCAGGCTAAAAGGTGCCATGCAGTGCTTCAGCTGGTGTGTTTAGGGGACAGCAACCACAGCGGAGCAGAGATTCTTTCTGCTATGCAGGGACAGGCCCAGAGGTGGTTCACACCACGCCAGCTGGAGGCAGGAATGGTGGTGTGCGATAATGGCTCAAACCTCCTGTCCGTCCTTAGACAAGGAAAGTTGACACATGTGCTATGCCTGGCACATGTCCTCAATTTGGTGGTGCAGCATTTCCTAAATACGTACCCAGGGTTGCAAGATGTGCTAAAGCTGGCCAAAAGAATCTGTAGCCCTTTCAGGCGGTCATAAACAGCCAGTGCTCAGTTGGCTGAAATTCAGCGGGAAATCCACCTGCCCATAAATCGCCTGATTTGTGACATGCCCACCAGGTGGAACTCTACTTTGTCAATGCTGCAGCGGCTATACATGCAGCAGAGGGCCTTCAATGAGTACATGTGCGAATATGACACAACGACAAGCTCAGACCGCCTCGGCTTTTTTCCCCACGCCAATGGCTGATCATTAAGGATGCATGCACTATATTGTCACCATTTGAGGAGGCCACAAGGATGGTGAGCTGTGACAGAGAATGTATTAGTGACGCAATCCTTGATGTGTTCCTGCTAGAGCAGATTATGGTTTTCCAACCCAGGACCCTTGGTAATAGTACATGGCTGGGAGGAGGAAGTTCCAGATGCTGTCATCTTTAGTGACCCCGAGGAGTCTGCTGCTCAAGCCTCAGCAAATTTGAGGCGCATGGCCAACCTCATGCTTTACAGCCTGTGAAAGGACCCAAGAATACGTGGCATAAAGGAGAAGGATGATTACTGGTTGGCAATCCTCCTTGACCACCGTCATAAGGGGAAGGTCTCAGAACTCATCCCATCCCCACAGAGAGTGCAGAAGATAAAATCTCTTGAGGACACGTTAAAAAGGATTTTATTGAAAGTTTGTCCTGACTACAGTAGGTTACAGTGTTGTGGAAAATGTCGTTTTGAGTCTTCTGTTGGTCAAGAGAAGAGCGTTGGAGAAGGCATCCGCCTAAGTGAGACATTTCAGAATTTTTTTAGTCCTCGCTGCCCAGGGCTGTCAGCTTCCACATCCCATCAGCAGCGCCTGGATCACATGGTGGACTATTACCTCAGGGCCAAAACAGAGAAAGAGAGCTTTCCAGCTGACAATCCATTGACTTACTGGGTTATGAGAATAGACCACTGGCCAGAACTTGCCCAATGCTATTGAGTTGTTGGGCTGCCCTGCATCCAGCATGCTTTCAGAACGGACATTCAGTGCTGCAGGAGGTTTCGTTACTGATCATAGAACACGTCTGTCCATAGACTCCGTGGACCATTTGACTTTTATAAAAATGAATCAGTCCTGGACTACCAGCTATGAAGCCCCTGATGTCGATGTTACTGATTAAGTCTTTTTGGGATGTGGAATCTCTGCAGGACTTCGAGGCTGCCTAGCTTTGAGGGTGTTCAATCATTTCATCTGGAAGAATGTTTTTGGTAAATGTTTCATGGGCACAATTAGCACCCAAAGACCAATTATTCTGCACCTGTTTGATAGGTGAATATCATTGCAATTTTTTTACAGCAAGGACAATTCTTGCTTTCATCAAGATTACCTCTATAGGGTTACGGTGGAAAGGCGCTACCGGTACCCAAAGACCAATTTTTCTGCACCTGTTTGACAGGTGCATATCATTGCAATTTTTTACAGTGAGGCCAATTCTTGCTTTCATCAAGAGTACCTCTATAAAGTTATGGTAGGAAGGCACCACCGACACCCAAAGACCAATTTTTCTGCACCTGTTTGACAGGTGCTTATCATTGCAATTTTTTTTGCCTTCATCAAGAGCACCTCTATAGGGTTACGGTGGGAAGACGCCCCCAACACCCAAAGGGTAATTTTTCTGCACCTGTTTGACAGGTGAATATCATTGCATTTTTTTACAGCAATGCCAATTCTTGCTTTCATCGAGAGTACCTCTATAGGGTTGCGGTGGGAAGCCGCCACCGACACCCAAAGACCAATTTTTCTGCACCTGTTTGACGGGTGCATATCATTGCAATTTTTTACAGCAAGGCCAATTATTTCTCTCATCCAGATTACCCCTATAGGGTTACTATGGGAAGGCACCACCAACACCCAAAGACCAATTTTTATGCATCCGTTACTTCTATACAAAGTCAAAGTGACACCAGAATGTATCCAAAAGATCTCTAATCTTGTTCCAAGTGCACTACACTGTTACCTCATCATACACACTGGCCCCCTAGCTGTTGCTGAGCAAAATGAAGGCAGCTTGCAGGAAAAATGTCTTTTTTTTTGGCTTCAGCAGATTCTAGACTTGATACCGATCTCCCACTTTACAGGTAGACTAAGGGGACCCCCCCCCCAGGCACTATACTGGAAGGAATTTTTCATTTTTAGGCTTTCACTTTAAAAATAAAAAAAATGCTCATTTAAAAATTTTGTTTTTCACAAACATTTTTTTTTATTGAAACATGTCCCCCAGGGCAGGACCCAGACCTCTATAACCATTGTATGTCCAATTACTTGCATATAATCCTTCAAAATGGGCACTTTTGATTTTTGACATTCGGGTCCCATTGACTTTAATGGGGTTCGTTATTCGGGTCTGAACTTTCATGGTGTTCGAAAGTTCTGGGGTCCGTTTAGCCCATCCCTAACTGTAAGCCATAATAATCAAAATTAAAAGAAAGAAATGCTTGAAATCAGTGGCGACTGGTGCTCAAAATTTTTGGGGGGTGCAAACAAACTGAAAAATTCTAAAAAAATCCCCATCAATTGCAGCCTCACTGTACCATCAATCGAAGCAACTGTGCCATCAAACGCAGCCACTGTGCCCATCAATTGCCACCACTGTGCCATCAAACGCAGCCACTCTGCTCATCAAACGCAGCCACTGTGCCCATCAAACGCAGCCACTGTGCCATGAAATGCAGCCACTGTGCCATCAAACGCAGCCACTGTGCCCATCAAACGCAGCCACTGTACCATCAAACACAGCCACTGTGCCCATCAATTGCCGCCACTGTGCTATCAAACACAGCCACTGTGCCCATCAAACGCAGCCACTGTGCCTATCAAACGCAGCCACTGTTCCATATCAAATGCTGCCACTGTGCCATCAAATGCTGCCACTGTGCCCCATCAAACACAGCTACTGTGCCCATCTTATGCAGCCACTGTGGCCATCTTATGCAGCCACTGTGCTCCATCAAATGCAGTCACTGTGCAGCATAGAATGCAGCCACTGTGCCCATCATATGCAGCCTCACTGTGCCCCATCATATGCAGCTTCACTGTGCCCCATAAAATGCAGCCTCACTGTGCCCTATCCTATGCAGCCTCACTGTGCCCCATCATATGCAGCCTCACTGTGCCCCATCATATGCAGCCTCACTGTGCCCCATCATATGCAGCCTCACTGTGCCCCATCATATGCAGCCTCACTGTGCCCCATCTAATGTAGCCTCACTGTGCCCCATGAAAAGCAGCCTCACTTACTTACCTCACAGGCAAATACAAAGAGAAGCAGCGCTATGAGTCAGATATGAGTGGAAATAAATATGGGTAGTGATAAGTAAATTCATAAACAATCAAGTGACAAAAAATCAAGTGACAAAAATAAAGTCCAATAGGTGGTGAAAAATCTTCAAAGGTGCAATAGATGAACCGGACCACTGAGTCCCCAAATAGGCAAATAAAGATGAAAACTGGATGGACCTTCACCACACCACAGTGTACGGATAAATTGGGCGCTTACCAAATGGCAAGTTTGAAAAAGCTTGTGACCTTAACCCGGTCGGGGCCTTTCTTGAGATGGGAACACCGTTTGGACACTTCCTCAGACCGTGGATAAATCACTATCCTCCACAGAAAAAACAGGATGCAGAGAAGGCTATACCCCTAGCATAGAATGTTTTCACAAACAATGCCCCAAAAAAGAAGGGAAAGCAACATAGCGTAATCCTGATTGGAATTTATTTAAAGACATTAAAAATACACTTACAGTGTGTTGAATAAAAACAGCATGGAAAGCCGGCCGGCTAGCACGAACACCCGTCCTGCAGACGGTGTATACGGCACGTCAGCACGTCAGCACGCCCGACGTACGTTTCGTCACACTTCTGACGTCGTCTGGGGCACGGGCGACGCACTGACGTGTCGCTCATAAATGGCAAACAAATATAACCAAGCCTCGAAATCGAAAAAGGCCGGAAATCACCTTGCGCTCCGCCGAGTGAGGGCGGAAGTTATAGGAACGCCATCTTAGCTAAGGGATTCCATATTATTACGGATACCGATATTGTTAATGTGGTAAACGTAAAATGATGGGAATGGAGGGGGAAAAAAGAAGAAATAACAAGGAGAAACCAAATAGGTAACCCGTATCACAAATGGAAACGGATCCCAATAAAATTAGATCAAATTAAATACAATAAATTTAGATTCAGGAGGACCCAACTTACCATCAGTGAAGGGCACACCTGAGCACAGTTATGATAACAAGATCGATGAATATATTGATTAATCGAATTAATGTTGGCATAAACAAGGGGCGCTACGAAGGGACGAAATTCTAAATAGCACAGTCGGAGGGAAAGATGATTTCTCAACCTCATATACCAAACAATTTGTAAATAGGGTAATGCTAAACAGTACCTCCATTATTAAATAATAAATAATACATATGAGAAGCAAAAATAAATGTATATAAATAAATAGATGGCGTAGACCCTCATCATATCAAAACGTGGAATTGTGGACAGAGCTTATAGTAGGTATATGAAACCCAGAACCAGCCCCATTGGGATGCGAACCAACCCAAAGGGAGCTTATATCAAACCAATTGAGACATAAAGGGTACAAGGGGAAAAAGGGGTGGAAGCCTAAGGGAAAAAAAAATAAATAAACACCCCACCTGCCCCCCGGGACGCCCCATTGTAAGTGGAATCGATTCCCTTACGTCCCGGGTGGGTAGGTATATCGATTTTTTTCTACAACCCCTAGTGGGAAAGATGCCTTCCTTTGTTAGAGATTCCAAATACATTATCAATTTACTTACCAATTATACTCCCACCCCTACCATGTGGATAGTTACAGCGGATGTAACGTCCCTATACACGATTATTCCCCACGAGTTAGGCCTTTATGCAGTTGAATACTATTTAAGAAGGGACTCAGGTTTATATGATGAACAAATCAATTTCATCATGATACTTCTAAGATATGCTGCGTCCCATAATTATTTTTGGTTCAACCAATGCTTTTACCGACAGGACCGTGGAGTCGCGATGGGGGCTAAATACGCCCCCAGTCTTGGGGGCGTATTTAGGCAATCTCAGACTGTAAAAGCACTTTGACCAGTAAGATTGAGGAGGTTAAGGTGGATGTCTCACTAATACGCCAAGATCTGCAAAAATTGAGAGAACGAGTCACGGAGACCGAAACCCGTATTAGCCGCGTGGAAGACGAGGTGCCGCCATTGCAAGTACACACTGAACGCCTGCAACATCAACTTAACATGGTGCTAGCTAAACAAGACGATATGGAAAACCGTCTGAGAAGGTGTAACCTGCGTTTCATAGGCCTGCCTGAGGGCTCAGAGGGCTCCGATCCCCCCTCATTCCTAGAGAACTTGCTGACTAGCACATTCGGGAGAGCGGAGTTTTCCACCACTTTTGTGGTTGAACGGGCACACGGGCTTGCGGCTAACCCCCCCCCCTCAAGGTGTCCCGCCGAGGACATTCATCGCTAAATGACTTAATTTTCGTGACCGGGATGCTGTACTTCGACTTACCAGGCTAAAGGGTAACACACCCTTCAAAAACACAGAAATCAAGGTATTCCCGGACTTCTCGGCGGAAGTCCAAAAGAAGAGGGCCATGTTTACAAAAGCGAAACGTCAGCTGCGGACCCGCCATTACTCCTACGCAATGCTCTTTCCGGCATGGCTACGGGTTGTTGGTGAGGATAGGGTGCACTTTTTTGACACGCCTGAAGCCGTCTTTACATGGCTCGAGAACAAGGGGGCCCCGCGTCGCGACCCTGACTGATACTGCTGCAAGACCTACCCCTGAGATGGAACATGACCTGCCACAGACTTCTACCTCCTGGAGCCTTGCGGCCTATCCATCCTACAGGTACTGTGATAAGCACATATGACAACCACAATACTGTCCTTCTATCCCAGCCGCACCCACACTCCTTCAACATGAGGTCTGTCCGTTTCCCGGAACACGTGGATCCCCATTTTTCTTACCCACTTTTGATGAACCTTCTATGCAGTACATGCAATCCTGCCATTGCACCTAGCCACTGGATTTGTGTGAGTTCCCTGGCGGCTGGGCCTGGACAGGAGTCCACCAGAAAGATATGCAATATGACTCACAATCTCCACTGCTATTGGCAAGCGGCTGTCTGGTATGACACTTGCAATGGGGAATATGGATATGTCCCCTAGTTTGGTGTATTTGCCCCTAATGCTTATGCTTGCCTTACAGCGAATTATCGCTCCCCTAGTCGCGGGTGTCCCTTCGGATCCCGCTTGCTTTTTCCTTTTTTGTTTTCTCAGCAACAGTTGCCTTAGGGCACAAGTGAAGTTTCCCTGGCATGCCCGGCCTCAGCAAACTGCATATGTGCTTAAATGGATGCATTGCTTACCTGGGTATGCTAGAGTGTTAATGCAGTCAAGCTCAGAATGTTTTGATTGGGTTAATGTTTGGTTTAAGTGTTTCATGCTGAAGTGTAATAGATTGTGGTGTTCACTTCCTACTGTAATGTCCTTGCAATACAATCAATACATCAAAGGATTTCAGATACAGAATGCTGGTGATTCCCGCCCACTCGGCCCTATATGTTCAGAGGTGGGGGTGGGGAGGGGAGATGGGAATCTCCTCATATATAGTAATGATGATGGCGTCATAGACATTGAATATGCAGCATACAAACATACAAATGTACTACCATGCTTGATGTCAAATGTTTGACGTGGAATGTGAGAGGTCTCAGGGCTAAGCCCAAACGTAACGCAGTATTGGCATATCTCAAGTCCCAATGTGCGGACATTATGGTGTTGGTTGAGACCCATCTCACAGGCCAACTTCAAATGGCACTCAAAAAACCCTGGGTGGGATGGCTATACCAGGCCCCTTACTCTGCCAACTCCAGGGGCGTGGCTATACTTGTGGCTAAAACGGTACAATTTGTGTTACTTACCCTTAGATCTGACCCACAGGGTAGGTTTCTATTTTTACATGCTAAGGTGAATGGACTAGACTGGGCGATTTTAACAATATAATGAATAAGGAGTTAGACCGCATATCAGTGACACCCCAAGATAATTCCACCCAACCACATACTAGGTTTGGCAAGATAATAACGGATTTGGCCCTTATAGACACATGGGGACACCACAGGCCATCAGAAAGGGCATATTCATGCTTTTCCACATCCCACAATACCATGTCACGTATTGACCTCATTCTGATCTCTGGCACCCTTGCTCCCCTACTCAGCAAGGTAGGATTTAACCCGCGCATCCTGTCCGATCATGCCCCATACTGGATTACACTTAGGATAGACTCTCCCCCCAGGACATACAACTGGAAACTAAATCCATTTTGGTTGACTGTTGTCCCTGACCTGGGGGAGGTGGCCACTGAATGGGAATTTTTCTTTCAGGCAAACAATGGCACAGCACCCCCTGAGATCATATGGGATACCTTTAAATCCCATGCCCGAGTGATCCTATCGCAACGTATTTCCCGGTACCGCAAGACTTCCTCCCAGGTTCTTAGACAAGCAGAACAATCCCTTGTAGAGGCAGAAAAGAACTTCACAGATGACCCATCTGCATCAACAGCAGACCAATTAAAATTACAAGCCAGAATAGTGAATAACTTATACTTTGAAAAAGCCGATAGGAAAATCTATTATAATAAACAAAGACACTATGAATGCGGAGAGCGGGCGGGTCGGCTTCTGGCCTACTTAGCACATCTAGATCACAGACCCCCCACGGTAGTAGCACTTCGAGACGCAACCGGTATGTTGCTGACTGATCCTGATGAAGTGGCTGGGGAGTTTCGCTCGTTCTTCGCATCCCTATACTCATCTAATGCTAATACCTCTGTAGAAGAGATAGCGTCGCTGCTATCTAATATAGAGCTGCCCCGCCTTACTCAAATCCAGATAGATCAGCTGGAGGCCCCTATTACTGAAAGTGAAGTAACAAAGGCAATCTCCTTGCTAAACCCATCAAAGGCACCGGGGTCTGATGGACTACCCTTGGAATTCTACAAAACATATAGCGAGATGTTGATTCCCAAGCTATGTGAATTTTCTCATATTTTTAAATCTGAATCCCTACCCCCGTCCATGCATGAAGCAAATATAGTATTGATACACAAACCTGGGAAAAATCCAGAATTCCCGGAGTCTTACCGCCCAATATCCCTCCTCCAACTAGATGTAAAGATACTGGCCAAGATCCTGGCGCTTCGCTTAAATGCAGTGATCCTGTCACTAATCCATCCAGACCAAACTGGATTTATGCCTGCAAAAAATACGGCATATAATTTACGTAGGCTTCATATGAACGTCCAAGCTGAACATGACACCATGGGCTCTAGGGTGGTGGTGTCTCTAGACGCCGCAAAGGCGTTCGACTCTGTCGAGTGGACGTACTTGTGGGAATGCCTTGCAAAATTTGGGTTTGGGCCCAGCTTCATTAAATGGATCCGATTACTATATCATAGTCCATGCGCCAGGATCTTGGTCAACGGAAAGGTTTCTGAGCCATTTCCTCTTTCCAGGGGCACTCGGCAGGGGTGTCCACTCTCTCCCTTGCTATATGCACCGGCGGTGGAGCCTCTTGCCGCATCCCTTAGAACGCACCCAGGCGTTGTAGGACTTGCCCATGGAAACCTGCTGGAAAAGATAAGCCTGTATGCTAACGATATGCTATTATACCTTTCAGATGCAGGCTCGTCGTTACAGTTAGCCCTGGAAGTAATCCAAAATTTCGGTAGATACTCAGGATTGCAGATTAATTGGGATAAATCCCAAATCCTCCCGATAGATGTCAGCGTGCCTACCAAAGAACAATCTAACTCCCCACTCATTAGGGTCAGTGCCATGACATACCTAGGGGTTGTGATTACTCGATCACCAGAAGACTACGTTCGCCTTAACATAGAACCCCTTATAGCAGTATTGAAACGCAAAACACAAACATGGGCTAAGTTACCCCTAGGGGTGATGGGTAGGGTTAACCTAATTAAAATGGTCCTCCTTCCTAAATTTTTATATGTACTGTGGCACGCTCCGATCTACTTACCACTGCGGATCTTTAAATCTATCGAGGCCATTCTTAATCCTTTCGTTTGGGGATCGAACCGTCACAAACTGTCCTGGCAAACATTGAAAAACTCGGCGGAACTGGGAGGTGCGGCGTTACCTGATTTTAATCTTGACTACTTGGCGGCGCAATTGTCTCATTTTTTCCACCTGGACAAACATGACAAAAACCGTTGTTTATCCCTGCTCTGTGCTCCGCATAGACGTGCAGTCTCGCACCCTTTCCAGACCCTGTTTAAAGGCACCCATAAAATAGATAATAAGAAATGAATACTATACCACTACTGTAGGATTTGGGAAATAGTAAAACATAAACTTAAAATACCATCCACACATTCTCACACGCCCCTATGGGATAATCCTGATCTGGGAGAACTCCAAAAGGTGCCAAATCCCGAATTATGGCTTCACTATGGGGTAGGATTTTTATCAGACGTCTACCGTGATAATATCCTAAAGTCATTCCAACAACTCAAAACAGATTTTGATCTTCCAAATAATATGCTTTTTCGTTATCTCCAGCTCCGCCACACCCTCAATGCCCAATTTGGTGGGACTTCTCCGGATGTGGAACAAACGGATGTCCTATACATTATGTTGGGATCTGATCATCGCAAACTCATCTCAGGATTCTATAACTCTTTGCTAAGACCCACAGCAGTCTCAATTGCATATAAATTAAAAGACATCTGGTCGGGGGACGTGGGGGAGCTGGAGGATGATGAATGGGAAGACGCCCTTGAGACTTGCAAAAAAGTTTCTACTAAGTTGTCGGATCATCTTACACATCTGTACATTTTGCATAGGTCCTACCTGACTCCCCATCGCATAGCCAAGTACAAACCCAATCAAAATCCAAATTGCCCCCGCTGTGATAATCCGTCCAGCACCTTCTTTCATCTTCTATGGCTGTGTCCAGCAATACAGGACTACTGGTCCCAGATAGTTAAGTTTATCCATGATGAAATGGGTTCTCCACTATCAATATGCCCCAAACAATGCTTAATAGGGGTATTTCCAGACCCTGACTCAGATAAATATCATATGATATTTCTCCAAGAATCGCTGTTCATAGCTAGATTACTAATAGCCAGAAAATGGATGCAAATTACTCCTCCCACACTTCACGAATGGATATCTAATATCAATAATGTTCTTCCGTATAAAAAGGAAATCTACGCCCACAGGGGATGCCCGACCAAATACGGCAAAGTATGGGATAACTGGTTGGAAAACGCCTCCACCTGTAATACACCTTCGGAATAACACATTTAAAAACGTAAGAATCCCTTTAAACCACAAAATCCGGATGGATGTGGTCCCCGCAATATACCAATGCTTATATGCTGATCCTATGCAGGAAGTTATGGAGATGCATGGCTTAATACCTGAGCTGTGCAGATATTACGTAGTGTGCTTTTACCTGATGTTTGCTTTGTGTCTTCTTCCTTTATTATTTTTCATTTTTTTCTTTTCGATGTCCAATTTATCCTATGCTTTAACCCAAATAATATGCTATTGTATCATGGATGTATATGTCCTGTATGTACTTTACTCTTTCAATAAAAAAAAACGTTAATTGTAAAAAAAAAAAAAAAGTTAATTTCTAGCATAATCATCTGTATTTTATTTCCTGAGAATCTCAAAGCAGTCTGCAATAAGCTTATTGGTCAGTTGATTCAGGACACTTCTGATAGTAAAAATAATACCAAGGCAGGTGAGATCCCACTATTCTTGCTGATTACTACTGGACCCTTCGGAGGGATGTTTCTGAGGTCCTGAGGCCAGTTATATCAAAAAAAGCATATACTTTTACCTTTATGATGCACTTTTCCACCCAGGGCTGGGACAGGGGGGGGGCAAGTGTTATATGAAGGGGAAGGGATGCACCGGAACCGTGCTGCAACTGCCTCACTGACAGGAGTGACAGCAGTGTCACTCCGGTTAGGCAGAGCAGGGAACTAAATAGCTGCTGGAAGGAGGATTCTGCTCTCTCCTCCCTCCAATAGCAGACTGTGAGTGGAAAGGAGGGGACAGCCACTGAAAACACCTCCTTCTGTGTACAGGAACCCCTGGGGAGTGAAGGCAGACCCTTCTTTCTGTTTCCACAGAGAAAACATATGTGATGTTTGCTGCAGCCTTTTGCCAGAAACTGGAGAAGACACAAAAGCAGAAATTTGTGTGCAGTCAATGCTCTCCTCTGAAAAAGAATAAAAAACTCGCCGCTCCAGGTGAATTATTTATGTTTGATAGGTACTCTGGGCAAGTGCTAGCCCCAGCCGGCCTCCGTGGGTATGTAGATTGAAGAAGAAATGGCTGCACATCAATAGAAATCCAACTGCCATTTATTGATCACCAAAATGACATCAGAGTACACCAACACACAAGTCTTGTAGACGCGTTTTACACAGTACAATTGTGCTTAATCATTAAGAAAACATATGTAATGTTTGCTGCAGCCTTTTGCTAGCAATTGGAGGAAACACAAAAGCAGAAATTTGTGTGCAGTCAATGCTCTCCTCTGAATATCAAGTTCTTGATAGCCTCTACAGCAAGCCTATGTGAGTCCTATGGTGGGACAAAGCTTCAGGGAGTGGCAGAGGAACTGAGCTGAGCCTCTGTCTCTCCATTGCTGTCACTGGAAGGAAGGTGGAAAGAGCTTCAGTGTCGGGGGAAGTTATTGCAGCAGAGAAGAGCTTACATTAAACTGACTGCTGATACTTGGAATACAAGGAGGGAGTCTGGAAGAGCTGTGCATTACACAAAATAGGAAAAAAAGACACTATTCCTGAAGTGCCTCCACATCTCAATAAAAATTGCTCTTTTATCACTGATCAAAGTTAACGATAGCTGAGTTAAAAGAAACCTGACACGTGAATAGTGAAGCTGTCATTGCTGAGTTTTTTTCTGAAAATGCTAGTTTCTTTGTTAACATGCTGACTGTATTGCTCGGATTCAGTAGTATACAGATTGAGGCATCTTAATTGTCGCAAACTTTGTAAAGTTTAGTATGCCTTCTTACTGCAGGCATAGTGTTACCTTCTCAACTCCTGTTTTAACCCCTAAAATCCAGCACCACTGTGCCACAACCACACACGTTGCGCACAGTTTTGGGGTGGACATTATTCACTTGACTTGGTCAGATTCTGCAGATAGTACTGCCCACCAAACATGACAGGGGATTATTTTTGCCATGCTACAATACAAAATATTGCAGTGGTGACATGTGTATACCTCCATACAGGTGCCTTTGCAGATTAAGGTTTTCGTGGGGCGGGGGGGGGGGGGTGATAGAAATGCTGCTCAAGCACCTGTTTTTACTGCCCCTGCAACCACAATTGTAAACAAAGTCTAAATAAAAAAAATATAGATGTCATCATTTCCAACACAAATTAAAAACAAGTTTGTTATTTCTCAATAGAGGTTGTAAACCGCTACCTACATTTCAGCGCAGCATACGTTTCTATAGACCCCGCTCCCGACTCCTTCTGGGATGACCTTGTGCAGCCAACGTTTAATTGTGTGCCTATCAGATCATTAAATAATAGAAAAATATCAATAAACAATTGAATTCAGTGCAAGAAAACCTGATTCACTTTTTTTTATTTGTGTCTGCCAGTTTTACCAGACCATGGCCCATTGACCACCTCATAGTCACCATTGACCACATCATAGTCATATTTTTTACATTTGTAAAGCTCAATCTAAGTGTAAAAAAATAAAATAACACATGTGGAAAAAAAATATGAGTCCCTCATTTGAATGAGGATCACATAAAGCAGCAAAATTTTATTGTTAGTGTTTTTTGTTCAGCAAAAATTGCATCTGTTACAGAGACAAGAAATAACAGAAATATACTGTATAAAATGTGCAGGGGAGTAACCTGACAAATGAAAACCTAAAGGTGACCGATAACAATGTATTACCTAGCACAAATGATCTTGTCCTAGATTCAATATAAATGACTTTGGAATATTTACATTATATGATTACTTCACTTAAAGCATATACATTTTTCTCACTTGTTTGCCATTTAAAAATGCTCTAGGTTAGTGCTATTTGGCTACCTTTGAATCCTGTCCTTTTCTGATTCACAGACATTTAGTTACTGTATGTGCAGTCAAAGTCAAATCCTAATTATGTTCCAGTCACACATTACTCCCAAGCATAGAGATTTTCATATGATTCAAGCAAGTGGCCCAATTTGCTATAGTGTTCCCCTGCCTACTATTCAGTCTTAGGCCCCACAGGGCATTGAATCACCCACAATGCACATTTTTGGTTCAAGCTAAAGGAACAAACATTGATTGATTATCTTATCTTTAATGATGAATTATGATGACATCTTTATACATTTCTGAAATAATGGATCTTTCATGGCTATATTATCTAAATTAACTAATTTTCTCTCATATAATAGTGCAGTGGCAGCTTGGTATCTAAATCAGTATGTATGACAGTCTAGCACAACCTATTTACTTAGCTAAAGTGCTAGTGAAAAACCATCATCCATTTCACATTTTATGGAATTATAATTTATGAGAGGCTTAAGCTAGCTATTACTTCATTGATAATTTTTTTTTTTACACTGTGATCATGAAATTGTTAAGAAGATTTATTACCACCAAGCATGCAGCTGAATTTGCTTGTTCTTTGCAGCTTTACAAGGGCCTTACAATTAAACATTTCTTTTTAACTTTTTGTTGTTGTTGGTGGAGGTCCTCAGTGATGGCTTGCATGCCCTCTTATCTCCCCTTTGTGTACCTGTCATTCATTATAAATGTAGCACACCCCCGTAGGGACTGCTGATGAACACAGATGAGTCAGAGAACAGTCCGTGACTTTGTTTTTTGTTATTTATTGAGGGGTAATAACTTGGATAGGGATGGGAGGTTATGGGATGCCCACTTGACTTCAGCAAAACTTTCAGCAAAATTTTCGGGGACATCTTCCTATATACAATCTGTATACAGTCTCCTTCACTTGTTTCCTGCAAATACTTGCTTGCTTGCTCCAGCTGAATCACTGCAGAATAATCTGACAGGCTCCCAGTTAGATTTTAGCAATAGTCCTTTACAGGCAGGAACTCATAGCCCCTTGTTGTGTAGCAAAAATGTAGTGAAACAGCTTGTAACTTCTTCTCTGTGGTTACTGATCCAAGCACCACCTCTTCAGGCACTGCCAACTCACCTGGCTGCAGCTGCCCCTTTCCTAGCCCTCCAGCACACCACTGTCTTCAGGGAGACTTGCTACATGTGTTAGTCTCTCCCCTTTGTTAGTCCTCAACAGTGTTGCTACTCACTCTGTCCCCTCTTGCTCCTGTGCCTCCAGGAAAGAGTCCTTCTTTGTGTTTTAGAAGGATCCTTCCAGCACCCGAGCCCTGGCCCAAGGCAGGACCCTCCCCCAAACTAGGGGGTACCCCTGAGGGCCACTGACAGCTTCCTCAACACTGTATCTCTATCTTCCACCCAACTGCTCCTGCTGGCATGACTCATGTCTATTTATGAGCTAAGCTCTCCCCCTGCCAGCCCACTACTGGGGACCAGCCGGGGGCCTCGTTTCTAGAAGATTCTCCAACTTTCTAGTCAAGGGGAAGGCACCAGAGGACTGCAAGGATGAATCATCAAGCCCTGAACCTTACTGAACCCTTGCCCAGATTCCATGATTTAGAAATAGCTCTGAGTCAAACTATTTTTTTACCCACTCTAAATCCTAACACACCCTGTACTAACTTCTAGCACACACTAGAGAGTGCTATATAAATAATCAGGGGAAGGTGTTGCACTATTCCTTTGAAAAATAACATAAGCATGAACATAGGCACGTGTGAAAAAGTATTAATCCAAGCAAACACATGTGAAAGAATAATAGTGCATATCAATTAACTGACCATCAGAATAAAAAAGTACATATGATTGTGCAAATACATGATAACTTCCCTCTAAACCCATGATAACTTCTGTGCTGCCACCACCACTATGCACACAAACTTCTTATCAAATGGGTATGACCTCTTAATATACGAGGTAGTCAACAATTAATGCTAATATGGATGTCACAGCACCACTGGTTTACAGCCACTTCATTGTTTCCACGAAAGAGTTCACACCCCCCTCGGTCATAGATTTTATGTTCTTCTGTTGCCTCTGCAGCCACCAATCTCTGCAATTGTGCAAAAAAAAACTGCCAACTGAAGATCCAGCAGAACCCAATACTTCTACAAGTGTCAAATTCCTGGTCCCCTCCACTGCCTGCGCTGTGGCTCCTTCTGCCGACCCCTACATTGAGTTCTTCAATATATGCTAAGCCTTACAAATCTGAATCCACGTGTTACGTTTTCACCATTTAGAAGCAAATAATGATAAGAAGATGCAGCCACCTGAATGAATATAACCAATGTTTCCCTTGTACAGATTCCAATTCTGGGCTGTCCCTTGAATGTATCCCCATTGTGTTTAGGTGTTCCCGGTTGTCCAGCACTGAGCCCACAGCTATCATATCTGTGTTGCATGCAGTGTTGCCAAGCCCCCGAAGTTAAATTTACTAGCAGAACGCCAAAATTTACAAACGGCACCAATTTTTTACTGGCAAAAAATCATGAAATTTACTGACAGATCCACATTCTTTACCGGCACTGCAAAAAAGTACCTAAAATTACTGTTTTTAGTGCTAAACAGTGCAAATCAATATTTGAACTATAAACACATAGCTAGTGCTATTAGCAATGTGTTTAAGTTAAACAAAAGTCAAAAAACATATTTCTCAATTTACATGAAGGTCAGGATACCATAACCCAGCCAGCACAGAGTTCTCCCTTACATCAGAGTCTGCAGGATGGTGACCACAGACCACCTTCCGCAGAGTGAATACACTAAGGTAAGGGGGGATTACTAATATAGGGGGGACCTTTATATCAGTGCCCCCTTACATTATTGTATTCACTCCCCCCTTACATCAGTGACCCCCACCTCAGACTGGCCTGGTGGTGCTCTCACTGACCTCCTCCCAGGTGCACCATGCAGGGCTCAGTCAGACGGCTCCAGCTTGGCGGTGCTGGTTTTATTCTATAGTCTCCTCTCCACAATCCACACATGTCTGTCTCTTCCCGTAACCCCCATCCCAGCGGTGCTCCCACTCTTGACTCCTTTCTAGGATCCCCTCAGAGACTGCAGACATGATAAAAGACAAGAGATGGTCAGAGGCTTCGGATATACTACAGGAGGTGGACAGAGGGTGTGGACATACTACAGGAGGTGGACAGAGGCTGCAGACATACTACAGGAGGTGAACAGAGGCTGCAGGCATACTACAGGAGGTGGACAGGGGCTGCGGGCATACTACAGAAGGTGGACAGAGGCTGCAGGCATACTACAGGAGGTGGACAGAGGCTGCGGGCATACTACAGGAGGTGGACAGAGGCTGTGGGCCTGACACTGGAGGTGGACAGAGGCTGCGGGCATACTACAAGAGGTGGACAGAGGCTGCGGGCATACTACAGGAGGTGGGCAGAGGCTGTGGGCCTGACACTGGAGGTGGACAGAGGCTGCGGGCATACTACAGGAGGTGGACAGAGGCTGCGAGCATACTACGGGAGGTGGACAGAGGCTGCAGGCATGACACAGGAGGACTGATTTGCCTGTCCTCTACTCCTCCTTGGTTGTGGCTGTGTGTGTGACGACTGGCACTGGTCTGGTCATAATGTTATGGCTCCCCATTGGAAGGTACATGTGCTGTCCATCCTGTACTCATCACCCCCACCCTCTGCAGCAGGCATGCTCTGTGATAAATAAATGAAGTGTCATTACCAGGCGCTCTCAATCCATGCTGTGTGTAAGCCGCCTGCCCTGTCCCATCCTAAAGCCCTATACACTTGGAAGCACCCCCACGCCGAGAATGAATGCCGCCCGCAGCCACTACTTTCCATTTAAAGATGGCGCCAGGCAGCATCCTTGCATTACTGCGCATGCGCCGCCCGCCCGAGCGTGTACGAGATTTCCCTAGCACGGCTGGCTTCGGAACGGCGCATGCGCAGTTGAATGGTCGGCTTGCGGCCATCTTTTTTACAGCACCGTTTCCCGTAACGGGCATTTACAGGCACCCCGTAAATGGGCTTTAATTTACGGGCTGCCTGTAAATCTACGGGCGGTTGGCAACACTGGTTGCATGCTCCTGCTGCACAGATCCCAATCGATGGGAAGAGCTTACACACAACAGGGACAGGTTTAGGGGAGTATCTTAGTTCAGGAGAGGGGCTTAGTGAATAAGGTGATGCTCTGTTGACTTCCATCATCCAGTCATGTGCAACCAAAAATACTGTTTTGTTATTTTTACCTTGCATGAGATTAGGTACTCTTTGCAATGTGAACTTTCACTGCATTTACTAAGGTAAGGAAAAAATCCTTTGTAAAGTGAAAATTCTATTTACCTTCAGTAAATTCCCCCAAATAGGGCTTTTTGATCTCACTCTTCATCATTCTAATGTCACAAATACTTTTCTGCATCCAATGCTTAGTACCATAAATGGTCACAGTACATTTGCTAACTTGCTCCAGGCTCAGAGAAGGTAATATTGCTATATTGCAAAAAAAGAACTGCACTATTTAAATTAAGTGCTAGAGCTGCAACTCGAGAGCTGCAACTCGAAGTGATATACAACATAAAATGGAACAATGAAACAAAATTGCTTGGCTGCGCTAGTGGTAAGTAAACAATAAATGAAAACCAGAATAAATTCAATACATAAATACACCAACTTGTAGTGCAATGAGTATGTATAGGTGTATGTCACACCAAAACTGTCAAAATGCCAATGAGCATTATGAACATAAACAAAATTGCATAAAAAAGTCAATGCTGATGGTGAAAAAAGCAAATAAGCACAGACATTCAGTGATAGTAGTAATCAACACGATGATGGTGTTGCGACACCCTGTGATGAATCTTCAAGGAACAATGAGATTCCACCACCTTAAGGAATGCAGGCTTACCAGATAACCGTCTGGGAAAAGCTGTTCACCCAATCCCGGGTAGTAAAGGGTTTCCCGCTGCTGCAAATGGCCACTGCAAACAACTCGCTCGCCTGGCGTCTCCCGGAGCTCCAGCCTCAGAAATCCAATAATCCTGATATAACAGTATCAACTGACACACTGAAAGGCTCGGTCCAATGGCAGGAGGAAAAAGGTGGATGATCTCATCGGGTGTGTGTGACCATGGGAAAAAAACAAAAATGCACCGCCATAGGTAAAATCCAATGGTTTATTCAAATAAAAAAGACTGGACAATGTCAGTCTATACAGACAGAGATAGCACAATTTCGTAGCGCACAATATAAGCCGGCCGTCAAAAATTTAAAAGACAGAAAAGACACACCCGTGCAAACGGAGCATGACAATACACGGTGACGTCAGTACGTCACTCACCCTATGCGTTTCGTCACACAAAGGACATCATCTCGGGGCACAGGTGGCGTTCTGACGCACCACTATATATAATCAAACCAAAATACCAAGCCTCGGTCTGAGTCTCGGGCCGCTGATTTGATGTGGCCATCTTGTTTGTGGGAAAAGATGGGAATTGATAACATAAAAAATGCTAATGCTAAGGGCAAATAGAAAAACCGCCAAGGTTTTGCTATATTGCTATATTGCAAGGTCAGTTTAAGGGTCTGTTAGAGACTAAGAACTTGAGACTCAGGAAGCAAAAAACAAAGTTTCAGAAACATTGTTGGTGGCAAACTCTGCCTTTAAAGCCTGGTACACACTATGAGGTTTTTTGTTCTTTCAAAAAACTGTCAGCTCTGGTCGGAGCCACTGTACTCACTAATTAGTGAAATTAGTATAGAGATCTCCCCTGTTGAGTTCTGACAGGGGGACTGCTCTCCGCCACTGGCTGAGAGCGCTGATTGGGAGTCGGTTGGCTGCTGATTTACCAGCAAGAAAGAGCCAGTTTACTGTCCTTCAGACTTTAGGGGGGCCGGACTGTACCCAGTGGGAGTAAACAATGCCTGATCCATGGTATTAGGAGGAGAAATAGTGCCCCATCATTGGTGTCAGTGAGAGGAATAGTGCCCCATCATTGGTATCAGTGGAGAAATAGTGCCCCATCATTGGTGTCAGTGGAGGAATAGTGTCCCATCATTGGTGTGAGTGGAGGAATAGTGCCCCATCATTGGTGTGAGTGGAAGGAATACTGCCCCATCATTGGTATCAGTGGAGAAATAGTGCCCCATCATTGGTATCAGTGGAGGAATAGTATCCCATCATTGGTGTCATGGGGAGTAGTAGTGCCCCATCATTTGTATCAGTGGGAGGAATCGTGCTCAATCATTTGGAGACCAAAAGTTTGGAGACCACTGTTATATACCAATCATACATTGGCTATACCAATCATATATTAGCCTTACATTATTGACTGTCTGCAAGTATATAATATTGTTATATACTGTGATTTGTTAAACATGCTTTATTTTTATTCTGTATGACCTCAAAAAATGTACATAGTGAGTCTGATTCTTTTTACTATATATTCATTATAAGCCTTTTCTGTTAGAGGGTTAAGGCAATGCTCAGCAAGCATGAAAAGATAGGCATAATAACTAACATGCACTTTATGTAGCTAGTGCAGTCATTGACCTTAATAACAGATATTTTTCTCTGTATGATCTGTATCACATAGATTAAAATCACAGCTGTAAAAGGATAGTGTTTGAACTACTATGTATACCATGTAATTGAGTTGGTCAGTGCTATATACAATTTTTCATATAAAAAAAAACTATATTGTGTCAATGAATATGTGTGCCATCATGTCCTAATGTTTTAGTGAGTTTTTTTCTGTGTTAGACATAGGGTGCCCATGTGTTCCAGATTGCCCGGGACAATCCTGCAATTAGCAGGTCTGTCCCGGGTCCAAAGCACCCTAATTCCGGGACAATACAGTGTCCCGGAATTGCCCCCTGGCCCTGGACCATTCTGATGCCCTCTAAAATATCCCTCACATCATTGCTGTCACTCACTGACAGCCTGTGGTGGACCCCTGGTGAGACCCCTTTTACATGAACCTGCTGGCTCAGTGCCCAAATGGTTGCTAGCCACTGCCCGCCTCACATCTAGCAACCAGTGACGTCATGAGGAGGAGAGAGACAGAGCCCCAGCATTCACAGTGGGAAGATTTAACTTTCTCCTTAGTGTCTACTGATTAGCTCCACCCACCTCCTCCCCGCATCAGTCAGCCAGCAGCATGCAGAAGTGCATGAAGGAGAGATGAGTTTTGTAGAAAGGCAAGTGAATCCAAAGCACTCACCATGGACAGATTAGGGTTAAAATCCTCAGTCAGCTCTCCCCCAGCAGCCAGCATTCTGTGCTGAACTGTCAGCACTTCACAGGAGCTTCCAGTGTGTGTCAGCCTGGAGCTAGATAAGAGGATGGTAGGCAGATAAGGGGTCTGCAGAAGAGGAGAGGACACTGACAGATGAGATGACACCCTCGGAGGGCTGGAAGGAGGAAACTTAGATATCAGGACAGGGTTCATGCTGGGATGTGACCCCCCCAAAAGTGAAGGACTACAGGTCCCAGCATGAACCCATCAGAACTGAAGACATGATGCCCCCCCAATCAGTGAAGAACTACAGGTCCCAGCATTAGCATGTGAAATCTATGGGGTCACACCCTTAATTCTCAGGGGTCCATGCTGGGACCTGCAGTCCTTCAATTTGGGGGGGGTCACATCCTTAGATATCAGGGGTTCATGCTGGGACTTGTAGTCCTTCACTTTTGGGGGATGTGACCCCCCAAAAGTGAAGGACTACAGGTCCCAGCATGAACCTCTCAAAGCTGAAGATGTGACACCCCCCCCGGCCCCCGCATGGGAGAAGTAACATCAGCAGCCAGCGGTGGGAGGGGTGTTCACTTTCCTGGGGCTCCAGTGTATCAGACTGGTGGCAGGCTATAGGTGGAAAGTGGCACACTGCATCTGGCATCAGGCAACGGTGGCAAGTGAAATGCTGCATCTGGTGACAGGCAATGGGTTACATTTGGCACACTGCTTCTGGTGGCAAGTGACACGCTGCATCTGGTGGCAAGTGACACACTGCATCTGGCGGCAGACAATGGTGGCAAGTGACAAGCTGCATCTGGGGGCAGGCGACAGTGGCAAATAACAAGCTGCATCTAGTGGCAGGCAGCGGTGGCAATTGTCACACTGCATCTGGTGGCAAGTGACACGCTGCATCTGGTGGCAAGTGACACGCTGCATCTGGTGGCAAGTGACATGCTGCATCTGGCGGCAGGCAATGGTGGCAAGTGACAAGCGGCATCTGGGGGCAGGCGACAGTGGCAAGTAACAAACTGCATCTAGTGGCAGGCAACGGTGGCAAGTGGCACACTGCATCAGGTGTCAAGTGACAAGCTCAAGGTCCCCACTGATTCTGCATTATGGTGAGTTGAACAATTTCATTATATATTACAATGTAGTACAACACCAGCCATTCACCCGACAAATCACCCCTGCCGCCAAATTCCCCATCAACCCTGAGACTACATTCCCCCAACCCCCCCATCTTTTTTTGGGAAGGGGGGCAGGGGGGTGTCCCTGAATGGCAATTTGAAAAAAATGTGGTCACCCTAGTTAGACACATTCTAGCTTGCATTGTTTCCATAAATAACTATATTTAGATGCGCATTTAGACAGGGGTTAATTTGTTTCAGAAGGTTTCTACATGAAAGTCTTCCAGGAAGTGAGCTGACTTGACATTCTTTCTGGCAGCATCCTACTATATTGTGGGTGGAGACTAGCTCAGGGCAGATCCTGCTGGTTGATAGAAAGGACAGAGCCTGATCAGAGAAATAGGATAAGGACTTGAAATTATTTCTTTGCAACCCCAAGATGGGCACCCCTGCTACTAGCAACTGGAGGTACACTGCCACATAAAGAGAACTTTTGGGGGGGAAATGAGAATGCAAATAAAACAACTGTGACTTTAAACTACCTTAATTAAATTGTACCGAGCCTATGGCTGCTTGAATTGTGTGAAGTGCATCCCTGGTTCTTTTGGTGATGTAAAGTGGGGCAGCACCCTTGTTGAGCTACTGCTAGACTGGTGCATTCATTGAAGAAACACACTTTGGGAGATAGGATCCCCATAGAGCAACTTAGTGCAAACCTGATTGGGTTAGGGGCTGGTGGATGATAGAGGAGTAGAAGCTCTATCCTGTAACCACATGGAAGACTTCAAACCTGATGCAAGAAGTGTCCCCAGCCATTAGAGAGCCATTGTTATCGGTGACCAGTAGGGATGAGCTTCGTGTTCGAGTCGAACCCATGTTCGACTCGAACATCGGCTATTCGCCCGTTCGCCGAATTGCGAACGATATGGGCCGTTCGCGCCAAATTCGTGTGGCGCGTCACGGCCCATAATTCACTGCGGCATCGCAGTGCATTGCTTGCTGATGATTGGCCAAGCATGCACTATGACCCGCATGCTTGGCCAATCACAGCGCCGCCTGAACAGAGAGCCATAATTGGCCAAAGCCAAGGAGGCTTTGGCCAATTATGACTCAGGGGATTTAGTACACGCCCCACACTATATAAGGCCGCCTGCACGGCGGCCCTGTGTAGTGTGTGTTCCGGCGTTCATTGAGAGAGAGAGACAGACAGTGTCATTTGATTTGAGTTAGATAGATTAGGCAGAACAGTCAGTCAGTTAGCTGCACTTACAGTGTATTGTGTATATATATGCATCCCAGGTGTTGCATATATATATACACTGTATTCAGTTTAGCTAGATCCGTTCCTGTTATCTTCTAGACTATTTACATTTAGTGCAGTGCGTCCTGCTCACAGTGTTCAGCTAGATCCGTTCCTGTTATCTTCTAGACTATTTACATTTAGTGCAGTGCGTCCTGCTCACAGTGTTCAGCTAGATCCGTTCCTGTTATCTTCTAGACTATTTACATTTAGTGCAGTGCGTCCTGCTCACAGTGTTCAGCTAGATCCGTTCCTGTTATCTTCTAGACTATTTACATTTAGTGCAGTGCGTCCTGCTCACAGTGTTCAGCTAGATCCGTTCCTGTTATCTTCTAGACTATTTACATTTAGTGCAGTGCGTCCTGCTCACAGTGTTCAGCTAGATCCGTTCCTGTTAAATTCTAGACTATTTACATTTAGTGCAGTGCGTCCTGCTCACAGTGTTCAGCTAGATCCGTTCCTGTTATCTTCCTACTAACAGGCAGGCTTGTCTGGTTACAGTATACAAAGCTACCTGAAGAAAATTACTGGTGTTCTATTTGATCCTATTAGTACCACGGTCAGGCAGCTAGACTATTTACATTTAGTACAGTGCGTCCTGCTCACAGTGTTCAGCTAGATCCGTTCCTGTTATCTTCCTACTGACAGGCAGGCTTGTCTGGTTACAGTATATAAAGCTACCTGAAGAAAATTACTGGTGTTCTGTTTGAACCTATTAGTACCACGGTCAGTCAGCTAGACTATTTACATTTAGTACAGTGCGTCCTGCTCACAGTGTTCAGCTAGATCCGTTCCTGTTATCTTCCTACTGACAGGCAGGCTTGTCTGCTTACAGTATATAAAGCTACCTGAAGAAAATGACTGGTGTTCTATCCCAGCTTAGTGCAGCTACAGGCCATTAGTATGTCTGGAAGGCCAAGAAGGAGAGGCAGACAGTCACAAGCCAATAAGAGAGGGCAAGCAGGCTCTGTGTCTAGTGCTGGTCGTGGAGACGGTACATCCTCATCAGCACGTGGCCATGGGACACACTTGGTCTTTTTTTCGGCAGCTGGCCGTGTTGAGCCGCAACATGCGGAAGACTTGGTCGAGTGGATGACCAAGCCGTCCTCATCCTCCTCATCCTCTCTCACCCATGCCCAGGGTGCTTTGTCTGGCAAAGCAGCGGCCTCTTCCCTCAGCTCAATGTCATCAGTGACTCCTTCCCTAGCTCCACCATGTCCTCCTGAGGATTCCCTCGAACTGTTTGACCACAGTGTTGGGTACATGCTCCAGGAGGATGCCCAGCGTTTGGAAGGCTCTGATGATGATACTGAGCTCGATGAAGGCAGTAACATGAGCACTGACAGAGGGGGTGCCCAAGAAGGACAGCAATCTGGCAGTCATGCTCCCCCTGCTGCAGCATACTGCCAGGTTTGCTCCAGTGATGAGGAGGGAGGGGATGATGAGGTCACTGACTCAACGTGGGTGACTGATAGGAGAGAGGAGGAGGAGGAGGAGGAGGCGGCACATCACCAACGAGGCAGGATGCCCTCCAGGGGCCAGCCTAAGGGCAGCACATTGACTGCATCACACCCCAAAGCTCCACATGTGCAGGGCGCTGCAGTCTCTGCGCATTATTCAAAAAGTTCTTTGGTGTGGCCTTTTTTTGAGACGAGTGCATCAGATCGCACCGCTGCTATTTGCAACATATGTCTCAAGCGTATCTCGCGTGGCCAAAACATCTCCCGCTTGGGTACCACATGCTTGACCAGACATATGTTGACCTGCCATGCAGTTCGTTGGCAAGCGTATCTAAAAGACCCACACCAAAGAACAAAGAGGATCTCTCCTTGCTCCTCATCAGCTGACATTTCCAACCCCACTAGACCTCCAGTCCTCTCTGAGACCTGCAGTGAGAGGAATGAAGGTGTAGAATTAGGTGTGTCACAGCCAAGTACTTGTGGGCAATCTGCTTTTGGTACACCGACGTCAGATTGTACCAGGCAAATTTCCCTGCCCCAGCTGCTGCACCGCCGAAAAAAGTTTGCTCCCAGCCATCCACATGCCCAGCGGTTGAATGCTAGCTTGGCAAAATTGCCAGCACTTCAACTGCTGCCTTTTCAGTTGGTAGACTCTGCCCCCTTCCGTGAGTTTGTGGAATGTGCGGTTCCTCAGTGGCAGGTACCCAAACGCCACTTTTTCTTACGGAAGGCGATTCCGGCTCTCTACTGGCATGTGGAAGGCAATGTCCATGCCTCGCTGGACAGGGCGGTCCAGCAGGCATGGACAGGGACATTACCTAAGTTTCACGGCGCATTGGGTGACTCTTCTGGCAGCTGGGAAGGATGCAGGACAAGGTGCAGTAGTGTTGAAGGTTGTTCCGCCACCACGCCTCCAAAATGCTGATTGTGACACACCTCTCTCCTCCACCCCTCCTCTTCTTCTTCCTCCATGGCCTCTTCCTCGGAACCAGCAGTGCTCCGTAGTCGTTTAAGGGGCTACGCAAGTACGCAGGCCAAAAGATGCCATGCGGTGCTTGAGCTGGTGTGCTTGGGGGACAGGAGCCACACTGGGGCAGAGGTTCTGTCAGCTCTGCAGGGGCAGGTTCAGAGGTGGTTGACGCCATGCCAACTTAAGGCAGGAATGGTGGTTTGCGACAATGGCACCAACCTCCTCTCTGCCCTCCGACAGGGACAAATGACCCATGTGCCCTGTTTGGCTCACGTCCTTAACTTGGTGGTGCAGCGGTTCTTGGGCAGGTACCTGGGCTTACAGGATGTCCTGAGGCAGGCCAGGAAAGTCTGTGTGCATTTCCGCCGGTCATATAATGCCAGTGCTCGGCTGACGGACCTCCAAAAGGAGTTTAACCTGCCCAAGAACCGCCTAATCTGTGACATGCCCACCAGGTGGAACTCAACGTTGGCCATTCTGCAGCGGCTGCACACGCAGCAGAGGGCCATCAATGAGTATCTGTGCGACTATGGCACCAGGACAGGGTCAGGGGAGCTTGTTTTTTTTTCCCCACGCCAGTGGGCCATGATCAGGGATGCATGTACTGTCCTGTCACCATTTGAGGAGGCCACGAGGATGGTGAGCAGTGACAGTGCATGCATCAGTGACACTGTCCCCCTTGTCCACCTGTTGGAGCACACGCTGCGTGGAATAATGGACAGGGCACTTGAGGCAGAACAGAGGCAGGAAGAGGAGGACTTCCTTAGCTCTCAAGGCCCCCTTTATCCAGACAGTGTTCCTGCGTGCCCGCCGATCACACAGGAAGAGGACGAGGAGGAGGAGGAGGAGGAAGATTGTGTCAGTATGGAGGTGGAGCCTGGCACTCAGCATCAGCAGCAGTCTTTAAGGGATCAGTCCCAAGAAACACATGGACTTGTACGTGGCTGGGAGGAGGTGGCTGCGGACGTTGTTGTCCTTAGTGACCCAGAGGACTCCGGACCGAATGCCTCAGCAAACCTACGCTGCATGGCCTCCCTGATCCTGCAAAGCCTGCGTAAGGATCCTTGTATTCGTGGTATCAAGGAGAAGGACCAATACTGGCTGGCAACCCTCCTTGATCCACGTTACAAGGGTAAGGTTGCGGACCTTATCTTGCCATCGCAGAGGGAGCAGAGGATGAAACATCTTCGGGAGGCCTTGCAGAAAGGTCTGTGCAATGCGTTCCCAGAGACTGGGAGGTTACAAACTCCTGTTTCTGGACAACGTGTTGCTGAGGCTTCGGTCAGTCAAAGAAGGAGCGGTGGAGAAGGTGGCTGTCTGACCGATGCGTTCAGACAATTTTTTGGTCCGCAGCCCCAAGGTATGATTGGTTCCAGCAACCATTGCCAGCGTCTGTTTTACATGGTGCAGGAATACCTAGGGGCAAGATCAGGCTTGGACACCTTTCCCACCGAAAATCCTCTGGGTTACTGGGTCTTGAGGATGGATCACTGGCCAGAGCTTGCACAGTATGCAATTGAGCTACTGGCCTGTCCTGCATCCAGCGTTCTTTCGGAACGCACATTCAGTGCTGCTGGAGGCGTGGTAACCGATCACAGGGTGCGTCTGTCCACCGACTCGGTCGATCGGCTGACCTTCATAAAAATGAATCAGTCTTGGATCACCACCAGCTACCAAGCACCTGATGCTGATGTAACCGAATAATTTTTTTTGAAATCTCAGATCCCTTCAAAGACTGCCTATGCTGATGCTGAGTGACTATCCCTGAGTAATTATCCTCTTCCTCCTCAATCATCACGCTGATAGCTTGTAAGAACATTTTTGGTTCTGGGCGCCACCACCAGTGCCTAAGGCACAATTTTTCAGCCCCTGTTTAACAGGGGCGTGTAATTACAATTTTTGATGTAATACTTTGCAGCAGGGCTCGTTCCTGCATTCCAACTAGAGTGTCTGTGAGGGGTTGCAGTGTTGTGGCACCAGCACCAGTGCCTAAGGCCCAATTTTTCTGCCCCTGTCTAACAGGGGCGTGTAATTACAATTTTTGATGCAATACTTTGCAGCAGGGCTCCTTCCTGCATTCCAACTAGAGTGTCTGTGAGGGGTTGCAGTGTTGTGGCACCAGCACCAGTGCCTAAGGCCCAATTTTTCTGCCCCTGTCTAACAGGGGTGTGTAATTACAATTTTTGATGCAATAATTTGCAGCAGGGCTCGTTCCTGCGTTCCAACTAGAGTGTCTGTGAGGGGTTGCAGTGTTGTGGCACCAGCACCAGTACCTAAGGCCTAATTTTTCAGCTCCTGTTCAACAGGGGCATGTAATTACAATTCTTGATCTAATATTTCACAGCAGGGCCCTGTGAGGGCTTACAGTGTTGTGGCCACAGCAACACCTAAGGCCCAAATTTCTGCTGCGTATATAGGGCAGGACCCTACTTTCAAACATCTAACTTACAAACGACTCCTACTTGCAAACAGAAGGAGACCACAGGAAGTGAGATGAAATCTACCCCTAGGAAGGGAAATTCTCTCCTGTAAGAGTTAATATGGGAAAACAATTTCTCCTTTCCACTGATGCTTTCCAATCCTTGTTCCACAAAAAAACCCAAATTTTCAAAAAACATTTTTCATTGGGACAAAAAGTGAGGTGAAATCTTCTGAAGAGGAGGAAAGACAGCAAAACAAATGTCACAGGGGTGATAACCCTTCCCTATGTTTTCCAAAAAGCTTAAAAAAGATTTTTTGGCTGGAGCTAAACACGTTAAAAATGTACCCGTTCAAAATTACAAAGAGATTCTACTTAACAACAAACCTACAGTCCCTGTCTTGTTTGCACCACCTGTATACTGCTGTTCAGAGTATATAGGGCCTTTCCTTATTTTAATTTGGGTGCGGGGTTCCCCTTAATATCCATACAAGACCCAAAGGGCCTGGTAATGGACTGGGGGGTACCCATGCCGTTTGTCTCACTGATTTTCATCCATATTGTCATGACCCGACATGACATTAAACCCGCAAGCAGTTTTAAATGAGATTGTTTCCTTTAAAAATGACATTTGGTGCAGGGACTGTTCTAAACACGGGAAACACGCGTCATTTTACAGGCATACTATAGACACCCCCCAGGTACGATATTTAAAGGAATATTTCACTTTTTTTTTTTTACTTTAAGCATCATTAAAATCACTGCTCCCGAAAAAACGGCCGTTTTTAAAAGTTTTTTTTGCATTGATACATGTCCCCTGGGGTAGGACCCGGGTCCCCAAACCCTTTTTAGGACAATACCATGCAAATTAGCCTTTAAAATGAGCACTTTTGATTTCGAACGTTCGAGTCCCGTAGACGTCAATGGGGTTCTAACGTTCGTGTGAACTTTCGGTCCGTTCGCAGGTTCTGGTGCGAACCGAACCGGGGGGTGTTCGGCTCATCCCTAGTGACCAGGAGTATGGTGATTGTGTGTTTAGGGTACACAATGTCTAAGACACACCATACATGCATGTGGTGGCAGAAGCAAAGTTCTGTGAGGGCTGTGGACTGTGAGTGTGGTTGGGTTGGTAGACGTGAGTCAGCCCTGTGAAAGGTGAGTCGTGGAAAGCGTGCAAAACCTGCCAACATGCATACTTTTACTAATCCCTAAAATATGATTTTTCCCTACGGAACCAATAACATGTCCAGAGTCATAGGGGTTGATTTACTAAAGGCAAAAAAGAAGGTACTCGCTGCAAGGTCAGTTGCTCCAGCAAGTAAATGAGCAGAAGTTTTGACTGCCATCATTCAATCATGTGCAAACAAAAATGCTGTTTTTTTTTTATTTTTCTTGCACAAGATTGGGTACTCTTTGCAAAGTGAAACTTTACCTCATTCACTTTGAAAAGTGCACAGTCTATTTGCCTTTAGTATATCAACCCTATAGTGTCTCTTGTTATTTTGCTGTATGATATGACACAAAAGATGTCAAAATGTAGTTACTTTACACTATTTTAAAGTCACATGGCTACTCATGCAGCATTGCTTTTACCTCTAAGCCAAGACACTTAACATTCCGTTTCTAGAATTACTTATGTAGGTCACCGTCAACATTTTCCATGATTTCAGCCTGCATGGACTCCTATAACCTCACTGACAACAATTTCTCCTTTCCACTGATGCTTTCCAATCCTTGTTCCACAAAAAAACCCAAATTTTCAAAAAACATTTTTCATTGGGACAAAAAGTGAGGTGAAATCTTCTGAAGAGGAGGAAAGACAGCAAAACAAATGTCACAGGGGTGATAACCCTTCCCTATGTTTTCCAAAAAGCTTAAAAAAGATTTTTTGGCTGGAGCTAAACACGTTAAAAATGTACCCGTTCAAAATTACAAAGAGATTCTACTTAACAACAAACCTACAGTCCCTGTCTTGTTTGCACCACCTGTATACTGCTGTTCAGAGTATATAGGGCCTTTCCTTATTTTAATTTGGGTGCGGGGTTCCCCTTAATATCCATACAAGACCCAAAGGGCCTGGTAATGGACTGGGGGGTACCCATGCCGTTTGTCTCACTGATTTTCATCCATATTGCCATGACCCGACATGACATTAAACCCGCAAGCAGTTTTAAATGAGATTGTTTCCTTTAAAAATGACATTTGGTGCAGGGACTGTTCTAAACACGGGAAACACGCGTCATTTTACAGGCATACTATAGACACCCCCCAGGTACGATATTTAAAGGAATATTTCACTTTTTTTTTTTTACTTTAAGCATCATTAAAATCACTGCTCCCGAAAAAACGGACGTTTTTAAAAGTTTTTTTTGCATTGATACATGTCCCCTGGGGTAGGACCCGGGTCCCCAAACCCTTTTTAGGACAATACCATGCAAATTAGCCTTTAAAATGAGCCTTTTTTGATTTCGAACGTTCGAGTCCCGTAGACGTCAATGGGGTTCTAACGTTCGTGTGAACTTTCGGTCCGTTCGCAGGTTCTGGTGCGAACCGAACCGGGGGGTGTTCGGCTCATCCCTAGTGACCAGGAGTATGGTGATTGTGTGTTTAGGGTACACAATGTCTAAGACACACCATACATGCATGTGGTGGCAGAAGCAAAGTTCTGTGAGGGCTGTGGACTGTGAGTGTGGTTGGGTTGGTAGACGTGAGTCAGCCCTGTGAAAGGTGAGTCGTGGAAAGCCTGCAAAACCTGCCAACATGCATACTTTTACTAATCCCTAAAATATGATTTTTCCCTACGAAACCAATAACATGTCCAGAGTCATAGGGGTTGATTTACTAAAGGCAAAAAAGAAGGTACTCGCTGCAAGGTCAGTTGCTCCAGCAAGTAAATGAGCAGAAGTTTTGACTGCCATCATTCAATCATGTGCAAACAAAAATGCTGTTTTTTTTTTATTTTTCTTGCACAAGATTGGGTACTCTTTGCAAAGTGAAACTTTACCTCATTCACTTTGAAAAGTGCACAGTCTATTTGCCTTTAGTATATCAACCCTATAGTGTCTCTTGTTATTTTGCTGTATGATATGACACAAAAGATGTCAAAATGTAGTTACTTTACACTATTTTAAAGTCACATGGCTACTCATGCAGCATTGCTTTTACCTCTAAGCCAAGACACTTAACATTCCGTTTCTAGAATTACTTATGTAGGTCACCGTCAACATTTTCCATGATTTCAGCCTGCATGGACTCCTATAACCTCACTGACAACACACTAATGTCATGAAGATTGATCACAATCTCTTGGGGGTTATTTTCTAAAAGTAAATAGACCATTTACTTTGCAAGAGAAGTTGCATTTTGCAAGGGAATCTTCCCCAGAGTTTAGTGAATGAGACGCAGCTCTGCTTGCTTCCATCATCTAATCATGTGCACTAAAAATGCTGTGTTTTTTTTGGTTGCACATGATTGGGTATTTTTTTTGAAAGAGAAATTTCACCACATTCACTAAGCTCTGAGGAAAAACAAAGTTGCAAATTGCAACTTACCTTGCAAAGTGAACAGCCTTTTTGCCTTTGGTATATCCACTTTTGGTGTAACTGCTGTTATTTGGCTCCAGTACAAGCAATCCCCAAACCTGGCTCTCACTGGTTCTCACTTCCTAGGTACTTTGATAAAAGTGCAGCTGGAGAAATACATGCATGTATACAATGCATACAAATACACTTGTCTGGATGTAATAAAATATTTTGTTGAAACTCTTGTTCAAATCATCAGTTTCGCAATCTTGGCAATAAACCAGATATTCTGAGCTGCAACTTTTATGTGCAACAATAACTTGAAAATTCCTATAACCATTGCCTTACAGCAATGTGTCAGACGCACAAAACTTGTTGGATGCTTGGCAGTACATCAGGTACTCCTTAGCCAGGTACATTATCACTTGTTTATCTGATCTTGGTCCTACTAGGAAGCTGAATAAACAATGCCTTGTAAAAGTATTCATACCCCTTGAAATTTTCCACATTTTGTCATGTTACAACCAAAAAAGTATATGTATTTTATTGGGATTTTATGTGATAGACCAACACATAATTGTGAAGTGGAAGGAAAATTATAAATGGTTTTCAAAATTTTTTACAAATAAATATATTGAAAAGTGTGGCGTGCATTTGTATCCAGCCCCCCTGAGTCAATTCTTTGTAAAACCACCTTTTGCTGCAAATACAGCTGCAAGTCTTTTGGGGGATGTCTCTACCAGATTTGCACATCTAGAGAGTGACATTTTTGCCAATTCCTCTTTGCAAAATAGCTCAAGCTCAGTCAGATTGGATGGAGAGCATCTGTCAACAGCAATTTTCAAGTCCTGCCACAGATTCTCAATAAAATTTAGGTCTGGACTTTGACTGGGCCATTCTAACCCATAAATATGGTTTAATCTAAACCATTCCATTTTAGCTCTGGCTGTATGTTTAGGGTCATTGTTTTTCTGGAAGTTGAACCTCCACCTCAGTCTCAAGTCTTTTGCAGACTCTAAAAGGTTTTCTTCTAAGATTGCCCTGTATTTTGCTCCATCCATCTTCCCATCAACTCTGACCAGCTTCCCTATCCCTGCTGAAGAAATGTATCCCCACAACATGATGCTGCCACCACCATGTTTCATGGTGGGGATGGAATGTTCAGGGTGATGTGCAGTGTCAGTTTTCCGCCACACATAGCGTTTTGCTTTTAGGTCAAAAAGTTTAATTTTGGTCTCATCTGACCAGAGCACGTTCTTCCACATGTTTGCTGTGTCCCCCACATGGCTTCTCGCAAACTGCAAACAGGACTTCTTATGGCTTTCTTTCAACAATGGCTTTCTTCTTGCCACTCTTCCATAAAGGCCAGATTTGTGGCGTGCACGACTAAAGCCCCATACACACTATCAGTTTTTCTGCTGACTTAGTCCTTCAGATTTACCAAAACCATGTAGTATAAGGGCCTGCCTGATTGCATACACATTGAAACTCCTAAGGTTTGACCTCATATTATATGGTTTTGGTAAATCTGAAGGACTAACTCAGCAGAAAAACTGATAGTGTGTATGTGGCTTAATAGTTGTCCTGTGGACAGATTCTCCCACCTGAGCTGTGGATCTCTGCAGCTCCTCCAGAGTTGCAATGGGCCTCTTGGCTGCTTCTTTGATTATTGCTCTCCTTGCCCGGCCTGTCAGTTTAGGTGGACGGTCATGTCTTGGTAGGTTTGCAGTTGTGCTTAAGATGATGGATTGAACAATGCTCCATGAGATGTTCAAAGCTTGTGATATTCTTTTATAACCTAACCCTGCTTTAAATTTTTCCACAACTTTATAACCTGTCTGCTATTTTCCTTGGTCTTTATGATGCTGTTTGTTCACTAAGGTTCTCTAACAAGCTCCCGAGGGCTTCACAGAACAGCAGTAGACTCTATTTACTATTTAGGTGACTTCTGAAGGCAATTGGTTCCACTAGATTTTAGTTAGGGGTAGCAGAGTAAAGGGGGCTGAATACAAATGCACACCACACTTTTCACATATTTATTTGTAAAAAAAATTGAAAACCATTTATAATTTTTCTTCCACTTCACAATTATGTGCCACGTTGTGTTGGTCTATCACATAGAATCCCAATAAAATACATATACATTTTTGGTTGTAACATGAAAAAATGTGGAAATTTCAAGGGTATGAATACTTTTTCAAGGCACTGTATCCCTTTCTCTCTGCTTCTATTGTAACTGAGGCAACAACTGTTTCACTTAGACCCCTTTCACACTGAGGCAGTTTTCAGGCATTTTAGCACTAAAAATAGCACCTGTAAAGTGCCTTAAAAGTGCTTTTTTAAGCTGTAATAGAACCACTTTCACTGGCGAATAAAAATTGCCGAGTAGTTTACTGAGGCCGCCTCTGTTCTTGCGGATACCAAACTGTTCTGCTACTAGCCGAGTTCTCTCATTAACAGTTCAACAGTAGATGATAAAGCAATGTAAAACTGTTTTATTATTATGGAAGAATGGGCGGAAATACAATAAAGACGCAGAGTACCAGCAGGTGTTTTACAAGAACAATGTAAAGACTGCAGAGGGTACAGCAGTGTAAAACTGGCCAGTAGAGGGAAAATTGCACAAAATGTGCTAGAGGCACAGAGTAAGGCAAGTGTTTTAAAGCAAGAATTAAAGGCTAAGTTCACCTTTTTTTCTAAAATCCAGCTCCCCTATGCACCAATATATAATTAATGTACCTTGGTTGCAGAAAAATCAAAGCTTTCTTTGATTTTAAGTACAAGTCCTCACCTTAGCCCTTGCTGTATTTCTTAAAAAGCTTCATCACTTTCCGGTATGTAGGTTTGGGACAGGGGACAGTAAGATACAGAAATGAGTTTACCAGCTGACCTCATTAGCACACCCCCTTCACCCATCTGTTTGTATGTTTGCATAGCATCCCTGGCATCACATGTTCATTTGCCTGGCTTCCCCAGCATTCTTCCAGACGGACTCAGGCCACATGCTAAACTCCTTGGGGCTGCATGCAGCCCACAGGACACCCCTGATGTAGTGCAATGACCTCCCTAATTGAATACAGAGTAATTGGATAGAGGGTGTGTCCTCCTATTATATAGCTTTGGTAAATCTAAAAAAGATTGTACAGATATTGTACAATGAGTTTGTATGGCTACATTTTATACACCTAAAATTACCTAGTTGTGCTTTAAGTGTTATTAATTGTTAATGGAGCACCAAACACAGAAGCAAACACACATATTGCCACATGAAAAAATGGGTGACAAATGCAGCAAATGCACAGTAAAAAATGTCCAACCCACTCCACGCCGAAATGGCCCATGATCCAAAACACCCAAAAAACTCTTGAGGGAATGTGAGTTTTCGCTGGAGATGTGGACCAGAGATGGTGAACAAGCCCTCTTCACTGATGCAACAAGGAAGTGAAGGCTTCTGGGAGATGACCTACATGAGGTGAATTCTGAGCGATGTTCTACAGGAAGTGAGGAAATCTGAAAATCATTTTAAAAAATCAAATAAACTGACAAGATTTTAAACCTCCTGTGGATAAGGTAAATGAGAGAAAAGCACACTGGGATGGCTGGGCCAGAAATGGCATTGAAAAACACTTCTATTTATTATTTATTTATAGCTATGAGTAAGCATCCAATAATGTGAAACGCGTTAGCGATTGCACCCTTTTTTGTTTCTATTTATGTGACTTTTTTTTTGGATTTTTTACGCTCCACAATAAAGATGTTTTTTCTTCAGAGTGCGGCAATCCAGGAACCTTCTCTTCTCCATTTAACTTGTGCAGAGCCAGCACCTGGATCAAGTTCATAGTAGGGCAGGAGCAGCCTTTCAAGCTTCGGAAGCTTTGTGAGCGGCATCTCCTTTACATTTATTTTTTAACCACTTGCCGACCTGCTCACTCAGATATAGTGCAGCAGGTCGGCTCTCCTGCATGAACTGACGTACCTGTACATCAATCCGTAAAAACAGGATAGCGCACACCGTGGCGAGGAGAGGCAGAGCGCGAAACTACCTACATAAACAAGGCATTTCCCCATTCTGCCTATTGACATGACAGGGATTTACTGTCCCCAATGATCGGGAACAGTGAACCTGTCATGTTTCAGTAAGCCCATCCCTCCTACAGTTAGAACACACTTAACCCCTTGATCACCCCCTAGTGTTATCCCCTTCAGTGCCAGTGTCATTTTTACATTACCAGTAAAAACAATAAAAAATAAAAATTTGCATCATTTAATTTACAGAACATACCCACAACTTTGAAGATTTTTTTTATTGTGAAACAAAGAACAAACAGGACAAAATAACAGAAAAAGTCAATGTGCATAACTATTCACCCCCCTAAAGTCAATACTTTGTAGAGCCACCTTTTGCGGCTATCACAGCTCCAAGTCACTTTGGATAAGTCTCTAGGAGCTTGCCACATCTTACCACTGGGATATTTGCCCATTCCTCCTTGCAAAACTTCTCCAGCTCCTTCAGGTTGGATGGTTTGCGCTTGTGAACAGCAATGTTTAAGTCTGACGACAGATTTTCTATTGGATTGAGGTCTGGGTTTTGACTAGGCCATTCCAACACATTTACATGTTTCCCCTTAAACCACTCAAGTGTTGCTTTAGCAGTGTGTTTGGGGTCATTGTCCTGCTGGAAGGTGGACCTCCATCCTAGCCTCAAATCACACATGTGGTGATACAGGTGGTACAGGTTTTGCTTAAGAATATCCCTGTATTTAGCACTATCCATCTTTCCCTCAACTCTGACTAGTTTCCCAGTCCCAACTGCTGAAAAACATTCCCATAGCATGATGCTGCCACCACCATGTTTCACTGTGGGGTGGTGTTCTTTGGGTGATGTGATGTGTTGGGTTTGTGCCAGACATAGCGTTTTCTTTTATGGCCAAAAAGTTAAATTTTAGTCTCATCAGACCAGAGCACCTTCCTCCATACATTTTGGGAGTCTCCCACATGCCTTTTTGCAAACTCAAAACGTGCCATTTTGTTTTTTGCTGAAAGTAATGGCTTTCTTCTGGCCACTCTGCCATAAAGCCCAACTCTATGGAGCGTACGGCTTATTGTCATCCTATGTACAGATACTCCAGTCTCTGCTGTGGAACTCTGCAGCTCCTCCAGGCTTAGGTCTCTGTGCTGCCTCTCTGACTAATGCTCTCCTTGCCCGGTCTGTGAGTTTTGGTGTGCGGCCGTCTCTTGGCAGGTTTGCTGTTGTGCCATGTTCTTTCCATTTGGTTATGATAGATTTGATGGTGCTCCTAGGGATCATCAAAGATTTGGATATTTTTTTATAACCTAACCCTAACTTGTACTTCTCAACAACATTGTCCATTACGCGTTTGGAGAGATCCTTGGTTTTCATGGCAGTGTTTGGTTAGTGGTGCCTCTTGCTTAGGTGTTGCAGCCTCTTGGGCCTTTCAAAAACGTGTGTATATGTAATGACAGATCATGTGACACTTAGATTGCACACAGGTGGACATCATTTCACTAATTATGTGACTTCTGAAGGTAGCTTTTTATGGGCTTCATATCAAAGGGGATGAATAAATACGCACATGCCAATTATAATTTTTTTATTTCTGAAAAATAGTTTTATGTATATATTTTTCTAATTTTACTTCACCAACTTATGCCCCGTACACACGGTCGGACATTGATCGGACATTCCGACAACAAAATCCATGGATTTTTTCCGACGGATGTTGGCTGAAACTTGTCTTGCATACACACGGTCACACAAAGTTGTCGGAAAATCCGATCGTTCGCAACGCGGTGACGTAAAACACGTACGTCGGGACTATAAACGGGGCAATAGCCAATAGCTTTCGTCTCTTAATTTATTCTGAGCATGTCTGGCACTTTGTCCGTCGGATTTGTCTACACACGATCGGAATTTAAAGG
Source organism: Lithobates clamitans (assembly GCA_037952925.1). Classification (NCBI taxonomy): domain Eukaryota; kingdom Metazoa; phylum Chordata; class Amphibia; order Anura; family Ranidae; genus Lithobates; species Lithobates clamitans. The sequence continues at coordinate 278,726 of JBBGZY010000232.1, read as the reverse complement.
ATCGGATTTTGTTGTCCGAAAATTTGATAGCATGCTCTCAAACTTTGTGTGTCGGAAATTCCGATGGAAAAAGTCCGATGGAGCCCACACACGGTCGGAATTTCCGATAACAAGCTCCGATCGCACACATTCCTTCGGAAAGTCCGACCGTGTGTACAGGGCATTAGACTATTGTGTTCTGAGCAATCACATATAATTCAGATTAAAAAAAACATTGAACCAAAGGCTGTAATGTAACAAAATAGGTAAAAAGCCAAGGTCGGTGAATACCTTTGCAAGGCACTGTATGTGGTATCGCTGCAATCATCAGGAGCAGGAGAATATATTTTGGGTTATTCTTTGATGGTAGGTTATCGTAACAACAAGACATATACAGCTACATTTAAAAATATTTTTTTTTACCATCTTGTGCCAGTTTTCCTTTGATAATAATTAAAAAAACAGGAGATATCCATTACCATTTACCACCAAATGAAAGCTTAATTTGTCCTGAGTTTTAATTCACCTGAATACCCTACGTAGTTGGGATGATATGTACAGTTTTTATAACACGTGTCAAAGTTGCAAAACTGTGTTCAGGCATTAAGATTTGTTTTACATTCATTACGAAGGGGTTAAGGATGTTATGAGAACATACATTGTTGTTTTTAATTGTGCTCACTATATAAGTGACACCCCCTCCCTGGCCACTCATAAACGTAAAATTAAACCCATCAGGGTGGGGCGGCCCCTAGGTGGGGACATTCTGTATGCTGGATGTGGCTGAGTAAAGGTTTTATGAAGAGATGACATCATCAGTGTGTGGTTTGTGTTGCATGGTTTTTCTTGGGATTAGGAGCATGGACGGAGTGACAAAAGTTCATCAGCACACCATGGATCTCCAGAATGGTTTTTTTTAGCGATCACATTATTACAACACATAGGGAAATCACAATTTGCTGTAACAATATGATAGCTGAATAAAGCTTTGGACCCATTCTGGGCATCCATGGTGTGCTGGTGACATTTTCCCGATCTGATTATTTACGGTTCCAGCCGGTGGTCGCTTTAGCACCCACTTATATGCACACCCATTTCTACAGAAAAGTGTGTGTTGGAATAGTGCGTAGGAGCATGCACAGGCTCCTTTTTCAGCATCCAGAGTGCCCACAGTGGAGGAGAAGCTTTGGTCTTGACTGATGTTGCTTAGTTTGGATTGTTGAAAATTTGAGGAGGAAGCTGCATTTTTTCATTGATTAGAGATTTACTTATTTTTTGTCACAGTTTAGTAAATCAGGTCCATTGCATGTTGCTTATTGACTGAAACAACAAAAAAATTGGTTGAAGGTGTGTGGACTGTAGCAGAACTCAGTCCCTAATACATGAATCAAACACAAGGGGAACTAGATTGCCCTGGGACTTGGAGTGAGAAATGTCACAAAAAAGGGGTTATCAAACAAGTAGTAAAAAAATATACATTTTATTCAACATGAAGTTAAAATTCCAGCAGGTGAGACAATGACGTGTCATAAAAACAAACACATTCCACTTGCACTGCTAAAATTATATATGCAATAGACATTCAAGTTTAAGCATTTATGAGTTGGAGTCTCTACATGTTTCATGGAACAGCATCCACTTCATCAGGAGACAAGTGTAACATTGTTACATCCGTGGAAAGACCATGTTAGACAAGGAAATGTAAAAATAGAATTATGAAATCCATAAGAGATTCACCAGCTAGGCGACCATACTTACGTACATGGAAGTGCAGGGATCAAAGCACACAGCGATCCCCGCAGGGTGAAAAAATAATGGACCACCTTAGCATGAAGGGGAACCAAAAGGGATGGATTCTGTCCAGGAGCTCAGGGCCAAGGCACAGCAAAGGACTGAAAAAGTGGGGACCTGCGTGGTAAATGAGAAGTGTCATAAAAATAGGGAAGGCACCAAAGGGGTGCAACATATTAATATTATCTGGCCTAAGTTGGGTTAAATATACGTGGGCACATAATAATAAAATACTAAATAGAGCAGGCAGCTATGTGAGAAGTGTAAAAAGTGACATAAGTCAACTAAAAAAAGGAAAAAGTGCTGGATAAAGCAATGTTACATGTAGGAAATCACAAGCAGTCTGTGTATGCATACTACCTTGGGTCCAGGCAGTCTGAGTGAAGTGTGGCCAAATGTGAGCCACAGTGCTAGAGACCAGTAAAAAGATGCAAAAACAAGGGAAGTCCTTATATGCACCAAAAAAGGAATGTCATGTGGGGGCACGGAGAAACTCTAGCCCATGAAATGTCCCCGTACATGGCGGTGAAACGCTGCCACACAGAGGCACGGGTGGTCAAAAACACGCACAACGTCAGCGGGGGGCGCGACCAAAGCCGTTACTGGAATCACACATGCGCAAGAGGGCGGACCCGTCCAAGTAACACACGATGAAGGTGAGACAGCGGCGCTGTGGTCAAGTGCACAGCAGAGGCTGTTGAGCTGGCACGTAGGCTCCAGTGCAGTCAGCGCACATGCGGAAAGACCTAGCACGCATGCATCGGCCAACCCAACGTGTGAGGCGCTGATGACAGGGGCAGTTCTCCTTGTGTCTGATTCAGGCTTATTGACTGAAACTGATAGAATAATACTTATTGTCATTGCAGTCTGAATATTGGTATAATTTACATGGTACATGTAGGGAATGGAATGCTTAATTTTTTTCAGATGTTATATTGTGGGCAGGGCTTTTTTCTGCCATAACTCGACGGAATGCCATTCCAGCAGAGAGGAAGCCCTCTCTGCTCTTACCTGTCATAACACACACACTAGTACTGCACACACAGGGCTGCTGCCTTTGAGACCCCTGGGGTCCCAGCATGGCAACATGCAGCTGCCAGTCTTGATTCAGGGGGCAGCTTCCATCCCCGCCTCTTCTCACATTGTAGTACGGAGCAGGGGAACCCTGAAACTCCGCCCCAACTACAGTTCTGACAGCTCCTTGATTGTCTGAAAAGCCCACACATAACACATGGACTGGAGCATTGATTGGCACTGAAGAGGTGAGGGAGTTCTGAATGAAAAATGGGGGGGGGGGGGGAGAGCCCTCCAGAAACTGAGTTCACAGAGAGAGGATAACTGTGAAAGAAGGGAAGAGGGGTGATTGTGCAGCGAGGAGAGGGGTGGAAATTTGTCCAAAGCGGAGAACTGGGAAGGCTTTGTACAGAGGTAAGAGCTGCAGAGGGCAGGTGGCAGGTTGTGTACAATAAGAGCTGTGGAGGGTGGGGGAGGTTGTATAGAGGTGAGATCTTAGGGGAAGCTGGGGGTGCAGAGGTGAGTGGCAAAGGTGAGAGCTGTGGATTGGGGTGAGCTTTAGATGGGGTGCAGAAGGGGAGCAGAGATAATATGGATGGAGGTGCAGAGGTGAGTTGTGGACTGAGGGTGTAGGCTGTAGTTAGAGGGGTGCAGGGGGGCCAAAGGTGAGTTGTGGATAGGTGTGCAGAGTGGAGCTGTGGACAGGGAAAGAAGAGGTGAGCTGTGGACGAGGTTTGCAGAGGTTAGGTGTGGATGGGTGACACAGAGGTAAGGAAAGAGATAACAGAAGTGAAGATTTGATGGTTACTTTTGGAGGGATACTTGATAGGGAAGACCAGGGAAATTTCTTGGGGAACAGTAAGACTCCTTTCACACTGGGGCGGTGTGGGTGTTAGTGGTAAAGCGCTAAAACTAGCGGCACTTTACCGTTGTTATAGCGGTGCTTTGGCCCCACTAGCGGGGTGCTTTTACATGTGCAAAGTGCACTTGAAATTGCACTGAAAGTGCACTTGGAACTTTTATTAACAAAAGTTAATAACTGTGAGGGATGAGCTTATGGAGAAAATAAAAGTACAGTTGTTAGGTGGGGGCATGGTAGGCTTCTCTGAAGAGATGGTTTTCAGGGATCATCTAAAAGTGGACTGATGAAAGATAGCCGGACAGATTGGTGTAGGAGGTTCCAGAGGATGGGAGATACTCTGGAACAGTCTAGGAGATGAGCATGGGAGGAGGTGACAAGGGAGCTGGAAGCTGGAGATCTTGGGAGGAACAAAAAGAATGATTTGATTGGTAATTTGAAGCAAGGTTAGTGATGTTGTCACTTCAGGAGGACTGATCTACACTTCCCTAAAGTTGATGACAAATCCAAGCAGCCCAAACACCTATTGCAAGAAAAATCATTCCAAAAAGCATACAGCTACTTGAGAGCGGAAATGGCAAACACTTGCTTCTACTTTTATATGGTTTTATGTTTGATGGCCCAAACCTACTTGCCAGAGGTAAAATGCAAAAAAATCCAGGGAGGATAGAACGAAAGCCTGGAAAACCAGGGTATAAATGCTGTGAACTGCTCAATGTGTATAAAAAATAAGAACACAATTTGAATATATTGCACCTTAGTCCGTCCTCAGTTGTTGTGGCTGCAATGATTTTGTTTTAGTTCCTTTTTCCTTTATTTTCATCTATTTGTCCAGCCAGTAACCCACTCCTGTCCTGGGATGACAGCACTCATTTACTGTACTGTATCTATGGAGGATCAGCATTGTCACACTAGGCATGTTCCTGATTTGAACTGCAGAATACCCACTCACTCTTTATCTCCATAAGAAGGGGGGAAGTGTTCTGTAATCCACAGAAGAGAATTGGGTAGGGCTGGTAGTCAGAGCTGGGACAAAGTCATCTAGAGCCAGGATAGGAACATGTCAAATTGTGCCACCCCCCTCCAAAAACAAATTGAGCAATATTCTGCATTGTATGATTGCCTCCTAAGCGTAAATCCCCCCTCCTCCCTGTAGAAATCTGCCCCCAGCTCAATTTCTTGCCCCTGTATCCCCTACAGTTCAAATCCTCTCTTTTTCCATATGCCCCCAGTACAAATCTCCCCCCTCAAAACAAATCCCCCTCCTAGCACAAATCCTCTACCACTCCAATACCCCCCCTTCCAAATCTCCCCTCCCAGCACAAACTCCACTCCCAAATCCCCCATCCTAGCACAAATCCCCCCCCCCCAAAAAAAATGTCCTCTCCTAGCACAGATGCCCCCACCATACCCTACCATATCACCTTTTCTAGCAAAAGCCCACTCCTAGAACAATTTTTACCCTCTGCCACTCCTCAAATTCCCCTTTTCAACACAAATCCCATCAACCCAATCTCCTTATGGTGCCCCCACCTCACATGACACCACATCGCCCAGGGCAGCCTCCCTTTCTGCCCACCCCTTGTCCCAGCCCTGCTGGTAATATTACTTGTACCAAATATGAACACTTTAGATATTTTTTTCTACAATCTAGGTAGGATAATGAACACACTAAATCATTTTTTCTCACCTGTAGTGGTTAGTTAAGATTATACTGACAGAAAATTCAGTTACACACTGTAGTAACCTTATCTGTTTTCACCAGGATTTTCAATTTAGCAATTGGCAGGTGCCAGAAGGATTTTTGTCTGTGAGAGCATCTGTATGGAAGTGTGTAAAAATCTATACAGCCAATTCAGTATATTTAGGCATGCGGTGACCATTTACAGATGTTTTGCTCCATTTGTGTTTACAAATATATTTTTATGCATTGGAGTTTTTTATATCCTTTAAGATCTCACACTCCTGTTTTGTCACTCAGCATTTGATTAATCATTAATATCACTGTGGTTACAGGTATACACTGAAAAATGTTTATATGTGTGTGTGTGTGTACATTGTCATTTTTAGCATGTCCTAAAATCTTCATTTAGAATCTCTTAAGCTGGGAATAGTTCCAGCTCCTTATAGCTAAACCATCTGCTCCTACAACACTGGAATAATTCATGGCTTGAAGCTCCTGTGTAATTTGAATGTTTTCTGTTTATAGACATATTTTGACCAAATATTGTCTAAACTCTGTTGTGTTGGTGCCAGCTCGATGCTATGTTGAAAAGTATTTTAAATGTTGTGGAAGAGTTCTTCCTTCGCATTTAAATCATAATCTGCCTGAAAAGCTTCAAACATAGAGATTTGATATGTACACAACAACATTTTAAGGTATTTTAACATCATGAAAAGAAATGTGATTAAATGATTGCAGTACATTTTGAAAGCTTACAGTTGACCAGCTTTCAACAAAAAGCATTTGCATCCATTGTTCCAGAACATGTTTAAAATTGACAGTAAGATGTTCAACAAAACGTTTAATGTTTAATGTCTCTTACTGCTTTTAGGTAGAAAAAAATATTGTTAAGTAGTTATCTAAATTAATATTGTGTGGCTGGAACGCAATACATTTTCAGGTTACCTATTTGACTCTTCCCACCCTATGATCTGGAAACATCTAAAAGGCAAGAGGGAGCAATCAAATCTCCTACTAGCTTTTCTTCACAGGGATGGAGGTGGTAAACAACAAATAGTGCTGCCCCTGAGACAGTGGGAAGTCCTGAGTCTGTTTTTTTACAACATGCAGTGCGTTAACCAGCAAGAACACTAGATGGTTTGTCTTGCTTATCCTCACCTCATCATTGCTCGCTGTTTTGGTCACCTCCTTGAATGATGACAAGATTTTGCACATGCCCTAAATCAGGAGCTAATGGCATGGCAAGAAGAACAGCAGCTTATCAGAGCCTGTTCTCATCACGTTCTCACACAAATGTTCATTGATGGTCTGATGCTGCATGGCCAACTTTGTGGGCTGTTGTATTGCATACCAGATGGTTGGCAGGCAAGTTGCAGGAAGGATTAAAACAGGCTTTTTGCTGCTCACTGGCATCATTGAGTTGCTGCTCCCACCAAAACCAAATGACTGATAGATTTATCATGACTTACAGTATACCCTGCATGCAGAAGCTGCAAACCACAATGGTGCTGTAAACAGAAGATACCTGAAAAAAGGTAGAGCCTATGTTGAGGGGCCCTAGAGATAGCAGTGACCTGCACTAGTGTGGTAATACCATTCCCTCTCATCGTCTTCAAGCTGTCCCTGTACAAAATTATGTCTCATTGCTATTCTGCCTTTCCCTCACTTTCCTCCTCTACAGTCTCTGACACCTAGGCATAGGCGTGCGCACAGGGTGTGCCAGGTGTGCCTGGGCACACCCTAATCGCCTTGTGTGGTGCATATTCCCCCCTGTTTAGACCACTGATATTTCATCCCCCAAAAAAATGTTACAAAATAAAATTATTTATTTAAAAATAAAATAAAACTAATAACACTGTCCACAGCCCTACTGACACCATCAGTACATATACACATGCATATGTATTTGAGCTTTGGGGTGCACACCCTAATGCAAGAGGCTGCGCACACCTATGCACCTAGGTATGTTATGTCACCTCTTCATCCTCATCCTCCTCATGGCTTATTAGCAGTAATCTAACAATTGCTGTTTCTGCCTAATGTACCTTCCCCCTATGCTACTTGTGCTCTCTTCCCTTAATATCGGATAACATGAATACTTGTGCATCCCCCTATAACAAGTTACAGATTCTGTGCTGAAATAATTCAGCTGACTCCTTCATGCCAGTTTGCAGAGCTACAATGGAATTAGTTCTAGAGGAGGGAGAAGAAAAGGGAAAATTTGTAGCTGCTGGGAAACCAGAGGTGCCCATTTCACCTGTCAATCTTCCTACCAATGTGAGCAATTTGAGCTTAACGTTGTGGTAAAGGCTGATAGTTTTTACCTTCATGCTTTCTATGCATGTAAGTAAAAAACCTTCAGTATTCAGCCCCCCCCCCAGCCCACTAAATAAATACCTGAGCCCGATACCGATCCAGTGATGTCCATGAGACCTGCTTCTGTCCCAGCTCTCTGCCTATATTGGCTTCCACTGCTGTAAATCACAGCCAGTGAGGAGAAACTGGTGGGCAGGACTGAGCCCTGTTCCGTGAGTCTTATGGACACACAGAGTGGAACTCAGAAGCAAGCACGCATGACTGCCCCATACAAGTGACGTGCTATAGAGGCACACGATGGGGGGGGGAGCAGGAGCACTGGCAGGGGACCCGAGTAGAGGAGGATCGGGGCTGCTCTATGCAATACCATTGCACAGAGCAGATAAGTATAACATGTTTGTTAGAAAAAAAATGGAGCCTTCAAAGGGGTGGCTTTGGCCAATTATGGCTCAGGGGGTTTAGTACACGCCCCACACTATATACGGCCGCCTGCACGGCGGCCCTGTGTAGTGTGTTCCGGCGTTGAGAGAGAGATAGATAGACAGAGAGACAGTGTCATTTGTTTTAAGTTAGACAAAGTAGGCAGGCGAGTCAGTTAACTGTACTTACAGTGTATTGTGTATATATATACATCCTAGGTGTTGTGTGTATATATATATATATATATATATATATATATATACACACTGTATTCAGTTTAGCTAGATCCGTTCCTGTTATTCTCTTCCTACTACTGACAGGCAGGCAGGTGTTTTTACAGTATTTACAGCTACTTGAAAAAAATTGCTAGTGTTCTTCTGATCCTATTAGTCCTATTAGCTACAGTATTTACAGTTAGTGTAGTGCGTCCTCTGCACAGTGTGCACCTAAAGCTACCTGAAGAAAATTAGTGGTGTTTTTCTGATCCTATTAGTACAGTACCACAGGCAGCTGTAGTATTTACAAGTTAGTGTAGCGCGTCCTCTGCACAGTGTGCAGCTAAAGCTACCTGAAGAAAATTAGTGGTGTTCTTCTGATCCTATTAGTACAGTACCGCAGGCAGCTGCAGTATTTACAAGTTAATGTAGTGCGTCCTCTGCACAGTATGCACCTAAAGCTACCTGAAGAAAATTAGTGGTGTTCTTCTGATCCTATTAGTACAGTACCGCAGGCAGCTGCAGTATTTAAAAGTTAGTTTAGTGCTTCCTCTGCACAGTGTGCACCTAAAGCTACCTGAAGAAAATTAGTGGTGTTCTTCTGATCCTATTAGAACAGTACCACAGGCAGCTGTAGTATTTACAAGGTAGTGTAGTGCGTCCTCTGCACAGTGTGCACCTAAAGCTACCTGAAGAAAATTAGTGGTGTTCTTCTGATCCTATTAGTACAGTACCGCAGGCAGCTGCAGTATTTACAAATTAGTGTAGTGCGTCCTCTGCACAGTGTGCACCTAAAGCTACCTGAAGAAAATTAGTGGGGTTCTTCTGATCCTATTAGTACAGTACCGCAGGCAGCTGCAGTATTTACAAGTTAGTGAAGTGCATTCTCTGCACAGTGTGCACCTAAAGATACCTGAGGAAAATTTGTGGTGTCCCTCTGATCCTATTAATACCACAGGCAGGCAGCTACAGTATTTACAGTTAGTGCACTGTGTCCTCTGCACAGTGTGCACCTAAAGCTACCTGAAGAAAATTAGTGGTGTTCTTCTGATCCTATTAATACTACAGGCAGGCAGCTACAGCATTTACAGTTAGTGCAGTGCATCCTCTGCACAGTGTGCACCTAAAGCTACCTGGAGACAATTGCTGTTGTTCTGCTCCTATTAATACCACAGGCAGGCAGCTACAGTATTTACAGTTAGTGCACTGTGTCCTCTGCACAGTGTGCACCTAAAGCTACCTGAAGAAAATTAGTGGTGTTCTTCTGATCCTATTAATACTACAGGCAGGCAGCTACAGTATTTACAGTTTGTGTAGTGCATCCTCTCCACAGTGTGCACCTAAAGCTACCTGGAGACAGTTGCTGTTGTTCTGCTCCTATTAATACCACAGGCAGGCAGCTACAGTATTTACAGTTCGTGTACTGTGTCCTCTGCACAGTGTGCACCTAAAGCTACCTGAAGAAAATTAGTGGTGTTCTTCTGATCCTATTAATACCACAGGCAGGCAGCTACAGCATTTACAGTTAGTGTAGGGCGTCCTCTGCACAGTGTGCACCTAAAGCTACCTGGAGACAATTGCTGTTGTTCTGCTCCTATTAATACCACAGGCAGGCAGCTACAGTATTTACTGTTAGTGCACTGTGTCCTCTGCACAGTGTGCACCTAAAGCTACCTGAAGAAAATTAGTGGTGTTCTTCTGATCCTATTAAGACCACAGACAGGCAGCTACAGTAGTTACAGTTAGTGTAGTGCATCCTCTGCACAGTGTGCACCTAAAGCTACCTGGAGACAATTGCTGTTGTTCTGCTCCTATTAATACCACAGGCAGGCAGCTACAGTATTTACAGTTAGTGCACTGTGTCCTCTGCATAGTGTGCACCTAAAGCTACCTGAAGAAAATTAGTGGTGTTCTTCTGATCCTGATAATACCACAGGCAGGCAGCTACAGTATTTACAGTTAGTGCACTGTGTCCTCTGCACAGTGTGTACCTAAAGCTACCTGAAGACAATTGCTGGTGTTCTCATACTAATAATACTACAGGCAGGCAGTTGATTCTGCTAGCTGAAGTATCAGTATATATATACATCCCAGCTTTGTGCAGCTACATCTTACTGCAGGCCATTAGTATGTCTGGAAGACCAACAAGGAGAGGCAGACAGTCACAAGCCAATAAAAGGGGGAAAACAGGCTCTGTGTTTAGAGGCAACAGTGCTGGTCGTGGAGACGGTGCATCCTCATCAGCACCTGGCCGTGGGACACGCTTGTCCTTTTTTTCGGCAGCTGGCCGTGTTGAGCAGCAACATGCGGAAGACTTGGTAGAGTGGATGACCAAGCTGTCCTCATCCTCCTCGTCCTCAGGCTCAGGGTACTTTGTCTGGCAAAGCACCTGATAACGCGGCCTCTTCCTTCGGCTCAATGGCACCAGTCACTCCTTCCCTAGCCCCACCATGTCCTCCTGAGGAGTCCCTCGAACTGTTTGACCACAGTGTTGGGTACATGCTCCAGGAGGATGCCTGGTGTTTTGAAGGCTCTGATGATGGTACCCAGCTAGAGGAAGGCAGTAACATGAGCCCAGAGAGAGGGGGTGCCCAAGAAGGACAGCAATCTGGCAGTCATGTTCCCCCAGCTGCAGCATACTGCCAGGTTTGCTCCAGTGATGAGGAGGGAGGGGATGATGAGGTCACTGACTCCACGTGGGTGCCTTATAGGAGGGAGGTGGAGGAGGCACATCACCAATGAGGCAGGATGCCCTCCAGGGGCCAGCTTCAGGGCAGCACACTAACTGCATCACACCGCAGAGCTCCGCATGTGCAGGGCGCTGCTGTCTCTGCACGTTATTCCAAAAGTTCTTTGGTGTGGGCCTTTTTTGAGACGAGTGCATCAGATCCCACCGCTGCTATTTGCAACATATGTCTCAAACGTATCTCTCGTGGCCAAAACATCTCCCGCTTGGGCACCACATGTTTGACCAGACATATGTTGACCTGCCATGCAGTTCGTTGGCAAGCGTGCCTAAAAGACCCACACCAAAGAACAAAGAGGACCTCTCCTTGCTCCTCATCAGCTGGGTTCTCCAACCCCACTATACCTTCAGTTCTCTCTGAGACCTGCACTGAGAGGAATGAAGGTGTAGAATTAGGTGTGTCACAGCCAAGTACTTGGGGGCAATCTGTTATCGGTACACCGAATGAAGTTTGCTCCCAGCCATCCACATGCCCAGCGGTCGAATGCTAGCTTGGCTAAATTGCTAGCACTTCAACTGCTGCCTTTTCAGTTGGTAGACTCTGCCCCCTTCAGTGAGTTTGTGGAATGTGCGTTTCCTCAGTGGCAGGTTCCCAAACACCACTTTTTCTCACGGAAGGCAATTCTGGCTCTCTACCGGGATGTGGAAGGCAATGTCTTGGCCTTGGTGGACAGGGCGGTCAGCGGTAAGGTGCATATTACCGCTAGGGATGAGCTTCGTGTTCGAGTCGAACCCATGTTCGACTCGAACATCGGCTGTTCGGTCGTTCGCTGAATTGCGAACGATATGGGCCGTTCGCGCCAAATTCGTGTGGCGCGTCACGGCCCATAATTCACTGCGGCATCGCAGTGCATTGCTTGCTGATGATTGGCCAAGCATGCACTATGACCCGCATGCTTGGCCAATCACAGCGCCGCCTGAACAGAGAGCCGTAATTGGCCAAAGCCAAGGAGGCTTTGGCCAATTATGGCTCAGGGGATTTAGTACACGCCCCACACTATATAAGGCCGCCTGCACAGCGGCCCTGTGTAGTGTGTGTTCCGGCGTTGAAAGAGATAGACAGAGAGACAGTGTCATTTGATTTGAGTTAGATAGATTAGGCAGAACAGTCAGTCAGTTAGCTGTACTTACAGTGTATTGTGTATATATATGCATCCCAGGTGTTGCATATATATATATACACTGTATTCACTTTAGCTAGATCCGTTCCTGTTATCTTCTAGACTATTTACATTTAGTGCAGTGCGTCCTGCTCAGTGTTCAGCTAGATCCGTTCCTGTTATCTTCTAGACTATTGACATTTAGTGCAGTGCGTCCTGCTCACAGTGTTCAGCTAGATCCGTTCCTGTTAAATTCTAGACTATTTACATTTAGTGCAGTGCGTCCTGCTCACAGTGTTCAGCTAGATCCGTTCCTGTTATCTTCTAGTCTATTTACATTTAGTGCAGTGCGTCCTGCTCACAGTATTCAGCTAGATCCGTTCCTGTTATCTTCTAGACTATTTACATTTAGTGCAGTGCGTCCTGCTCACAGTGTTCAGCTAGATCTGTTCCTGTTATCTTCCTACTGACAGGCAGGCTTGTCTTGTTACAGTATATAAAGCTACCTGAAGAAAATTACTGGTGTTCTTTTGATCCTATTAGTACCACGGTCAGGCAGCTAGACTATTAACATTTAGTGCAGTGCGTCCTGCTCACAGTGTTCAGCTAGATCCGTTCCTGTTATCTTCCTACTTACAGGCAGGCTTGTCTTGTTACAGTATTTACAGCTACCTAAAGAAAATTACTGGTGTTCTTTTGATCCTATTAGTACCATGGTCAGGCAGCTAGACTATTTACATTTAGTACAGTGCGTCTTGCTCACAGTGTTCAGCTAGATCCGTTCCTGTTATCTTCCTACTGACAGGCAGGCTTGTCTTGTTACAGTATATAAAGCTACCTGAAGAAAATTACTGGTGTTCTTTTGATCCTATTAGTACCACGGTCAGGCAGCTAGACTATTTACATTTAGTGCAGTGCGTCCTGCTCACAGTGTTCAGCTAGATCCGTTCCTGTTATCTTCCTACTGACAGGCAGGCTTGTCTTGTAACAGTATTTACAGCTACCTTAAGAAAATTACTGGTGTTCTTTTGATCCTATTAGTACCACGGTCAGGCAGCTAGACTATTTACATTTAGTACAGTGCGTCCTGCTCACATTGTTCAGCTAGATCCGTTCCTGTTATCTTCCTACTGACAGGCAGGCTTGTCTTGTTACAGTATATAAAGCTACCTGAAGAAAATTACTGGTGTTCTTTTGATCCTATTAGTACCACGGTCAGGCAGCTAGACTATTTACATTTAGTGCAGTGCGTCCTGCTCACAGTGTTCAGCTTGATCCGTTCCTCTTATCTTCCTACTGACAGGCAGGCTTGTCTTGTTACAGTATTTACAGCTACCTGAAGAAAATTACTGGTGTTCTTTTGATCCTATTAGTACCACGGTCAGGCAGCTAAACTATTTACAGTTAGTGCAGTGCGTCCTGCTCACAGTGTTCAACTAAACCTACAAGTTAGTGGGGAGCGTCCACCTCACAGTGTTCAGCTAAAGCTACCTGTAGAAGGTTGGTGGTGTTCTCATACTACAGGCAGGCAGTTGATTTTGCTAGCTGCAGTATATATATATATATATATATATATATATATATATATATATATATATATATATATATATATATATATATATATATATATATATATCCCAGCTTAGTGCAGCTACAGGCCATTAGTATGTCTGGAAGGCCAAGAAGGAGAGGTAGACAGTCACAAGCCAATAAGAGGGCAAGCAGGCTCTGTGTCTAGTGCTGGTCGTGGAGACGGTGCATCCTCATCAGCACGTGGCCATGGGACATGCTTGGCCTTTTTTTCGGCAGCTGGCCGTGTTGAGCCGCAACATGCGGAAGACTTGGTCGAGTGGATGACCAAGCCGTCCTCATCCTCCTCATCCTCTCTCACCCATGCCCAGGGTGCTTTGTCTGGCAAAGCAGCGGCCTCTTCCCTCGGCTCAATGTCATCAGTGACTCCTTCCCTAGCTCCACCATGTCCTCCTGAGGAGTCCCTCGAACTGTTTGACCACAGTGTTGGGTACATGCTCCAGGAGGATGCCCAGCGTTTGGAAGGCTCTGATGATGATACTGAGCTCGATGAAGGCAGTAACATGAGCACGGACAGAGGGGATGCCCAAGAAGGACAGCAATCTGGCAGTCATGCTCCCCCTGCTGCAGCATACTGCCAGGTTTGCTCCAGTGATGAGGAGGGAGGGGATGATGAGGTCACTGACTCAACGTGGGTGCCTGATAGGAGAGAGGAGGAGGAGAAGTTCTTTGGTGTGGGCCTTTTTGAGACGAGTGCATCAGATCGCACCGCTGCTATTTGCAACATATGTCTCAAGCGTATCTCACGTGGCCAAAACATCTCCCGCTTGGGTACCACATGCTTGACCAGACATATGTTGACCTGCCATGCAGTTCGTTGGCAAGCGCATCTAAAAGACCCACACCAAAGAACAAAGAGGACCTCTCCTTGTTCCTCATCAGCTGAGATTTCCAACCCCACTAGACCTTCAGTCCTCTCTGAGACCTGCACTGAGAGGAATGAAGGTGTAGAATTAGGTGTGTCACAGCCAAGTACTTGTGGGCAATCTGCTTTTGGTACACCGACGTCAGATTGTACCAGACGAATTTCCCTGCCCCAGCTGCTGCACCGCCGAAAGAAGTTTGCTCCCAGCCATCCACATGCCCAGCGGTTGAATGCTAGCTTGTCAAAATTGCTGGCACTTCAACTGCTGCCTTTTCAGTTGGTAGACTCTGCCCCCTTCCGTGAGTTTGTGGAATGTGCGGTTCCTCAGTGGCAGGTACCCAAACGCCACTTTTTCTCACGGAAGGCGATTCCGGCTCTCTACCGGCATGTGGAAGGCAATGTCCATGCCTCGCTGGACAGGGCGGTCAGCGGTAAGGTGCATATTACCGCTGACTCATGGTCCAGCAGGCATGGACAGGGACGTTACCTAAGTTTTACGGCGCATTGGGTGACTCTGCTGGCAGCTAGGAAGGATGCAGGACAAGGTGCAGTAGTGTTGGAGGTTGTTCCGCCACCACGCCTCCAAAATGCTAATTGTTGTGACACACCTCTCTCCTCCACCCCCTCCTCTTCTTCTTCCTCCATGGCCTCTTCCTCGGAACCAGCGGTGCTCCGTAGTCGTTCAAGGGCTACGCAAGTATGCAGGCCAAAAGATGTCATGCGGTGCTTGAGCTGGTGTGCTTGGGGGACAGGAGCCACACTGGGGCAGAGGTTCTGTCAGCTCTGCAGGGGCAGGTTCAGAGGTGGTTGACGCCACGCCAACTTAAGGCAGGAATGGTGGTTTGCGACAATGGCACCAACCTCCTCTCTGCCCTCCGACAGGGACAAATGACCCATGTGCCCTGTTTGGCTCACGTCCTTAACTTGGTGGTGCAGCGGTTCTTGGGCAGGTACCCGGGCTTACAGGATGTCCTGAGGCAGGCCAGGAAAGTCTGTGTGCATTTCCGCCGGTCATATAATGCCAGTGCTCGGCTGACGGACCTCCAAAAGGAGTTTAACCTGCCCAAGAACCGCCTAATCTGTGACATGCCCACCAGGTGGAACTCAACGTTGGCCATGCTGCAGCGGCTGCACACGCAGCAGAGGGCCATCAATGAGTACCTGTGCGACTATGGCACCAGGACAGGGTCAGGGGAGCTTGGTTTTTTTTCCCCACGCCAGTGGGCCATGATCAGGGATGCATGCACTGTCCTGTCACCATTTGAGGAGGCCACGAGGATGGTGAGCAGTGACAGTGCATGCATCAGTGACACTGTCCCCCTTGTCCACCTGTTGGAGCACACTGCGTGGAATAATGGACAGGGCACTTGAGGCAGAACAGAGGCAGGAAGAGGAGGACTTCCTTAGCTCTCAAGGCCCCCTTTATCCAGACAGTGTTCCTGTGTGCCCGCCGATCACACAGGAAGAGGAGCAGGAGGAGGAGGAAGAGGAGGATTGTGTCAGCATGGAGGTGGAGCCTGGCACTCAGCATCAGCAGCGGTCTTTAAGGGATCATTTACAGTCCCAAGAAACCCATGGACTTGTACGTGGCTGGGAGGAGGTGGCTGCGGATCATGTCATCCTTAGTGACCCAGAGGACTCCGGACCGAATGCCTCAGCAAACCTACGCTGCATGGCCTCCCTGATCCTGCAAAGCCTGCGGAAGGATCCTCGTATTCGTGGTATCAAGGAGAGGGATCAATACTGGCTGGCAACCCTCCTTGATCCACGTTACAAGGGTAAGGACCTTATCTTGCCATCGCAGAGGGAGCAGAGGATGAAATATCTACGGGAGGCCTTGCAGAAAGGTCTGTGCAACGTGTTCCCAGAGACTGGGAGGTTACCACCTCCTGTTCCTGGACAACGTGTTGCTGAGGCTTCGGTCAGTCAAAGAAGGAGTGGGGGAGAAGGTGGCCGTCTGACCGATGCGTTCAGACAATTTTTTAGTCCACAGCCCCAAGGTATGATCGGTTCCAGCAACCATCGCCAGCATCTGTTTTACATGGTGCAGGAATACCTAGGGGCAAGATCTGACTTGGGCACCTTTCCCACCGAAAATCCTCTGGGTTACTGGGTCTTGAGGATGGATCACTGGCCAGAGCTTGCACAGTATGCAATTGAGCTACTGGCCTGTCCTGCATCCAGCATTCTTTCGGAACGTACATTCAGTGCTGCTGGAGGTTTTGTAACTGATCACAAGGTTGCGCCTGTCCACCGACTCGGTCGATCGACTGACCTTCATAAAAATTAATCAGTCTTGGATCACCACCAGCTATCAAGCACCTGATGCTGATGTAACCGAATATTTTTTTTTGAAAAGTCAGATCCCTTCAGATCCTGTTATGCTGAGTGACTATCCTCTTCCTCCTCAATGATCATGCTGATAGCTTGTAAGAATATTTTTGGTTCTGGGCACCGCCACCAGGCCAAATTTTTCAGCCCCTGTTTAACAGGGGCATGTAATTACAATTTTTGATGCAATACTCTGCAGCAGGGCTCGTTCGTGCGCTCCAACTAGAGTATCTGTGAGGGGTTGCAGTGTTGTGGCACCAGCACCAGTGCCTCTTCCTCCTCAATGATCATGCTGATAGCTTGTAAGAATATTTTTGGTTCTGGGCTCCGCCACCAGTGGCTAAGGCCCAATTTTTCAGCCCCTGTTTAACCGGGGCGTGTAATTACATTTATTGATGCAATATTTTACAGGAGGGCTCATTCTTAGAGTATCTGTGAGGGGTTGCAGTGTTGTGGTACCAGTGCCTAAGGCCCAATTTTTCTGCCCCTGTTCAACAGGGACATGTAATTACAATTCTTGATCTAAATTTTCACAGCAGGGCCCATTTCTGCGCCCACCAAGAGTAACTGTGAGGACTTACAGTGTTGTGGCACCAGCCCCACCAACACCACCACCAAAGGCCCAATTTTTCTGACCCTGTTCAACAGGGGCATGTAATTACAACTCTTCATCTAATATTTCACAGCAGAGCCCGTTCCTGTGCCCACCAAGAGTAACTGTGAGGGCTTACAGTGTTGTGGCAACACCAACACCTAAGGCCGCAATTTCTGCTGAGTATATAGGGTAGGCTCCTACTTTCAAACATCCAACTTACAAATCACTCCTACTTGCAAACGGAAGGAGACAACAGGAAGTGAGATGAAATCTACCCCTAGAAAGGGAAATTCTCTCCTGTAAGAGTTAATATGGGAAAAACGTGTCTGCTCTCCACTGATGCTTTATCGCCAATCCTTGTTTCACTAAAAACCCCAAATTGTCAAAAAACATTTGTCATTGGGACAGAAAGTGAGGTAAAATCTTCTGAAGAGGTGCACAGACAGCAAAACAAATGTCACAGGGGTGGTAACCCTTCCCTATGTTTTCCAAAAAGCTTAAAAATTGATTTTTTGGCTGGAGCTACACTTTAAAAATGTACCAGTTCAAAATTACAAACAGATTCTACTTAACAAAAAACCTACAGTCCCTGTCTTGTTTGCACCACCTGTATACTGCTGTTCAGAGGGCCTGGGGTCTTTTTTTAATTTGGGTGCGGGGTTCCACTTAATATCAATACAAGACCCAAAGGGCCTGGTAATGGACTGGGGGGGTACCCATGCGGTTTGTTTCACTGATTTTCATCCATATAACCTTTACATTAAAGTCGTAAGCAGTTTTAAATGACTTGTATTACTTTAAAAATGTCATTTTGTGCAGGGACTGTTCTAAGCATAGGAAACACGTGCCACTTTACAGGCATACTATAGACACCCCCCAGGTATGATATTTAAAGGAATATTTCACTTTTTTTTCACTTTAAGCATCATTAAAATCACTGCTCCCGAAAAAACGGCCGTTTTTAAAACTTTCTTTTGCATTGATACATGTCCCCTGGGGCAGGACCCGGGTCCCCAAACCCTTTTTAGGACAATACCATGCAAATTAGCCTTTAAAATTAGCACTTTTGATTTGGAACGTTCGAGTCCCAAAGACTTCAATGGGGTTCTAATGTGCGTGCAAATTTTCGGTCCGTTCGCAGGTTCTGGTGCGAACCGAACCGGGGGTGTTCAGCTTATGCCTATTCTGTATTAAAAATCTTTTTTTTTTAATGGTCTTATGTAATATTCTACTTTTTTGAGATACTAAATTTTGGGTTTTCACTAGCTGTAAGCCATAATCTTCAAAGACTAGCTTGCGTCACCTTGTACACGCCTAGATCTAAAGGAGGTTTGGGTCCCTGATCTCTATGTGTATTACAAGGCCGCACAAAAAATGCAATTGTCTATTGTTTACTCTTGCCACGAGAGGCCGGATTGGGTACAGTTGGAGCGGCAGGCTGTCTCATCCTATACAGTTGATTACTTGCTATGGAGTCCCTTTAAAGATAGACCCTTAATACAATCACCTACTTTATTACACTCTTTGGCTCTCTGGGATTGCTTGAGGTCCAATCCTTTGCTGAAATCTGCATATACCCCATTATCAAGTATATTTCATAATCCTGATTTCTCTTCAGGTATGGACATTAGGGTATTTAAATGGTGGACAGACAATGGTCTTTATCGTATTGGCCACTTTTTCATGCATCGCAGGCCTTTTACTTTTATCTCATTGTCGTTCAGTCTTAGAGATGCCTCCTTTGGAGAAGTTTAGTTTTTTCCAAATATCTCACTTTTTATGCTCTATCTGGCCCTCTGGAGAAACCCTCAATGACAGTTTATGAACAATGGTGTACTAAAGAACAAGGTACGAGAGGTGGTATTTCTATTGTGTATGGGTCGCTACTCACGCCGGTTCAGAAACAACCATACATGCTGGCTTGGGAGAGGGACCTTAATGGTGAGGTTAATCTGGACTCTTGGGCATTTAGACTCCAGATTTCCTATAAGGATGTCCTGAACATTTCATTGATAGAAGCTAGCCTTAAAGTCATACTTGTACTTGGTCCCTACTAGCCTGGCCAGGATGTATGCTACGATTCCTGCAGAGTATTTTTGAAATTACAAACTGAGAGGCTCTATGATGAATATATGGTGGGAATGTCCTAAACTTGACTGGTTATTACATCAGTGTGGGCAGACCTGGCACCTGCCCACACTGCCAAAAATACCAATACCTGGTTTAATGATCATGCTATTGCTGTGCTTGAGTGGCCAGCAAACTCACCTGACCTAAAACCCCATAGACAATCTGTGGGGTATTGTCAAGAGGAAGAGGAGAGACACCAGGCCAGTCAAACACAGCAATACCATGATCAATAAATCGGGTATTGGTATTTTTGGCAGTGTGGGCAGGTGCCAAGTCCTGCCCACATTGATGTAATAACTGTTTTATGTGGTACTATAATTCTGTTGATATTATTTACTGTATATGTACTATTTTAACATTGATAACTGATTTTCATACATCTTCTCACCATGCTTATTCTGTGGTTCAAGCCTTGTCTGTTAGCCTTCCCCTTGGTTACCACCCCTCTGAACTTTTGATTGACAATACTGGAACATTAGATAAACACATACATGACTAGATCAAAAACACAAATATGTTTTTACAGGGTATTATTATGTACACAAAAATCCACTACAGCTTTCCTGTGTTTCTTTTTCTTTCTTTTTGGAAACTGAGGCTCTTCTATCTTCCCCTTTAGTAGTAATATTCATACATTATACATTTCTCATCATTAAAGATGCAATTTATCTCATCTGTGACTATTAAGGATTAACTATATGCAAACATGTACTATTTATAAGTGTGAGCAACACACAATCATACTGATTAGACTCCGACAAGAAGCAAAATGTTGCAGTAATTGCGCTCTCAAGTGATTTTCTGTTAAGACTAAGAAGACTTTACATTTTTTGCACATGCTTTCTTTGATAGAAGGTATAATATAATAGGAAAATACATGATGCTTATGACTTGTTAAATTAAAATTCGGATCACTATTACACCATTATTATAACAGAAAAGAAGATATGTAGATTCATCACTGAATGTCCTTGGTGGCATAATAAAGTAAATTTGCAGAATGGCCATCTGATTTCAAACTGAGATGGAGTATTAATTAGCTCCTCCATACTAAAGTATGTGATATTAATACCTATATCACATTTAATAAATATATTTCCTAAAGTCTCCCCAGTAACCTAGTAAGTACAAAAGTTGTACAACCAATCTTCTTAATGCAGCATTACATTACCATAAGCAAATCTTTGCTAATGGAACATAATACCTGCAGGATTAAACTGAATTATGCAGTACTTAAAATGGTTCCACATGTAATGTATTGTGAATATCAATGTATCTATCTATCTATCTATCTATCTATCTATCTATCTATCTATCTATCTATCTATCTATCTATCTATCTATCTATCTATCTATCTATCTATCTATCTATCTATCTGTCTATCTTTCATGCATCACAAAAAATGACCAAATCTGAAATAATTGTTAGCACTTCTCCTTAATTCCAATGATGAGGGCATTGTGATTTGCACAAGTTAGGGCTTTGCTAGAACTTCAATGTCACAGATTTTTGGCAGTCCACAGCATTTTGACTCTATCTTGGTGATTGCTGGTTTTCCCATAATCCCTTCAATGAACTATAAGCCCCATCATTTCTTTATGCCCCAAGCAGCCAATTAGCTAAGATGGGCTCACAGGCACACTATCATATAAAGCCATAGGGAACCTCAGCAGTCATCATTTTGAGTGTACAGCAAAAAAAAGAGCCTGAAGTGAGCCACAAGTGAGCCTGAAAATTCTTTGATGGCACATACAGTAGAACTACACAGAGGTGGGAGTCTGTTGCTGTTTTTGTATTGCATACTAAGCAGCAGACCGATGTGACTGATGTATTTTTCCGTTTTAATCAAAGCAACTCTGTTGCTATACAAAATAATTGAAAAATCGGCTGCCCACAAAAACAATAATTACTTGTCTAGCGGTTGGTGAATCCAAAATTCACTCACTTGCAGAAATACAGCATCAAGCAGTACAATGCTGAAGATTCTTGAAGATAGTGAACATCGAACTAAGGGCCTTCCAGGGAGGTAACTAGTAAGAGTCCTTTTATGCAGGGAGCTTTCTTTTCAATGTTTTTTTTAAAGCAACAAAGATGCTTTAAGGCATTTTTATACACACACACACATGAATAGGAAGGCCCATGAGAAACATAACATAAACAGTAAGAGGTTTGCAAGATGAGGAATACATTTCTGCTTGAGTTCTATGCTTTGTTGATATACACTGGTCTATACATTCTAAAAGACCCTATGTAGCCCTGTGTGAGTGTTTTGTATTGTGTTTGTTCCCTGAGCCTAGCAGGCTGCAAATAAGAGGAAAACATAAAATCACAGTAAATACTAGCCTGCACTCTCTAACAATCCAATTCTGTAGCACATATTGAAGTTTGGTGGTTAGGTGTTCACATCCAGCCATGAACAAATTTTGGAAAATGATTCCATAGCTCTAAACTACATAACCTAAAGTTGTAGAATATTGTATCAGTCTAAGACCCGTGAAGAAATCCTTTTTTTCCATGCACATAATTTAATATAATTTAAGGGTTAGCTGGGCACAGCCAGCCACAAACAGTTAATGAGAAATGGTTTACATTATATAAAGTCACATTGAATCATGCCATTCTACAACACTCAGCATGCCCTGTGTATCTGCCTGGAGTGAATTTTGTAGGTTATCTGGACCCAGCTAGCTGAATAATTTTCTGGGTAAGTAATCTCATAACTATTCCTATTTCCCACAGCTCAGTTCCTTTATTCTAATAGCAACACTAACAAGTGCTTGACTGTTATCCTCCGTGTACTACATGCAAAGTGAAGCATTACAATGCCATCTGGCACCTCCCGAGTAAGGGTGAGGTTCAGGTTGAACACAGCTAACAAATTACCATATTTGACCTGTTCTACCAGCTAAACCTCCACCTGATGCTTTTTTTTTTTTAAGTTTGTCATTTTTCAGCAGTAGCACCACTGCTACAAAAAATGTTTGTTTCTAAGAAAATCAGCAAGGGATCCTGGGTAAAGTTCTTGGCCAAACACAGTCATGGCCATATTTGTTCAATGACAGCATCCCCAGTTGTTTCTTTGTTTACATACAGCAGATCTGTCATTTCCAAAAGGTGTGGCAGTGAATAAACATCCCCAGGCAGCAGGTCATCACTGAAATATGTGATTGGCATTGAATTTACATTTTTGGATATTGTTCTCTTTCTAATAAAGAACTTCTTTCATGGTTTTTTAAAATTTTCTACTTTTTTCAAGAGTAACAAGGGGTACAATGCACCACAGCAATTATTTACCTAGGACAGGGGTGTCCAAACTTTTTTCAAAGAGGGCCAGATTTGATGATGTGAACATGCGTGAGGGCCGACCATTTTGCCTGACATTCTTTGAACCATTAAAATTCGGTCTAAGTGTGTTAGTTCAAGCATTAATACACTGCCCAACAAGAATTATCTTACCTTTGTGGCTGTGCCTGAGTAAAGAGATGAGCTTGGGCGTGTTATTTGGATATACCGTATTTATTGGCGTATAACACACACCTTCATTTTAAGAGGGAAGTTTCAGGAAAAAAAATAATTTTTAAATAAAGAACTGTGGAGCAAAATAAGGGTCATTGCCCATCTGCAGCCTCACAAGTGCCATGAATGCAGCACCTCCATTGCCATGAATGCAGCACCCCCATTGCCAGAAATGCAGCACCCCCATTGTGAGGAATGCAGAACCCACCATTGCCAGGAATGCAGCACCCACCATTGCCATGAATGCAGCATCCACCATTGCCAGGAATGCAGCACCCACCATTGCAAGAATGCAGCACCCACCATTGCCAGGAATGCAGCACCTACCATTGCCATGAATGCAGCACCCACCATTGCCATGAATGCAGCATCCATCATTGCCACTTTCCAGGAATGCAGCACCCACTATTGCCAGGAATGCAGCACCCATCATTGCCAGGAATGCAGACTCACCATTGCCATCAGTGCAGCCTGATTGATGCCTGCCCATCTGCAGCCTTGGGGGGGACAGGGAGGGGGCGGGACGAGCGCCAAAAGATTACATACAGGATTATCTGCAGCTTTTTTAATACAAAGTCCCGCCTCCTTTGTTGGACAGAACAGTCGTCCAATGGCAGCGCAGATGACAGACTTCCTATTACAGAGGCTGCCATGTAAACAGGAAATTCTTCTGTGTGTACGGCACTCGTCCTGCCTCCTTCCTATCCCCTCCAAGGCAGCCAGCATACAGTTGTGCTCATAAGTTTACACACCCTGGCAGAATTTATGATTTCTTGGCCATTTTTTCAATGGATATGAGTGATAACACAAAAAACATTTCTTTCACTCAATATAAATCAACTGTGTTTACTCTTTTTTAATCATAATGACAACAGAAAATACCCAAATGGCCCTGATCAAAAGTTTACATACCCTGGTGATTTTGGCCTGATAACATGCACACAAGTTGACTCAAAAGGGTTTGAATCGCTATTAAAGGTAACCATCCTCACCTGTGATACATTTGCTTGTAATTAGTGTGTGTGTATAAAAGGTCTTTCATTTTCTGGACTCCTGACAGACCCTTGCATCTTTCATCCAGTGCTGCACTGACGTATCTGGATTCTAAAACATTGTGGAAAGCAAAAGAATTGTCAAAGGATCTGAGGAAAAAGGTAGTTGAACTGTATAAAACAGAATGGGATATAAAAAGATATCCAAGGAATTGAGAATGCCAATCAGCAGTGTTCAAACGCTAATCAAGAAGTGGAAAATTAGGCGTTCAGTAGAAATCAAACCACGGTCAAGTAAACAAAAGTTTCAGCCACAACTGCCAGGAAAATTGTTCCGGATGCAAAGAAAAACCCACAAATAACTTCATATGAAATACAGGACTCTCTGAAAATGTTTGGTGTGGCTGTTTCAGGATGCACAATAAGGAGGCACATGAAGAAAGATGGGCTGCATGGTCGCCAAAAGAAAGCCATTACTATGCAAATGCCACAAAGTATCCTGCTTACAATATGCCAAACAGCACAGAGACAAGCCTCAAACCTTCTGCCACAAAGTCATTTGGAGTGATAAGATCAAAATTGAGATTTTTTGCCACAACCATAAACGCATACATTTGGAGAGGAGTCAACAAGCCCTATGATGAAAGGTATACCATTCCTACTGTGAAACATGGAGGTGGATTGCTGATGTTTTGGGGATGTGTGAGCTAAAAGGCACAGGAAATTTGGTCAAAATTGATGGCAAGATGACAATGATCCAAAACACAAGGCCAAGTCGACCTGTCATTGGCTACAGCAGAATAAAGTGAAGGTTCTGGAGTGGCCATCTCAGTCTCCTGACCTCAATATCATTGAGCTACTCTAGGGAGATCTCACACGTGCAGTTCATGCAAGACAGCCCAAGAAAAAGGAAGGGGTTGGTGAATGACATAGGAGAGGAGGGAGTTGGCTGCAGGGGAACGAGGGGGGGTAGAGGAGGACAGGGGGCCAGAGAACATGGGCCAGAGGAGGAGGACACATCGGGGTGGAGGAGGAGGACAGGGGTCTAGAGAACCGTGGAGAAGGAGAAGCAGCTGTCTGAAAAGCCATGCGGGGAAATTGGTGCTTGCAACTGTCCCCCTGCTGCACCGATCATCGTCCAGATCAAGGGACAATAATCCATGTGTGCAGTGTGGGTCACAGTGAGCCTCTCCCTCTCGGGGCCCTTGCGCATTGAACACCCAGCACACATGGATGTTACGCCAGTGCCTGTAATGTAACACATAAGGCGGAGTCTTGTGGGATTGTGGACTGGAAGTTGCGGTATCCATGGACCCTGTTTGTTATACTGGCTTCATTTATGTCTAATGTGAGTGAGGCTTTAAAGGGGTGTTTTTTTTTTTGGACATGCAAGCTAAAGGTATAATGTGCTAGTATGCATCGCATACTAGCTCATTATGTGAAACGTACCTGAAAAAGAAGCCCTCCAGTGATGCAATGTAATCACTGGAGGCAGCATCCATCTTCACCCGTCTTCTTTAAGGGACCGCAGACTCCGGCTGTGTGACTGGCCGAAGGCGCGATGGATTCACTCCCGCGTATGCGCGATGGAGCCGTCATTCACGGCACAAGTATCTGAAGGAACGGCACAGGTGGCCGTTCCTTCAGAGCGCATGCACCAATGACATCATTGGCTGCATGTAATGTAAATATCTCCTAAACTGTGCACGCTTAGTAGATATTTACAGTATCTATAGGTAAGCCTTTATTATAGGCTTACCTATAGTTACAATTTATGCCTTTACTTCCACTTTAATCAATAAAATACAACTATAATACAATACAAATTGTACTACACTATTTATCTTTACACACAATTGGAGCAAATCTTTATGAGAATATGGGCGTATAACAGTTTAAAGGGACTAATACCCTATTATCCTAAAGAGCAGCCAGGAAGAAACGAGTACCCTGGTAGACAGGAGGAGCATGAGATCTTGTTACAAGCATTGAGGAGGCACCCCACATGACAGAGTGACACCTGCTGGACACATGCTTTGTTTGACCTTACATGTATTGTAGGTCAAATTATGAAGGTGAGCATTTAGTGAACACAGTGGTGAATAGAAAGATGGTGTTTTAATCTAGGATCAATAGTGGAGTATTCACCCTGGAGATTGTGTGTTTATACAAAAGTTATTGATGAACTGTCACCATTCAGTTTTATGTTTGAAACACAGACAGTTTGCACATAGTGCATATATATGAATATTACCTTTTTTTTATTGCTTTTTTGTTGCTTTTGGTACCATAAGCATGTTTATATAAACACGAATATATTTATTTAAGAAATAGCACCAGTATTAGAGGCTGTGTAGCACTTATTATCACATTTCTAGAAGATCCTCACTGCCACTTGTTGCTCTTAAACTCTTTGTTTTTTTAATTACTCCATAGTGTATAAATGTAATGAAACAAGTTCATGCGTTTCAGCCTAGACGGCTTTAGTCATAAACATTTTCAGCTTGAACCTGAAGCTCATTCCTAATGCCATATTGTACCTACTTAGTTTGCAAAAATAACACATGACAGCCCACCTGTTAACATTGGTCTCTGTTTTTCACACTATGTAAAAATAGTTAAAGGCATTGTACACATTCAAATGCCTTTGTTGTTTTAACAAGGTATTAGTGAGGTTATATCCCCTCCCCTGTGTTGTTTGTTTGCCTTACCTTGTAATTCTGGGCTAACATGTTGTGGCTGCAAGTTTGTAGTGTCATGGCTGATCGATTTCCCTATGTCCCTATATAAATTAACCTAGCTTGTCCCTTGGTACTGGAAACTTCTTGTTTCAGGCCCCACAGAATCCAGTGCATGCCTTGCCATTTCTTCTGTGTTGCATCACAAATCTAGGAATACTATTGTAATGAAACAAATCTCTTCCGCCATAATGTTCTTTGTTAATTGCTCTGTTTGTGTCTGTTTCAGATCGAAATATTGTTTAGCTCTTACTTGCAGAGCACTAGAGTGAGAGACTCAGTAGTTTCTGCACAGAAAATGTTAGTTCTCAGACTAGAGACAGAGGTCGTGCATTAACCCGTGCAGTTTCATGCTGCATGCCTTATGTTTAAACACAAACAGAAACATCTGACACAGGAATGTGAAGATTTACTCTACTATAAGGTGTGCTTATAGGGGCAACACATGACACCAATAAACTGCATGGTCAATATACATCTTATGCAGGTGAAAAACACAAGGTGCAGATATGAAGGTTTATAATGACTTTAGCAAGACCAGTTACAAAGGTCTGAAAATAATAGTTGTCCTGTGCCTTGGGAACTTCATGCTCTGAAATTGGTGGCCCAAAATACCTGAAGAACTATACAGGACTTTTGTAAGAGATGCTTAGCGCAGGTATCCAACAACAGCAAGGATGACCAGTTTATTGTAGCTGTATTTAGAATGATGAAACCAGACTGTGTATGATTTAAATAAGATGCATTATTAATGAAGCAAAGCCCATCCAACACCAGCAAACAGAATACACAGCAAAAGTGAAGATATACATGAACCCTAAACCAGGTGACAAAATACCCAATTAGCAACCTACCTTTAATACAAATAATACAAAAGGGGAACAGGATAAACAGGGTAAGACAGGAGCTGCAAGGAGATGGATAAGGAAGGAGGCCAGAACTGGGATCAGGAACAAGTGGAGCAGATATGAAGTAACAGGGCACAGAATACAAATACTATAACATCATAACAGGCAAAAGACTAAACTAGTTAAGGAAGTTAGGGAAAGATTTATTTAAATTCCCAGCAGCCAGCTTCAGGTGAGACTGACTACCATGGGTATAGCTTCAGGTCACAGGGGTCGCATTAGTGACCCCATTCATGCTCCAGGAGGACCTTGCACCTCTCTGTCACCCTGGAGGCTCCCCTTATGATGCTTGTTACAAATAAACACATTGGGAGGGGCCTCATGTGACTTTGTTACGCAAGTCGGGCTGAGCGCTTGGACCTGCTAGCTGTTTGTAATACATCCTGTTTTATTCCTTGGAGATTGTAAGTGTAATTACATTGTCTTTTATTAAATCAATTGGTAAAATTCTACAATATGTGGATCTTCCTCTGTACTTTAATCCCCTCCATGAAGTCTATATTGGCTTAGGAGTGTGGATAACTTTTGTATTTCGGAACCTTGGTGTATGTAGCTGCTATGCAGCAAGACATTTACTGATCTCCATGTGGGATCAGAGCAGCTAGTAAGGAGCTCATTTAGGAGCACTTTTCGTGGTGGTGCAGATTATCATCATTTTTTCAGTGCAAGAGTGAAGAAATGCTGATGTTTTAGAACTGAGCACGTTTTGCACTTAATAATATATTTGCACTATAATGTTTGCACATTATATATGAACTTGATTTAAATGGATTTGTTATGATGAGTTTATTATATGTTTAAGGCACTTTACTGAGTTTCTTATGAGATGTATTCATTTGTATAAGGACAGCACACTTTGGAATATTGTTTTATTGTAGACTGTACTGGATATACCACTTTTATTATTATTATTATTATACAGGATTTATATAGTGCCAACAGTTTGTGCAGCGCTTTACAACATGAGGGCAGACAGTACAGTTACAATACAAATCAATAGAGGAGTTATCAGAGGGCCCTGCTCATTAGAGATTACAATCTAGAAGGGAGGGTCAAGTGGAACAAATGGTAATAACTGTGGGGGATGAGCTGATGAAGAAACTGAATATACAGTTGTTAGCGTTGGGTAGGATAGGCTTCTTTGAAGAGGTGGCTAATAGAGTAGGAGATAATCGGAAAGATTAGGGTAAAGAGTTCTATAGGATTGGAGAGGCTCTGGAAAAGTCCTTGAGGCGAGCATGGGAGGAGGTGAAGAGGGAGCTAGAGAGAAGGAGGTCTTGAGAGGAATGAAGAGAATGATTATGTTGTTATTTTGAGACTAGGCTCGTGATGTAGTTGGGGCTAAGTTGTGGATGGCTTTGTAAGTAGTTGTTAGTATTTTAAATTTAATTTGTTGGGTGAGCAGAAGCCAGTGGAGGGATTGACAGAGAGGAGTGGCAGACACAGAGCAATTGGTAAGGTGGATGAGTCTGGCAGCAGCATTCATGATGGATTGAAGGGGGGATAGTTTGGTTTTGGATAGATTGAGTTTGACGAAGTGTTGTGACATCCAGACTGATATATCTGTTAGTAAATTATTGATATTTGAGGAGACGGAGGGAGAGATCTGAGGGGTAGAGAAAAAGATTTGGGTATAGAGATGGTATTGGAAGCCATGGGTGGAGGTGTAGATTTAAAATAGGATAGGTCCAAGATCAGAACCTTGGGAGACCCCAACAGAGAAAGGAAGAGGAGAGGAGGAAGTAGAATTGTAAGGAACGCTAAAGGTGTGATTGGATAAGTAGGAAGAGAACCAGCGAAGAGTGCAGTCGCAGAGATCAAAGGCATAGAGTTTTTTGTGAAGGAGGTGTTGGCTAACCATATCAAAGGCAGCAGAAAGGTCCAGGAGTAGGAGTACAGAATAGTGTCCATTGGTTTTGTCCATTAGTAGTTTATTTGTTAGTTTTAAGAGAACAGTTTCTGTGGAGTGTTGAGGAAGAAATCCAGACTGAGCAGAATCAAGAAGGCTATTATCAGCGAGGCGATTGCTTAATTGGTTGTAGACCAGATGTTCAAGGAGTTTGGATAAAAAAGGGAGCAAGGAGATGGGGAATAGGTTATTAAGATTGGTTGGGTCCAGTGAAGGTTTTTTAAGTATTTGGGCCGACTAGTGCATGTTTTAGAGAGTTGGGGACGATGCCAGAAGAGAGGGAGAAATTGAAGATGTGAGTTAGAGAGTGTAGGATAGAGCCAGACGGTGAACATAGCATTTGTGAGGGAACAGGATCCAGAGGACAGGTGGTTAGGTGGACATTAGCAAGTAGTTTAGCAACCTCATCTATAGTGGTGGGGTTGACAGAGGGAAGTAATGATTGTACCTGTGGGTATGAATTGTAAAGCATGGAGGGTATCTGAACAGCAGAAATCTTCTGGCGAATTGTATCCATCTACTGTTTAGAGTGATTAGCTATCTCCTGGGCAGTGAGTGAGTTAGTGGAAGGAGACAGAGGAGGACGAAGTAGAGAGTTGAAGGTAGAGAAGGGTTTATTATAAGTTGTTAATGAGAGTGAACAAATAGGTCTAAAATAGTGGGTATCCTTCGCGCTATCAATAGTAAAACACCAAAGTGAAAATGAGGTGATAGATAATTGCAGCAAAATCTAAAGTGTTCACAACAACTCAGAGAAAAAATAATAAAACAGAAAATGATTTCGCGCAAAAATCTAGTGATGAGATATAAAATTCTATAAAAAATGTGATTACAACTAAGGAGTCAAATAAAAGACACGTATAGTGGTGAACGTGTCACTGTGTGATGTATCATCTAAAAACGTGACACTAAAAAAATGCAATCAATTCCTGATAAAATAACCAAATAAATAAATCAGCGCCCTCTCACTTGTTCTTCCTGGTGTACGTCTCGCTCCGGCCACTCCCTACGCGTTATGACACGCTCACGTGTCTTCATCTGGGGACTTCCCCAGATGAAGACACGTGAGCGCGTCGTAACGCGTAGGGACTGGCCGGAGCGAGACGTACACCAGGAAGAACAAGTGAGAGGGTGCTGAGAACGCCACACAGTCTTTTATCTATGTGCTTTTAACACTTCACCTTATGGTAAGAGTCCAATTTTAAACACTTTAATAAACATCCCCCCATTGTTTAAACTTATTACACTAGTGGAGGCCTTTTCTTTCTCTCCCCCCTGCCACGATTGTGGTAATATTGAGCCCTTTATAGAGACACTGGCGGAGGATATTAAAGGAGAAATTCACAGCGGACCTCACCAACAACATTCATCAAAGATTACATTGATACACCTGTACTCATAGATGCCATGTTGTAACAGTTTGAAGGTGGGAGTTCTGTGAGACTACATCCAGGAGACATTTCATGGAGTCCCTATAGGCAACACACTGTATCTCATTACTCATCAGTCACCCACTAGATTATCTGTCTTATCTTATTCCCTTAGCAGGGACCTCTGAGAGAGGTTGACCTCACCCTTTGGACTTACCATTTTCATTTAAAAATTAATTTTTTCTTATCACATGATTATTTATTTTTTTATTTTATTCACTTTGTGATTTACCTGCATTGCCACTGTGATTTATGTGCACTGAGAATCGTCACTTTATCACTTATTTATTTCACCATTTATTTGGTTATTTTATCAGGAATTGATTGCATTTTTTTAGTGTCACGTTTTTAGATGATACATCACACAGTGACACGTTCACCACTATACGTGTCTTTTATTTGACTCCTTAGTTGTAATCACATTTTTTATAGAACTTTATATCTCATCACTAGATTTTTGCGCAAAATCATTTTCTGTTTTATTATTTGATCAAATAGGTCTGCTTGGCAGTAAGAAGGCTGGAATTGTATTTTTGGAGGGCAGATTAATATTGGTTGAAATCATTCTGAGACTTTCAGAAAGTAGGATTTATGAACAATCTTTCTTTTGTTCACTCTTTCTGGGTGACAATTAGGTCAAGGGTATTGCCTTCAGTGTGAATAGAAACATGTATTCAATGCTTCAGGTCAAATGAGGAGGTTAGACTGAGAAGTTTGGAATTGTGGGGATTTCAGAAGAGAAAAAGTAGGGTAGCCAGGCAGAGAAGTCATCAAGAAAGGTTGATACCAGTCCAGGGGGCCGGTGGATCACAGTTATCCTTAGAGAAACTGGAGAGAAAAGACGAATGCAGTGTGCCTCAAATGTGTGACAGAGAGAGGTGGGTGAAGTACCTGAAAGGGGCTAGAAGGATTCTGACACCCCCTCCCTTACGTCCACTGGATCTGGGGGAGTGAGTCCAGAGAGGACCACCATGGGATAGGGCAGCAGAAGACGCAGTGTCGGATTCATGAAGCCAGGTTTCGGTAATGGCATGAAGATTAGCGAAGGGAGTCTGGTCTTGGGAAGATGAGAAATGGGAACTAAATTGTGTGGATTGCGGCTGCAGCCAGAGGGTGCAGGGTAATGGGTGCGTTCAGTACAGTTAAATAGAGTCCCAGGGTTAGGGCATATATCTCCAGAGGTTAGGAGAAGCAGAAGGGTGAGGGAGTTAATGTGAGAGTGTGATTAATATGAAGGGACATGCCCCAGTGTCCTGGAGTTTTTTGTGAGTGTGGATTTAGAATGAGCAGGAGTTGGTGAGTGCAGTGATAAGGAGAGGACAGAAGTGAGGGTGAAAAATATAAGATGTGGGGTGGGGAAGAGGGGTGAAGGAGAGTTAGTATAAGGAGAGAGAACACAGCTGTCAGAAGGAATGGTAGAGTGTGCATGTTACAAGGAGAAAGAGCTGAAGGGGTAAACAAGGTCACCTGTAGTCTGTGTGGTGTTTTTCAAAGTATTTTCTTGTGTTCTTTCACTTTGTGCATTTGCTGAAGTGCAGAGTCAGAAGTGTTCCCACTTATAGAAATACCTCCCACTTTCAGAAGGAGCCCCAGCTGCAAATGTGCCATCCCCAAAACATGCTTGGATTTATACTGATAGGGATGGGGGTGGGTGCATTCCAGTTATCTAATCAGGAGGTAATGAAGGTTAGCTGGCTAATCAGAGCAAAATTCTCACTTCAGAAACAGACTAACAAGATGACACTAAAGATAACAGGCCATCATTTTGGGTAAGACAAGGGAGAAAAAAAAAAGCATTGCAATGTTGACAGGTCTACCGATGGTTAAGCAGAAATAACATACCAGCAATACACAAACATAAGCAAAGTAGATAGCAGTGTTTCAGGTTTGGGTGGAGTTATATCAGCAGGACATACCAACATTATACACAAACATGAGCAAAGTGGATAGCAGTGTTTCAGTTTTGGGTGGAGTTGTATCAGCAAGACATACCAGCATTATACACAAACATAAGCAAAGGAGATAGCAGTTGTATCAGCAAGACATACCTATGGAGGGACAGAGATGACATTTTCAGATGAGACATTCAGATAATGAGTGCAGAGTCAGAAGTGCTCCCACTTATAGAAATACCCCCACATTAAGAAAGAGCCCCAGCTGCAAATGTGCTGTCCCCAGAAGATGCTTGGATTTATACTGATAGGGATGGGTTCGTTCCAATTATCTAATCAGGAGGTATTAAAGCTGGATAAACAGAGCAAAATTCTCTCTTCAGAAACAGAATAACAAGATGACACTAAAGATAACAGGCCATATTTTGGGGTAAGACAAGGGAAAAAAACAAAAACAAAAAAAAAGCATTGCAATGTGGACAGGTCTACAGATGGTTAAACAGAAATAACATACCAGCATTATACACAAACATAAGCAAAGTGGATAGCAGTGTTTCAGTTTTGGGTGGAGTTATATCAGCAGGACATACCAACATTATACACAAACATGAGCAAAGTGGATAGCAGTGTTTCAGTTTTGGGTGAAGTTGTATCAGCAAGACATACCAGCATTATACACAAACATAAGCAAAGGAGATAGCAGTTGTATCAGCAAGACATACCTGTGGAGGGACAGAGACGACATTTTCAGATGAGACATTCAGATAATGAGTGCAGAGTCAGAAGTGCTCCCACTTATAGAAATACCCCTACTTTAAGAAGGAGCCACAGCTGCAAATGTGCTGTCCCCAGAAGATGCTTGGATTTATACTGATAGGGATGGGGATGGGTTCATTCCAATTATCTAATCAAGAGGTATTAAAGCTGGATAAACAGAGCAAAATTCTCTCTTCAGAAACAGAATAACAAGATGACACTAAAGATAACAGGCCATAACCTGGGGTAAGACAAGGGAAAAAAACAAAAACAAAAAAAAAGCATTGCAATGTGGACAAGTCTACAGATGGTTAAACAAAAATAACATACCAGCATTATACACAAACATAAGCAAAGTGGATAGCAGTGTTTCAGTTTTGGGCAGAGTTGTATCAGCAGGACATACCAGCATTATACACAAACATAAGCAAAATGGATAGCAGTGTTTAAGTTTTGGGTTGGAGTTGTATCAGCAAGACATACCTGTGGAGGGACAGAGAATACATTTTCAGATGAGACATTCAGATGATGAGTGCAGAATCCGAAGTGCTCCCACTTATAGAAATGCCCCCACTTTGAGAAAGAACTCCAGCTGCAACACTTTGCTTGTGTTTGGGTATTGGAACTTTAGGATGTAAATGTTTCTGTCTCAGTGTATTGCTGGACTTGAAGGACACAGGGCTGCAATATATGAAGAGTTTTTTTGACTCTCCGTTTACATAGAAGGGATGGACTGCACCTAAATGAGGAGGGTGCAGATCTGTTGGGAGTGAAGATGGCTGAAAAGTTAGAGGGGCTTTTAAACTAGGCGACGAGGGTGGAGGGTCCAGAGGTTGAGATAGTCAGTGCAGAACATATTCCAGAGGGTAGTATTGGGGGCATAAGTGGTAGGTTGACTAAAGCACATAAACCCCACGTAAGTATGATAACAAGTCCTATTTGCAATCTCGGAACACCCAATAAGAGGACAGTATGCGACCGGGCTAAACTACGTGGCGTGTTCACCAATGCCTGGAGCCTGGCGGACAAGATGGGAGAACTAGAGCTACTGTTGTACAAGGAGGATTTTGATTTTGTGGGAATTTCAGAAACTTCAACAGCTCTCGTGATTGGCTGGCAACCATTCAAGGGTGTTCCCTTTATCGCAGGGATAGAGAGGGTAAAAAGGGAGGGGGTATGTCTGTATATCAAGAATAATGTATAAGTGAATGTTAGAGTTTACATCAATAAGGGAGCTAGGGAGGAGGTGGAATCCTTATGGGTAAAGCTCCAAAGGGATGAAACTAAGGGGAAAATAATACTGGGAGTATGCTATAGGCCCCCTAACCTGAGGGAGGAGGGGGAGACGGACCTCCTATCACATTTTGGATCAGCAGCAAGGATGGGAAGTGCCATCATAATGGGGGATTCTAACTATCCAGACATAGACTGGGCGAAAGGAACTGCGCATTAGTCTAAGGCTCGCCAGTTCCTAATTATCTTGCAGGAAAAGTTCATGGATCAGATGGCAGACGCACCAACTAGAAACAAAGTTTTACTAGACCTACTGATTACCAACAATACAGACCTGATCACGGATGACGAAATAAGGTGCAATTTAGGAAACAGCGATCACAGGTCAATTAGCTTCAGTATAAATCACACAAATAGGAAACATAAGGGGAATACAACACTGATTTTCAAAAGAGCCAACTTCCCTAAACTACAAACCTTGCTAGAACACACAGATCCCAGTTCTCCATGTGCCCCGAGCGATCACGGGAGCCCAGCGGTGATCGCGATTGCCGGGCACTCACAATCGGCTCCATGGGCACAGGGCGAAGCGACGTTACATAACGTTGTTTCGCCCAGCTGTAGGGATGAGCCGAACACCCCCCTGTTCGGTTCGCGCCAGAACATGCGAACAGGAAAAAAGTTTGTTCGAACACGCGAACACCGTTAAAGTCTATGGGACACGAACATGAATAATCCAAAGTGCTAATTTTAAAGGCTTATATGCAAGTTATTGTCATAAAAAGTGTTTGGGGACCTGGGTCCTGCCCCAGGGGACATGGATCAAAGCAAAAAAAAGTTTGAAAAACGGCCGTTTTTTCAGGAGCAGTGATTTTAATAATGCTTAAAGTCAAACAATAAAAGTGTAATATCCCTTTAAATTTCGTACCTGGGGGGTGTCTATAGTATGCCTGTAAAAGGGCGCATGTTTCCTGTGCTTAGAACAGCAAAATGACATTTCAAAGGAAAAAACCCATTTAAAACTACTCGCGGCTATTGCATTGCCGGTCCGATAAAACACATAGAAGTTTATTGATAAAAACGGCATGGGAATTCCCCACAGGGGAACCCCGAACCAAAATTTTTAAAAAAATGACGTGGGGGTCCCCCTAAATTCCATACCAGACCCTTCAGGTCTGGTACGGATTTTAAGGGGAACCCCGCGCCAAAAAAAAATAAAAACGGTGTGGGGTCCCGCCAAATATCCATACCAGACCCTTATCCGAGCACGCAACCTGGCAGGCCGCAGGAAAAGAGGGGGGACGAGAGAGCGCCCCTCCTGAACCGTACCAGGCCACATGCCCTCAACATTGGGAGGGTGCTTTGGGGTAGCCCCCCAAAACACCTTGTCCCCATGTTGATGAGGACAAGGGTCTCATCCCCACAACCCTGGCCGGTGGTTGTGGGGGTCTGCGGGCGGGGGGCTTATCGGAATCTGGAAGCCCCCTTTAACAAGGGTTCAGGAGGGGGGCGCTCTCTCGTCCCCCCTCTTTTCCTGCGGCCTGCCAGGTTGCGTGCTCGGATAATGGTCTGGTATGGATTTATGGGGGGACCCCACGCCGTTTGTTTTTTTTGGCGCGGTTTTCCCCTTAAAATCCGTACCAGACCTGAAGGGTCTGGTATGGAATTTAGGGGGACCCCCACGTCATTTTTTTTATTAAATTTTGGCCGGGGTTCCCCTTAATATCCATACCAGACCTGAAGGGCCTGGTATGGAATTTAGGGGGACCCCCACGTCATTTTTTTTTTTACATTTTGATTCGGGGTTCCCCTGTGGGGAATTCCCATGCCATTTTTATCAATGAACTTCTATGTGTATTATCGGACCGGCAATGCAATAGCCGCGAGTAGTTTTAAATGGGTTTTTTCTTCGAAATGTCATTTTGCTGTCAGACTGTTCTAAACATTGGAAATGTGCGCCCCTTTACAGGCATACTATAGACACCCCCCAGGTACGAAATTTAAAGGGATATTACACTTTTATTGTTTGACTTTAAACATTATTAAAATCACTGCTCCTGAAAAAACGGCCGTTTTTAAAACTTTTTTTTGCATTGATCCATGTCCCCTGGGGCAGGACCCGGGTCCCCAAACACTTTTTATGACAATAACTTGCATATAAGCCTTTAAAATTAGCACTTTTGATTTCTCCCATAGACTTTTAAAGTCATTCAAATTTGCCGCAAACACCCCAAATTGTTCGCTGTTCGGCAAACTTGCGAACAGCCAATGTTCGAGTCGAACACGAGTTCGACTCGAACTCAAAGCTCATCCCTACCCAGTTGTGCCATTCTGCTGCAGTACAACTGCGGCGGCTGGTCGGCAAGTGGTTACAATGGTTCTAAAGGCTGAATACTTTTTACCTTCATGCATGAAGGTAAAAAACATTCAGTATGTAGCTCACCATGCAGCTCCCCATGCAGCCCCCCCCCCTCCTTATACTCACCTGAGCCTGATCCCCATCCAGTGATGTGCCTCTTCATTGGTTGAGACACAGCAGCAGGAGCCAATGGTCTCATAGACCATTGACCACACAGTGGTGGATCGGGAGCGAGCACGCACAAGGCACTCAGCAGGGGACCCAAAAGGAGGTGGATCGGAGCTGCTCAACTTGCACAGAGTAGGTAAGCATACATACGTGTTATTTTTATATTTTTATAAAATTGAAGCTTTACAAACATTGAAATGCACATTTAGCTAGTGTGCATTTTTTGCAACTAATATCTCATATTTTTACAGAAATTGAAAAGGAATGCAAAAATATGAGGATATTTTGTAAAAAAAAAAGGTTAATTTGCCAAGTTACACTATGCTAAATGACTTTTTCTAAATGATAACATGCACAATGTATAAAAAAAAATAAAAAAAACAGTATTAAGATGATTTCCTAGTATTCTATGTCTTAATTAGAGATGGATCGAATGTGCCCATATGTTGAATCCAAACCTCATTAAAGTCAATGGGAACTGAACCGCTAAAGCCAATTATATCCATTTTCAAGGCTAATAAATGACGTATTGGCAAACATTGGCAGAGGGGATGGGCACTGCCCTGGGGTACATGTACGAATGCAAAAAATATTTTTAAAATATCTCGTTTTGCAGGAAGTGGTGATTTTAATATTGTTAATGTGAAATGATGCATCTCTGGGATGTATACAAAGTACTACAACAAAAGTGACATTTGCTGGTAATTTATGTTCCCTTTCCAATCAGTGGAATAACGTCCTTACAGGATGTCTCCAATTTACAAGCCAACCTCAATGCACTGTCTAATTGGGCGACTAGGTGGCAGATGAGGTTTAATGTTGAGAAATGTAAAGTTATGCACTTGGGGGCTAAGAATATGCATGCATCATACATGCTAGGGGGAGTACAACTGGGGAAATCTGAAGTGGAGAAGAATCTGGGGGTTTTGGTAGATCATAAGCTCAATAATAGCATGCAATGCCAAGCTGCGATTTCCAAATTGAGCAAAGTCCTTTCTTGTATTAAGAGAGGTATGGACTCCAGAGAGAGAGATATCATTTTGCCCCTGTTCAAATCATTAGTAAGACCTCATCTGGAATATGCAGTTCAGTTTTGGGCACCAGTTCTCAAAAAAGATATCAGGGAACTGGAGAAAGTGCAGAGAAGGGCAACCAAACTGATAAGAGGCATGGAGAAGGCTCAGCTATGAGGAAAGATTAGAGGAACTGAATTTATTCACTCTTGAGAAGAGGATAATAAGGGGGGGATATGATCAACATGTTCAAATATATAAAGGGTCCATATAGTGAACTTGGTGTTGAGTTATTCTCTTTACGGTCAACACAGAGGACACTGGGGCACTCTTTACGTCTAAAGGAAAAGAGATTTCATCTCCAAATACGGAAAGGTTTCTTCACAGTAAGAGCTGTGAAAATGGGGAATAGAATCCTGCCAGAGGTGGTTCTGGCCAACTTAGTAGATTGCTTTAAGAAAGGCCTAGATACTTTCCTAAATGTACATAATATAACTGGGTACTAACATTTATAGGTAAAGTTGGTCCAGGGAAAATCCGATTGCCTCTTGGGGGATCAGGAAGGAATTTTTTCCCTGCTGTAGCAAATTGGAGCATGCTCTGCTGGGGTTTTTTGCCTTCCTCTGGATCAACTGTGGGTATAAAATTGGGTATATTGGATTGTACAATATTTTTTATTTTATTTATTTATTGTTTTTAAGGTTGAACTGGATGGACTTGTGTCTTTTTTCAACCTGACTAACTATGTAACTATGTAACTATGCAGACTTTATTTTGTAAGAAAAAATGGCATGAAAATTCCTCAAAAAATCCTTTTAATCTCGTATTGGAGGGGCCCAATGCAAATAGAAATTGCACGAGGTTCCCTCAAAAAACTATATTAGACCCTTTGCATTTGGTACAGATTTTAGAGAAAACCCTAAGCAAAACAACAAAAGTGTGGTGTCCCCCGAAAAATCCATACTAAACCCTTCAAATCTAGATCAAGTTTTAAATAAGGACAAGAGCCTTTTCTCCACAACCCTGAACTGATGGTTGTGGGAGTGCAGGGGAGACTTATTGGAATCTAGTCATCCCCTTCAAGATAAGGGGGCCCCCGCATATCCAACCTCTGTAAATATGTAAGTGGTATATAGTACTAATTTCCAAAAAACTAAATGATAATAGTGAAAAAAAAAACAACTTCCAACATATCGAGTGTTGTAAATCTATCATCAATCGTGCTATCCAGTAATGCAGGTCATCATCGATCATGAAAGAAAAATATCTAAAATAAAAAACCTGGCTGACCCCCCACTGAACTGTCTACACCCATCACACTCTTCTCCACTAATGACAGCTCAATAAACTCTTATGTGGGATGTAAACAAAGGGGTTGACAATGGCCAGATGTGGTCAGTGATGTCAGCTACCATCCCCACCCTTTTTTTATATGGCCGGGTATTCTCAGCCAGTAAATTAATGGACTGGGTCACGTCATTGGTTGCTAAGGGCACGGCAGGTGGCAGCACCCACTGGTTCTCAAACAGCCATTGACAGGAGGAAACTATCATATACAGTAGCAGTAGAAATACTACTAATGCTACTGTATACTGTATACTGTATGACGTTCAATTCCTTCAGAATTAATATAAGCTAAAGCATTCAGATAAATGCAGGACAAGCTATGTTGAATCCAAACTTGTGTTTAGACCAAACACTGAGCTCATCCCTAGTCTTAATATTGTACACTGATCATTGAAAAATGGAAAGCCATTTCACAAGCATTAAAAATAGACATATTTAAATCAGGTTTATTTGTGTGGTTGGTTTTGGCACAGGTTTTTTTTTTAAGTCTATAGGGCGTATTATATGCTCTATGTGCCAATTTAAATGTATCATTCAGTCTCTCAGGGATACCAGAGATCACAGAGGGAAATCCCACACACCCCTCCAGTCCTCCATATTCAAATCAGGTATATCTCGCATCCACCTAGCTCTAAGATGTTCTAATGGAAAAATAGAAATTATCAACCCTGAGTACTGATTCTAAAGAGGATTGTATAATCCTTAAACTGTCCTGTGGAAACTGTGCATGAAAAATATGGAGAAGCTGGAGATATCTAAATGAATAAGAACTAGGTAGGTTAAAGTGTGAGGTAAGTGTAGAAAAGGTAGATAATGTCCAATCAGTGACCACTTGAGAGAGTAATTTAATTTTATATTTATTCTATGCAATAGGCTCTGGTTCTTAAAAAAATGAGGAAGAGTAGGATTAAACCATAAGGGGGCGTTTGGAGAGATTACAACCCTTTGGATAAGACTTGCATCCAAGACCAGCCTCCCAACCACGGATAGTATTAAGCAGTGAAGCAGTCAACTGATAGGGTGCCCTATGGCCCCTAAATAAAAGTAGCTTAACCACTTGCCAACCGCCCTATAGCCAAATGACGGCTGCAGGGCGGCTGGATAACTCTGGGATCACGTCATATGACATGATTCCAGAAAACTGCTCCCGCGCGCCCCCTGGGGCGCGCACACGGGAACATCCGTGACCGCCGGGTCCAGAGGACCCGGCGCATCACGGTAAACGGCCGCTGATCGCGGCCGTTTACCATGTGATCGGATGACGGAGCGATCACATGTAAACAAACCGGCGTCATGTCATGACGCCGGTTCCTCCCTCCCCTCTCTGTACCGATCGGTACAGAGGGGGAGAGATCGGATGGGAGCCGCGCTGTGGGCTGGATGTGTAGTGCCCACAGCGCAGCTCAGTGAGATGTACAGTCACATCCATCCCTCCATGCTCAGCCATCCCCCCCCTATAACCCTGTGCAATACTCTGCAACCCTGTGAAATACTCTGCAACCCTGTGCAATACTATGCAACCTTGTGAAATACTCTGCAACCCTGTGCAATACTCTGCAACCCTGTGAAATACTCTGCAACCCTGTGAAATACTCTGCAACCCTGTGCAATACTCTGCAATGATCCTGTGCAACCCTGTGCAATACTCTGCAACCCTGTGCAATACTCTGCAATGATCCTGTGCAACCCTGTGCAATACTCTGCAATGATCCTGTGCAATACTCTGCAACCATGTGCAATACTCTGCAACCCTGTGAAATACTCTGCAATGATCCTGTGCAACCCTGTGCAATACTCTGCAACCCTGTGCAATACTCTGCCATGATCCTGTGCAACC
Source organism: Lithobates clamitans (assembly GCA_037952925.1). Taxonomy (NCBI): domain Eukaryota; kingdom Metazoa; phylum Chordata; class Amphibia; order Anura; family Ranidae; genus Lithobates; species Lithobates clamitans. The sequence continues at coordinate 236,992 of JBBGZY010000232.1, read as the reverse complement.
CTGTGCAATACTCTGCAACCCTGTGCAATACTCTGAAACCCTGTGAAATACTCTGCAATGATCCTGTGCAATACTCTGCAACCCTGTGCAATACTCTGCAATGATCCTGTGCAATACTCTGCAACCCTGTGCAATACTCTGCAATGATCCTGTGCAATACTCTGCAAAGCTGTGCAATACTCTGCAATGATCCTGTGCAACCCTGTGCAATACTCTGCAATGATCCTGTGCAACCCTGTGCAATACTCTGCAATGATCCTGTGCAATCCTGTGCAATACTCTGCAATGATCCTGTGCACTACTCTGCAATGATCCTGTGCAATACTCCGCCATGCCCCGCCATACTCCGTCATACCCCGCCATACCCCTCCATACTCCGCCATACCCCGCCATACTCTGCCATGCTCCGCCATGCCCCGCCATACTCCGCCATACCCCGCCATACTCCGTCATGCTCCGCCATACCTGCCATGCTCCGCCATGCCCCGCCATGCTCCGCCATGCCCCGCCATACCCCGCCATGCCCCGCCATACCCGGCCATACCCCGCCATACTCCGCCATACCCCGCCATACTCCGCCATACCCCGCGATACCCAGCCATGCTCAGCCATACTCGGCCATGCTCGGCTGTACTCGGCCTCTGTATGTGGCCAGGCTGTGGAAGTCTCACACATGTGGTATCACCGTACTCAGGAGGAGCAGGAGAATCTATTTGTGTGAAAAAAAAGGACAAAAAATTCATTTGGGTACAGTGTTGCATGACTGAGTAATTGTCATTCAAAGTGTGAGAGCACCGAAAGCTGAAAATTGGTCTGGTTAGGAAGGGGGTTTAAGTGCCCAGTGGTCAAGTGGTTAAGAGCTTCTATGGAACCTACCACTGCTGCTTCCAGCCGAGTGGAAGAGTTATATAAATCTGGGCTTAGTCACCATGCGGCCGTGACCAGCTGAGTGGCCAAGAAATATTTCTATGAATCCGGAAAAGTTAAGCCTCCCTGTTCACAAAGGAGCATCAAAGTAGTTAATTTGTACCTGGGGTTCTTCGATCCCCATAAAAAAGACGAAAAAAGCTGATTTAATCTTTAAAATATTTTAATATTTAAAAAAAGGATGCAGGGAGCCACTGAGAAAAATGTCTGAATAAGCACATTGATTTTGGTACAATTTTCATTTTTAAGAGATTAATTGTCCCAATAAGGACAATGGTAGAGACTTCCATGCCTTTAGCACAGTTTTTAGCACAATGCTGCATTTTGGAAAATTCATCCAAGTGCTTTTATTGGCTTATGAAACCAAAAGTGGCTGTAGTTAGGCTTAAAACCTAAAGTATATCTAAACCCTATATGTAATATATTGCAGTTGACTAGCCTTTAGCTGTTGTAGCTGTATATGTTTTCTTTTTTTAAGGTATAATACATTTTGTGCAAGTACAAAATAATAAATTCATACACTGATCTTGACAAAAACCCAGTGTCCTTATAACCTGCTATGTACTGAAATCTTAAACAATGCTTCTGCGAACTACAGAACACCTCCTTCCTATGTTATGGAGGTGAGGAGTGGGGGGTGTAATCCAAATCAAGTCTTGCCTAGGGTGAAAATCCATACATACAGAACAGTGAGTGAGTTTTGTCACCCTAGGACAGGAAGTGTGTTACTGGCAGGAGCATCAGGTAAAAAAAGGAAAGGGCAGAAAAAGGAAACAAATGCATCCATTGCATCTAAGGACTGATAAGCTGCAATAAAAAATATTTTTGTTCTGTCATTTAAACATACTTTAAGGGCATTATCAATTAATAGCTAATAACTGACCATGAATTATTTCCCTCAGTATTGTAATACATGCAAATTACTTCACTTATTTTGTATCAGCAGCAATGTGTTCATCCCATCACAAAAAACAGCATTTTTAACAAATTAGAACCTGGATTGTGCCACAATTCTTAGTTCATGCTAACATTTAATAAGCTCCTCAATAACTTTCATCCATCTTCATGTTTGTATAATTTTCCCAAAGCCAGAAAAGGCAAAATATCATAAAAACATTGCAGTAGCACAGTAACCACCAGTCTCTTAGTGCCCATAGACTAAAGACTTGACTTACCAATTATCAATGCTCAGACTGTCTTCGTAAGTGACATAGATACACTAAACTTTACCACTCCACTACTTTAAAAGAAAATTGTGACCTTTAAAGGTGAATTTCAGTTTTGATGTATTTTGCATACAGTGGGGCAAAAAAGTATTTAGTCAGCCACCAATTGTGCAAGTTCTCCCACTTAAAAAGATGAGAGAGGCCATCATAGGTATACCTCAACTATGAGAGACAAAATGTGGAAACAAATACAGACAATAACATTGTCTGATTTTTGAAAGAATTTAATTGTCTGGATTTGTTTCCAAATTTTGTCTCTCATAGTTGAGGTATACCTATGATGAAGATTACAGGCCTCTCTCATCTTTTTAAGTGGGAGAACTTGCACAATTGGTGGCTGACTAAATACTTTTTGCCCCACTGTACTTGAATGCATGTGCATATGTGATACTTGAGGAGCCATGTGAAATGGGCCTGAAGGAAATTTGCACGGGGATATAGTGACTGCCATTAAAGCTGAACTCCAAGTATGATCTTTATTGCATACTGACATTGGTCATTCTTGGCACAATGGAAATATGCATATATGATACCTGAGGGCTCCTGTATAAACTGTAAATCACAATAGCAATCCAATCTACTACAACAATGGCCATGATCTTCCACGTGTCATGCTGGCCATCCTTCTTCATAGTAACCACAGGTGGATGCTCGCTCGTTATTGCCATCATTCAGAAAACAAAGCTTTCTATGGTTGGACCAGGTGGCAGAAGGGACATTGACATCATGATCTTGAACTAATTCAATCAGATAACGCTTTGCATTTATTGAGAAAAATCCAAGGTGAATAGTGATCATGCCAAGAGGCAACCCCCTGTGGTTACTAAGTGTGGCACCTGGAAGTTCATGGCCAACACTGTAATAGCTTTGGCTATTACAGTGATTTATAAGTTGGGTATCATACTGTATATGCACACTTACATTGGGCCAAGCTGTCCAAATGTAAGTAATACATGTATACCATAGCCAGAGTTCAGTTTTATGTTGAAAGTTATATGTATACAAATTTCACATCTCTTATGCTGAGCGTACACAGCTGTCGACTCACTCCCCAACCCCATGTGATAGCGCCTGGTTACTGAATGACCATGTACCAAACATTGGCATTGCCACATTAGAGGCAGGGGAGTGAGTCACACGATCTATTCCTGGAACACTGGATATTTCTCTTTGCTCACAGAAGCCACACGGCAAAGCAGTGGAAGGAGGAAATAAAGAGAAGTATAAACAACTGGAGCAGGTAGCAGTAAAGGTGGCTCTTAACCCAAACCAAATTTACACAATCCTCCTTCTTCCCTAATGACAGCTGCTCCTGTCTGTGTGTTTTATAAAAAAAATTACTTATTTACCATATTTCATAGCGGTTTCCCACTATCATGTGACCCACTGTCTCTCTCCTCTGCCCGACTGACAGATGCAGCAAGAGGGGGACAAGATTCCCCCGCTGATGTCAGCCAGGACATGGGTAAGAGGAGAGAGAGAGCTGACGGGTCAGGTGATCGTGGGAAGCCAAAAGAAACAAAAGTGTGGCGCTATATATCACATCCACAGCCGTGTGTATTACAATAAAGACATATAAAAATAGTGAATACTACCAAAAAATGTATGATCATAAAATGGATAGTGTCAAATAATTAATCAGTGTTGATCACATATAAAGTAAATACACAATAATGCTTAATCATCAGATGTGCCAGTGATTAGTAGAAACCCGTGCTGGTTCCATGAGCCAGACACCAAACATAAAAAACATAAAACTTTAAAAGTCCATAAAAAATGTGTAGAAAAATAGTGAAGAAAACATCAACAGAGTTCAAAGGGGGTGATGCATGGCCAGATGGTATTCACAGAATTTTAATTGCACCAAATCTGGTGAGTGGGCAGAAGTCGCACCAAAGTCGCACCAAATCTGGCGAGTGGGCAGAAGGGAAACCACAAGTGTGCATAGATTGTACATCAGTGCCGGGGCCAACACCAGGAGTAGAGGAGGCTTACCGGAAAAAATTGACCTGAAATGGCGTACGCCAGACAAGTCAAAAACATCATCAGATGGTGGAAAGAAAAAACTAATGCCTTTTTTCAGTGCACTGATTTTTTTCTCCTCTCTGCTGACACTTCACCTCAGATTGAGGCTTGGTTTCCTCCTTATGGAGTGCAGTGGTATTACTTCCTCTCTGTGTGATGGGAAGTGCATCACATCGCATGGAGAAAATTGCTGGTTCACTTTAAGCACTTGGGAAGGGTAGCAATTTAGTGAACCTGTTGCTTTGCACTGTATTGGGATATTCACAAGTTCACTTTAAGGTCTTGCATTCAATATTTAACAGTAAAATACATAAGCGCAAAAAATTTAAATAAGCAAAATATACATTTCAATGAACAGAGTAAAACATTATTTTTTCTTACATTATTATTCATATTTTTTATGTTTCCATATTTGAAAGAGTCATAGTATTACCGTGTGGTTTTCTCAAATACAGAAACAATTAGAAAATGATATGAATAATAATGCAACAAAAAAAACAATGCTAGTATGAAGTAATTTAAATTAAGTAGACAAAGGCTTTGGGAATGTAAAACACAGCACATTGTCAAAATAATCTCAAAAATGTTTGGGCTAATTACTGAATAAATAAAAAAAAACAATTATGTAAAACATTTCTCAAAAGAGCATTGTTATGCATTGGGCCATGCTGATTCAAAACATATTTGAAAGATCCATGGAATAGATGATTAAAAGTGAAATATAATCAGCATATTCCTAGTGTTTCTTTTGTTAAATGAAGTAAGAGTGAAATGTTATTTCAGTCTCCTATTTAAATTAAAAAAACTCTGCAATGTAGTAATGGATGAAAAGGGAACCCTACTGAGTCACTGAAGTATTTTAGTTACCATACAAAGGACTGACTTTGAGCTGAACAAGTATCACAGGGAGCTAGCTGGGAACATATCAAGTATCTGTAATGCTAATGATACATTTAGCATACCATCTGTCTAAATTATATTGTGTGGCAATGAAAACAATGCTCCATTGCTTACATGGCAACACCTAATACATTGCACTGGCAGCATGTATATTGCACTAATAAGTATCACTGATTATGGCCATCATTATACAGATTTCTCCTATGCACGTGTTTTTCCACAAATTATCATTTCTGTAGAGTGAAGAACAGTATGCAAGAGACTGATAAAATAAGGCCCAGGACATCAGGCTGATTGCTGCTTCACTAAAGCTTTATAGCTTTTCTGGCTGTTGAATCAAGTAACACAGCAGGCAAAGACAAAAAAAAGTTTAAACAAACAGTTGGAGAGAACATTTGCTTTTCAGATTGAAACCACATGATATTTCTGCCTTTGTACATAAAAGGTTTCATCCGCTGGTAAAAGACTGGGACTTTTTCACATTACATAATGAATGAAGTACAAGCAAAGAGTCTCCAAGGCTGTCAAGTAAATTCAGTGTGGATTGTCAGTTGCAATCAAAAACCAAATTTCCTAAGGCTAGCTGTTAATGTCACAAAGAAGTTTCCATCTTTTTATAGCTGTGCACCAAACATTACATCGCATGCTGCGTTGGTCATATACCTGCCGGATACAATGGAATGCACAAATGTGTTTTTATTTTAGATTTTGATACTCTCTAAATAGTTGTGAAAGTTATACTATGATACTATAATATAAATGTATATTGATATTAAAAGATAGTTGTACTTTTTTATCCCTTAAAAGATGATCCAATCTCCCCATTAATTCCACCAAGTCTCAAACCCACCATATCCCCATCAACTCGGCCAAGTCTCAAACCCTCTAGTCAAATGTCCACATAAATCTTTTTTGTGTGGTCCCTGGGAGATGTACAGCATCTCCGTCTTATGAAGAGACTGTCTATTATTTTGATTTAAATTCTATTGCATGAATTGAATTAATGTATTAAGGAAGGAATGAAGATACTTCTGTATATGTGCGAAACAAGCGGTGCCCTCCCGGAAGACATTCCATGAAGAAACTATGCTACTTCCAGTGGCCGCAAAGCAACTTTCTCCATGGAACATGGAAAGGTACTGTAAATGTAGGACCTGGTGGGATTGCGGGAGAGTCAGCTTTTACAGTACTGTTGTGCTAATGTACAGTTACCTTTTAAATTGGATGAAAATTCGAATTAGTGAGGATGTGCTATGTTATAGTGAACAAAAAGAAATGTAGCCTAACAAGCCAGGAAAGAAAGAACAGTGGGCCTGCCCTCGGATACTGCCCCCCCTCCCCGACCCCCATGTGAATTTAACCCTGGTTACTCATTAACAAATAAGTTACAATGGAAGTAAATACAACACATGTTTAAAAATATATATTTTATTTTAAAAAATGTAAATTCACCACCAGTCACATTACCCAGCAATGTATTTCAACATTGTCAATCACAATATATGTTAATCCCAATGACACAGAGCCATTTTCTTTTTTTTTGTTTGCTTGTTTTTTTTTGGTTTTTTGTAGGGGGGAACCCTAAAATCCGTGCAAGGCCTTTATCAAGGATGTCCTCGTGTTTTTTCAATTTTCTTCATTTTCACCTCTAGCCTATTCTATTTTTCTCATTTTTCAATCTTCTCTGTCCCCCCTCCCTTTCATTTTTTCGTTGTGCTTTGATTAATTTTGGATCCTTATAAACTAAATATGTAAGCTGTCGACTTACATTAATTAATCTAGACACCTTTTTTTTTTGTTTTTTTGGTTTTTTTGTGTTTTTTAAATTGTTCTCAATGACATTTGTTAGATATGCCAAAAATGTACTCATGACTCTTTGTGATCTTTTGCAGGTCTTTTAGTACACTATCCAATTGTAACACCAATGCAGGTGGATCGGGTTACCATCCACAATATAACAGTCCAATATTTAACAGTAGTGTATTATCACAACTCACTTTTGCTCTCTCCATCATTAATAATGACATATGGGCAAACAGGGTTATTTTTCATACAACAACCGATACTAGTCGGTCATATTTGTAAATGATGTTCTGCTTAGCATTTTCTATATTTTTTTCATCTTTGCTTTTCTGTTTGAAAACCTGAAACCCCCCTTTTTTTCCCCCCATTGATGCTGTGGCTCGTCGGTGCTCCCTGGCACCGGGGGACTCCGATCCATCTCGTTTGCAGGATCGGGGGCTTCTTTGAAGGCGGCAGCCTAGCACATGCGCCATGGCCTTTTTTGTCCTCATGCATGCGCAGTAGCGGTTTTTACATCCTTGGCCTTTAGCTGCCGCCTACCTTCGGTGTCAGCAGTCTTGGTCGAGGTCTGATGTCGCCGCGCCCCATGACGCGGTGGCGCCGGACGTTGCATAGACTGAGGGGCCTCTAGTGGAGAGCTCACATTCACAGCAGCAATGATTGATGCAGCTGTGTCTTAGGACCTGTCACATGGACTCCGCCTTTCTTAATCTACTGATTGGCTGCCTCTGAGCTACCACTCCCCGAGGAGGCATATTTAAAACACCTAACACACTTGCCAGATCAGCATTACACAGCTGAGGCATCTGACATGGACACACTGGGATCGATCTAAAGGCAAGGTTAGAATACAGACAGCACTCTTGTTGTTTCCTATGCTCTTTTCTTTTACATATCCTTGTTGATATAGCTCTCTCTGCAGCCTCAATCCCATGTAATACCTAGCTCTTTCAAAACTGCCTTTCCCTCCCTCCTGGTTAGGCTTTTTTGGTCTATCTGTTTGCTCTCCCCATTGGATGAAAGCATGCCATTAAATTTATACTGTGGGATGAGTCTTACAGCATACATATATATACCCTCTTCCTTTTGTATTTTGACAGGTATATGCTCTCCATATCCTGATTCAGGTGGCTCCTGCGAGCTCTGACCTGCTGCTTTCGCTGATTTATGTGTATATGAGAGAGAGGGGGGTCCCTGACACCATCACTTCACCCTATCTTTACAAACTTTTCCATATGTCCCATATTCACTGAATGAGTGGACGCATATTGCCTCTGTGCTTAGAAAACAACTCCTTGCACACTGATCAAATTTCTCAAAAGGACCTTTTGGGTGTGGGACCCAATCTGCCTGCACATGTGCTGTGTAACTTTCCTGCCACTAAGAGAGCACTTTTGATCTGTGAGTATGTAATTACATTCCTTTGACTGTATTTTGCCATCTCACGATTATATGTTAATATATGAATAAATTGTAAACTTGGAATGATGGAGTACTTTTATCCAGATATATTTATACTCTCTTATTTTTTCTTGATAGAAATGCAACATTACAACCTACCTAAACCCCTGAAGAAGGAAGTACACTTTCCATAGAAATTTATTTTTCTGTGACCTTTTCCGAAACATGTAGGGTAGTTGGTTATGTAATAACTGCGCTTTCTAGCGCCGTCTGTAGCATTTATTAGCTATGTACATCATTTGCATTTACAAATCATGCTCTTTTCAAAAGTTTTCAAGCTATTTTTGTAATTTTGTATATTTTCTAATTGTATTCTGAATAAAATTGGTTAAATTTTATATATCTGGTATCCCCACTTTATACTATCCTTTACTGGTCTTCTGCCCATAATATCCTTTGGGGACACCTTTTGTTTCTTCCAATTTTATCAAGGATAACAGTCAGTTATAGATTGTTAAGGGTAACCTCACACTGTTTTTTTTTATTTTCTATAACATACCACTACACTTAACCAGGATAAGGGTCTGGTATAGATGAATGGAATCCCCAGCTGCTTTGTGAAAAATCAAAGCAAGGTGACTGGGAAATGTCTATTAGAGCTGGACAGTCATTTAAATGGTATTTTATTTTCTTTTAAATATCACTTTCACTTGTGTATATCCTACAGATGTGATGGTTTAGGGCATCCCCTCAGGATGGACTTTAGTGGGCAATATCCTTTGTAGGGCTATCGCCTCCTAATACTTGCGAAGATCTGAAACACCCAGGCCTCCCAGCTGTTTTGGTCTTTGTAAGGTGTGAAGTGTCAGACGTGAACCTCGCCCCTGCCAAATATATTTTAGAAACACACTATTGAGGCTCGAGAAGAAAGACCTGGGTGATAAAATAGGCACCATTTGTAGATAGAACAGTATGTGAGGTAGCACATTCATTTTTAACACACTGATTCCCCCATCCATGAATAGGTTTCTCTGTCCCATCTGTGCAGATCAGATTTTATAGTGGATAATAGTGGGGTGTAATTATTATTATATAGTTGAGAGCACAAAGGAGTAATGCCTCGTACACGCGAGCGGACTTTCCGGCATATTTAGTCCGGCGGACCAGAGTCCGCCGCACAATCTGATCGTGTGTAGGCTCCCGCAGACTTTTTTTCCCAAAAGTCCGCCAGACTTAGATTTGAAGCCGGACTCAGTTCCCGACGGAAAGCCCGTTCGTCTGTATGCTGATCCGACGGACCAGAGACGACGCAAGGGCAGGGTACTGCATCTCGCGCTCGCTGCAATAGGAAAAACAAATTTTCCTATTGCGGCGAGCACGGGGCATACCAGGCCCTTAGGTCTGGCATGGATTTTAAGGGGAACCCCCTACGCCGAAAAAACAGATCCGACCCCGATCCGAGCACGCAGCCTGGCCGGTTACGAAAGGGGGTGGGGATAAGCGAGCGCCCCCCCTCCTGAACCATACCAGGCCGCATGCCCTCAACATGGGGGGGCGGGGCCCCCCCACCACAAAGCACCTTTTCCCCATGTTGATGAGGACAAGGGCCTCTTCCCGACAACCCTGGCCTTTGGTTGTTGGGGTCTGCGGGTGGGGGGCTTATCAGAATCCGGGAGCCCCTATAATAAAAGGGCCCCCAGATCCCGGCCCCCCACCCTATGTGAATGAGTATGGGGCACATGGTACCCCTACCCATTTACCTAGGGAAAAAGTGTCAATAATAAACACACTACACAGGTTTTTGAAGTAATTTATTAGACAGCTCCGGGGGGTCTTCTTCCGGCTTCGGGGGTCCCTCCGGTTCCTCTTCTCCCGGCATCCGGTTGGTTCTTCTCCGCTCTCTCTGGCCTCTTCTCCCGGTGTTCCAGTTCTTCTGCCTGCTCCTCCGCTATCTTCATGCCGCTTATTTGCCAGTGGAGGCCCGGACTTCTGGCCTCTGGCTTCTGGGCTTCTGGGCTTCTTGGCTTCTGCTCTTCTTCCCATGTTGACACGATGGTCTCTCCGGCTGGAATGCTTTCTGAGAGCTCCGATGTGACTTATATAGGCAGAGACCCCGCCCCCTTATGCCGTCACAGTCCCTGGGCATGCTGGGACTGTGACAGCATAAGGGGGCGTGGTCTCCACCTATATAAGTCACAACGGAGCCCTCAGAGAGCAGTCCAGCCGGAGAGAGCGTCGTGTCAACATCTGGAGAAGAGAAGACAAGAAGCCCAGAAGTCCGGACCTCTGCTGGCAAGAGAGCTACCTGAAGACAGCGGAGGAGCCGGCCGAAGAACTGGAACACCAGGAGAAGAGGCCGGAGAGAGCGGAGAAGAACCAACCGGACGCCGGGAGAAGAGGAACTGGAGGGACCAAGGAAGCCGGAAGAAGACCCCCGAAGCCGGAGGAAGATCCCCCCCCGGATCTGTTTAATAAATTATTTTAAAAACCTGTGTAGTTTGTTTTATTATTGACACTTTTTCCCTAGGTGAATGGGTAGGGGTACCATGTACCCCAAACTCATTCACATAGGGTGGGGGGCCGGGATCTGGGGGCCCTCTTATAGGGGGCTCCCGGATTTCGATAAGCCCCCCGCCCACAGACCCCGACAACCAACGGCCAGGGTTGTCGGGAAGAGGCCCTTGTCCTCAGCAACATGGGGACAAGGTGCTTTGGGGTGGGGGCCCGCAGGGTGCCCCCCTCCCCCAAAGCACCCACCCCCATGTTGAGGGCATGCGGCCTGGTACGATTCAGGGGGGGCGCTCGCTCGTCCCCACCCCCTTTCCTGACCGGCCGGGCTGCGTGCTCGGATCGGGGTCTGGTATGGATTTTAGGGGGGACCCCACGCCGGTTTTTTGGCGTAGGGGTTTCCCTTTACAATCCATACCAGACCTAAGGGCCTGGTATGCCCCGCAATCGCCGCAATAGGAAAATTTGTTTTTCCTATTGCAGCGAGCATGAAAAGCAATACCCTGCCCTCGCATCGTATCTGGTCCGTTGGACCAGCATACACACGAGCGGGCTTTCCGTCGGACCAGCACACAGACGAGCGGACTTTCCACCAGAAACTGACTCCGACGGAAAGATGTAAAACTTGTTTCAAATCTAGGTCCGGCGGGCTTTTGGGAAAAAGTCCGCTGGAAAAGTCCGCCGGAGCCTACACACGGGCGGATTGTCCGGCAGACTCTGGTCTGCCGGACCAAGTATGCCGGAAAGTCCAACCGTGTGTACGCGGCATTAGTGTGAATGGAGCCTTATGGATAGAGTAGTCTTTTTTCTTTATGAAGGTAGAGTTACATACAAATCCTAAACACATATACAGTACAAGAAGAACAGCCATTTTTTTGGCACCCTATTTTTTATTAAGGTGCTGATGAAGTGCACATGCTGAAACACTATTTACAGTTATCTTGCTGCTGGTAATTTGGTGTTCTGAGCTTTCCAATTGCTGAGCCTTGTGAATAATAATATTTGTCCTAGCACAAAGCCATATAAAAAAGAACTACAGTCCAACCCAATTGGGTACAAGTCATTTTCATGAAATCTGGTGCAAATTAGATAACTGAAAACTCAGGCTAAAGCTGAGTGCTATTTTGTAATTTAGCACCAAAGTGCTGTCTTCTGGTTAACATAAACAATTCATTGATTGATCTTAATGAGATTTCTGAATTTGCCTGAATTTGCCTAAAGCAAACTTGTGGTAAATTTATGTTTATTAAACTGAATACTGTAATTCAGGCACCCTAAAGCAGCATCATTTTATTTTTAGAGCATCCTGGCAACCCAAAAATCCTGTAGTCTCTGTTATACAATTCCAGACATTGTGTGAGTCGACCAACCCCTTTCCTTCCATTTTACCACCCTAATTGCCACTGAGGCTACCCATCATATTTAATGAAAAATATTGAGGTGCATGGCACCTTGTGGCTGGGTAAATACCTGATTATAAAATTTTTGGTGAGACATTATTCCCAGGGTATCCTTAAAATTAACTGACACTGTGAACATGGCTGGGGGTATCTGTTTTTCAGTTGGGTGATGTTTAAGATTGTATCAGGTCCACTTTTATGCTTGTTTAAAGTTTTACATTGCAGTCAACAATATCAAAGATTTTAAAGTACCATCTCAAAATAGATTATACCGTATATACTCGAGTATAGGTCAATCCGAATATAAGCCGAGGCCCCTAATTTACCACAAAAAACTGGGAAAACTTATTGACCTGAGTATAAGCCGAGGGTGAGAAATGCAGCAGCTACTGTAAGTGGAAAAGAGGGTCAACAATGCCCATCTGCAGCTGCATGCCTCCCTGTGTCTTGTGCATATTTCCCTGTGTCCTGGGCATGCCTCTCTTTGTCCTGTGCATGCCTCCCTGTGTCCTGTGTATATCTCCCTGTGTCCTGTGTATACCTCCCTGTGTCCTGTGCATGCCTCCCTGTGTCCATTGCAGCCTACCTGTGCCAATCTGCATCATCTCTGTGTCCTGTGCATGCCTCTGTGTGGCGATCTGCAGCCTCCATGTGCCGATCTGCAGCCACCATTGCACCGATCAGCATGTCATAATAACATACGGTGGCCATTCCAGTGTTCAAAAGCCACGCCTACTCCTCATCTGTGATAGGCACAACACTCAATTTTCCAGCAGTCAGTGTTCAGCCTATCACGGACATCCGCTCATCCTCATACCACGGACGAGAATGAGAGGATGTCCGTGATAGGCTGAACACTGACTGCTGGGAAATTGAGTGTCCTGCCTATCACAGACGAGGAGGAGGCACAGCTTTTAAACAGTGGAATGGCCGCCGTATGTTATTATGACACGCTGGCCGCCGTCTGTCTGCATGACACGCTGATCAGTTAGGCAGACGACGGTGACTCGAGTATAAGCCGAGGGGGGCACTTTCAGCCTAAAAATAAGGGCTGAAAATCTCGGTTTATACTTGAGTATATACGGTAACTGTTTGTCCTTTAACTTTATTATTAAACCATTTATAGTACCAGAGCTCCCTTACCCATTTATTTGGACTAATACAGTGTACCAATAAGCGTTATATACTTCTAAATGGAGAAATTGTTTATTTACAGCATGACTTCACATCTTCACATACAATGGTACATCTGTCTTCTAAATACAAGCAATATTAAACATACATAATGCATGTGCAGATTATATTAATCGTACAGGTTGGTACTTTTTTTTTGTTTTTTTTTTTGGTTTTCATCTTTTTATATCTTACTGAAATGATATAAAATGTCGTTGTTAAATATTTAGTGTCTAGTGACTGTTATATCTATTATCTATAAAGATGATTAAAACCCCATATAAATAAGACTGACATAACCTTTAAAGCGAAATGAGAAAAGAGTCTCAGTAAAATGACCCATACCTATTTATACTGAGGAATGATTATCAGGATTTTTATACTTAAGCCATACATCTAAATTCCCAGAATGTAAGTGATTTTTTTTTGAAAGATTAAAAGTATTATCTCACATGAAAAATCTAAAATATTATCTTGTTTAAAAAAATAAAAAAATATTGTTAATTTGCTTGAAATTAAAACTGAAGTTTGGGGAAATAAAAATAAATCAAGATTCAATCCATTTATGTGTGTTTTTGTATCTATATATCTATCTATATTATTTAAATATATATATATATATATATATATATATATATATATATATATATATATATATATAATATCTCACAAAAGTGAGTACACCCCTCACATTTTATCGTAAATATTTTATTATATCTTATCATGTGACAACACTGCAGAAATTATACTTTGCTACAATATAAAGTAGTGAGTGTACAGCTTTTATAACAGTGTAAATATGCTGTGCCCTCAAAATAACTCAACACATAGTCAATAATGTCTAAACCTCTGGCAAAAGTGAGTACATCCCTAAGTGAAAATATCCAAATTGGGCCCAAAGTGTCAATATTTTGTGTGGCCACCATTATTTTCCAGCACTGCCTTAACCCTCTTGGGCATGGAGTTCACCATAGCTTCACAGGTTGCCACTGGAGTCCTCTTGCACTCCTCCAAGAGGACATCACGGAGCTGGTGGATGTTAGAGACCTTGCACTCCTCCACCTTCTGTTTGAAGAGCTGCCCCACAGATGCTCAATAGGGTTTAGATCTGGAGACATGCTTGACCAGTCCATCACCTTTACCCTCAGCTTCTTTAGCAAGGCAGGTGGTCATCTTGGAGGTGTGTTTGGGGTCGTTATCATGTTGGAGTATTGCCCTGCGGCCCAGTCTCTGAACGGAGGGGCTCATGCTCTTTTCAGTATGTCACAGTACACGCTGGCATTCATGGTTCCCTCAATGAACTGTAGCTCCCCAGTGCCGGCAGCACTCATGCAGCCCCAGACCATGACACTCCCACCACCATGCTTGACTGTAGGCAAGACACTTGTCTTTGAACTCCTCACCTGGTTTCCGCCACTGACGCTTGACACCATCTGAACCAAATAAGTTTATCTTGGTCTCATCAGATCACAGAACATGGTTCCAGTAATCCATGTCCTTAGTCTGCTTGTCTTCAGCAAACTGTGGGCTTTTTGTACATCATCTTTAGAAAAGGCTTCCTTCTGGGACGACAGCCATGCAGACCAACTTGATGCAGTGTGTGGCGTATGGTCTGAGCACTAACTGACACTGAACCATGAATGCCAACATGTACTGTGACATACTGAAGCAGAGCATGATCCCCTCCCTTAGAAGACTGGGCAGCAGGGCAGTATTCCAATATGATAACGACCCCAAACACACCTCCAAGATGACCACTGCCTTGCTAAAGAAGCTGAGGGTAAAGGCGATGGACTGGCCAAGTATTTCTCTAGACCTAACCCCAATAGAGCATCTGTGGGGCATCCTCAAATGGAAGGTGGAGGAATACAAGGTTTCTAACATCAACCAGCTCCATGATGTTATCATGGAGGACTCCAGTGGCAACCTGTGAAGCTCTGGTGAACTTCATGCCCAAGAGGGTTAAGGCAGTGCTGGAAAATAATGGTGGCCACATAAAGTATTGACACTTTGGGCCCAATTTGGACATTTTTACTTAGAGGTGTACTCACTTTTGTTCCCAGCGGTTTAGACATTAATGGCTGTGTGTTGAGTTTTTTTGAGGGGACAGCAAATTTACACTGTTATACAAGCTGTACACTCACTACTTTATATTGTAGCAAAGTGTAATTTCTTCAGCGTTGTCACATGAAAAGATATAATAAAATATTTACAAAAATGTGAGGGGTGTACTCACTTTTGTGAGATACTGTATGTAGGTCAGTGAGGGGTTGTTTTAAGCCTAATACTAGGGGTACTACTAGGGCTAGAACAAGGGGTTGTTTTAAGGCTTCCTATTTAAAATTATATAGGTAGTCGAGGAACAGATGCACTATATGGAATAGAGACTTTAATTTTCAAAGTGTATGTAGAAAAGTGAATGTTGTCTTCAGCAAGTTAAAACATTGATGCTATGTTCTCTTTAAATACCCAGTCATCTGTAAGAGAAATTTACAATCATGAACAATATTGGATGATTCAAGTAAACACAGCTTCAACTTATTCGCAAACCTCAGTGTACCTTCATCTTGCAATGCAAATAGTGTTTTTATTTTAGTAAATCAACCACATTTTTTTAATCATCAGTTAGCTGATTGAATAGTTGATTGTGTGATTATTTTTATTATATATTGAGATAGTCAATATGAAATCCATATTTATAGATGTGAAATCATAACTTAGGATTGGACAATGTTGACTATTTTGTAACTTGGTTTTATGTGATTTTATGTTAGAGCACATGTCAAGGAGATGTTTCTTCTTATGTTTGCATTCTTGGATTCTACTTGGCATCTGTGTGCCTCTCCATTGATACTATTGATGACTTCCCTTCAAAAGTTCTAGCTGGTTGCTGAGCTAACATAGCAGCTGAAAAACATTCTAAACAAGAATCAGAAAAGCCAGAAAAAGTCCTTATCTTTTTACTAGTCATTGGCTTGAAGTGTTGAATGTTTTCTGTCCCTGCATGCCTTTTGTCCTCAAATCCTTTTACCTATTGATGCTATTGATGAATTTGAGCATAAAGCCTAGCACACCTGCTGGGTTGAATGAAAAAAAACCAAAAAACTGACAGCTCCGGTCAGAGCCGATGTACTAACAATCTGATGTTAGTACAGCGATCTCCCCTGTTGCTCTAGTGTGTTCTGACAGGGGGACAGCCCCCCCCCCACTAGAACACTCCAGCTTGCACTCTCAGCAATTGGCTGGAAGTGCTGATCGGGAGCAAGTCGGCAGCTGATTGTTGGACCGGCTGCCATACACATGGGCATTCGGCCTGTGTGTACTAGGCTTTAGACAAAAAATATGCCTGCCACACAAAACTATCTATTTACCTTACAAACATTTTCAATCTCTAATTCAACTCAGGCATAATGGTACATCGTAAAAGTGCCCATAGCGTTTTCCTACTGTGAAATAAGAATTTAATTAAAAAGTTGGGAGAACTGGATACATTTTATTTGTGTTATAAAAGGGCACATTATGCAATAGCAATCAGACTCGTTCAGAGCCACATCCTAGCAGACAAAATTAGAATTTTCTGGATGAAGTCATTTTCGCTTAAATTTTTTGGGTGCATGTTGACAGGAGTGTTTCTGAAGTGAGCAATTCTCCTACTGGTTCTGCTTCTTTTGCACCTCCTTCAACAAGTGTGAGGTATGAGGCTTTCTAGAGTGTAGGTCGTGGTAAGTATAAATCTCAGGTCTAGAACTTTAATTTTGTGTTGTAGATCCTAGATTCTCTGATAGTCCCTATCAAACTAAAAGCTGTTAAAAGCACTTGCAAACTCCTTAACAGTTTGTTCGGATGGTGTCTGATCTCCAGAGAATGTTTTAATAAGAGCCACATCCTTTGGTGGAGATTAGGGATGAGCCGAACACCCCCCGGTTCGGTTCGCACCAGAACCCGCGAACGGACCGAAAGTTCGCACGAACGTTAGAACCCCATTGATGTCTATGGGACTCGAACGTTCGAAATCAAAAGTGCTCATTTTAAAGGCTAATTTGCATGGTATTGTCCTAAAAAGGGTTTGGGGACCCGGGTCCTACCCCAGGGGACATGTATCAATGCAAAAAAAACTTTTAAAAACGGCCGTTTTTTCGGGAGCAGTGATTTTAATGATGCTTAAAGTAAAAAAAAAAAAAGTGAAATATTCCTTTAAATATCGTACCTGGGGGGTGTCTATAGTATGCCTGTAAAGTGACGCGTGTTTCCCATGTTTAGAACAGTCCCTGCACCAAATGTCATTTTTAAAGGAAAAAATCTCATTTAAAACTGCTTGCGGGTTTAATGTCATGTCGGGTCATGGCAATATGGATGAAAATCAGTGAGACAAACGGCATGGGTACCCCCCAGTCCATTACCAGGCCCTTTGGGTCTTGTATGGATATTAAGGGGAACCCCGCACCCAAATTAAAATAAGGAAAGGTGTGGGGCCACCAGGCCCTATATACTCTGAACAGCAGTATACAGGTGGTGCAAACAAGACAGGGACTGTAGGTTTGTTGTTAAGTAGAATCTGTTTGTAATTTTGAACATTTTTAACGTGTTTAGCTTCAGCCAAAAAATCTTTTCTAAGCTTTTTGGAAAACATAGGGAAGGGTTATCACCCCTGTGACATTTGTTTTGCTGTCTTTCCTCCTCTTCAGAAGATTTCACCTCACTTTTTTGTCCCAATGAAAAATGTTTTTTGAAAATTTGGGTTTTTTTGTGGAACAAGGATTGGAAAGCATCAGTGGAAAGGAGAAATTGTTTTCCCATATTAACTCTTACAGGAGAGAATTTCCCTTCCTAGGGGTAGATTTCATCTCACTTCCTGTTGTCTCCTTCCGTTTGCAAGTAGGAGTCGTTTGTAAGTTAGATGTTTGAAAGTAGGGTCCTGCCCTATATACTCAGCAGAAATTTGGGCCTTAGGTGTTGCTGTGGCCACATCACTGTAAGCCCTCACAGGGCCCTGCTGTGAAATATTAGATCAAGAATTGTAATTACATGCCCCTGTTGAACAGGAGCTGAAAAATTAGGCCTTAGGCACTGGTGCTGGTGCCACAACACTGCAACCCCTCACAGACACTCTAGTTGGAACGCAAGAACGAGCCCTGCTGCAAAGTATTACATCAAAAATTGTAATTACACGCCCCTGTTGAACAGGGGCTGAAAAATTGTGCCTTAGGCACTGGTGGTGGCGCCCAGAACCAAAAATGTTCTTACAAGCTATCAGCGTGATGATTGAGGAGGAAGAGGATAATTACTCAGGGATAGTCACTCAGCATCAGCATAGGCAGTCTTTGAAGGGATCTGACATTTCAAAAAAAATTATTCGGTTACATCTGCATCAGGTGCTTGGTAGCTGGTGGTGATCCAAGACTGATTCATTTTTATGAAGGTCAGCCGATCGACCGAGTCGGTGGACAGACGCACCCTGTGATCGGTTACCACGCCTCCAGCAGCACTGAATGTGCGTTCCTGAAAGAACGCTGGATGCAGGACAGGCCAGTAGCTCAATTGCATACTGTGCAAGCTCTGGCCAGTGATCCATCCTCAAGACCCAGTAACCCAGAGGATTTTCGGTGGGAAAGGTGTCCAAGTCTGATCTTGCCCCTAGGTATTCCTGCACCATGTAAAACAGACGCTGGCGATGGTTGCTGGAACCGATCATACCTTTGGGCTGCGGACCAAAAAATTGTCTGAACGCATCGGTCAGACGGCCACCTTCTCCACCGCTCCTTCTTTGACTGACCGAAGCCTCAGCAACACGTTGTCCAGAAACAGGAGTTTGTAACCTCCCAGTCTCTGGGAACGCGTTGCACAGACCTTTCTGCAAGGCCTCCCGAAGATGTTTCATCCTCTGCTCCCTCTGCGATGGCAAGATAAGGTCCGCAACCTTACCCTTGTAACGTGGATCAAGGAGGGTTGCCAGCCAGTATTGGTCCTTCTCCTTGATACGAATACGAGGATCCTTACGCAGGCTTTGCAGGATCAGCGAGGCCATGCAGCGTAGGTTTGCTGAGGCATTCGGTCCGGAGTCCTCTGGGTCACTAAGGACAACAACGTCCGCACCCACCTCCTCCCAGCCACGTACAAGTCCATGTGTTCCTTGGGACTGATCCCTTAAAGACTGCTGCTGATGCTGAGTGCCAGGCTCCACCTCCATACTGACACAATCTTCCTCCTCCTCCTCCTCCTCCTCCTCCTCCTCGTCCTCTTCCTGTGTGATCGGCGGGCACGCAGGAACACTGTCTGGATAAAGGGGGCCTTGAGAGCTAAGGAATTCCTCCTCTTCCTGCCTCTGTTCTGCCTCAAGTGCCCTGTCCATTATTCCACGCAGCGTGTGCTCCAACAGGTGGACAAGGGGGACAGTGTCACTGATGCATGCACTGTCAGTGCTCACCATCCTCGTGGCCTCCTCGAATGGTGACAGGACAGTGCATGCATCCCTGATCATGGCCCACTGGCGTGGGGAAAAAAAACCAAGCTCCCCTGACCCTGTCCTGGTGCCATAGTCGCACAGGTACTCATTGATGGCCCTCTGCTGCGTGTGCAGCCGCTGCAGCATGGCCAACGTTGAGTTCCACCTGGTGGGCATGTCACAGATTAGGCGGTTCTTGGGCAGGTTAAACTCCTTTTGGAGGTCCGTCAGCCGAGCACTGGAATTATATGACCGGCGGAAATGCACACAGACTTTCCTGGCCTGCCTCAGGACATCCTGTAAGCCCGGGTACCTGCCCAAGAACCGCTGCACCATCAAGTTAAGGACGTGAGCCAAACAGGGCACATGGGTCATTTGTCCCTGTCGGAGGGCAGAGAGGAGGTTGGTGCCATTGTCGCAAACCACCATTCCTGCCTTAAGTTGGCGTGGCGTCAACCACCTCTGAACCTGCCCCTGCAGAGCTGACAGAACCTCTGCCCCAGTGTGGCTCCTGTCCCCCAAGCACACCAGCTCAAGCACCGCATGGCATCTTTTGGCCTGCGTACTTGCGTAGCCCCTTGAACGCCTACGGAGCACCGCTGGTTCCGAGGAAGAGGCCATGGAGGAAGAAGAAGAGGAGGGGGTGGAGGAGAGAGGTGTGTCACAATCAGCATTTTGGAGGCGTGGTGGCGGAACAACCTCCAACACTACCGCACCTTGTCCTGCATCCTTCCCAGCTGCCAGCAGAGTCACCCAATGCGCCGTGAAACTTAGGTAACGTCCCTGTCCATGCCTGCTGGACCATGAGTCAGCGGTAATATGCACCTTACCGCTGACCGCCCTGTCCAGCGAGGCATGGACATTACCTTCCACATGCCGGTAGAGAGCCGGAATCGCCTTCCGTGAGAAAAAGTGGCGTTTGGGTACCTGCCACTGAGGAACCGCACATTCCACAAACTCACGGAAGGGGGCAGAGTCTACCAACTGAAAAGGCAGCAGTTGAAGTGCTAGCAATTTTGCCAAGCTAGCATTCAACCGCTGGGCATGTGGATGGTTGGGAGCAAACTTCTTTCGGCGGTGCAGCAGCTGGGGCAGGGAAATTTGCCTGGTACAATCTGACGTCGGTGTACCAAAAGCAGATTGCCCACAAGTACTTGGCTGTGACACACCTAATTCTACACCTTCATTCCTCTCACTGCAGGTCTCAGAGAGGACTGAAGGTCTAGTGGGGTTGGAAATCTCAGCTAATGAGGAGCAAGGAGAGATCCTCTTTGTTCTTTGGTGTGGGTCTTTTAGATACGCTTGCCAACGAACTGCATGGCAGGTCAACATATGTCTGGTCAAGCATGTGGTACCCAAGCGGGAGATGTTTTGGCCACGCGAGATACGCTTGAGACATATGTTGCAAATAGCAGCGGTGCGATCTGATGCAATTGTCTCAAAAAAGGCCCACACCAAAGAACTTTTTGAATAACGCGCAGAGACTGCAGCGCCCTGCACATGTGGAGCTTTGGGGTGTGATGCAGTCAATGTGCTGCCCTTAGGCTGGCCCCTGGAGGGCATCCTGCCTCGTTGGTGATGTGCCGCCTCCTCCTCCTCCTCCTCCTCTCTCCTATCAGGCACCCACGTTGAGTCAGTGACCTCATCATCCCCTCCCTCCTCATCACTGGAGCAAACCTGGCAGTATGCTGCAGCAGGGGGAGCATGACTGCCAGATTGCTGTCCTTCTTGGGCACCCCCTCTGTCCGTGCTCATGTTACTGCCTTCATCGAGCTCAGTATCATCATCAGAGCCTTCCAAACGCTGGGCATCCTCCTGGAGCATGTACCCAACACTGTGGTCAAACAGTTCGAGGGAATCCTCATGAGGACATGGTGGAGCTAGGGAAGGAGTCACTGATGACATTGAGCTGAGGGAAGAGGCCGCTGCTTCGCCAGACAAAGCACCCTGGGCATGGGTGAGAGAGGATGAGGAGGATGAGGACGGCTTGGTCATCCACTCGACCAAGTCTTCCGCATGTTGCGGCTCAACACGGCCAGCTGCCGAAAAAAAGGCCAAGCGTGTCCCATGGCCACGTGCTGATGAGGATGCACCGTCTCCACGACCAGCACTAGACACAGAGCCTGCTTGCCCTCTCTTATTGGCTTGTGACTGTCTGCCTCTCCTTCTTGGCCTTCCAGACATACTAATGGCCTGTAGCTGCACTAAACTGGGATAGAACACCTGTAATTTTCTTCAGGTAGCTTTATATACTGTAACCAGACAAGCCTGCCTGTCAGTAGGAAGATAACAGGAACGGATCTAGCTGAACACTGTGAGCAGGACGCACTGCATTAAATGTAAATAGCAGGAACGGATCTAGCTGAACACGGTGAGCAGGACGCACTGCACTAAATGTAAATAGTCTAGAAGATAACAGGAACGGATCTAGCTGAACACTGTGAGCAGGACGCACTGCACTAAATGTAAATGGCAGGAACGGATCTAGCTGAACACTGTGAGCAGGACGCACTGCACTAAATGTAAATAGCAGGAATGGATCTAGCTGAACACTGTGAGCAGGACGCACTGCACTAAATGTAAATAGCAGGAACGGATCTAGCTGAACACTGTGAGCAGGACGCACTGCACTAAATGTAAATAACAGGAACGGATCTAGCTGAACACTGTGAGCAGGACGCACTGCACTAAATGTAAATAGCAGGAACGGATCTAGCTGAACACTGTGAGCAGGACGCACTGCACTAAATGTAAATAACAGGAACGGATCTAGCTGAACACTGTGAGCAGGACGCACTGCACTAAATGTAAATAACAGGAACGGATCTAGCTGAACACTGTGAGCAGGACGCACTGCACTAAATGTAAATAGTCTAGAAGATAACAGGAACGGATCTAGCTGAACACTGTGAGCAGGACGCACTGCACTAAATGTAAATAGCAGGAACGGATCTAGCTGAACACTGTGAGCAGGACGCACTGCACTAAATGTAAATAACAGGAACGGATCTAGCTGAACACTGTGAGCAGGACGCACTGCACTAAATGTAAATAGCAGGAACGGATCTAGCTGAACACTGTGAGCAGGACGCACTGCACTAAATGTAAATTGCAGGAACGGATCTAGCTGAACACTGTGAGCAGGACGCACTGCACTAAATGTAAATGGCAGGAACGGATCTAGCTGAACACTGTGAGCAGGACGCACTGCACTAAATGTAAATAACAGGAACGGATCTAGCTGAACACTGTGAGCAGGACGCACTGCACTAAATGTAAATAGCAGGAACGGATCTAGCTGAACACTGTGAGCAGGACGCACTGCACTAAATGTAAATAGCAGGAACGGATCTAGCTGAACACTGTGAGCAGGACGCACTGCACTAAATGTAAATAGCAGGAACGGATCTAGCTGAACACTGTGAGCAGGACGCACTGCACTAAATGTAAA
This sequence comes from Lithobates clamitans, assembly GCA_037952925.1. Taxonomy (NCBI): domain Eukaryota; kingdom Metazoa; phylum Chordata; class Amphibia; order Anura; family Ranidae; genus Lithobates; species Lithobates clamitans. The sequence goes on along the minus strand of JBBGZY010000232.1, from coordinate 213,736 downwards.
TAGCAGGAACGGATCTAGCTGAACACTGTGAGCAGGACGCACTGCACTAAATGTAAATAACAGGAACGGATCTAGCTGAACACGGTGAGCAGGACGCACTGCACTAAATGTAAATAGTCTAGAAGATAACAGGAACGGATCTAGCTGAACACTGTGAGCAGGACGCACTGCACTAAATGTAAATGGCAGGAACGGATCTAGCTGAACACTGTGAGCAGGACGCACTGCACTAAATGTAAATAGCAGGAATGGATCTAGCTGAACACTGTGAGCAGGACGCACTGCACTAAATGTAAATAGCAGGAACGGATCTAGCTGAACACTGTGAGCAGGACGCACTGCACTAAATGTAAATAACAGGAACGGATCTAGCTGAACACTGTGAGCAGGACGCACTGCACTAAATGTAAATAGCAGGAACGGATCTAGCTGAACACTGTGAGCAGGACGCACTGCACTAAATGTAAATAACAGGAACGGATCTAGCTGAACACTGTGAGCAGGACGCACTGCACTAAATGTAAATAACAGGAACGGATCTAGCTGAACACTGTGAGCAGGACGCACTGCACTAAATGTAAATAGTCTAGAAGATAACAGGAACGGATCTAGCTGAACACTGTGAGCAGGACGCACTGCACTAAATGTAAATAGCAGGAACGGATCTAGCTGAACACTGTGAGCAGGACGCACTGCACTAAATGTAAATAACAGGAACGGATCTAGCTGAACACTGTGAGCAGGACGCACTGCACTAAATGTAAATAGCAGGAACGGATCTAGCTGAACACTGTGAGCAGGACGCACTGCACTAAATGTAAATTGCAGGAACGGATCTAGCTGAACACTGTGAGCAGGACGCACTGCACTAAATGTAAATGGCAGGAACGGATCTAGCTGAACACTGTGAGCAGGACGCACTGCACTAAATGTAAATAACAGGAACGGATCTAGCTGAACACTGTGAGCAGGACGCACTGCACTAAATGTAAATAGCAGGAACGGATCTAGCTGAACACTGTGAGCAGGACGCACTGCACTAAATGTAAATAGCAGGAACGGATCTAGCTGAACACTGTGAGCAGGACGCACTGCACTAAATGTAAATAGCAGGAACGGATCTAGCTGAACACTGTGAGCAGGACGCACTGCACTAAATGTAAATAGCAGGAACGGATCTAGCTGAACACTGTGAGCAGGACGCACTGCACTAAATGTAAATAACAGGAACGGATCTAGCTGAACACTGTGAGCAGGACACACTGCACTAAATGTAAATAGCAGGAACGGATCTAGCTGAACACTGTGAGCAGGACGCACTGCACTAAATGTAAATAACCGGAACGGATCTAGCTGAACACTGTGAGCAGGACGCACTGCACTAAATGTAAATAGTCTAGAAGATAACAGGAACGGATCTAGCTGAACACTGTGAGCAGGACGCACTGCACTAAATGTAAATAGCAGGAATGGATCTAGCTGAACACTGTGAGCAGGACGCACTGCACTAAATGTAAATAACAGGAACGGATCTAGCTGAACACTGTGAGCAGGACGTACTGCACTAAATGTAAATAGCAGGAACGGATCTAGCTGAACACTGTGAGCAGGACGCACTGCACTAAATGTAAATTGCAGGAACGGATCTAGCTGAACACTGTGAGCAGGACGCACTGCACTAAATGTAAATAGCAGGAACGGATCTAGCTGAACACTGTGAGCAGGACGCACTGCACTAAATGTAAATAACAGGAACGGATCTAGCTGAACACTGTGAGCAGGACGCACTGCACTAAATGTAAATAACAGGAACGGATCTAGCTGAATACTGTGAGCAGGACGCACTGCACTAAATGTAAATAGTCTAGAAGATAGCAGGAACGGATCTAGCTGAACACTGTGAGCAGGACGCACTGCACTAAATGTCAATAGCAGGAACGGATCTAGCTGAACACTGTGAGCAGGACGCACTGCACTAAATGTAAATAACAGGAACGGATCTAGCTGAACACTGTGAGCAGGACGCACTGCACTAAATGTAAATAGCAGGAACGGATCTAGCTGAACACTGTGAGCAGGACGCACTGCACTAAATGTAAATTGCAGGAACGGATCTAGCTGAACACTGTGAGCAGGACGCACTGCACTAAATGTAAATGGCAGGAACGGATCTAGCTGAACACTGTGAGCAGGACGCACTGCACTAAATGTAAATAGCAGGAACGGATCTAGCTGAACACTGTGAGCAGGACGCACTGCACTAAATGTAAATAGCAGGAACGGATCTAGCTGAACACTGTGAGCAGGACGCACTGCACTAAATGTAAATAGCAGGAACGGATCTAGCTGAACACTGTGAGCAGGACGCACTGCACTAAATGTAAATAGCAGGAACGGATCTAGCTGAACACTGTGAGCAGGACGCACTGCACTAAATGTAAATAGCAGGAATGGATCTAGCTGAACACTGTGAGCAGGACGCACTGCACTAAATGTAAATAACAGGAACGGATCTAGCTGAACACTGTGAGCAGGACGCACTGCACTAAATGTAAATAGTCTAGATAGAAGATAACAGGAACGGATCTAGCTAAACTGAATACAGTGTATATATATATATATGCAACACCTGGGATGCATATATATACACAATACACTGTAAGTGCAGCTAACTGACTGACTGTTCTGCCTAATCTATCTAACTCAAATCAAATGACACTGTCTCTCTCTCTCTCTATCTCTTAGCACACCGGAACACACACTACACAGGGCCGCCGTGCAGGCGGCCTTATATAGTGTGGGGCGTGTACTAAATCCCCTGAGTCATAATTGGCCAAAGCCACCCTGGCTTTGGCCAATTACAGCTCTCTCTACTGACGGCGCTGTGATTGGCCAAGCATGCGGGTCATAGTGCATGCTTGGCCAATCATCAGCCAGCAATGCACTGCGATGCCGCAGTGAATTATGGGCCGTGACGCGCCACACGAATTTGGCGCGAACGGCCCATATCGTTCGCAATTCGGCGAACGACCGAACAGCCGATGTTCGAGTCGAACATGGGTTCGACTCGAACACGAAGCTTATCCCTAGTGGAGATTTACATTTAGCAAAAGGTTTACCTTACTCTAAACTTTGCCAGATGAAGTATTAGCAAGTCATTGATGTAACTTTGCTCATCGTAAGTTCCATTTAGCAGATTCGAAAATATACACTCTTACTGGAAGGCACTTGTGCATTGAGAAAACGCATTTTAAAAACTCATTAGTGCATGAAGTAGAGGCTGCACTATCATATCGTTTAAAGCACAGTAAATGTCAGGATTCAAGTAATTGAGCACAGCCTGTGGGAGATTTTGCAATAGTAGATCACCAAAGTGTTACCTTAATCTCCACATTTAAATCAAGAGTGCTTTAAGGTTGTGTAGTTCTTCCATGATACAATTCAAAAAATACCAAACTAATTTTCTTACATTGATATTTTCATGTGTTCTTTCCATTATTTATTTGTGCTCCTTTCATTGTTAATATTTTCTCAAATCTCATCCAGCAGGCCATTTGTGCAATGTAAACATAAAAGTAAAAAATGGTGTTAGTATGTGAAACATACACAGATATCTTAAAGTGGAGCTCCAAGTTCCTTCAGAAAAACATAAAAGCCAGCAGCTACAAATACTGTAGCTGCTGACTTTTAACATTAGGATACTTACCTGTCCACGAATCCAGCAGTGCTGCCGCCACCATCTTGGCTAAGCCTGGTTCCTCACTGCACATGCACGAAGCGTGCTGCACTTTGTGAATGGCCCAGCAGTGGGAGAAGAAGGAGGGGGGCAAAACTCCTAGCTGAGTTTGCCGTAGTGAACTCACCCCAAAGTGCGAGCGGATACCTGTCAAAACCAGGTACCTGCCCCCCCCCCCCCCTGAAATGTGCCAAATGTGGCAGCAGAGCGGAGAGGAGGCAGACAAGCGGAGCTCCGCTTTAACCACTTGAGCGGTATACATCTCCCAGCCCGAACCGTTGTGGAGTTAGCAGGACAGCAAGGGTCACCAAGACTGACAAGTAATTTGATGGGCATGATATTCTCTTGCTTCTTGACTAAATGCTACACTTAACCACTTGAGCACAAGCCTGGCCTGTATTATTCTTTTATTACCAGGCCATTTTTCAGCTTTTGGGACTGTGATAGTTTGACTGACAATTACTTCATCATGCAACATTGTACCCAAATTAGTGTTATATTATTTTTGGAGTCAGATTATTTGGTGGGATTTAATAACTGCTGTTTTTTTACTATAAAAAGGAAAAAAAAGTTGAACAAAAATGTTGCAAAAAAAACTTTTTACCTTACTTTCTGTTAAAAATATTAATGCCAGAATAGTTCAAAAATCCCTAAAATGACCTTTTTTGGAAAGCAGATACCCCAAGGTGATCTACTTTTTTGAAACAATTTTTGGAAACATTCTGGTATTGAGGGGGTTAAGCATGGAGCTTGAGAATGGTGCACTACATTAAACACAATAGCATTGGAGGAAAGATCCCTGCTCCCACATCACTTGTGTGGATGTGGGGATCTGTCAGGTTTTATTTCCGTTCAACCCACTGGTTGAGCGAAAAAAAAAAAATGATTTTTGCATATCCTGCTTGATCTCTGCATGCAAGAGTGACTCCATAGGATGCTGCAAGAGAAAGAAGGCACCCTGAAACAGGAACCTGGGGAAACGATCATGGCAGCAGCTTAAACTGGAACATAAGCAAGCAATAAAAGATAAAAAAAAGCTGCAATCTCAGCACGTGATTAAAATGAGCTGCTGAAAGTGCTTAAAAAAATCTGTCTTCACCAGTGTAATTAAACTGCTTATTTCAAAAGAGCATCCACTCAGTAAGGTTCTTTCATCAGAGAGAATAAAATCCAGACTATCTGTGTAAAAGAAGGTATAATTAGGGAAAAAAGTAAAAGACTGCCACTGACCTCTATTGTAAATGTTATCAGAGGTAGAGTATAAGCTGCTGGCCACCAATGTAAAGTGAAAGGTCCTGCAGAGAAAGGTCACCCAATCAAATCTGTTATGAAACCATATCATTTGCAGTTATGTCTCTGCCTAGAGATGTCTCTTGTTACCCGTCTATTATATTTAAGATTGAATATCTCAAAGATATGATGTAGGTTAAATGAGAGTTCTTTGACCAAGAGTGAAAGCTTTAACACAATAACAACATTTATTGGTGAGTAGTTGAAAGTCTATCTATTACACAGCCATCTATCTATAGTCTACACCAAGGAAGGAAATATTAGGTTAAAATAAAAGAATACAGAGTATATTCCTCAATAGATCGAAATACAAACAGCAAACAAACAAACATATGACAAGCAGGTATACCTCGGGTGCTGGGAGCTGAGCTGATATTTACCAGTAGTGATTTGTGTGGGCCCATGTCAGACTCATGACTCCTTCTCTTCCCTGCATGTACCTTACACTAATATAGGCCCATCTCTCATTGACTTGAACAGGGCCCTGCTGATTGGTGGAACGATGTTACCCCTCTCCTCCCTCCGGGCATATCTCCTCCAAGATTGGACAATTTCCCCTTCACCATAATTTAGCATAGCTCAGCCCCTCACTAACACCTCCTCTCTTGGGGAGATAATTAGTTAGAATAGAAATTAATTAAAGAGAAGGTCATTACCTTCTCTTGAATGGGGCACTTAACTATGCATGGTCATAGCCAGGGAAAATTGTCCATCCCCGAACAGATCAAAAAAATATTCTCAGCATATCAAACACCCTTTGAAGTGGATAAAGTGTTGGTTAACACAGGGGACTACAAGGCCTTTATCTAGCTAATGAATTTGGCCCCATCAAATTTCAACCACAGTATTTAACTCAGATGGTATCTCTTCCTTGCATTTGAACGGGTAAATAGCAGAGCATCTCCCATAACACACACACCTAACATTCCTGTAGATCAAAAAGAACTGTTAAATGAATTAGGTTCTCAATCTAAAGTCTATCATATGTGTACAGCTAGCTAGGTTAACCCCTTACCAACAACAATATTTCATACACACTAATCCTTGTTTCTTATTCTAATATATATATACATATATATATATATATATATATATATATATATATATATATATATATACAAATATTACCAGTTGCTAATGGAGATTACTTATAAACTCCTCATAAGGCTACACTCTTAAATTTGTTAGATGATGTTTTGGGCACAATGATTAATATATGCTTGTGGTATGTAACAAAAGGCTTACTTTCACTTACAGAGCAGTTAGCCTAACATCAATTGTATGCAAGCTCTTGGAGGGGATGATAAGGAACTATATACAAGTGTAGCGCTGGTAGATTTATGATCTACCATCTGATAGGTAAATTTAGTGAATTGCTCGTTAGGGGAGTCAGATTTGCCTCTGTTCCAGCTTGGCTGACATTGCGTGTGGTTCCACACTGAGGCGGTGGGTGTCGCTGTTACCATTGGCTGGTGTTGGAAGGGCAACGTGTCGAAGCGTATGGGTGCTCCTTGTCCCGGAGACAACTCGGTGGAGGTGGTCCTCCGAGTTGCATTCTGGGAGAGGGTATTTATGGGACAGACGCCATGTTTTGGGGTTCGTTTTACAGCCACCTGCTGGCCCTCCTGGCCAACAGGTATGCGTTAGAGTGCTACCTCGTGGTCCTCCATTCCGGAGGCCTGCGCCGCTGCGGCGCATGGGTGGGCCCAGAAGCATGTCTGGGGCCTATCACAGCAGCCGAGGAATGGTCCTGAGCTGTCTATCCAGAGTGAAGAAGCTGGACAACCGAGAAGATCCCAGGGGAGGACCCATCATGGAAGGATCATGCAGAGTGCTGGTCTGGAGAGGGGCCTGGTGACTCGGTTGGAGGACGTATCCTAAAGTAGTTCTACAGCATAGTACTGCCGGTTTGGCTTAGAGGTCCAAGTACTGTGTCTGACATTCACTGCAAAATTTAATACTTCCTGTGGCAGAGGATCGTATGGGTTTAATTCAAGCAAGTCTGTGGCAGAGACTTTTGTTCGTGCTATGTACTGGCTGCTAGGCAAGTGAGAGAGGCCTATCCAGACGAGCAAAGATTGTGTCCCACAAGGGGATTGCATCCAATTACAATATTCAACTTTAAAGGACGTTCTCAAGAATCCTAAAGAAAGGTATTTGAGCTTCCCTACAGCTTCCCTCTTGCCTCTTTCCTGCTACTTCCTTCGTTACTTGGTTCAATAAAGCATTGAAAACGTACTCGAGTGTTGGTGCTTTTATCGTCCAGGGGTAAACTCAACAGAACCCTAGACCCGGTGCCGGTGAAACAGGGGTGTCAAGAGTGAAGGTAACAAGCCCGCTTAAACCAGCAGCTCCACCGAGTGTTAGTGCTACACAAGATTTTAGTAAAGACAACGGTATCATTAGCAGTAATCAGCATGGATTCATGAAGAACCGTTCTTGCCAATCCAATTTATTAACCTTCTATGAGGAGGTGAGCTGCCATCTAGATAAAGAAAGGCCCGTAGATGTGGTGTATCTGGATTTTGCAAAAGCATTTGATACAGTTCCCCATAAACGTTTACTGTACAAAGTAAGGTCCGTTGGCATGGACCATAGGGTGAGTACATGGATTGAAAATGGCTACAAGGGCGAGTTCAGAGGGTAGTGATAAATGGTAAGTACTCAGAATGGGCAAACAGTTCAATCTCTGTATTTGCGGATGATACTAAGCTAAGCAGGGCAATAACTTCTCCGCAGGATGTGGAAACCTTGCAAGAAGATCTGAACAATTAATGGGGTGGGCAACTACATGGCAAATGAGGTTTATTGTAGAAAAATGTAAAATAATGCATTTGGGTGGCAAAAATATGAATGCAATCTACTCATTGGGGGAAGAACCTCTGGGGGAATCTAAGATAGAAAAGGACATGGGGGTCCTAGTAGATGACAGGCTCAGCAATGGCATGCAATGCCAAGCTGCTGCAAGCAAAGCAAACAGAATATTGGCACGCATTAAAAAGGAGATTAACCACAGAGATAAAATGATAATTCTCCCACTCTACAAGACTCTGGACTGGCTGCACCTGGAGTATGCTGCCCAGTCCTGGGCACCAGTCCTCAGGAAGGATGTGCTGGAACTGGAGAGAGTCCAGAGAAGGGCAACAAAACTAATAGAAGGACTGGAGGACATTAGTTATGAGGAAAGGTTACAGGCACTGAACTTGTTCTCTCTGGAGAAGAGACGCTTGAGAGGGGATATGATTTCAATATACAAATACCGTACTGGTGACCCCACAAGAAGGATAAAACTTTTCAGTGAAAGGGAATTTAATAAGACACATGGCCATTCACTAAAATTAGAAGAAAAGTGGTTTAACCTTATACTGCGTAGAGGGTTCTTTACTGTAATGCCCTGTACACACGGTCGGACATTGATCGGACATTCTGACAACAAAATCAAAGTTTGGCAAGCTCTCAAACTGTGTGTGTCAGAAATTCCGATGTAAAATGTGTGATGGGGCCATCACACGGTCGGAATTTCCCACAAAAAGGTCCTATCACACATTTTCCATCGGAAAATCCGACCGTGTGTACAGGGCATAAGAGCGGTAAGGATGTGGAATTCTCTTCCACAAGCAGTGGTTTCAGCGAGGATCATCGATAATTTACAGAGATATACTTATACAATGTAATACTAACATAAAAACACACACATAGCTTGGACTTGATGGACTTGTGTCTTTTTTTCAACATCGCCTACTATGTAACTATGTACCTTGGTAGTGACTCTCTGTGTAATGGTGCGACCCACTTTGTCAACTGGTCTTAAAAGGCCATAGTTCTTTGTGCAGTGAAGCCTTGGCTTTCTGCTTTCTTGGTATGACCCACTTTATGAGCTGCTCTAGAAAAGTATCATTTTTTTTTAAATTCTAACTTGACCCACTGGTTTATCTTGGTAGGACTCTTTGTGACCTTCTTTCTAAAGGTTTTCATTCTTATTTTACAGTTTTTCTCCATTGTTTTGGCTCATTTCTTGAAACAGAAATGACATTCTCAAAACAACATGGACAAATCTCCAAACCACTTAGCAATTGTTCACAACTGAATTAAATTTCTCAGTCATTTCATCAAAATTGCAAATGTCTCAGTACATGTCTCAATGTCTCAGTACATCTTTCAAACGATTAAGTACAAGTAGCCTACATTTAGCACAATTTCCAAGTGAATAGATCTTGTTGATCTAAACTGATTGTCAATTCTCAGTCTAATGGTTGTTCTCTCCAAAATGTGTCAGCGTCATTTCATTGTTTAAGTCATCACATGCACAATAGTCTGTTCAATTGTCAAAATTATTCAGGAACATAATACCATGAATACCATATATGAATCTCTTGGAACATTTGATAAAATGATTACAGCAATTGACAGTCAGGTGCAACTAGAACTTGACTAGCAAAGGAGGAGTTGGAGTTGGTCTCAGATGACCAATCAAACAGTATGTTTAGTTACCTGACAGGTGCTGTCCATGATTGTAAATGCTGCCAAACATGTATATTGTGACAGCAGGCAGGTAAAAACACCTGGTTGCATCCAGGATGGAAAATATGTATGCCCTAGATTCAGGCTTTATGCTGACTTATACCACTAGGGGGAGTGCTGGGAGTCCTGCAGGGGAAGAGTTAATGAGCCCAGCTGAAGTAAGTGGGCTCATTAAGACCTATAGAAAACACCCCAGCATGCTTAGGGAGAGGCTCCATCCTGGAACCAGTTCTGTGATTGTGTAGACTGGGGAGTGTGGTATCTGAGCTTTGCGGTGAGTTAACGCCTGTGTGGCAAAACTTCTCAAAGAGAGATAGGGACTGGGGCAGCACAAGGCTGCACCCAGTTGTTAGTTAGGGAATCTACGTGTGTAGTAAGCGGTCAAGCTGACCAGGATTTCTTTTCATGTTTTTTTTTGTTTTTCTGTTATTTTTCAATGCATCTAGTCTAAATAAACTGCACCTTTGTTTTTGTTCCACCTACAACGCTGTCTGCTGTGCCTGATTTTGTGTGGTGAACCCATCCAGGGGGTCACACACACCCGCTGCCGAGCTAACCTCCTCACAGTTGGTGGAGAAGCAGGGGCAAAAAAAAAAAAAAATTTTTTTTTTTTAAGGCCAGCATGGAGGAGATACTGAGACAGCTGGCTCTAGCAAATGCAAATCAGCAGCAGACAAATGCGGGTTTGCAAAAGAGTCTTGCAGCTCAACAACAGAGCCTTGCGGCTCAGCAGAAAGCTCACCTGCAGAGTCTGGAAGCTCAGCAACAAGCCCAGCAGCAATCTGAGGCCCGCTTCATAGACCTGTTACAAAAGCAAGAGCAGAGACTCCAACAACAAATGGAGATATTAATGCAGCAACGTCCGCAGACCAGTGAGGCAAGTGGTTCCACTAATACCGCATCCTTTGGCGTGAGCCGTTTACTGACAAAAATGACTGGAGAGGATGATCCGGAGGTGTTTTTGACCACATTTGAAAGGACTGCTGAAAGGGAAAAGTGGCCTAAGGAGCAGTGGGCTGGACTTGTGGCCCCTCTGTTAACGGGGGAATCGCAGAAAGCCTATTATGACCTAGAGCCGGACCAAGCAAAAGACTATGTGGTGCTAAAAACAGAAATATTGGCATGGCTGGGTGTCACCCTGGCCGTCCGGGCTCAGCGTGTTCATAACTGGACTTTCCGGCTTGGAAAACCCCCCAGGTCTCAAATGTATGATCTCATTCACCTGAGCAGGAGGTGGCTGCAGCCAGAGACTTTGACCGCACCAAACATTGTGGAACATGTTGTTATGGATCGTTTCCTGAGAGCTCTTCCTACTGCCATCCAAAAGTGGGTAAGCCATGGAGACCCAGAAACTGCAGATAAGCTTGTGGATCTGGTTGAGAGGTACTTGGCTACAGAGAACCTGACCACCTCTTCCAGGGACCATCCCCAGTGGCGGGTAAGATGACTCCAAGGGGTGAGGGTGGAGAGAGTGAGAGGGTGGGGGTTCAACCTAATGTCTGGCGGGAGCATCCCGGGAAGCCCAGGCCGCAAGAGGCAGCGAAAAAGATTATTTGCTACCGCTGCCGGCAAGAGGGGCATATTTCAGCCAATTGCCCAGTTGTGGATGAACATATGCAATGTGACTTTATAAGGGACAGACGTCAGTCGCTGTTTGCGACAGTCGCATGCACTGCCATTCGGGGACCTAAGAAACATTTATGTAAAATGTGTATTAATGGTAGAAATGTTGATGTGTTGCTGGATTCAGGTAGCCTGGTGACATTGATAAAGGCTGAATTAGTTACTACAGAGGTCTCTGGCAATAACAAGGTGGCTGTTATTTGTGTGCATGGGGACACCCGAGAGTATCTTGTAACTTCAGTGTTTTTTGAGACCCACAAAGGTAACCTCTCTCATCAGGTGGGATTAGTGTCTCACTTACCACATGATGCCATTGTGGGAAGGGATTTTCCAATGTTCTGGGAACTCTGGGATTGTCCTGAGCCCCCCACTGGTGCCCCTATAGACCAGAAAGATGATGACCAGATTTCCTCTGAGAGTGGTGAGGACTCTCCTGAATTGTCCTTGCCGGTATTGGCAGGAGAAACTCGAGAAAATGGGGAGGAGCCAACATCCTCAGATGAAAACATGCCGTCTGTGGAGTTTTCGGATCTTGAGGTTCACAGGGAAAATTTTGCCACAGAACAGTTAAAAGACCCCACCCTAATAAAGGCACGGGAAAATGTGGTGAAAGTAGATGGCGAGTTAGTGAACCCAGAAAAAACTGGCACTTACCCGTACTTAACGATGGCAAGGGACCTACTGTATCGAGTGGCTCAAAGGGCAGAAGAATCCGTTGAGCAACTTGTGGTGCCCAAACTTTACAGGAAGTTGGTGTTGGAATTGCCCCATGGGCACATTCTTGGAGGTCATCTGGGGACGGAGAAAACCAGAGAGAGAGTATTGCAGAGATTCTATTGGCCTGGGGTCATGAAGGAAACAGAAAATTATTGTTCCTCCTGCCCTGTGTGTCAGAAGTCGGCACCTATGCCACATTTCCGTAACCCGCTGGTACCTCTTCCTATCATTGAGGTCCCCTTTGAGAGGATCGCAATGGATTTGGTAGGTCCGATAATGAAGTCCGCTAGGGGGCATCAGTACATTTTGGTTATAATGGACTATGCCAACCGTTATCCGGAGGCGATTCCTCTTCGAAATACCTCGGCCAAAATCATAGCCAAAGAACTATCTCTTGTTTTTAGCCGTGTGGGTATTTGTAAGGAACTGCTTACGGACCAAGGTACACCTTTTATGTCCCGGGTTATGAAAGAACTATGCAAGTTGTTCAAAGTGACACAATTACGTACGTCTGTGTATCACCCCCAAACAGATGGGTTGGTTGAAAGATTCAACAAAACCCTAAAACAAATGTTAAAGAAGGTGGTGGATAGTGATGGAAAGAATTGGGACTGTCTAATACCCTATTTGATGTTTGCCATTAGAGAGGTACCCCAATCCTCTACGGGTTTCTCACCCTTCGAGTTACTCTATGGGAGACACCCAAGAGGCCTGCTGGATATCGCCAAGGAAACTTGGGAAAATGAGAGTTCTCCCCACAGGAGTGTGATTGAGCATGTCGCCCTGATGCAAGATAGAATTGCACAGGTAATGCTAATCGTAAAGGAACATTTGGCCAAAGCGCAGTTAGCACAGCAGAGAGTGTACAACCGTGGGGCCAAGACCCGTACTTTTTCCGGGGGATAAGGTATTGGTGCTAGTCCCTACAGTTGAAAGCAAATTCATGGCCAGATGGCAAGGTCCATACAAAGTTCTTGAAAAAGTGAGTGAGGTGAACTATAGGGTCAGACAGCCAGGAAGGCGAAAGCCAGAACAGGTATATCACGTCAATCTGCTGAAAGCCTGGAGGGATAGGGAATCCCTAGTCGCAGAGACTTTGTGACCGGTCCAGTCTGATTGCTTTGTTCCTGAGGTTGGAATCGCAGTCACCTTATCGAAACCCCAAAAACAGGAGGTTAAAGAGTTTGTACTTCGCAACAAAGAGATTTTCTCTGAGCTGCCGGGAGAAACATCTGGCGTAGAGCATGATATTATTACCCCGCCAGGAGAAAGGGTAAAACTAAAACCTTATAGAATACCAGAGGCCCGATGGGAGGCAATACGTGGGGAGGTTCAAAGGATGCTGGAATTGGGTGTGATAGAGGAGTCCCAGAGTGACTGGTCCAGTCCTATCGTACTAGTGCCCAAACCTGATGGGAGCTGGCGGTTTTGTAACGATTTTCGACAATTGAATAAAGTTACAAAATTTGACACCTACCCCATGCCGCGTATAGATGAGTTGATCGACCGGCTGGGAACAGCCCGATACATGACAACTCTCGATCTCACCAAAGGGTATTGGCAAATTCCCCTGGCCGAGTCGGCCAAGGAGAAAACTGCGTTTGTAACCCCAGATGGGGCGTTCCAATACAAGAGAATGCCGTTTGGGTTACAGAATGCACCTGCAACATTCCAGCGGAAAATGGACAAGATTCTGAGGCCCCATCAGAAGTATGCTGCAGCTTACCTGGATGATGTGATTATCCATAGCACAGATTGGGTCTCACATCTGCCAAAAGTGCAAGCAGTCTTAGACTCCATCTGGGAAGCTGGGTTTACGGCCAATCCAAAGAAGTGTACCATTGGACAGGAGGAGGCCAAATATCTGGGGTACACTATTGGGAGGGGAGTGATAAAGCCTCAAGTCAATAAAGTCGAGGCCATACAGAGTTGGCCACGTCCCAACAGCAAGAAACAGGTACGAGCCTTTCTGGGAATCGCTGGCTATTATCGGCGATTCATCCCCCATTTTGCTTCTCAGGCTGTGCCCCTCACCAACCTGACAAAAGGGAAAGAGTCTGTCATGGTCAAATGGTCCCCAGAGGCTGAAGCAGCATTCCAGTCATTAAAAACCGCCTTATGTAGCCAGCCAGTGTTGTACTCACCAGACTTCTCTAAGGACTTTGTTGTGCAAACTGATGCATCAGACGTTGGGTTGGGAGCAGTGTTGTCCCAGGTCTGGAACGGGGAAGAGCACCCAGTCATTTACCTCAGCAGGAAATTGAAGTCCCATGAGGTAAATTACGCCACAATTGAGAAGGAGTGTTTAGCTGTGAAGTGGGCTCTAGATTCCCTTCGGTACTATCTATTAGGTAGGCACTTTGACCTGGTAACTGATCACGCTCCTTTAAAGTGGATGGCTCAAAACAAGGAGACCAATAGAAGGATAAATAGGTGGTTCCTGGCCCTACAGGAACTTTACAGTAAAATATCGCCCTGGCGTTAAAATGGGGAATGTGGATGCTTTGTCTCGCGTACATGCGTGCCTGACGGCGTGTGTTCCAACCCCAAGGTTGAAACAAGAGGGGGGGGTATGTGACAGCAGGCAGGTAAAAACACCTGGTTGCATCCAGGATGGAAAATATGAATGCCCTAGATTCAGGCTTTATGCTGACTTATACCACTAGGGGGAGTGCTGGGAGTCCTGCAGGGGAAGAGTTAATGAGCCCAGCTGAAGTAAGTGGGCTCATTAAGACCTATAGAAAACACCCCAGCATGCTTAGGGAGAGGCTCCATCCTGGAACCAGTTCTGTGATTGTGTAGACTGGGGAGTGTGGTATCTGAGCTTTGAGGTGAGTTAACGCCTGTGTGGCAAAACTTCTCAAAGAGAGATAGGGACTGGGGCAGCACAAGGCTGCACCCAGTTGTTAGTTAGGGAATCTACGTGTGTAGTAAGCGGTCAAGCTGACCAGGATTTCTTTTCATGTTTTTTTTTTTTGTTTTTCTGTTATTTTTCAATGCATCTATTCTAAATAAACCACACCTTTGTTTTTGTTTCACCTACAACGCTGTCTGCTGTGCCTGATTTTGTGTGGTGAACCCATCCAGGGGGTCACACACACCCGCTGCCGAGCTAACCCCCTCACAATATATAGAGCTTGACCAGTACAATTTCTAAACATGGAGGCACCTGGCCAAGTAAATGAACAAGGGAAACTGCCTGCTCGAGGAAGAGGAAGAAGAAGAGGAAGAGGAGTAAGGGTGAGTGGTGGGGGACTAGGGGGAAGAGCCTGAAGAGCACGAAGACACTATGCTGTCCCTGATGAAATTCGGGCCACAATTATAGATCATGTCATCAACCATGGTCTCACAATGGTGGAGGAAGGTCGCCGAGTGCAACCTAATGTGCCTCGCTCTACAGTCTTCTCTATCATCCAAACCTTTCGCAGGGAAAACAGGTATGTAGTCAGTCAATGATGGAATTATATAATGTATAGGACAGAATACTGTGCATAGAGCAACAAATATGTTTATTTACTCATTTACGTATTCATTTAGTGTGTGTGTGTGTATGGTAGGCCTACAGTATTACAGTATCTTACCTCAGTGGGATGTTACGTATGATGCTAACAATGACAAGAAAAATATTGTAGAAAATAAACTATGGAATAGCATGGAATAGTTTATTTTCTACAATATTGATGATACAGTTTACAGTAGTATTCCAGTCACTGTGCAGTGATGCATTGGAATTGTGGTAAAGTTACTGTAAGTAAAACAACAATATGATTACATTGGTAACTCATTCTGTACGGAATACATAGGGTATAAATTACGAATGGAGTGTTGTCCTTTGAATTCTATGTCTAGGATTGGACGACAACCTGGCACGGGTGGCCGCGGAAAACTTCTCACTGAACAACAAGAACAAGAGATCTGTAACATGGTGTTTGCAAATAATGCCATCACATTGAGACAAATCCGCACTGCAAGACAATGTCATATTCCAAAATGTCAACTCTATAAGCATCTCCACAATAGCCCGCATATTGAAGAAGCATCAGATGACGACAATGAAGCAAATTTACAGGGTACCATTTGAGAGGAAATCTGACAGAGTGAAAGAGCTGCAGTACCAGTATGTACAGTCACTGGTTGTCCACCAAGATAGTGTATTGTGATCCCTCGCGCTAAATTGAGTGTATAGATTATGTGAATATTCCTAAACGGAGCTAGCCTATATATGTGTAGAATGATACAAATGAACGGTGATGATATCTCTGTGGATAGCAGCAAAATTAACAGTGTTCACTTTCACTCTGCATAAATATAATAAAAATTGATTTCGCGCTAAATACATCTATCACCTAAAAATAAAGTGCATACAATAATGCAAATCACTAACCGTGCAGTATTTAAAAGTGCTCCATAGTGCAATAATATATCAAAGTGCTATGTGCATCAAAGTGAAAATAGATGACAATGCAAATGAAAACGTAGAGTGTGATCAAAAGTTCATAATGTGCACCAAAGTCTATATTGTGCTGTTCCACTAGGGACATTCAATGAAGGTAAACAGTAATATTAATCTTGAATTTTCTAATCCGGTGGCACCGGGCTCTCTAGACTCTCACCTTGAATCAAATTATAAGGGGCATTGTAACCAGATTCTTTGCTCTTTGTAATATGGTGATGTGGAAGTAAAACTTCTCTGATGTTGCAGCGATCTCTCTGCTTGACAGTACCTGTGATTTGTAAGGACAAAGAGGGTTGCCCACCTGGGCTCCACCAGTCCGGTGGTATAAACGGGAAGGGGAGAGAGAAAAGATGCCTCCGATGGTGTAGTAAGTTTAAAACAACTGGCTATTTATTTAAAAAATACAGGTGGTCTCTTACATTTAAACAAGTTAAAAACAGCATAAAAGGTAAAAGAGTTGCGGAGCGGCGTTGGAGACGCCTCCTTACTAGTTTCCGGTTTCGTCTGTGCTCGGCCACGCCCTACGCGTTACGTCACCGCCCGTGACTTCAACTGGGGAACCGGATTGGTCCGAGAGGGATGTCTTATATGTGACGATACCGGAAGTCGTGTGTCGGCCATCTTTGTTGTGGTACAATAACCTTATATCCTCATTAGTGTTTACCGCGGCCATTTTGATGTCATTAAGTGCGCCTGTGCTGCCGCGGCCATTTTACAGGTGGCATTGTATATGAAATTGCGGCCATCTTTAGAGGGGTCAAGTATGATCTAGAACGCTGTATTGGTGCAAATTCTGTCTTTTTTATCTACATTTATTTGTAAATACTAATGTTGGTCAATATAGGGAATCAGTGTTATACTGTTAATGTGTCTTTGATACAAATACAGATAACAGTATCTTGGATGAGGGAGTCCTGCAAATCGGCCATTTTTTTGTAGTCTAAAATTGTGTCTGGTCTTAATGTCAGTCAGATCCTATAGAGGGCGGACTTTTTAGAGGAGGGATATTGATATTGTCCGCCATGTTACTGTCTGCAATGGAAGTGTTTGATGATAGGGACTGTCAGTCAATGTCTAGATGCTCAAGAAGGCATCTTAGTCCTCATATCTTAATAGTAATGTTGTCTGGCTATAGTTCAATAGATTAACACATATATATGTAACTCTGTATAAATCGATATTTATCCGGTATATGCATATACCATATTTTCTATTTTCTAAATGCTCTACAAAAGCACACAGTTATATTGCATCTATAAAATAATTAATACCAGTAAGATCTAAACAGGATTAAAAAGTTAAAAATTGCTCAAAAAACAGTTTAAATCGAACTCTACGTTCATTCCCCTAGGTGTAAGTGTGCGTAGAGTGTGTATCCAATATGACTCTCTTTGGCTTATGCTTCTGATTTTGTGGCTACCTCTCCATGTGCCCTTATATTTTTCAATGCCCCAAAATTGAAGGTGTGAAGGATCCCGGTTATGTGTTGTCGCAAAATGTTTGGATACACTATGTTTTGGGTTTCCCTTTAAAATGTTTTGAATATGTTCCTTGATCCTTACTTTGAGAGCCCTTTTCGTTCTTCCCACATGCTGCATTGGAGTACATAGACTACACCCTCTGTGTGACACCCCACAAAATCTTTGATTTTGTATGACTGCTGTGTTGTTGTGCATGTAAATTCTTGTCTTTTGCCTTGAAATTTCTTTGCATGGCTACATGCATAGCAGTTTCTACATGGATAAAATCCTTTGCCTGAAAAAAAGGAATATGTTGCTTCTTTTGGAGGTTCTATGACTGATTTAACTATCATATTTCTCACTGTGGGTGCTTTTTTGTATATGATATTGGGTTTTGTTGGTAATATTTGGTTCAAATCTTTGTCATTCCTCAAAATATACCAATATCGTTGGATGATACGTGAAACCTGTTTATATTGTACACTGTAGTCAAAAATGAGGCTTGGTGCTTCTTGATTGTGTATGGTTCTTGAATTTTTTTCTAGTATTTTTGTTCTATCCATCCTATTCACTTCTTCTGTTTGTTGTTGTATCCAAGCTGGTTCATATCCTTTTTCTATAAATCTGGATCCTATAAGTTTGGCCTGTTCTTTATAGTCGTTATCATTCGTACAGTTTCTTTTTATTCGGACTAATTGTCCCTTAGGTATATTATAAAGCCACGTTTTGTGGTGGCAACTGTTTAGGGAAAGATAACTATTGGTGTCAACTTGTTTTGAAGAATGTTTTGGTGACAACTTTGTCTTGTTCCAGGCTAATTTGTAAATCTAGGAATTCCACAGTTTTTTAATCTATATTCCATGATAGATGGATGTTTTTGTCATTTTGATTGAGTTTTGCTAGGAATTGTTCGAGTGCTTCTCTTTTCCCATTCCATATTATAATAACATCGTCGATGTATCTTTTGTATAGCGTGAGTTCTGGTGGGGTATCTCCATATATGGATTGTTCCTCCCACTGAGCCATGAATGCGTTTGCCACGCTTGGTGCGAACTTGGCACAGATCGCAGAGAGGAGGAAGAGCGGGAAAGAGAATCCAAGCGAAAAAGAGAGCAATAGGTGCTAATGTGGTCAATTTGAGTGGATGCCCAATCTCAACAGAAGAGCTATCAGTCCTCGATAAAGGCCTGAAACATGCACCAGTTCACAATCTCAACAAATTTAACACATATATAGGTATCTTGAAGTACATTAGAAAAGTCAATATCAAAAAATATTATCTGTCGAATCCATATAAGACCACTAATACAGAGAGAGTCACCCCCACTTTGATCAAACACAGTACACTAAGAAACAACTTGACTTTTAATCCACAAGTATCGGACAACCATCATATTGAAGTTTTCAAAAAATTGGTATTACAAGATCTAGAAAATCTAGAAGTCAAAAAAATGTCGGACCCCATACATATAAGAAAAGGGATTAAATCATTGAAAGAAAGAAAGGATATTGTTATCAGACCAGCAGATAAAGGAGGAGCAACAGTGATACTATCAAAGGAACAATATTTAAAAGAACTGGAAAGACAACTACAAGATGAAAACACATATACCAAGCTACTAGGAAATCCCACCAAGAAATACAAAAAAGAATTGGAACATCTCATACAATTGGGAATAAAAAAAGAAATACTCAATAAAAAAGAAGCAAAATACTTAATTCCAGAGGCATGCAGGATACCTGTTATTTACACTGTTCCTAAAATTCACAAGTCCAGAGAAAATCCACCGGGGAGACCCATAGTGAACGGGATAGACTCCCTTACATCTAGAGTAGGACAATATCTGGACGAATTCATACAACCAGCAGTACAACAAACACCCGCCTACTTACAAGACACCAAACATATTCTACAGTTACTAATTGAAACACCAGTTTTGGAAGGTAGAACCATACTAGCCACGGCGGATGTCAATTCGTTATACACTATAGTACCACACTATGAGGCATGTTCAGCAACAAAGTGGCTTCTCAGAAAATACAGCAATCTAGTGAGTCAACAAAGAAAATTTCTCATCAAATGCCTAGATACGTGTTTGAAAAACAATTATTTTTGGCATAACCAAGCCTATTATAAACAAACCACAGGCATAGCAATGGGTGCCAAGTTCGCACCAAGCGTGGCAAACGCATTCATGGCTCAGTGGGAGGAACAATCCATATATGCAGATACCCCACCAGAACTCACGCTATACAAAAGATACATCGACGATGTTATTATAATATGGAATGGGAAAAGAGAAGCACTCGAACAATTCCTAGCAAAACTCAATCAAAATGACAAAAACATCCATCTATCATGGAATATAGATGAAAAAACTGTGGAATTCCTAGATTTACAAATTAGCCTGGAACAAGACAAAGTAGTCACCAAAACATTCTTCAAACAAGTTGACACCAATAGTTATCTTTCCCTAAACAGTTGCCACCACAAAACGTGGCTTTATAATATACCTAAGGGACAATTAGTCCGAATAAAAAGAAACTGTACGAATGATAACGACTATAAAGAACAGGCCAAACTTATAGGATCCAGATTTATAGAAAAAGGATATGAACCAGCTTGGATACAACAACAAACAGAAGAAGTGAATAGGATGGATAGAACAAAAATACTAGAAAAAAATTCAAGAACCATACACAATCAAGAAGCACCAAGCCTCATTTTTGACTACAGTGTACAATATAAACAGGTTTCACGTATCATCCAACGATATTGGTATATTTTGAGGAATGACAAAGATTTGAACCAAATATTACCAACAAAACCCAATATCATATACAAAAAAGCACCCACAGTGAGAAATATGATAGTTAAATCAGTCATAGAACCTCCAAAAGAAGCAACATATTCCTTTTTTTCAGGCAAAGGATTTTATCCATGTAGAAACTGCTATGCATGTAGCCATGCAAAGAAATTTCAAGGCAAAAGACAAGAATTTACATGCACAACAACACAGCAGTCATACAAAATCAAAGATTTTGTGGGGTGTCACACAGAGGGTGTAGTCTATGTACTCCAATGCAGCTGCCAATTGCAGTATGTGGGAAGAACGGAAAGGGCTCTCAAAGTAAGGATCAAGGAACATATTCAAAACATTTTAAAGGGAAACCCAAAACATAGTGTATCCAAACATTTTGCGACAACACATAACCGGGATCCTTCACACCTTCAATTTTGGGGCATTGAAAAATATAAGGGCACATGGAGAGGTAGCCACAAAATCAGAAGCATAAGCCAAAGAGAGTCATATTGGATACACACTCTACGCACACTTACACCTAGGGGAATGAACGTAGAGTTCGATTTAAACTGTTTTTTGAGCAATTTTTAACTTTTTAATCCTGTTTAGATCTTACTGGTATTAATTATTTTATAGATGCAATATAACTGTGTGCTTTTGTAGAGCATTTAGAAAATAGAAAATATGGTATATGCATATACCGGATAGATATCGATTTATACAGAGTTACATATATATGTGTTAATCTATTGAACTATAGCCAGACAACATTACTATTAAGATATGAGGACTAAGATGCCTTCTTGAGCATCTAGACATTGACTGACAGTCCCTATCATCAAACACTTCCATTGCAGACAGTAACATGGCGGACAATATCAATATCCCTCCTCTAAAAAGTCCGCCCTCTATAGGATCTGACTGACATTAAGACCAGACACAATTTTAGACTACAAAAAAATGGCCGATTTGCAGGACTCCCTCATCCAAGATACTGTTATCTGTATTTGTATCAAAGACACATTAACAGTATAACACTGATTCCCTATATTGACCAACATTAGTATTTACAAATAAATGTAGATAAAAAAGACAGAATTTGCACCAATACAGCGTTCTAGATCATACTTGACCCCTCTAAAGATGGCCGAAATTTCATATACAATGCCACCTGTAAAATGGCCGCGGCAGCACAGGCGCACTTAATGACATCAAAATGGCCACGGTAAACACTAATGAGGATATAAGGTTATTGTACCACAACAAAGATGGCCGACACACGACTTCCGGTATCGTCACATATAAGACATGCCTCTCGGACCAATCCGGTTCCCCAGTTGAAGTCACGGGCGGTGACGTAACGCGTAGGGCGTGGCCGAGCACAGACGAAACCGGAAACTAGTAAGGAGGCGTCTCCAACGCCGCTCCGCAACTCTTTTACCTTTTATGCTGTTTTTAACTTGTTTAAATGTAAGAGACCACCTGTATTTTTTAAATAAATAGCCAGTTGTTTTAAACTTACTACACCATCGGAGGCATCTTTTCTCTCTCCCCTTCCCGTTTATACCACCGGACTGGTGGAGCCCAGGTGGGCAACCCTCTTTGTCCTTACAAATCACAGGTACTGTCAAGCAGAGAGATCGCTGCAACATCAGAGAAGTTTTACTTCCACATCACCATATTACAAAGAGCAAAGAATCTGGTTACAATGCCCCTTATAATTTGATTCAAGGTGAGAGTCTAGAGAGCCCGGTGCCACCGGATTAGAAAATTCAAGATTAATATTACTGTTTACCTTCATTGAATGACCCTAGTGGAACAGCACAATATAGACTTTGGTGCACATTATGAACTTTTGATCACACTCTACGTTTTCATTTGCATTGTCATCTATTTTCACTTTGATGCACATAGCACTTTGATATATTATTGCACTATGGAGCACTTTTAAATACTGCACGGTTAGTGATTTGCATTATTGTATGCACTTTATTTTTAGGTGATAGATGTATTTAGCGCGAAATCAATTTTTATTATATTTATGTCCACCAAGATATCCTTTTTACAAGTACCATAAGCAGTGGTTCCCGAAATGTATTGGTTTCAGTACCCACTTTACCTGATTTCTGAATCTAGGTAATCCAGGTATGAAAGTATTTGATTTACGTATCTGATTTATAAACATTTTTTCTAAAAACTGCAGCTTACTGTATGATGCAATTATCATTATAATCCTTATTTTCTTATTTTGAAGAATATAACATATAATACAGTAAGAAAAAGGGTCAAAGAGCTGCAATTAGAGTAGTGCCTCCCATGTAAATCTATCTAATTCTGTGGGTTTTACTGTAACATTTCAGTAAGTCTACTCATTGATAATTTTTCCCCTCTCCTTTCTGTCAAATACCCCCTGAAGTACCTCTGCATAGGGTACATGTACCCCAGGTTTGGAACCACTGGAATACTGGCCAGTAATATATTGAACTTGTGTAGAACATAGAACATTCTTATGTAAATGTCTGTAACTGTAGTGTATGACTCTTCTGTATGACCGATTTGTTGTTTTCTTTTTTTACTCTATTGTTGAGAATAATGGCATTGCAAGGAAACAAGACCTCTCACATGCTCTTGTATGTGGATGAAGCTGGCTTCAACCTGGCCAAGGGCTGAAGACGTAGCCTTAATTTTATTGGCCACCGGGCTACGGTGGATGTCCCAGGCCAGCGAGGGGGCAATATAACTATGTGTGCTGCCATTTCTGAGAATGGTGTGGCCACTCACATCCCCAGTCTTGGCCCATAGAATACACAGAAGCTCCTCATCTTCTTGGACTGCCTTCATTTGGATTTGATCCTTGAAAATAAGAGAGGTCTCATAGGGCCTCACCTACCACAATATATAATTGTATATAATTGTATGGGACTATGTGAATTTCCACAGCGGCCTGCTTATCAGGGCCTGGTTCAGTGCTCATCCAAGGATGGATATGGTGTTCCTACCACCTTACTCTCCTTTCCTCAACCCTATTGAGGTGGAGAGTGTATGAGCATCGGGCTCAAGATCAGAGGTCTCTGCTCCATGCAATGGATGCTGCCTGTGAGGATATTACAGGAGATCAGTGTAGGGGATGGTTGCGACATGCACACCGTTTCTTCCCTTGTTGCATCGCAAGGGAGAATGTACGCTGCGATGTTGATGAGAACCTGTGGCCAGACAGACAGCAGCGTGTAGATGGGCAGGAGGGTGAGGATGGTGGCCAGTGAAGAGATGTTACAGTAGTTGTGAAACTCCAGCTTTATTTACAGCATTGTAGGCTAAATGTAATTTTCCTTGTTTTATGTTTGTGTGTTTATATTTCCGTATATAATGCTGTATACATTTTCTTTTTACTCTGATGTATGGAAGTTACTTTGTGTGTGAATGATAATGGTTACAATACTGTAAAGTAATTTTTCCTTGGCAGTATGAGTGCAATGTGTGATGTCAAACCTTGGAGGCTACTCTTACCCTAAAATCTTTTCTTTTTTTTCAGTTTTATACACAATTGTATTCAGTTAGCTAGACAAAAACTGTACAGTAACCATTGTCAATGAAGGACTGGGATAAGACTGAAAGGTGGACATGAGGGATATTTCAATGGTCCTCTGCCTTAGAGACAAAACATCTAAACATTTTGACTTGCAGTACTTACACAATGCCAAAGGGATGAAGCATTTTGGAGGCACTGACTATTTGAATGAGAAAGAAATTTATTTTTGACACATGAGTGAACTGTTTTGGGAAAGATATGAGCTTTTGAAGGTGAACCATGGTGTTGTGCTGAACCATCCAGGTTATTTTGGCAAAAGCACCAAGAGAGTTGAGAACGTCTGGTCTGTTTCAAGAAATGAGCCAAAGCAATTGAGAAGAATCTTTGCCATTTTGGTAGCACTGACTCTTTATATGGGAAAGGAATATGGTTTTGAAGCATGAGTGAACAGTTTTGGGAGAGATGTGAGCTTTTGCACGTGAGTTATAGTGTTGTGCTGAACTGTAAGACTGTTTTGCCAAATTAACTTAGAGTTTTGAGAATGTCATTTCTGTTTCAAGAAATGAGCCAAAACAATGGAGAAAAACTGTAATAGGAACCAGCTAGATTGGTCACAACTTTCAACTGACCTATGCATAATCAATTACCATATTAAGGCTCTGTTCACACTATGGTGTTCCAGATCACAGGTGGAATCGCCGCAATTCTGCCCACAATTCCGAGTTGCCACAAATCGCAGGATGCCCTTGCAATCTCTATTATTTTCAATGACACTCAAATTGCGGCGCCCAACCAATCACGGTAAAATCAAGAAAATAGAATCACGAGACGCCTGTCGCCCAAAAGAAGTTTCAGAACGGGCGTCCCATGATTTGTCAGGCAACAATCGCAGCAAAATCGTGCCATGATTCGTGTGCCATTGAAAATAACAGGGATCGCAAGGGCGTCCCGTGATTTGCGGTGATTTGGAATCGTGGCAATTCCACCCACGATCTGAGGGCTATAGTGTGAATGGAGCCTTGTTAGGGCTGAAGACTGTGTCCCAGTCTGGCCCAGTTTGTCATAGTACTGCTTATACTGTATGTCCACCCTCCAGCCTTAGCCACACCTTCCAAAATGCTAAAAACAAATCTAGCAGAGATTTTTCCAGTGTTTCAGATTCTTAAGTTATAGATTCAGAGGGCTGATTTGCTCATTCAGAATACATGTATATTAGAATTCTTTCCAAATAGGATGGATAGGTAAAAAAATAGACAGACAGATAGATAGACAGATAGATAGACAGATAGATAGACAGATAGACAGATAGATAGACAGATAGATAGACAGATAGATAGATAGATAGATAGATAGATAGATAGATAGATAGATAGATAGATAGATAGATAGATAGATAACATGTTGTGAAGTAATCGTAAAAAGAAAATATGTTTAAAAGATGATACCTCATTTAATAAATATTTAAATACTTTAAAACATGTCTTCATAAGTTGTCTTTCAGCAACATCTAGTGGTTTGTTTGTCTGCAAAGGACTGTATTATTAACAAAAATTCTGACTGATGGTATCCATATTTCTTTCTCAACAAAATAGATGTTGGCAATTAAGATCAAAGTAGAACATATCTTATCAGAATCACAAAAATAAAGAGCAGATATACCACACCTTGTGAGCTTAGCAATTTGCAACACAATCAAACACCTAGCAGCACTGATAAGTAGAACTATTGTTCTTTTCTGTATTGTTTGTCAGATTACAAATGATTTATAAGTTGTGAATTAATTTGTAGAAGCAAGTACAAACATTTTCTTCCAAGGAACCATCAGTA
Organism: Lithobates clamitans; assembly: GCA_037952925.1. NCBI lineage: Eukaryota > Metazoa > Chordata > Amphibia > Anura > Ranidae > Lithobates > Lithobates clamitans. Next base: position 187,773 of record JBBGZY010000232.1, on the reverse strand, counting down.
ACTCAGGAATATCCTACTGATGTAAGACTAACATTTGGATTGTGCAATCCAAAACATTGCGATGCAGCTTATGTTCTGCATCTAGTGGAAGACACTGTTAAGCCTCGTACGCACGCCTTGATTTTCGAACAACAGAACATCTGATTTTTGTGGCATGCTAGTCTCATGTGGAAAGTGAAGAGGTTACTAACAATATGAGAATTTTTGTTTGATAGAATACAACGTCAGAAGTGAGGTAACGTGTTAAATAGTTTTGTATGTATTCTTTCGTTTCTGAGCATGCGTAGTCTTACGATTTTTTTTCGTACGAAAACCATACTAATCAGATGTTGAGTTCACATCCGACAAAAATTTTATAGTCTGCACATCCAGCAAATCAAAACAGGTGTACGGGCCTTTAATGTGTGTTTTCTTTTTATTTATTGTAGTGAATGTATACGAACAGGGTAGCATCACATAATTCCTATGCACTTGGAAATGTGTGTATAATAAATTCTGTAAAATATTATTATTATTATTATTATGCAGGATTTACAGTATCTCACAAAAGTGAGTACACCCCTCACATTTTTGTAAATATTTTATTATAACTTTTCATGTGACAACACTGAAGAAATTACACTTTGCTTCAATGTAAAGTATTGAGTGTACAGCTTGTATAACAGTGTAAATTTGCTGTCCCCTCAAAATAACTTAACATACAGCCATTAATATCTAAACCACTGACAACAAAAGTGAGTACACCCCTAAGTGAAAATGTCCAAATTGGGCCCAATTAGCCCTTTTCCCTCCCCAGTGTTATTTGACTCCAAGGTGGAAGAGCACAAGGTCTCTAACATCCACCAGCTCTGTGATGTCGTCATGGAAGTGAAAGGAGTGAAAGAGGACTCCAGTGGCAACCTGTTAAGCTCTGGTGAACTCCATGCCCAAGAGGGTTAAGACAGAGCTGAAAAATAATGGTGGCCACACAAATAATTGACACTTTGGGCCCAATTTGGACATTTTCACTTAGGGGGTACTCACTTTTGTTGCACGCGATTTAAACATTAATGGCTGTGTGTTGAGTTATTTTGAAGGGACAGCAAATTTACACTGTTTTACAAGCTGTACACTCACTACTTTACATTGTAGCAAAGTATAATTTCTTCAGTGTTGTCACATAAAAAGATAGAATAAAATATTTACAAAAATGTGAGGGGTGTACTCACTTTTGTGAGATACTGTATATAGCGCCAACAGTTAGCGCAGTGCTTTACAATATGAGTGCAGACAGTACAGTATCTACAATTTTCCCCCACACACAAGCTTATGTGGAATATCTAATCATCCAAAATGACCCACAATATTGCATAAATTCAAACATTAATTGTCAAAGTATGAACAGTATATACATGTATATATAAAGTATGCTATCCCTAGGCACTGGGATGCTGGCACAGTGTTGCGGAAACATCTTATTAATGCACCCAGATTAACTCCTCTTCCATAAAAATTCAGCCCACAACAGTGTCAGGCAAAGGGCCATATCAAAGACAAAATATGACAGTACCTCTATTAAATACCCAACCAGTCTCAGTTCCTCCCATCATTCAGGGTGGCAAAATTACAGAATTGCCACTGTCTGACCCAGATAGCAGTGACATCAGCAAGCACAAGCTGCTGATGTCACACACTACTGTCCATGTCTGACAGAGACATCTCTATAAGTTTTCCAGCTGGTAAGTGTACTTTATTATGTGGATGTTTTTATAAGTTTTGTACTTCACTATGAGCGTTTCTTCTTATCCTGCATGTCTGCTGTGCAACTGAGTGGCCTATTACCAGTCATAACAAATGTTTTGATGTGAGCTTGTTGTCGGAAATTCCGACCGTGTGTATGCTTCATCGCACATTTGCTCTCGGAATTTCCGACAACTGAGAGCTGGTTCTCAAATTTTCCGACAAAAAAACTTGTTGTCGGAAATTCCGAGCGTGTGTACACAATTCTGAGGCACAAATTTCACACATGCTCTGAATCAAGTACGAGACGGAAGCACTCGGTCTGGTAAAACTAGTGTTTGTAATGGAGATAGCACATTCGTCACGCTGCAAAGTTTTTAATCTTTTAATGCAGCACATTCTCTTCTTCTTTATAAGGCTAGAATAATGAAGCTGTTTTGCTGCTGATATTCACACAGAGTTCTGACAAACTGATTTATTTATTATTTCTCGTAATATCCTGAATAATATTTTATTTTATTTTTCACCAGATCTCCTGAATAATGTCTAATTTTTTTTCATAGTGATCTATTTTTTTTCCGAATGTTTTTTTTCTCGTGATCTCCATAATATTTTTTTTCATTTTGTGTGTCAAGTTACCACAACACCATTATTATCTTGTATTTTTGAACCTCAAAGTGGTTGGTTGGTGTTGGTGTCCCTTGTTAATTTCACATTATATTTTTGAAATGTACCTGCCTACTCACAAACAAACTGTCCTTTTGAAGTAAAACACATAGCCAAGGATTTAAAAAAAAAAACATTAGAAATGTATTAGTGGTCATAACAAAATAAAGAGGAAGGCAATGCTGGAGAAACTGTTTAAATTGGTGAAGCCTTTGTACCCCAGGGCAGACATCAATTACTTGACAGGCCAAATTGGTAACCTGAGGAGTCCATTTAATAGGGAGCACAATCCGGTCCAGGACTCCAAGAGATCGGGAGCAGCAGCAGATGACATATATGTCCCCAGGCTGTGGTCTTACCACAGCCTGCGTCTTTTGCCAGACCAGACTGAACCCAGGCCATCACACTATTGTCTTCCTTCCACACTTCCTTCCAGGCTGTGGCTGTGGTGTTGGAGTTGTGGAAGGAGGTGGAGGAGGAGTATGGTCCAACTCACATACGTGACTTTTTTTTGTGAGTTCGCCCATCACCCCCTTATTTAGGACCTGAAATATGAGCTCCTCACTGATGATGCACTGGCCCACCTCCATTTCCTGCATCTTACTGGCCGTCATACAAGCAAAGGCCTCTTGAACACTGAGGGTTGTTGTGAGGACCGCAGTAGCCTGCCGAATCAAAACAAGCGCTGACTCCTCCACGTTCCTGGGCCTTTTTGTTGGAAGGCAGAGGGGAGGAACCTGTGATTCGGTCACGGCCACCTCCTGGCTGCCACTTTCCATGGCCATCTCCTGGCTGCAACTTTCCCCCGCCACCTCCTGGCTTAGACTTTCCACGGCCTCCTCCTGGCTGAGACTTTCCTGTGTATGAAAATGGGACATAGTTTTATATTTTTGTTCATCAATCACACACAATTTTGAGCGCATGACTGTTGCAAATTCAATTCAAATTTAACAAATAGAAAAGGCTATCATTCTGACCCCAGCATTTTTCATTCTTGTCCCAATCATTTTTGGCCACTACTGTCTATTGATATGTAAACACTTTGTTCAATCAGAAATTAGTGATCAATAATAAAATCTAGTTACAAGAAATATGTTGAACAATGCTATACCCGGCTAAAGCTGGGCTCCTCCACATCTTTCTGGGTGGAAGGCCCAGGTTGTACGTCGGAAGCCTCATCTGAGTTGGAAGGAAGTGTTACCCGTTTATTATATTTAAGATTTAATATCTCATATATATGATGTGGGTTAAATAAGAGTTCTTTTGACTTAGAGTGAAAGCTTTAATATAATAATATTTACTAGGCGTATTTGAAAACATCTATCTAATACACAAACATCTATCTATAGTCTTATACCAAAGGAGGAAATAGTAGGTTATAATAAAAGAATACAGAGTATATTCATCAAAATACCAACAGCAAACAAACAAACATATGGCAAGCAGGTATACCTTTAAGTGCTGGGAGCTGACATGATATTTACCGGTAGTGATGTCTTTAGGCCCACGTCAGATTCATCTTTCTCTCCTCCATTCTGAACTCACACTAATATAGGCCCATCTCTCATTGACTTGAACAGGTCCCCCCTGATTGGTGATTCTGTTACCCCTCTCCTCCCTCTGGGCGTATATCCTCCAAGATTGGACAATTTCCCCTGCCCCTTAATTTAGCATAGCTCAGCCCCTCCATAGCATCTCCTCTCTTGGGGAGATAATTTGTTTGCAGAGACATTTATTAAAGAGAAGGTTGTCACCTTCTCTTGAATGGGGCACTTAACTATGCATGGTCATAGCCTGGGTAAATTGTCCATTCCTGAACAGATCAAAGAAATATTCTAAGCATACCAAATACCCTTTGAAATGGATAAATGGTTAGTTAACAAAGAGGAATACAAAGCCTTTATCTTAGCTAATGAATTTGGCCCCGTCAAGTCTACACTACAGTATTCAACTCAGATGGTATCTCTTCCTTGCATTTTAATTCACGACAGGTAAACAGCAGAGCGTTTTCCATAACACATCCCCACCTAACCACTTTGCAAGTCAAAAGGAACTGATAAAAGAATTAGATCTTCTCAGGCAAATCCTGTCATATATTTACATCTAGCTAAGTTAACCCCTTACTAACAACAATATTACATAAACACTAATTTTATTTCTTATTCTAAACTATATATACATATATATATATATATATATATTCCCAGTCGCTAATGGAGATTACGCATAAACTCCTCATAAGGCAACAGAAGTGTGAAAGGAAGAGTGGAAGGAAGGGTTGAGGGTGTTGGCCTGATTTCAGTCTGATCTGACAAAAACTGCAGTCTGTTGTAGTACCACAGCCTGGGAACATAAGTGTCATCTGCTGCTGCTCCTGATCTCATTGAATCCTGGACCTCTTTGCGCTCCCTATTATATGCGCTCCTCAAGCCACCAATTTTGGCCTTCAAATAGGTGATGTTTGCTGTGGGAATCCCCGGCTTCACCAATTCCAACAGTTGATCCAGTGCTGCCTTCCTCTTTAGTTTGTTATTATAAAATGGGCGTTTCACTTGCCACAGACAGGGCAGCTCTCTGTATTTCTCAAAGAAGTTGGGGAGGAAGTCATGGTCATTGAATTTATCCATTTTCTCTGCAAGACACAACACAAGACAAACCCTAATGTCAGGCTAAACTCTCATAATTTTGTCCCAATATAGGCCTCAATCTATAAGCAGTATAGGCCACTGATGTCCCAAGTTAAAATGTTACCTTCGTTAGCACGATCGGCGCTTATGCTACTCCGTCCTCCGCTCACAGATCGTACGTCCAACGCACGTGTGCTATGCTTCATATACACTGAGCATGTGTGAAACGCTGGCCCTGACCTTCTTTCTAGTATATTCCCCGCCCCTTCTCTTTCGGCGCAGTGGGAGAGCACATGCCCGGAGAGACAGCAGGTGCATGAGAGTAGCAGCAATGATGAAAGCCCGGAGCCACAAACGTCCTGATCCAGGAGATTTAAGGCCTCAAATATGTCCTTTGTTGAGATAGTGGAGATGATGGACATCTTGAAGAGGGTCGACTATGACAGGAAATATGGACCGTGCAACAACCCAAATGTGAGAAAGGCCAAAATCATGATCAAAGTTGTGAAAAGTCTGCAGAAGAATTTTGGGGTACGACGATCCAAAGATCAACTGAGGAAACGATGGTCAGACCTCCATTTAAGGGAGCAGGATAAGTACAGAAGGATCAAGAGAGTGCTGCAAAAAAGTAAGTATTTTGTCGTGTGCTCCTATTATTATTACTTGCATGCTGCCCCACGTGCTTTTCTTTACTGTTGTACAGTTTAAAATGGTGTTTAAAATGGCAAGTTTCAGTTTCGTGGGCACAGTAATCGTTCATAGTAAACATCGTTTGTTCGCCCACTAATACAATGTTTTTGGCAGATGCAGGTTAACTACATTTGTTCATGCCTATTTGTATTAAAAGAAGTTTAGTACATTGTTGTCTAGATGGGTTTGTAACTAGAATAAAAATGCAAACTAGATTCAGTGTAAGAAGAGCACTAGTGTGGGACACCAGAGCACCCTTTTTAGGGTGTCCCACGTAGGTGTTCCAGCAGATACTAGGGGTCTGTAAATCTGTGATTATTTACCAAAAAGGTAAGTATTCCAGCCTGAAGAAAGGCAAAAAGTCATGTATTCAGCTTGGAACTCTGCCAAAACAGACAATTGTACGACACTTCCAAGCAATGTTTCATATTCCTATTTCTTGCCTCAAATATCTGTGTGCTAAGTATACCTTTTTTTTAATTCACACAGGAAAGAAAAGACTCGGGACATCTGAGGACACCAGGGACCCCTAACCTCCTAAAGAAGGGGAAGTCACAGCACCACAACCTGAGGATGTGGAGGGAGGAGAGGTTCATGAAGTGGTTGAAATAGTGACCACAACAGGTGAGTGTCTAAAAACCACAGCTTCAGCTAATAGATCTATGCCTGCATATTTATAATACATGGTGTGTTTTTTTTATTTTAGGTGATGTGGATGTTGTGGAAGAAGAAACTCATTTCACCAGTGCAAGTGAACACGTAATCATCGGGGAGATCATGGTGTGCAATCGTGATTTAGAAAAGATAAAGGAAAACATCAATGATGTTCAACAAAAAATGAAGAACATCATTGACGTTTTAGGCAGAATCTAAAACACACAAAAATTGTAACGTTTGCCTTGGAGTTTGTTATTTTAAATCAAGTTTTAAAGTATTTTAAAAGCCAAATTTTCAGTGTGTCAACATATACTATCTGCCATGATGGGATATCAATGTACGCGTTTTGTGTGGGCAACCCCTTCCACGCAACTCAAGTAGATGAGAGGAAGGGGTTGCACCCCCAAAACACATCCATTGATCCCCCATGATGGGAGCTAGCACATGTTGACGTTAGGCATGGAATCAGGAGTGAAATCCACATTTGAGTCCCAATTTGTGTGCATCTTCAAAATGTGGCTTTTACAGGGGTGACATCGCCCCATCTGATGAAGGGAAGATCAACACAGTTTTAACATAGTAATGTCTGATATTGCCTTCACTTTTTCAAAGCTGAACTTTGTAAGTTCCTGAGTTGTGTATGTTATGGTTTTAAACATGCCTGTTTAACCAAAAAAGGATATTTATAATGTCAACCATAAAAATGTTATACACCAAAGATGTTGGTTTGTTCAAAAACTCTTTTCTAACGCACATGTGAATGTGCTTGGAGTAAAATGTTTTATACTCAACAATGTGTGGCTTCTTCTTTTAATGCTGAATACCAGTTTTTGGAGTAAGCTGGTGTTTACAGTGACAACTTTCAGTGCACTTGTAGTGCAAAGTGGATTTGCCTTTAATAAATAACCCCCACAGTGCTCTAAAATTGGCCCCAATCAGGCCATTTTAGGCACTCAAAACAATTAATTCATGGTGCTGAAAAGGATGATAATTTTATCATTAATGCATTACATACATTAACAACAAAAACAAAGTGTGTGTGTAGCAGACCCACAACATAATAGTTAGCTGAAGAAGAGATTGTCAAAATGGCCAAAAAGAAAAGCCCATTGGAGAACCTAGGAGACAGCTAAAAGAAACACAAGCAGTAAATCAAATGAAATATTAGTTCATTTTAAAATAAAAATGTATTTGCTGGCATATCAATGGCCCCTCTACCTGCAAAGTACTCCAGATATTTTTGTCTCACTTCGCGGGCACTTTGGAGGGGCAAGCCAGGGCAGCCAGCTTCAAGTGCCGCCAGGGTTGAATGATCAGGAAAGTCGGCCTCAGTCTCAACTGAGGCCACATAGTTCGTTGCATTTTTGCATAGATAATTGTGCATAATGCAGCAAGCAAGCACAATATGACTCAGTTTATATTCCGCCATGTGGATTGGTGTTGGAAATAGGCAGAACCGGCTGGCCATTATGCCGAAAGCATTCTCCACCACTCTTCTGGCTCTGGCCAGCCGGTATTTAAAAACCCTCTGGTCCGGGGTGAGGGTCCTCATGGGAAATGGCCTCATCAGATGTTCACCTAGCCAAAACACTTCATCAGCAATGAACACAAACGGAAGTCCAGCCACGTTGTCTTCCGCAGGTGGCAAGTCCAAGCCACCATTCTGGAGCCATCTGTAGAACTCTGGGTGATGACTCCATCATCCGACATCCGGTCATTCTTCCCCACGTCCACATACAAAAACTCGTATGTCGCCAACACCACTGCCAACAACACAACACTAGTAAACCCCTTATAGTTATAATAGTATGACCCCGAGTTGGGGGGTGGGACGATGTCGATGTGTTTCCCATCTATTGCCCCTTCGCAGTTAGGAAAGTCCCACCGCTGGGCAAAGTGGGATGCCACAGTCTGCCATTCCTGTGGGTTTGAAGGAAACTGTGGAGTCTGCCTGAATTTAAGGACAAAAATAACATGTAAACACATTTTAGGGGGTTTTAGGGTAAGCACTACAATGCAGCTGAGAAAAAAAATTTGTTAAGTGACTAGGCTAGGTGTGTATGGGCCCAGGATAGCATGCTGGGGAGGTCAGTGAAGGCAAATATGCAAAAAGGACAAAAAAGGAACTTTAAAAGCTTCCAGCATGCATGAGGACAAAGAGGACATTCACAGCATGTTACAATCATGGTAATTATGGAATAATGAAATAAATACAATCCATTAGCAAACATTAAATACATAGAATATGATGTTAAAGGATAAAACTTACCCTAATATAGTCCTTCTGCAGGACCTGAATAATGGCAGAACAGGTCTCTGGAATAATGATCCCCAGAGCCTGAGGGGAGATGCCTGTCGAGAACTTGATGTCCTGCAGACTTCTCCCCGTCTCCAAGTACCGCAGGGTGGCGACGAGCCTCTGCTCGGGAGTGATGGCTTGCCGAATACACATGTCCTACTTGGTAATATAAGGAGACAGAGAAGCCAACAGACGGTGAAAAACAGGGTCCGTCATCTGGAGATAATTCCTGAAATCATTAGGATTATTCCCCTGGATCTCCCGCAACAAAGGCATGTGCGAGAATTGGTCACGCTGGAGCAACCAATTCTTCGTCCATGAACTCCTCCTCACCCTGTTCATGGACTGGGCTTGGGTCAAAGTAAGAACCCCAACACCAAGCCCCTGCACAGCACAAACTCTACGATGAGCACGTACCCGCAACATGGCTTCAAAACGGTCGGCTGGTCAGACCGAACTAACAGAACGCACTGAAAATCAGAAAGAAACTGAGAAGAAAGATCTGAAAATCAGAAACGAGCGGGCAAGAACACACTGGAAAACAGATACGAACTGACAACACGCACTGAAGAACAGAAACAAACCCACAAGCACAAACTAAAGAGCAGTAACGATCAGATGAAGTTGTGTGAAACAACGTAACGCGTAGGGATTGGCCGGATAGAGCCGTGACCGGAAGTGACGTGAGAAGGCGATTAACAACGCCTAATTTGTTCCCTGTGTTTTTTAATTTTGCTTTGTGTAAGAGTATATGCCTTTTAATAAATACATTTTTTAAAATAAACTTGACATACTGCACTATTGGAGCCCCCCCTCCCCCCCTTTTCTCTCTCCCTGTCTCCTCTTCACGGAGGTGCCATCCCATCTAACAGGAGAGAGAGACTGAACGTAGCTAGGAGAGAGGAAACAGCATCACGATATGCCATCCAGAGGAGAGATGATCACTGCTTAGGAAAACCGAGGGATCCCCCCAGTGGTGACGGCGGTAATTGCATGCTATCACTAATCTCGAGGTAAGAGTTCTGGAAGACCAGACACATAAAGGAGCTGCAGCAGAAACATTTGGAACAATCATCCTTACCTCATCCTACATTCATAGGACTTTATTATCCTCTACACACTATAATACTGGTTGGACTTCCTACAGATTGCCCCTTATCACTGTCATACACTTTTAAAGTGAAACTTATCAAGTCCAGACTATACTTATTTCATCTTTCTAATTCCATATGTTTGGATATATATTTATTTGTTTATTGTTGATACTATTGCCTGCCAGGCACTGAGAATTCACATATGGACATTATTATTGCCATATAGATTATTGATTGAATATTTCCCATTTGAGAGATAACATTTTAAAATATTTGTATATACTTTTTATATTTTTCATATACTTTATATATTTTTTCCTAAATACCACGTGGTGCTATACGATATGGACATAATTTAAATACTCTCCTAAAATATTTGAATTCATTATTTTGGCACTATTTTAATATCTGCGCAGAATCACCTTATTATTTATTGCATTTGTGCGACCGTGTATGCAAGACAAGTTTGAGCCAACATCCATCGGAAAAAAATCCACGGTTTGTTTGTCGGAAAATCCAATCATCTGTACGCGGCATAATTGGAGCAGGAAGAGATCCATTTGGTCATGCCCAAGGATTTCTGTGTGAGAGCTGTCTTGGCTTCAGCTGTAGTGTAAACAGAACAAGGAGAAATACATTCATGCTCTTGTTATCTCTGCTTTTGAGGTTAAATGTTTGGTAAGCTTAACCACTTGAGCTCCAGAAGGTTTTTATCTCCTTCATGGCCAGGCCATTTTTTGCTATTTAGCAATGCGCAGTCATGCAACGTTGTACCCAAACGAAATTTATATCATTTTTTTCACACAAATACAGTAGAGCTTTCTTTTGGTGGTATTTGATCATCACTGGGTTTTTTATTTCTTCAAAATTTTGAAAATAAAAAAACAATATGTTTTTACTTTCTGCAAGAAAACATATCCAAAAAAATCAAATGTCTTCATAAATTATGGCCAAAATGCATTCTGCTACATGTCTTTGATGAACCATTTCAGCCCCGGAAGATTTGGCTGCTCAATGACTAGGCCATTTTTTGTGATATGGCACTGCATCAATTTAACTGACAATTGTGCGGTCGTGCGACGTTGTACCCAAACAAGATTTACGTCCTTTTTTTCCCACAAATAGAGTTTTCTTTTGGTGGTAATTGATCATCCCTGCAGTTTTTATTTTTTGTGCTATAAACAAAAAAAGACCGACAATTTTGAAAAAAACACAATATTTTGTACTTTTTGCTACAATAAATATCCCCAAATGTTTTTTTAAAAAAGCTATTTTTTTCCTCAGTTTAAGCCGATATGTATTTTTCTACATATTTTTGGTAATAAAAATCACAATAAGAGTATATTGATTGGTTTGCGCAAAAGTTATAGCATCTACAAAATGGGGGAAAGATTTATGGAATTTTTATTATTATTATTTTTTTTTACTAGTAATGGTGGCGATCAGAGATTTTTTTTTTTTTATTTGATTTTTTTATCAGGACTGCAACATTATGACGGACAGATCGGACACTTTTGACACATTTTTGGGACCATTGGCATTTATATAGCAATCAGTGCTATAAAAATGCACTGATTACTGTGTAAATGTCACTGGCAGGGAAGTGGTTAACTGTGTTACCTAGGGAGTGAGTCTAACTGTTAGAAGATGGGACTGCCTGGGTGAGGAGACCAATTGATGTTCATACTTGGTATGAACAACAGATCACTCTTCTCACCCCTGACAGCACGGAGATCTGTATCTTTACATTGACAGATCTCCATTCTGTCTTTATGTGGAGCGATCATGGGTGCCCAGCGGTCATCGCAACCACCGGGCATGCACATCGGCTCCGGCGTCGTATCTCGGTGCCGTGCACGCACTCCCTAGTGGTCAAAAGGCGAACCGATGTACAGTTACGTCGGTTCGCCCAGGGGTTGCCAACCTGCTGTAGTACAACTGCAGCAGCTGGTCAGGAAGGGTTTAAAGAAAATCCCAATAAGTGTATATTGATTGGTTTGTGTGAAAGTTATAGCATCTACAAACTATGGTGTATGTATACTGCAATTTTTTTTTTTTATTGTTTATACTAGTAATGGTGATGATCAGCGACTTATAATGGGACTGTGATGGTGTGGTGGGCAATCTGACACTAACTGATGCTGGGGTGAACTGACTAACTGCCACCGGCCTCATCAGTGACACTAATACCGTGATTAGTGCTAATACTATGCACTGTCACTGTACTAATGACACTGGCTGGTTAAGCACTTTCCTCTGTGTGTTGGGTTCCTTATTGTGCCCCTTGTGAGATTTAGATATCACAGTGTCTTGTAGTACTTTCCTTGGTGGAAGATATGCTTCATCTGGATGGATTAACTTTATGAATTGTACTTAACTCATTTATGACACGTTTTGACACATTCCCCTTTTTTTGGTGTTTTTAGTTTGACATGTGTTACACATTGCTTATTTATTTAACCTTGTCATCATATATGTGATTTGTAATCACTGTGATTTCTTTGTTGGTAGGGGCTGCATTTGCCTGTGACCTGTTAGAAATGTACATATACTGTATTGATTCCTTGCTAGATGCCTGATTACCTATTGGTGCAGATTGACTATGTTTTATTATTTTTTTACAAATGCCTGCACTAAGGTAAATTATGGTAGTAATGAATAAACTATAGGAGTCAACAGATGAGAATTGATAAACCATGTAACCCTGCAAGATACAAATATTTACTATAATAACATTGCCATTGTGATACACAAGTATCATACTGTATATGGCCACAAGAATGACCTGTGGTTCAGACTGTACACATTACAAATGAAACACAATCAAATAAATTAAAAATGCAATCATACATACAGATAAACTTATTATGGTGCTGCTTGAAACAATTGAGCATGTAATAAATAAAACGGGAAAAGCAGCCAGCATGCTAGATATAGTTGCCATTGCAGAATATTACCATAATGAAAGATATTCCACAACATTGCCAATTTAAGAAAATGTGGAAGTGGGTGCATAATGATTACAAATATCTGTAAGGACTACAATGTATTATCTTGTAGGCAGGAACCTGACAAACAATGCAGAAATGAAATCACAGCATCAGTAAATTCCTTTTTTATTTGTTTTTTTTTTCTTTTTTATTGTACATTTCAAGTTTTATTGGAACGTCTGAAAATTACAATGTTGTACGTAGAAAAGAAGTCAGCAAAAATGCATTTGAATTACATAAGAAAATGACATGACTTATCAAAGAAATGTTGTATCCGAGCAAAGGTACACAATAATTATAATATAATAATTATATATTATAATAAAATAGAAAAATAGATACAGATATACAAATATAGGATGGTTCCATGTCAACACTTTCGGGCTTAAAATTAATCATGTCCTACCTCAGGTAGGAACACATAAATGATCCACAATTTTCCAATATCCTTAAAACATAATCCACTTTTGTTAAAAATAAAAACATTCCCCTCTGGGTGATCAATGTACATTACAAGGATTTTAACAAACTTTGTTGCAGATTCCTACATTTTGTTTTTCTGAAGAAATCACGGTTTTTTTCTCTGTGCCCCTTTGCTGAATGAATCTAATGGGAGTGGTTTCATAATTATAAGCCAGCTGTGCACCTGCAGGCCTCTAATGAGGAAAATTGCGGGGTCTGCATCCCATTGCTATTGTAAGTATCTCACCAAAAGTGACATTTTTGTTGCAGGGGATGTCAGGAATCTGACATGTATCTTAGCGCAGACTTCTGGGAAAATCAGTGAGCCAATCACACAAGCAGGTAATTATGTTTCTGTGGGCTGTTCTGTGCACACTCTGTGTACAGAACACCTCCAGGAAGCCATATTGCATTGCATTTTCAGAAAATTACAGAGCTGCAGATTGAAAAGGAAAGGTAATTTTTAAAAACATTCAATTACAAGATGACATTTTTTTTTTTTTAGTTTGCTTTTTTTTCCCCATGAAAGTGGAGTTACCCTTTAATCCCAAATCAATGGCTACAGGGGCTAAGCTCATTCTCCACGTAGTTAAAGAGTGGATCCTGGTTCAAACATTTCTAGTGACATAACCCCATAACAAGTCCTATTGAATATATGGCACATGAACGTGTCATAAAATTACCGATCTGAAACAAATTATCAGGAACCAAATATCTATTTATGATATATATGATTGAAAAATCTTTTATTTATGTTAAGGTTCTTTTTAAGGGTAACTGCAAATGTTGGTATTGCTTCAATGATGATGTGTTTGCGGTGTGGGGTGGTGACATTGATACCCTTTTATTATTTTATGCATACCTTAACCTCTTAGTACCAGGTTTAGAATTGAACATTATTTACAGTCAGGAGAAAATGCAATTTTTGGATACATGCTTAAGAATCAGTGAGGGCTCTATACAGAGTGATCTTTATGTGAAATCAACTAGTTATAATCAGTTATTATATCATAAAATTCTCCATCCCCCTGGGGTATTTAAATCAATCCCTAATCAGTTTACTTGGATTAAAAGAATTGTAAGCGACCCAGTTCAAAGAGAAAAACGACTTGACAAAATGGAAGACAAATTAGCAAGAAGGGGTTGCACCCTAGACAGGTCATGAAGAGAGTGAGAATGGTAACAATAGATAGAAGTGGTAGAAGAGATGTAGGTTGTGTCAGGGCTGGGCTCAGCCCTTCCTTCTCAGAGCTCTGTGCTCAGCTGTCGGTTAATTGCCAGTGCTCTTCATTCCACAGTGACTCACCTGGTCTTCATTTCCTGCTCGTCAGCTAGCCTGAATCAGATCTCCGATGCCTTCGCCTGGTCAACATATCCGGATACTCTCTGCTGTGTTTTCCTGTTAAAGACTTTTTTACCTGGCTGATTTCCCTTCTGGTTCCTGATCCTGTTTACTGCCTCTACTACGCTGATCTCTGGATTCCTGTTTCACTGGCTTGTTCCGACTACCCGCTCTGGTTACCGAATCCTGGCTATGTTTTGACTACTTTTGCTCTGTTTGTACCATTTTACCATTTTTGTTTTCAAACGTTTTTATTGTAGGAAAATATAACATTTGGGTGTACAGGCACTGTAGTGACATGAATCATAATGGTACGAAAGCATTTAACAGATAAATGAAGTATCACACACAGTGCAGATCATAGCTCATACAAGCGTACAAAGTGAGCCCATAAAACAATAGTAGTAAAATAATAAAATAAAAAGGAAATAAAAAGACAAACGAGTAAAGAAAAGATGAGAAAACCAAAATCATACAATTGTGATCGATGTGTACTTCTAATAAAATAGGTTTACAGTCAGGGAGTAAGACACAATGTGCCTATTATTGTAAGGATCTAATATGTTGTGAAGGCCCTGGGGTGTCCCCTTAGTGTGTTTTCTTAACAAATAAAGCTAACCCTCATTTTATAGAGGGTCAGCTGAAGCATCTGAGGGATCCTCCAGTCTGTTGCTCAATAGATGAGCTGTCCAGATGTTCCATTTTCAGTCAAATATAGGCATGGAATCTAGGAGAGTATGATGTATTCTCTCCATAGATCTGATAGACTCCATACGAGAAATCACCTGTGACCAGGATACCTGGGGGCGTTTCCAGTTCAAAGCTATTGCCCATTGAATTGCACTGAAGAGTGTGTGGATTAATTTTTGTAAGGGGTGGGGAACATCTGGAAGCTCCGCAAACAGCAAACACATCTGACATGTCAAGGTAAGTGATATTCCGGAGAGAAGTCTGATAAGGGATGTAGTTTTGTGCCAAACAGTGTCCAAGGCCTTACAACTCCAGAACGTATGCAACAGCGTTCCCCTGTCCTGGCATCCTCTGAAACATGTGCCAGCGACCAGGGGATATATCCTATGAAGACGCTCCGGAGTGTAGTACCATCTAGTGTGAAGCTTAAGCACTGTTTCCTTTATTGACACAGAACGTGTACATTTGTGCATGTTATCTAGCATGTCTTGCCAATCTCCGTCAGGGATCTCTTGGGCCAACTCCGCCTCCCAAGCCACCATCGCCAACGACTTTCGAGGGGAGTTGTGGTCATTGAGGTATCGATAAAGTACGGAGATTGTCCCCCTATCTCTCGCCGCCTCCCCACACAGATGTTCAAATGGGGTTTTCGACACCTCCACCCCACCCCTCAAAAGAGTCGAGTAGAAGTGTCGAATTTGCAAGTATTGGTGGAACTCGGATCTACCCATCCCATAGGTCTGCTGCAAGTGGGTGTAGGAGCAGAAAGAGGCGTTCTGCAGCAGAGAAGCGAGGTCCACCAAGCCCAATGCAATCCATCTAAGATATGGCAGATTGGAGGGAAAAGCTGGGGGAAATGAGGGTTCTCCCAAAAAAGAGGACAAGAGGGGGACGTCAGAATGCAACCTGAACTTTTTACGGTAAAGGGACCATAGATAAAGTGATTGACCAACGATATTGTTCAATGGGGTAATATCTTTAGGAGAGACTGAACGGGACCAGAGAAGGCCAGGGAGGTAATATGGAGTTATTGAGATCCGCTCAAATTGTAGCCATGGCACCGGGGTCGGGAAGGAATGCCACTGCGCCATTTGGGTAAGCCGAGATGCCAGGAAGTATTTCCATAGATCCGGGCATCCTAATCCCCCCCTCCTCTGGGCTCTATAGATCAGTGCCGGTCCCACTCGCGGCTTTTTATTCTGCCATATAAATCTGAGCAGGTCTATCTGAACCCTCTGAAGAATTGATCGTGAGACATATAGAGGTAGGGATCTGAAGAGAAATAGGAGTTTAGGGAGGATATTCATTTTCACTGCTTGGATTCTCCCTAGGAATGATATGTGATAGGAGGACCATTGATTTAACAGGTATTTGACATTGGAGAAAGCTGGGGGGTAGTTCAATGAGTATAACTGTTTTAAAGAGGGGGCCAATTTAACTCCTAGGTATTGTAGAGAGATATGGTTCCATGAGAATTTAAATTTTTCTGTAAGGGTGGTCAATAGGGGTTGCGGAAGGTGAATTGGTAGAGCCGAACATTTGGAGGGGTTAACGCTCAGGCCTGATAGTTTATGGAAAGAGTCAAGGGAGGACATAAGGTTAGGGAGGGAGATTAAGGGGTCTGAGATGAACAGTAGTACATCATCTGCGTACAGGCTAAGTTTAAATTCCTGATCTCCCTTACTGTAGCCCCTGATGTTTGGGTCATTAGAGATGGATCTAGACAGGGGCTCCATAGCCAATGCGAACAAAAGCGGGGATAAAGGACACCCCTGTCTAGTGCCACAGCCCAGAGAGAAATAATCTGAGTAGCATCCTGGAAGTTTAATTCAGGTTTTTGGGTTATGGTAAAGGGCCTTAAAGCCATGTAAAAATGCCCCACTAAACCCAAATCTGGCCAACACTGTATCTAAATATGTCCAGAGGACACTATCAAATGCTTTGTTTATATCTAAACTTAAAAGCAATACTGAGTTAGAGTTCATATGGGCGTCCTGCAAAATATTAGTGGCCAAACGTATATTATCAGTAATCTGTCTCGATGGGATAAATCCGGTTTGATCGGGCGATATCAAGGTTGTAATAACTTTGGCCAATCTGTCGGCCAAGATCCTCCCAAATATTTTGAGATCGTTATTAATAACCGAAATGGGGCGAAAATTTTGGGGTAGGGTATGATCTTTGCCAGGCTTGGGAATAAGGGACATGTTGGCCAATAGCATTTCTTCAGGGAAACATTGTCCTTTGAGTATTTGATTAAACATATTTGTGAGTGTGGGGAGTAGGGATTCAGCGAACTTTTTGTAATAAACAGGAGAGAAGCCATCCGGGCCTGGGGCTTTAGAGGGTTTGAGAGAGGAGATAATAGAGGCCACCTCCTCCGACGAGCAAGGGGCATTTAGGATGTCCAATTGCTCCTCTGAAAGTCGAGGGAGCGAGAGGGAATCCAGCCATGATTGCATAGGGGGAGGGCGTGAGGGGTCTGGGCCAGAAAATAGTTTTTGGTAGAAGGTGGAGAAGATCTGCAGAACATGTTTTGGATGAGAGGTTAGGTTGCCATGGCTATCCTTTAGTTTATAGAGATGGGCCGGTTGGGTGGATTGTTTAAGCTTTCGCGCAAACAGCGTGGAAGCAGAGTTACTGTATAGAAGGAAGCGGGCTTTAGACCATCTAAGAGACTTTTCTATCTGATCTGACAGTATATCATCTAGAGCCCTTCTTTTTTCTGTGATTTGAAGGAGCAATTCCTGTGTAGGGGTCTGTGTGTGTCTATGATAAAGTTGTTCCAGTTCTAAGGTAAGTTTGTGGGTGTTTTGTTGTTTCTGTCTTTTTTGGGTCATGGAAATCTCTATTAGATGGCCCCTCATCACAGCCTTATGGGCTGCCCACAGAGGTAGGGGAAATGTTCTCTACATTATTGAGCCTGAAATATTCGTTAAGACGTTCCACCAACTGAGCCATAATCACAGGATCTGTGAGTAGTGTGTCATTGAGGCGCCAGGACCTGGCTATATGTGGGAGGCCCAAGCATGAGATATGGGTGGATACAAGGTGGTGATCCGACCATGGGCACACATGAATGTTGGCTGTAGTTGAGTTCACTGTCAGAGAGGGGGTGCCAAAAATATAATCTAAACGTGAGTAACTGTCATGGGGGTGGGAGTAGAACGTATATTCCCTAGAGCCGACATTGTGGGCTCTCCATATGTCTATAAGTTGGGAGGATTTTAGGGAGTGTTGAAGGGATTTGGGAAAGGCCTGGGACGTTGGACATGTTCGGCTTCTATCAAGTCCTGAGTGGGCAACCAAATTAAAGTCCCCTCCGATTAGCATATGAGGGGAGTGGAACTTATCTAGTGTTAGGAAGAATTCCTTGAAAAATGTTGCCTGTGAGGTGTTTGGGGCATACACTGAGGCTATAGTTAGAAGTTTGTTTTGGATGGTACCCTGAGCTATCACGAAACGGCTGTTGGGATCTTTATAGATCTTTTGAGCCAGAAACATCACAGAATTTTTGATAAAGATGGCCGCCCCTCTAGACCTGGACCCATGAGTGGTGAAATAGCTTTGATTAAAAGATTTGTCAAAGTGTGATGGGTGATTGTCTCTGGAGAAGTGAGTCTCCTGGAGCAAAATTATATCCGCCCCAAGAGATTTATACATTTTAAATGCTTTTCTTCTCTTCTGGGGGGTATTAAAACCTTTAACGTTATGGGAAATTATATTAATACCCATGGTTATTTATAGTAAATTCGCTAGGGTCAGTAAGGGGTCCAGGCCGAGAGGGAGCCATCATACAACAACCCGGCCTCCTCAGAGGTATTGCATAGCTTAGACGTACAGTCCAATGAGGCTGCACGTATTGAAACCCTGAGTTGGTAGCACATACATCACAAAAGTAAAGCCAGTAGATTCGAATAACATAAAAAGAAAATAAAAACATAAAATCATAACCACAGAGAAATAGAAAAACTAGAGGCCTGAAAACTAGGCCCAAAAAAGGCCAAACAAAGCTCTGGGGGGTCATGGGGAAAAACATCCCATGGACCCAAAAAAAAATGTCCATTCGGACCATAAGGTCCGACACTCTGAGCGGTAATGTTCGTGTCATCCGTGCAGACATAAATTCTGCTGAGGAATTTACCTGAGGGGAATCAACCAGCTTCGACATCACTAACCAGACGAGAAGCCAGTCAGTTCTCATTGATAAGGAGTGTGGGGACAATCATGCGGACGCATCCGGGAGTCCGTAATGAGCCGAGAGAGTCCAATGTTCTCTAAGCATGACGGGAGATGTTCCAATCTCGATACCCTGGTGGGAGAGAGACAAAGAGAAAAACAGGGGTAGGGGAAAAAGTAAAAAAAAAAAGAAAAAAAAAAGAGGAGAGACAAAAAAAAAGAAAAAAGTGTGCCTCGATGTCAGTCACGGCGTTGATCGCGGCGGTCTCTTCTTGGTGGAGGGGTCACCCAAATAGCTGAGTGACGTGGAGTGGAGGGTAGTCTGGGCAAGGAAGCCGCATCAAGGAGGCCCATCTTCACAAGCAATTCCTTTCCCTCCATCGGTGAGGTTACGGTGTATGTTGTGCCGTTGTGGGGCACCTGGAGCTTGAATGGGAAACCCCAGCGATAGCGAATACTGGCAGCCTGGAGAACCGAAGTAACTTCCTTCATCCTTCTGCGCTTATCCAGGGTGGTAGGGGAGATGTCAGGGTAGATTTGAATCTGGGTACCTTCCAGACGAATGCTTGGGCTGTTCCTCGAGGCTCTAAGTATTTCCCTTTTTGATCAGGAAGTCCTTAAGACAGAGTACTATGTCTCTTGGTGGTTTTTCTGGGGGAGGGGGGGGCGAAGGGCCCTGTGGATCCTATTGCAGGAGAAGGCTGAAAGTGGGGAGTCTGGTAAGAGGGATTGGAAGATCTTTTGTATCGTGGGTAGTAGATCTGTAACAGACTCAGGCACTCCGCGTACCCTGAGATTGTTGCGGCGGTTTCTGTTGTCGAGGTCCTCAATGTGGGCTTGTAGCTGCAGGACTGTTTCAGATAGGGACTCATGTTCCTTCCTTAGATCAGAATACACTAAGGAGAGCTCATCGTGTTTTGTCTCAAGTAAATCAGTTCTGCTACCCAGGGCCGCAATCTCCAGGGACAGCGTGTTGGTAGACTTGTGGAGCTCAGATTGAAATTTCTGGGCGATCTTGTCATACATTAGCGTCAGGCTCTCATCCAGATCAGCTTTAGTAAGTTGAAATGAGTACTCACTGTCTCCCTGGGAGTGCGGTGGTGAGGGAGCTGCTGCAGGAGAATGTGCCTGAGTCTGTGTCTTTCGGGCGCCATCTTGGGCCTGCATGCTTCTCTCCTTCTCTCTCAGCAAGTATGTCGTTAGGGATCTTTGGGCCGGTTTTCCACGGCGATTTCTGGTGCCCGTCATGCGCTGAGTGTTCCGCCGGGGGTGCGGGAGAAAGTTAGGTAGATTGTGTGTGTTGATCGCCCCGGGGAAGTGCCGTTAGTCTCCGCGGCTCACGGAGCTCTCAGCCCTTGCTTCCTCCTCGGTTTGCGCCGCGCATGCGCCCCCCCATTTTACCATTTTATTAAAAAGTGTGATTTTTACTGCACTTCTGTCTCAGTCGGATTCATGGTTCCTGAAGGGTAGTAGACTACCATTTGTTACACAGTATCATTCCCACTCTGTACGAATATACAATATTGTTAAAAAGCATTGGTCCATTATTAGGGAGAATTATCCGCAAATTGATGAGTTTCCCCATACCTTCATATCGGAAGGAGAGGACTTTATATAGCAGATTGGTAAAATCTGACCAATGTCGCATAACACTAAGATCACTGGAACCTTTTTAGGTTCCCCTAATAATGGATCATATCCCTGATTAAATTGTATCCAATGCAGTTCTATGATCAAAGGGAAGTTTTTGAATCACCCACATTGAGGGATGAATATACAGTTCAAGGGCTACCAAAACTGTCAGTCATCCTTTGTTGTCTATATCATTAAATGTCCGTGGGGTCTCCTGTATGTGGGGGAGACCACACAGAAAGTAAAAGCCCGTATAGCCAGACATAAATACTCCATACGTGATAAATTATCCCAGCTCCCTTTAGCAAGGCACTTTGTACAAATGAAACAAACAGTGACACAGCTTCGCTTTATGGTCATTGAGGCAATTCCCCAGGATAGACGAGGTGGTAATCAAGAACTGAAACGAAAGAAATGTTAGGTTCACTGGATAAATCGCCTTGACACTTTACAGCCTAGGGGGTTAAACTCTAATTTTGATCTACATCTTTTTTATGATAGATATTTGGTTCCTGGTAATTGTTTTCAGATACGTAATTTTATGACAAGTTCATGTGCAAAATATTCAATAAGACTCGTTATGGGGTTATGTCACTAGAAATGTTGTGTTTGTACCTATATTTATTTAATGGTTACTAGTTTTTATCTAGATGTATGTATTTTGGTGATAGGTTTGAACCAGGATCTCCTCTTTAACTACATGGAGAATGAACTTAGCCCATGCAGTTATCGATTTGAGAATAAGGATATTAGAAAACTGAAGGCTCTTGTTTGTATGTTGTAAGAGTTAAATGCCTAATTAGTTCCCGGTGTAAGATAACTATATATATTAAAGAAGAGAATTGTGGTTCCTACCTGAGGAAAGGCGTGAACGATTAAGCCCGAAACTGTTGACATTGGACCTTCCTGTATTTGTATATATTTTTTCTATTTTTCAATAAATTTGAGTGCAACAATCCCAGACTTATACATTTATATATACAGTGGGGACAGAAAGTATTCAGACCCCCTTAAATTTTTCATTCTTTGTTATATTGCAGCCATTTGCTAACATCATTTAAGTTCATTTTTTTTCCTCATTGTTGTACAAACAGCACCCCATATTGACAGAAAAACACATAATTGTTGACATTTTTGCTCTTTGACCCTTTTGATCTAATACAGCCATGAGTCTTTTTGGGAAAGATGCAACAAGTTTTTCACACCTGGATTTGGGGATCCTCTGCCATTCCCCCTTGCAGATCCTCTCCAGTTCTGTCAGGTTGGATGGTAAATGTTGGTGGACAGCCATTTTTAGGCCTCTCCAGAGATGCTCAATTGAGTTTAAGTCAGGGCTCTGGCTGGGCCATTCAAGAACAGTCACGGAGTTGTTGTGAAGCCACTCCTTTGTTATTTTAGCTGTGCGCTTAGGGTTATTGTCTTGTTGGAAGGTAAACCTTCGGCCCAGTCTGAGGTCCTGAGCACTCTGGAGAAGGTTTTCATCCAGGATATCCCTGTACTTAGCCGTATTCATCTTTCCCTCAATTGCAACCAGTCGTCCTGTCCCTGCAGCTGAAAAACACCCCCACAGCATGATGCTGCCACCTCCATGCTTCACTGTTGGGGCTGTATTGGACAGGTGATGAGCAGTGCAAAAAGCAGTCCAAAAAGCAGTCCAAAAAGTTCTATCTTGGTCTCATCAGACCAAAGAATCTTATTTCTCACCATCTTGGAGTCCTTCAGGCGTTTTTTAGCAAACTCCATGCGGGCTTTAATGTGTCTTGCACTGAGGAGAGGCTTCCGTCGGGCCACTCTGCCATAAGGCCCCAACTGGTGGAGGGCTGCAGTGATGGTTGACTTTCTACAACTTTCTCCCATCTCCCAACTGCATCTCTGGAGCTCAGCCACAGTGATCTTTGGGTTCTTCTTTACCTCTCTCACCAAGGCTCTTCTCCCCCGATAGCTCAGTTTGGCTGGACGGCCAGCTTTAGGAAGGGTTCTGGTCATCTCAAACGTCTTCCATTTAAGGATTATGGAGGCCACTGTGCTCTTAGGAACCTTAAGTGCAGCAGACATTTTTTTGTAACCTTGGCCAGATCTGTGCCTTGCCACAATTCTGTCTCTGAGCTCTTCAGGCAGTTCCTTTGACCTTATGATTCTCATTTGCTCTGACAGGCACTGTGAGCTGTAAGGTCTTGTATAGACAGGTGTGTGGCTTTCCTAATCAAGTCCAATCAGTATAACCAACAACAGCTGGACTCAAATGAAGGTGTAGAACCATCTCAAGGATGATCAGAAGAAATGGACAGCACCTGAGTTAAATATATGAGTGTCACAGCAAAGGGTCTGAATACTTAGGACCATGTGATATTTCAGTTTTTCTTTTTTAATAAATCTGCAAATATGTCAACAATTCTGTGCTTTTCTGTCAATATGGGGTGCTGTGTACATTAATGAGGAAAAAAATGAACTTAAATGATTTTAGGAAATGGCTGCAATATAACAAAGAGTGAAAAATTTAAAGGGGTCTGAATACTTTCCGTCCCCACTGTATATATATATATATATATATATATATATATATATATATATATATATATATATATTATATATATATATATATATATAATGTAAAGGAATTATATTGAAGAAGGAAAGCAGGATCAATAGAAAAATAAGCTCTATTAATCTAAGCATAACAGTAGTATGCAAGAAACCTCTTTATCTTGCAGAGTGCATTTATATGTGGCTGGAACAAAGTAGGGGAATATTACCAGGAGCATAACAAGAAACTCATAGCCAAAGATATACTTAGTAATGTTCACATTTTTACTCCCGGTGTTACAGTACATTTGTTGGAACTACAGTTTAGAAAAACAGAAAAGAGAAGTATACCCATAAGTCATACCTGTCGTACAATGCCCAGAGGAGTAACAGCTAGCTTCATCTTTAGATGAGGGCCTTACAGGAAATGATGAAACCTTAGTTAAACTACATAGACTTTCATACCCAGTAGTAAGTGTAAAAATGGAACCAGGCCATCCATGTGTCATGAAAATGATCTGTGTTATCTGTTCTAATGGCTAAGGCTTCTTCCATGTCATATAAAGTCTCAACATTATGCAACCAGCCTTTAATTGTAGGAGGAGAAGTAGATTTACAGAACAAGGGAATTTTGCAGCGTTGAGTAAATGCTTCACTAGTGTACTCTTGTTTTTGCGTAAAGGGTATGGCGTAATGTGTAGAAGACAGCATTGTGGAGTCAGACCTAATTTTATTTCCATGATTTCATGAATAAGATCACATACTTGTGTCCAAAATGGCAGAATGTTTGGGCAAAACCACCAGATATGGGCAAGTGTGCCCACAGACTGGCCACATCTCCAGCAGGAGTCAGAGGACAGGTACTATTTTTTAAGCTGAACCAGCGTAGCATACAAGTGTGTAAATAATTTGTAGGCAGTTTCCTGGGTGCGTGTACTGAGAGATCATTTATGTGCCAATATGCAAGCATATTACCACTGTTTATCTGTGATTTGGAGATCTAATACAGATTCCAATTTCTCTTTAAAGCTGTCCTGAATTTTATTGTGGGCCAATTGTAGCTAAGAATATGACATGAAATTAACCTTTTTACATTTTGAACCTTGAAGGCGTAATTTTTCAAGGGTTGTAAGTGATCGCATGGAGCGAGATTTAATCCGGATTGTGTTAAATAGCTATGTAACTGCAAATAAGTCCAAAAAGGCAAAGAAGGGAGGTTACAGTCTGTCTGAATGTCTTCTAGAGTTTTAATTGTACCCATATAGAATAGATCTTTTGCCAGCACTGGTTTAACTCTATTCTTAGAGGAGAGGATGGGTTGTTGATACCTGGTGGGAAAGCTAGATTATCTGCTAAGGGAGTTAATGGGCCAGGTGCAGAATAAATTCCCATTAGGGCCCTTTCACACTGGGGCGGGGGCAGCGTCGGCGGTAAAGCGCCGCTATTATAAGCAGCGCTTTACTGACGGTATTTGGCCGCTAGCGGGGCAGTTTTACCCCCCCGCTAGCGGCCGAGAAAGGATTAAATACCTGCAGAGGCGCTTTGCCAGCGGTATAGCCGAGCTGTCCCGTTGATTTCAATGGGCAGGAGCAGTGAAGGAGTGGTATATACTCCGCTCCTTCACCGCTCCGAAGATGCTGCTAGCAGGACTTTTTTTTACCGTCCTGCTAGCGCACCGCTCCAGTGTGAAAGCCCTCGGGGCTTTCACACTGGAGACAAAGCAGCGGCACTTTCGGGTCGGTTTGCAGGCGCTATTATTAGCGCAATAGCGCCTGCAAACCTCCTCAGTATGAAAGGACCCTTATAGATGGAAACCTGCTCAGAGATTCAGTAAGATTTCTTTCATTTTTCCATAGGGAGGTTATGTGCAAATAATCCCATAATCCCATGTAATTTATTTATTTTATGTTTGCCAACTGTAAAATGTGTCATTTGGTCGTGATAAGGGGCTAATTACATTGGACCACTGAATTCTTTATTTTTTCTAATTAATACACTAATCAAATTTTTTTTTTCATCATTACATTATCTTTAAATTATTTTTTAAATTTCTTTACATTTCCTTTATTAGGACGTTTCTATGATACTTATCTCCATCTAGTGACATAATGCAGTATTTTCCAAATAAAATCAATTTAAAAAATGCATCCAGCACAGGAAGTAGCCCAATATTTTTTTTGCTACACATAAATAAATATACATGCACTTTTACTGGGTGATTTGCTATGGAAACACATATTATACAGTATATTCCATGGAAAAAGGTCTTCAGTGTCATAAATGGACACTTGGTAAAGGTCAGCTATATCACTATGTGGATCTCAACAAATATTACAACGTTTGTACTATATACATATCTAAGCACAAAATAGATCCAACAGAATTATTTATGCTGCTATAACAGTTAACTTAGCTATGTACTACAAATGCATACTGAATTACTTAACTTTGTTAATGGTTTTGATCTACAAATGTTCTGCTTTGTAAGGTATGCTTACGTGAAAATCTTTGTCAGATTCCTCTACACATAGCTAAAAGGGGCATATCACCTTAAAAAATAAACAAGTCTGTCTGTTCATGTTAAGAAGCTAAAATGCCTTTTGTGTGCTGCATTTATAGTATCTCTGCTAAAATGGTGTAAAATTGAACAGGTCTGAAAGCTATTCATTCAATTTATACTCTCAGGGCAACCCTTTACAAAATGTAGAATTTCATCATCAGTCCCCGAAGAGAAAAAGATTGATTTGCTTGTCATATTGAATATACTCCAAAAAGTAGTTTAAGAAACAATTGACCCTGAGCACTGTGCCGACAAAGTCTTTTGGGCATCAGGTTGATGGCAGCTGTAGATGTTTGATGTAACAAAAATACCATGGCATGTACTAAAAGTCTTCAGAGTCTTGAAATAATGCTATTATGTGCTCAGTTATTCATCATAATTAAAGAAAATAAAAGATTCAAAAAGCTGTACCCACAGATTATTTAGATATAGAAATATTTTGTTTTATGATATACTGTACATGGTTTATGATATCTTCTCTGTGTTTTTCATACTAATTTGCGTGTACATTGCCATTGCTTGCCGTTTAGGAAACCATGGTTATGTTTACAGAAAAATGCTCTTGGGAAAACAAAACATTTAAACATTTAAATTAGACCTACTGTGATTCTACAACTCTGCTGAATCATATTCTTTTGCCCTGTACACGCGAGCGGACTTTTTAACCAGACTGGTCCGACGGACTGAATCCAGTGGACAATCCGACCATGTGTGGGCTTAATCGGACCTTCAGCGGACTGTTTCTGTCGACTTTAGATTTGGAACATGTTTCAAATCTTTATGTTGGAACTCCGCCGGACCCAGTTCCTATTGAGAAATCCGTTCGTCTGTATGCTAGTGCAACGGACGAAAACACATGCTAGGGCAACTATTACCTACTGGCTATGAACTTCCTTATTTTAGTCCGGTCGTACGTCATCACGTACGAATCCGTCAGACTTTGGCGTGATCTTTGGTAGGCAAGTCCGCTCATTTGAAAGTCCGTCGGAAGTCCGTCAAAAGTCCTTTGAAAGTCCGTCGGAAAGACTGTCGGACCTTTGTTGCTGAAAAGTCTGCCCTTGTGTACAGGGCACAGTCCCTGTGGTAGATTGTCAGCAAGAAATTGATGGTGCATACCCGGTGGAAAGTCTGGGTTCAGCTTAATAGGAGTCAATGGACTGGGGGAGGAGGAGATCGGGGTAGTCTTACATATCGCATGAAAACAGCGCAAAGTGGGGCCAATCGTCGGGTGGGCTTGAATGTCTTGTGGAATATGCTTGGGGAAAATCCAAGGGAGAGAGTTCAGGTCTAATTTCGTGAAGGAAGCTTCTAGGGAGACCCAGTCTTTTTGTTGGGTATGGGCGTTCCAGCCCACTATCCTGGTTAGATGGGTGGCTGCATGGTAAATTAGGATGTTCGGAAGGCCTATTCCTCCCAGATTTTTCGGACGAGAGAGTATGGTGTGACTAACTCTATGTCTATTTTTGCCCCATAAGAAATTGGAGCTGATCTGTCTGTATGCTTTGAAGAACAGGGGGGGGATCTGTATGGGGATCGTCTGTAGGAGGTATAGTATTCGGGGAAGTGCATTCATCTTCAGGATAGCTGCTCTGCCGAACCAAGAAAATGTCGGCTTGTTCCATGTTTCAAGATCAGAGGAAAGCCTGTTTAGTAGGGGAAGAAAGTTTTTGGCATATAAGTCGGAGAGTGTGGTTGGAATCTGAATACCTAAATATGTTATTGAATCTTGTTTCCATTGGAACGGGAAGTTATGTTTGCATTGGTTTACTAGATTCTGGGTTAGGGATATGTTAAGTGCAAAAGATTTGGAGAAATTGATCTTCAGATTAGATAGGGTTTGGAAGAACTTAAATTCGGCTAGTAATATTGGTAAAGTGGTTAGTGGTTGTGTTAGGAACAGTAGTATATCATCTGCGTATGCCGCATATTTGTATTCCTTTCCAGAAGATTGGATACCCTTTATGTCTGGGTTAAGTGTAAGTTTCCTTAGGAAGGGTTCGAGGGTTAGTACAAACAATATGGGTGACAGTGGACACCCCTGTCTTGTTCCATTACGGATGGGGAAGGCATCCGACAGAGTACCATTGACCCTCACTTTAGCAGAGGGATAATTGTATAGTGACATAATCAGTCCAATCAATTGGGGACCAAGTCCTATGGCTTGTAAGACTGCTGACATGTAATCCCAAGATACTCTGTCGAACGCCTTCTCGGCATCAAGTGACAGGAAAAAGCCTTTTTGCTTGGTATGGGTGATCAGATAGTGCAGGTTAATCGCTTTGCTCATGTTGTCCCTGGCTTCACGGCCAGGGATAAAACCTACTTGGTCGTAGGATATGAGTGAGGGCAGGAGGGTTAGTAGTCTGTTGGCTAATATTTTTGAAAATATTTTTATGTCTACATTTAACAATGAAATGGGTCTGTAATTGCTTGTGAGGGAGGGATCTTTTCCTTCTTTGGGGATGACTGTTATATGAGCTTCTAGCATTCCGCCTGTTAGGGGATTTGTGGGGGAAAGAGAGTTGAAGGTCCTAAGGAAAGGATTTTGGAGGGTGTCAGAAAATGTCTTGTAGTAAACCGCTGGGAGGCCATCTGGGCCTGGGCTTTTGCCCGGTTTGAGTTGACTGATTGCCTGTGCCCATTCCGTGTGTGAGATTGGCACGTCAAGAGTTGTCGCTACCTCTGGAGCTATTTTCTGGGGGGCATATTGATCTAGGAATGATTTGAGGTTTTGGGCTCTCAGTGAAGCTGGTGTGGAGGTGGGTTCGGATATGCGTAAATCATAGAAGGAGGAATAATATTTTGTGAATTCCTGTGCTATGTCATCGTTATGTGTAATAGTTTTACCGGTATTGGATTGTATTTGGTGGATCGTATTATTGGCTTTTTGTTTGCGTAGGGCTCGTGCAAGGAGTCGACCGCTCTTGTTACCAAACTCGTAGAATAATTTGTGCGAGAGAATGAATTTTTTCTTGAGAGTGAGGTGTAGTTCTTCTTTGATAAGCGTGCGGACCTCCGTAAGTTCCGTAAGAGTTTGTTGTGCTAGAGTTTGTTTATGTGAGGTCTCGAGTTTCCTCAGTTTTGTGAATAGGTTGGATAGATTAGCTTTCTTGGCTTTTTTAATAGAAGCTGAGAGGGAGATCAATTTCCCCCTTATGACACATTTGTGTGCCTCCCATTGTGTCAGGGGGGTTGTATCCGGGGTGTTATTTTCTAAGAAATAATTTTTTAGGCATGAGCGAATTTCTTCTACCTGGAGTTCGTCCGTTAGAAGTGTGTGGTCTAGTTTCCAGATGTAAGATCTGCGGGGGGTGTCTGGAAAAGTGAGCGATATAGAGATAGGATGATGGTCTGAGAGCGTCATGGGGTCTATGGTCGCTGTTGTTAGTGTCGGAAGGTCCTGTTGTGTAAGAAACAAATAGTCAATGCGAGAATATTTATTGTGTGGGGCAGAGAAGAAGGTATAGTCTTTGACTTTTGGGTAGAGGGTACGCCAAGTGTCATGTAATGATAATTCTTGCAGGCAGTTTTTGATCTGCTTTAGGGCTCTGTACGGTAGATGGGATTTTCCTGTAGAAGTGTCTACTAAGGGGTCCAAGGGGACATTAAAATCTCCCCCTAAGATCAAAAGGCCTTCCTGGAAGGATGTCAATTCCCTTGTCACTGTACGGAAGAAGGGTACTTGGGAAGTGTTGGGGCTGTAGATGTTTGCTAGGGTAATTGGTTTTTGTTTGTAAGTGCCTTTAAGGAAGATGAATCTACCCTGTTCGTCAGATAAGATGTCCGTTATTTGCAGGGGAACTTTTTTGGAAAGAAGTATAGAGACCCCTTTCGTCTTTGAATTTGGTGAAGTCGCATGATAGCAATGTGGGTAGAAATGGTTCGTCAGTTTAGGGATATTTGTGCTACTGAAGTGAGTCTCCTGTATATAGATCACGTCTGCCTTTGCACTACGCATGTACGCAAGCAGCTGCGATCGCTTTTCAGGGATATTTAAACCTTTCGCATTGAGAGAAATTACTTTCAACGAAGTAGATGTGGGTAATGCCTGGCGAGAGGCCATTGTTGTCTATATAGAGCGTGAGTACCAGGATATGTGGTTGGATATGAGATTGGGGGGTAGTTGGTAAGGGGACTGGGGTAAAAGGGTGATATGAAGAGGAGGTGAAGTGTGAATGGGAGGCGGAGTATGGAAGTGGGATAGGGAAGAGGAGGGTGTGTAAGAGGGTAAAGCGAGGGAAAATACAAAGGGATAACCGGTTGTGTGGGATTGCCTGCAAACCCACTTATCAAGTTTGTGGGGTACCGGTATGGGTCAGCGGAGTCTACTTGAGTCCGCTGCTTGCGGGAGTGGGAGGTGACGTTCAACCGACGGTAGAAGTCCTGTGTCCCAAGGAGGTCATAAGAGGCTAATAATGGAGTTTCTTGATTGTGAAGGGTGTCTTAAGTTATATATTTCTATTTTGCATTGGTGGAGAAGGTGTTTCTAGAAATGATTGTCTGTTCTTTATGTCAGTGCTATGTGGCTGTGTATTGATCTATAAGCCAACTTGCAACTTGTATGAAATGTTGCGTAACAAACGGATATCTAAGTCACTACTATAATTCCCATTTGTAAGAACAAAAGAGCATGGAGGGTGTTTTGTGGAACAGTAGTCGTTCTGACCCAGGTTAAACAATAACCTAATAGTTAACTTTAATCTTAATAAGCTGAACCTAGTAACTGGTTAACAATTATAATCATACCTGTAAAAGTAGAGGTAAGTCCTCTATAGTCTTTCTCTGGTGCCGAGGGGGACGTGCTCTGTGGTATTATGGGAGTTTTTTCTTACCCTGCTTTTTGTCCCCCATAGAGTAGGGTAGGGGACAAACATTAAATTCTGAGTGGTAGGAACAGTTTGTTCCACTGGGTAGTGTGTATATGTTTGGGTGTGTTTTGTGGACGTAGTTCGCTTACCTGAGCACGCCCCTGTCGGTTTCCAGACAGTCATGAGCATTCCGTTGGTCCTAAGGTTTAAATGATAAGAGTAATAAAAATCGTGAATGGAGGAAGAGTCATGGCAAAAAAAAAAAAAAATAAGAAGACAAAATCAACTTCATATAAGTGGTTCAACGTAATTAGTATCATGTTGATATCATTAGGGCTGAGAGATGAAAGGCACAGGCGAGTAGAGGGAGCAAATAGATGTTTCTGGAAGGAGAGAGAGTAAGAAGGGATCCCCAAGATAAGGGGGAAAGTATGGGGGTAGAAGGGAGGGTATAGAGGGGGAGAGAAGGAGTAATTGATACATGTATAGTTACTGCTTGTGTCCTAAAAATGCTTTCAATACAGCTCTCTTTAGTTTTTCTTCTACAGCAGTTATGTGAGCTGGATGGTGATAAGTTCTGATGGGCGTTGAGAGTGATCCGATTTGTAAGTTCAGCTTCAGGAGATGTTTGCTTGCAAGTCAGCCGGAGCAGGTTGGGAGAATATCTGGATACAGACAGTAGATTTTGTCTCTTTAGAAAAATAATAGGTAATTAATAGATGTGTAGTAAATCTAAAGGAAGCGGTGTTATCCTTTTTGTCGTTATGTATATATCCTCAGCTGGGGGTAGTGTCACATTTTCCCCCTTGGTATATTATCGTGGGTGGTGATGAAAAAATGAGTGGGTTATTATCCGTCGTCAGGTTAAATAGACTGTCTGGGTTCAAGGCGGAATGCCAGAGAGTCCAGTAACGGGTTTGCTTGTCCTTTACAGGTATCTGTGATCATATAATGAGGATAAATGCTCATCAAGGCAACTTTATATTAACAACCTGAGTCAGAAGAAAAGAGGGTGAAGGCGTTGTCATTTCTTTAGGTGATCCGGGCTCTGCGATGAGCAGGGGAGGCCGTGGGGCTACCGTTCCGTGGCATGTTTGGGTCACGTAATGGTGAGTGAGGGGGTGCCTGATGGTGTCGGCGACGACCAAGTTGGAAGTTGCCTGCTTCTGCGATGCCATCCATGGAAGTAGCTCTGTGCATCTGTGGTAGACAAAAGTCACTGTACCAATCCGGTAGTGCAACTATGGGGATGTCTAGAGTAGTGCAGAAATGTTCCAAGTCTTCTGGGACTCTAAGAAGTGCAGTGCGGCCTTGGTGTGTTGCTGAAAGGCCAAAAGGGAATTTCCATCTATATACGATCGATCTGGCTCTTAGAGTGTCCAACAGAGGTCTTAACTCACGCCTCCTTTGCAGGGTGATATTGGAGAGATCTTGGTATATTTTGATGTTTGATCCCTGGTGAATTAATTGATTGCGAGACCTGGAAGCCCTTAAAATTTCTTCTTTGAGGGGGAAGTCTATAAGGCAGCATACAATGTCCCTTGGGGGATCTGTGTCTCTCCCTCTCGGTCTTAGTGCTCTATGAATGCGCTCAAAGGCAACCGGAGTATCTTGGGGTCTTTCTAATAGCTCATTGATTATGGTGGTAACCGTTTGAGATAGTTGATGTGCGTCAATCGATTCAGGTAATCCTCTCAGGCGGAGGTTGCGGCGTCTCCCGCGATTGTCGAGGTCCTCCATGTGGCGATTGATATCTCTTAGGTGTACCGCATGAGATTCTGTGAGCTGCTGCACGTGGCAAAGGGAAGCTTCATGGCGCGTCTGGGTTGTTTCTACCTCCTCCACTCTGATAGAGATAGATTGCAGGTCAGACCTCATATCTGAAATAGCTGCCATCAGTGTGTTTTTGATATCAGCAGCTACGCTGTGAAGATCTTCCAGGTTGACTGCAGGTGGGGGTCTCTGCTCCTGGTCCCGTGCCTGACTGGCTCAGAGTTCCAGGGCAGTGAGGGCTGGCGCTCTGGGGTTGTGTCTTACTCGAGGCGGCTGGATGAGCGGCCTGCATGGCGCCTCTGGGCCGGGATCGGAAGATCTCAGGAATGTGCCCTTCTTGCGTGTGATCTTGGTTCCGTGGGGACCGGGATCTTGATGCTGAGGTACTGCGGGCTGTTCTCACCATAGCAGGGTGTTGTAGGATGCCGTTTCGCTGAAGAAGCTAGACCTCATGGACGGGAGCTTCAGAACAACACGTCCATCTTAGAGCGGCTCCAAACCATCTTTCCTCAAAGATATATCATTTATTCCTTAACAATATATAATAGATTTTTTGAGTTCTTATATACATCTTGGGTTTCCATTAGGGTATTGGAGGTAGGGATATGGTCTATACTTATAATTATAATTCTTGATACAGGAATTTAATTTTAAAATAGGTTTTATATAGATGGATTTATTTAAAATGCAAGTAAACCCTCCTATTGCTTTTAGCTAAGGAAGCTGCCATCTTGGCCTCTATTTAATCTTCAACTGCCATAATGCTGCCCATGAGATCAGTTATGACCCCAGCCATTGGATCGTTTAACAGCTTGGTTGAGAGCACAATCGATATGACAGTTAGATTCCCGGCACGTGCCGGAAATGTAACTGTTTTTTTAAACTGTTAAATCGATGGGTTTACTTCCGCATTAATATGATTTTATATATTATTTTAATGTTTTATAGGGTTTCATTGTTGCTTGCTTTAGTTGTTGGTATGTGCAGCATGTTTTTTTTAATTTTCCCCTGGATGTTATGACAGCAGCAAGTGTGTTTATTTATAAAGACTTGTCCCGCCATACTGCAATGCTGGTATTTGTACTGTCCTCTGACATGAGATTGGAGGGAGGAATTGTAGTGCAGCTACTGTAGAGGCAGTGGGCTCAAATCTTGAACCATTATCCTTTGCTTTAAGATCAGATAAAACTGCTACTAGAATACCGCACCCGCCAGCGTCCATAACAACCAGGGAATAGCTGGTTGTTAAGGAGTCGGTACCCATTGTGTCCTTAACAACCACAGTTCATCTGCTGTCAGCAGGTTACCCCGCCCCTTGTGACATTATTGACTGGGGCATGCTGAGTTGATGATGTCACAAGGGGGCAGGGTCACCCCTTAGTTTATTTAACAGCAGGTGGGAAGTGGATCTGTCAGTCAGTGGAAGCCAAGCATAGGGTGCATACAGTTTTTGTTTTTTTTTTCACACAGGTTGGTGGCCAGCATTCATCATGATTGACACTGCATTTACTTCAGGAGGCATTTCTTTTTTCCTTTAATAATAAAGGACTGGCTTTGATTTTTATATTTACTTTGTTATTTCTTCTTTTGTTTGTTTTGTTGACTGTAATTTCTTTTGGTGAATAAGTAGGGGTACTATGTACTCCATACTCATTTACATGGGGCAGGATCTGGGGGCCCCCTTGTTAAAGTGTGCTTCCAGATTCTGGTAAGTCACACACCCCCATACCGGGCCAGGGTAGTGGGAACTAGGCGTTTTTGGGGAGAGTCCCCCCAAAGCAACCCCCCATGTTGAGGGGATGTGTCCTGGTTCTGGGGGGGTGTTTGCTCATCCTCATTTCCTGGCCTGCCGTACCACTTGGATAAGGGTCTGGTATGGATTTTGGGTGGATCTCATGACAATTTTTTTTTTTGTAGTGGATTTTCTCTCAAAATCCATGCCAGACCCAAGGGTTCTGGTATTGATTGAGGGGGCCATGCGGTTTTTTTAAATGTCAGATTTTCTTTTGTTTACATTCTGCTGTCAGTCGTTGTTTTTTGGTGAGGGGCAGCTCCTTAACAACTAGCTATTCCCTGGTTGTTAAGGGCGCCAGAGGGTGCCGACTCCTAAGGCTGGGTTCACACTATGTGAGGCCGCGGGGCACAGCAGGGGGTCCAGTGTGTCCCTGTTCACTGTTTCAGATCTGAATTAGGTTTGAATTTTTGGCTGAATTTGGACCTGTAACTAAGCCAAAGACACACAGGACTCTTCTGCTATCTGCTCCGTGGCCGCCCTTGGAGACATGTGAACCGGCTCTATTGAGAGCTGGTCACACCCTCCTGTCATGCGAATTGAATGCGGATAAAACCGCATCCAGTTCGCAATAGTGTGAACCCAGCATGAATAATCGACTGAAATTTCATACATTCCTTAAATATCGCATGCCTCATTACACATTTATTTATTTACTTTAGTAAATTGACTTTAACTCTGTTTTGTGCAGCATTTATCAAGCATTTTTGCTTTTCGAGGTAAATATCACAAAAAGGAGTAATGAATTAATATTTTCAGTATAGCATGTGATATTTGGACAAAATGTGTCACTTGACCCAAATATCACATGCAATCTCCTTTTGGAATTTGAGCCAAGTGTGAGCTGCAGTAGAGGGA
Organism: Lithobates clamitans; assembly: GCA_037952925.1. NCBI lineage: Eukaryota > Metazoa > Chordata > Amphibia > Anura > Ranidae > Lithobates > Lithobates clamitans. The sequence goes on along the minus strand of JBBGZY010000232.1, from coordinate 152,412 downwards.
GAAATTGTAGCACCACCACAAAGCTGCTTCAGTTGCTATATAGTATGTTTTTTAGTTTCCCACGGATGTCATGACAGTGGTAAGTGTGTTTTTTACTTAGTGTGATTAGCCAGCCCTATGCTCTAGCCTCTGATGAAATCCAGGTGAATGTAACATTTCAGGAGGAGTTTGTGGACAATGATGTAATCATACTGTGTGTGTGGAACATGCACCAGGAGTATTTGTTACAGGAGTTGCTGTATGTCTTTCTGTATATTTCATGTTGGGGAGTGCTACAAACCTGCCTAATTTGAGTAATTTTCTTTAATTCTAAAAATTGGTCTTAAAGCGGAAGGGACTATGATTTCTTTGTGTTTCTCTTGAGTTGGAATGGTAATCTAAGGGAGAGGGGAGGTTGGATGCCTAACCCCTATATGCTGGTTTAAACATCTATACGAAGGGGCCCATCAATAGAGGAGAGAACACCCAAAAAGAGCAATGAAGTTTGAATATTTCACTGTTGCTGGAAACTACATTGTGGTAATGTGGATAGTCAAGATTTCACATGAGGTAGGTTGAAAGACTCATAAAGATTGTGGACTATTATACAGTGAGATATTTTTGCGCACTAATATTATTATATTTATATATGTGAATGTATATGAGTGATTTTATTTTTTCATTATTATAAAAGGGATTGATATTATGCTATATACATAAACAAGATTGGATGAATACACGCTGGTGGTTTATTTTAAGTATTAAATGGGGGCCTGTTTGGGGAGTTTGATTATTACTTAGTATTTATATAAACAAGATACTGCAGATTGGGTTTTAGGTTAATAGAGTTAATTGGAGCACTACACTATTCATTGCTTAACATTTTATTTGTTTGGGTGTCTGAATCACTTTTGTTGCAGCTGGCTCTTGTGTTGGAGGTAGGAGGTCCTTGATAGCTGCAAAAACCTGCTTTTCTTCTCTTTAGTATAGGCATGGCTTATGATATCTTCTTTATATTTTTTATATTAATTTGCTTGCACATAGCCATTTAGGAAACTATGCAAATGTTTACAGATAAATGTTCTCAGAAAACAGAACATTTAAAACCCTTAAAGTGGACCTTCTGTGAATCTACGGGTCTGCTGAAATATATGAGCTTTAGGTTTGAGTTAACGTTGAGTTCATCCTAAACTCAAGCTATTCAAGGTTTGCCAAATGGGCAAATTAAATAGCCAAATTTGGCCTGTTGGCTACCTTGATAATGGTCTGGTTTGGATTATGGGGGGCTCCACTCAGTTTTTATTTTGTTTGTCTAGGGCCCCCTCCAAATCTACACCAGACTCCTTTTTAATGTGTAAGTAAAGAAATTGTATATTTTGGAGGCTTGGGTTTGAGCACTATGCTTAAGTATCTTGAATTCTTACAATTGTTCAATAAACATCTATCAAACTGAACTTTTCTTAGTTCACTCATCACTATTCTTTACATATGATTATATAAAACAGTAACAGGTTTTTAGTGATGTCTGTATTTTTATTTCCCTGCATGTTCTATACCTACAAAAACAACAAACAGAGTGGAAATAACGCAAAAATGAGGGTAAATCCCAACAGTTGCCACAGAAGCAGGGGTATCAAATGGAAAGTTTACCCTCACCCTTTGTTCCAATGACAAGCGTAAAAAAATTTTGATTTTTGGGTGAAGAAAGATGTGGGCATTCTTACAGGAAATACTGTAAATTCTTTGTAAGAAAGTAAATACTCAAAAATGTTACACTGCCATACATATAGGTTGCAAGCTCTAGTCTTCAAGCCCCACTCCTGAAAAATACTTGTTTTTTTACTATACCACCCTTCTACCCCCTATAACCCATTCTGATAGTCCTTTTTCACCCCTACCTTGTGAAGCGAGCAGTATTTACCTAAGTCCCCCATTCAGGCTCTCATTGCTGGTTCCGGTGCTGGGAACCACTAATCCAGTACTAAGATAGCACCCCAAGATCCCTGGTCCCCTGCCATCCCACTGTCATGACGTTGTCCTCTTCTCTCTCCTGAGAGGACTCCACCAGCAGCCATCCAATAGGAAGTGTTCACTTTTCACAGGTAGTGATGTAGATGCTGAAAAAACCTTTTAGGAAGAAAACAAAAGAGAAGCAGACTCGGACCAGTGGTGTCATGTGATCGTTCCCCCTTTTTAAATGTTGAAATTTTTTTTACAGTTTTCACATTTCTGTCAGTGTCAGTCCTCAATTTAAAGTGTACGAAACACCACTTTTCATTCGATAAAATGCATCCAATCACACATTTCCCAGTTTCTATTAAATTTGGGTAATAAGCCCCCCCCGTCATGTACCTGAGAGGAAACTGAAATGGAGGTCGGTCTCTCTTGTATCTCCAGGCCAAGCCCCACTGGAAGTGAGACAGAGTGATAGGAGGAATACGAGTGCTTGTAGATGTAGATGGGGGGAACAGCTGAAGATCAGTCAGCATTATAGCACAGTCAGAATCATCCTTCAATATTAAATCTGGCTCCAACACTCGCTGTGTGCACGCCCGTTCGTGTGCGAGCATTCTTGCGTGTATGTTTATTCCTGATTGCCGTTCTGCAGAGATTCATGCGGATGCACATTTCTATTAGCCAAACATTTCACAGGAATTTTTCTATTAGGCAAAAGTTTCACAGGAATTCCCTAAACCCCCCCCCCCCCCATCATGTCTGGGAGGTCAACAAGGAGAGTCAGATGTTCCCATACCACTATGAGGGGGCCAGCGGTGTCTTTGTCCACAGGCAAAGGTGGACGTGTTTCTGTTTAGTGATATTGCCCAAGCTATCCAGCCACAACATGTATAGGAGGTGGTGGACTAGCTTACTAAATTATCCTCATCCTCTTTGACCCAAGATGACACTAGTGCGCAGTCCACCATAGCTATCAGAGTGGCTTATTCTGCCTCCTTGTCCACAGCTACTCCTGCCATAGCCCCAGCATCATGCATGGAGGAGTCAGCTGAATTATTTGAACACAGCATCAGCCACTTGCTTCTTGAGAATGCATATACATTATTTGATTTTTATGTTGGTTCTGGCCTAGAGGAAGGGAGTAAAATGAGCCTACAGAGAGGGGCGAAAAATGATTACCACTAAATGCTAAATCCCCCTCATGGATCCTGACCAGGTTGTAGACACCTCGCAGATCTAATTTTGTGAATACCTTTGCAGAGCGAAGTCTCTGAAATAGTTCTGGGATCAAAAGAAGAGGATAACGATTTTTAATCTTAATTCAATTAAATTCTCTGTAGTCCACACATGGATGGAGGGAGAGGTCTTTTTTCATGACAAAGAATATTTCTGCGCCAGCTGGAGAAGTAGAGGGTCGGATGAACCACTTCCTAAGATTATCATCAACATACTCTTTAAGGGCCACAAGTTCAGGCTCAGAGAGCAGAAAAATCCTGCCAAATGGAATCACTGCCCCTGGTAACAGTTCAATAGGGCAGTCATAAGCCTGATGAGAAGTGAGAATGTCTGATTTTTGTTTATCACAGATGTCCATGAAGTTGTGGTACACTGATCGAACTAGCTCTTCAGATACAGGATTTAAGCAGCAAATAACTTTAGCAGCATGGTGCAACGTTTTGAGACAGTTCTGCAAACAGTAAGAAGATTGGAAAGTAATCCCCAGAAATCCAGGCGGGGTGATCCGAGAGAGTTGTCAGATGTAGCCGGGTCTGGAACAAGGTTAGCAGACATAGATTAGAATCAGGGATACAGGAACCAAAGCTGAAGAGAATCCAGCACTAAAGGCAGGCAGACTCTCAGTTGAAATAAGCTGCTGGGCACCAGAATCTGTGGATGCGTGCGCACGCTAACATGTACGTGCACGTACGTATGTGCCAATGCGTGTCCCTGCTCGTTCTTGGATTCTATGATTGTTACTCTGCACATGTGCATTCGAATTAGCACTTGCTGAACGGGAATTAGCAGTTGCTGAATAGGAATGAGCATTTACTGCACGGGAATGAGCACCTGCTGCACGAGATCCCTGACAGGGGGATTATCATGTCATTGACCAAATATCTTCATGTCTATATTTGTTCACTGATGTCACCCGGGAGACCCTCAGCCTTTATTTAAACTTACCTGGCATTCGCGGGAGCTGTCATGATCATGCTGGCAATTTTTTTTGGCTGGCATCATTTATCGTGCTTGACATGGATCTGTATCACTGGACAATGCGATTGATGGTGGACCTGTAAAAAAAAAACACCCACAGACCCTCACAACTTTCAGGCCATTACTGTTGGGGAGAAGCCCCTGTCCTAATCAATGTGGGAACAGGAGGGCTAGGAGCCCTGTGTTGAGGACATATGGTCTGGTATGATCTGGGGGGGGGGGGGGGCTGCAAACTCATCTCCCCCTTTCCTGGCCTGCTTTCTTGGCGGCTTTGTTTACATAACTGGGGATTCCCAGCCAGTAAACTGCCTTAACAACCTTGACAGAAGACGGAAGAAAAAAACTGATGAATAGGCTGAAAATCTGTTGTTTGAATGAATGTCTGAGTAAGCAAAGATCTGTTCTGACCTGTGTTCAGACTGAACCAGGAGCTTATCTCTACCAAACAGTATTGTGGATGCAAGGTTGTTTGTGTTCACCTTTGCATTATCTTCCCTCTATCTAAGCTTTCTGAGTAAGCTTTATGTTTTTAACCCATCTAAATTAATGAAAGGTAAGAAAACCACAGTGTGACATTCTCTATTCATGTCTACATTCCTAGCAATTATTAATTTAACGTTGAATTAAACATTTTCACACTCCACCCTTTGCCAGTCCTCGAGGTCCATTACTAAGATTGTGAGTGCCATTAATCAGTCAATTGTCATTCCACTGCACCAAAATTTGGTCACAAATTTCTTTTTTTTTACCAATTCAGTCCCTGGGATTTTTTTCTCCCTTTTTTTCCATTGACTTATGTATTTTTTTTTATTTCAGTGATGTTTTGGTTCTGCACCTTTTTGTAGTCTAGCCAACTACATGCATCTACATACATATAATGTATTACATGCATCAGTTTACCTCGGGGGAAAATAACTTTGGATAAATAAATGACATGTTGATAACATTATATGCATGAAATTCAGTAGACAGCAGACATTAAAAAATGGAATGAATGAATTCAATATATTGATGCAGTCTACAGTATGATGAATATTAATATTTGTGGCTGCTTGATAATTATGTGAAAGTTTTATTTATATAATGCATTCACCCATTGAGGTTTTGCTACTGATTTTTATAATGAAGATGTAGCCCATCTTCAAACTGTATTTGAAGTTTACAGACAGCTATCAATATAAAGTTATAATATACAGTAAATAGTGCACTATATTGATATATTGATGGATACATTCACTGCAATATTTAGCATATTATTCCCTGGGGTTTTGTCTTTTTATGAATAATGCGTGGTTTTAATGTTGTACTTTAATAATAAAGTGATATTTGTTAAAGGTTTTTAGGTATTTGCATAAAGATATGGTTATGAGTCCGCTTTATTGAGAAACCATGCATCTGATGATTTTTATGTTTTATTAAAAAACGTTTTTGCCAGTCATTTTTTTTTTTCTTATGATTAGCAGAAGTTATGATTTGTTATCAAAACTAAGTAAAAGTTATTGTTGCCATGGCAGTTGAAATCTGTAGATGAAAAATTATAGCTTGTAGACATATGAAATTACTCTTTATTGCTTCTCATGTATACTGTATTTAAAAGTGTTTCTTCCATAAAAGAAACATGGACCTAATGATATATTTTTTAAGTTTTGACATGTATCATATAATCTAGACCAGGGCTAGAGAACCTTTTGAGCACAGTGTGCCGAAAAAAAATGTTTTTAAAGAAATTGGGCGTGCCAATTTAATAACAAAAATATGTCAACTTCATACTCTAAATCACGAAAATGATTTTTTATTTTAAAAAAAGGCACTCGCATGCCTCAGATCAGACTCAATTCCTTCAACTCCACACTTCAGATCAGCCCCAATTCCTGCACCTTCACACCTCAGATTAGCCCCAATTCCTGCAACTCCACAGTTCAGATTAGCCCCAATTCCTGCTCCTTCATACCTGAGATCAGCCCCAATTCCTGCAACTCCACAGTTCAGATCAGTCCCAATTCCTGCAACTCCAAACCTCAGATCAGCCCCAATTACTGCATCTTCACACCTCAGATCAGCCCCAATTCCTGCACCTTCACACCTCAGATCAGCCCCAATTCCTGCAACTCCACACTTCAGATCAGCCCCAATTCCTGCAACTCCACACTTCAGATCAGCCCCAATTCCTGCAATTTCACAGTTTAGATCAGCCCCAATTCCTGCAACTCCACAGTTCAGATCAGCACCAATTCCTGCAACTCCACACTTCAGATCAGCCCCAATTCCTGCACCTTCACACCTCAGATCATCCCCAATTCCTGCACCTTCACACCTCAGATCAGCCCCAATTCATGCAACTCCAGAGTTCAGATGAGCCCCAATTCCTGCTCCTTCACACCTCAGATCAGCCCCAATTCCTGCAACTCCACAGTTCAGATCAGCCCCAATTCCTGCAACTCCACACTTCAGATCAGCCCCAATTCCTGCACCTTCACACCTCAGATCAGCCCCAATTCGTTTTTTTTTTCTTATGATTAGCAGAAGTTATGATTTGTTATGAAAACTAGGTAAAAGTTACTGTTGCCATGGCAATTGAAATCTGTAAATGAAAAATTATAGCTTGTAGACATATGAAATTACTCTTTGTTGCTTCTCATGTATACTGTATTTAAAAGTGTTTCTTCCATAAAAGAAACATGGACCTAATGATATATTTTTTAAGTTTTGATATGTATCATATAATCTAGACCAGGGCTAGGCAACCTTTTGAGCACAGTGTGCCAAAAAATGTTTTTAAAGAAATTGAGCGTGCCAATTTAATAACAAAAATATGTCAACTTCATGCTCTCAATCACGAAAATTATTTTTTATTTAAAAAAAGGCACTCGCATGCCTCAGATCAGACTCAATTCCTGCAACTCCACAGTTCAGATCAGCCCCAATTCCTGCAACTCCACACTTCAGATCAGCCCCAATTCCTGCACCTTCACACCTCAGATCAGCCCCAATTCCTGCACCTTCACATCTCAGATCAACCCCAATCCTGCAACTCCACAGTTCAGATCAACCTCAATTCCTGCACCTTCACACCTCAGATCAGCCCCAATTCCTGCACCTTCACAGCTCAGATCAGCCCCAATTCCTGCAACTCCACAGTTCAGATCAGCCCCAATTCCTGCAAATCCACACCTTTGATTAGCCCCAATTCCTGCATCTTCACACCTCAGATCAGCCCCGATTCCTGCACCTTCACACCTCAGATCAGCCCCAATTCCTGCACCTTCACACATCAGAGCAGCCCCAATTCCTGCACCTTCACACCTCAGATCAGCCCCAAGTCCTGCACCTTCACACCTCAGATCAGCCCCAATTCCTGCACCTTCACACCTCAGATCAGCCCCAATTCCTGTAACTCCACAGTTCAGATCAGCCCCAATTCCTGCAACTCCACACTTCAGATCAGCCCCAATTCCTGCACCTTCACACCTCAGATCAGCCCCAATTCATGCACCTTCACACCTCAGATCAGCCCCAATTCCTGCAACTCCACAGTTCAGATCAGCCCCAATTCCTGAAACTCCACAATTCAGATCAGCCCCAATTCCTGCACCTTCACACTTCAGATTAGCCCCAATTCCTGCACCTTCACAGCTCAGATCAGCCCCAATTCCTGCAACTCCACAGTTAAGATCAGCCCCAATTCCTGCAACTCCACACCTTAGATTAGCCCCAATTCCTGCACCTTCACACCTCAGATTAGCCCCAATTCCTGCAACTCCACAGTTCAGATTAGCCCCAATTCCTGCTCCTTCACACATCAGAGTAGCCCCAATTCCTGCACCTTCACACCTAAGATCAGCCCCAATTCCTCCACCTTCACACCTCAGATCAGTCCCAATTCCTGAAACTGCACAGTTCGGATCAGCCCCAATTCCTGCGACTCCACACTTCAGATTAGCCCCAATTCCTGCACCTTCACATCTCAAATCAGCCCCAATTCCTGCACCTTCACACCTCAGATCAGCCCCAATTCCTGCACCTTCTCACCTCCCAATTCATTTTTTTTTCTTATGATTAGCAGAAGTTATGATTTGTTATCAAAACTAGGTAAAAATTACTGTTGCCATGGCAGTTGAAATCTGTAGATGAAAAATTATAGTGTGTAGACATATGAAATTACTCTTTATTGCTTCTCATGTATACTGTATTTAAAAGTGTTTCTTGCATAAAAGAAACATGGACCTAATGATATATTTTTTAAGTTTTGATATGTATCATATAATCCAGACCAGGGCTAGGCAACCTTTTGAGCACAGTGTGCTGAAAAATGTTTTTAAAGAAATTGAGCGTGCCAATTTAATAACAAAAATATGTCAACTTCATGCTCTCAATCACGAAAATGATTTTTTATTAAAAAAAAGGCACTCACATGCCTCAGATCAGACTCAATTCCTGCAACTCCACAGTTCAGATCAGCCCCAATTCCTGCAACTCCACACTTCAGATCTGCCCCAATTCCTGCACCTTCACACCTCAGATTAGCCCCAATTCCTGCAACTCCACAGTTCAGATTAGCCCCAATTCCTGCTCCTTCATACCTGAGATCAGCCCCAATTCCTGCAACTCCACAATTCAGATCAGTCCCAATTCCTGCAACTCCAAACCTCAGATCAGCCCCAATTCCTGCATCTTCACACCTCAGATCAGCCCCAATTCCTGCACCTTCACACCTCAGATCAGCCCCAATTCCTGCAACTCCACAGTTTAGATCAGCCCCAATTCCTGCAACTCCACACTTCAGGTCAGCACCAATTCCTGCAACTCCACACTTCAGATCAGCCCCAATTCCTGCACCTTCACACCTCAGATCATCCCCAATTCCTGCACCTTCACACCTCAGATCAGCCCCAATTCATGCAACTCCAGAGTTCAGATGAGCCCCAATTCCTGCTCCTTCACACCTCAGATCAGCCCCAATTCCTGCAACTCCACAGTTCAGATCAACCCCAATTCCTACAACTCCAAACCTCAGATCAGCCCCAATTCCTGCATCTTCACACCTCAGATCAGCCCCAATTCCTGCACCTTCACACCTCAGATCAGTCCCATTTCCTGCAACTCCACAGTTCAGATCAGCCCCAATTCCTGCAACTCCACACTTCAGATCAGCCCCAATGCCTGCACCTTAACCCCCTTAGATCAGCCCCAATTCGTTTTTTTTTTCTTATGATTAGCAAAAGTTATGATTTGTTATGAAAACTAGGTAAAAGTTACTGTTGCCATGGCAGTTGAAATCTGTAGATGAAAAATTATAGCTTGTAGACATATGAAATTACTCTTTGTTGCTTCTCATGTATACTGTATTTAAAAGTGTTTCTTCCATAAAAGAAACATGGACCTAATGATATATTTTTTAAGTTTTGATATGTATCATATAATCTAGACCAGGGCTAGGCAACCTTTTGAGCACAGCGTGCTGAAAAATGTTTTTAAAGAAATTGAGCGTGCCAATTTAATAACAAAAATATGTCAACTTCATGCTCTCAATCACGAAAATGATTTTTTATTAAAAAAAAGGCACTCACATGCCTCAGATCAGACTCAATTCCTGCAACTCCACAGTTCAGATCAGCCCCAATTCCTGCAACTCCACACTTCAGATCTGCCCCAATTCCTGCACCTTCACACCTCAGATTAGCCCCAATTCCTGCAACTCCACAGTTCAGATTAGCCCCAATTCCTGCTCCTTCATACCTGAGATCAGCCCCAATTCCTGCAACTCCACAATTCAGATCAGTCCCAATTCCTGCAACTCCAAACCTCAGATCAGCCCCAATTCCTGCATCTTCACACCTCAGATCAGCCCCAATTCCTGCACCTTCACACCTCAGATCAGCCCCAATTCCTGCAACTCCACAGTTTAGATCAGCCCCAATTCCTGCAACTCCACACTTCAGGTCAGCACCAATTCCTGCAACTCCACACTTCAGATCAGCCCCAATTCCTGCACCTTCACACCTCAGATCATCCCCAATTCCTGCACCTTCACACCTCAGATCAGCCCCAATTCATGCAACTCCAGAGTTCAGATGAGCCCCAATTCCTGCTCCTTCACACCTCAGATCAGCCCCAATTCCTGCAACTCCACAGTTCAGATCAACCCCAATTCCTACAACTCCAAACCTCAGATCAGCCCCAATTCCTGCATCTTCACACCTCAGATCAGCCCCAATTCCTGCACCTTCACACCTCAGATCAGTCCCATTTCCTGCAACTCCACAGTTCAGATCAGCCCCAATTCCTGCAACTCCACACTTCAGATCAGCCCCAATGCCTGCACCTTAACCCCCTTAGATCAGCCCCAATTCGTTTTTTTTTTTCTTATGATTAGCAAAAGTTATGATTTGTTATGAAAACTAGGTAAAAGTTACTGTTGCCATGGCAGTTGAAATCTGTAGATGAAAAATTATAGCTTGTAGACATATGAAATTACTCTTTGTTGCTTCTCATGTATACTGTATTTAAAAGTGTTTCTTCCATAAAAGAAACATGGACCTAATGATATATTTTTTAAGTTTTGATATGTATCATATAATCTAGACCAGGGCTAGGCAACCTTTTGAGCACAGCGTGCTGAAAAATGTTTTTAAAGAAATTGAGCGTGCCAATTTAATAACAAAAATATGTCAACTTCATGCTCTCAATCACGAAAATGATTTTTTATTAAAAAAAAGGCACTTGCATGCCTCAGATCAGACTCAATTCCTGCAACTCCACAGTTCAGATCAGCCCCAATTCCTGCAACTCCACACTTCAGATCAGCCCCAATTCCTGCATCTTCACACTTCAGATTAGCCCCAATTCCTGCACCTTCACAGTTCAGATCAGCCCCAATTCCTGCAACTCCACAGTTCAGATCAGCCCCAATTCCTGCAACTCCACACCTTTGATTAGCCCCAATTCCTGCATCTTCACACCTCAGATCAGCCCCAATTCTTGCACCTTCACACCTCAGATCAGCCCCAATTCCTGTAACTCCACACTTCAGATCAGCCCCAATTCCTGCACCTTCACACATCAGAGCAGCCCCAATTCCTGCACCTTCACACCTCAGATCAGCCCCAATTCCTGCACCTTCACACCTCAGATCAGCCCCAATTCATGCACCTTCACACCTCAGATCAGCCCCAATTCCTGCAACTCCACAGTTCAGATCAGCCCCAATTCCTGAAACTCCACACTTCAGATCAGCCCCAATTCCTGCACCTTCACACTTCAGATTAGCCCCAATTCCTGCACCTTCACAGCTCAGATCAGCCCCAATTCCTGCAACTCCACAGTTAAGATCAGCCCCAATTCCTGCAACTCCACACCTTAGATTAGCCCCAATTCCTGCATCTTCACACCTCAGATCAGCCCCAATTCCTGCACCTTCACACCTCAGATCAGCCCCAATTCCTGTAACTCCACACTTCAGATCAGCCCCAATTCCTGCACCTTCACACATCAGAGCAGCCCCAATTCCTGCACCTTCACACCTCAGATCAGCCCCAATCCCTGCACCTTCACACCTCAGATCAGCCCCAATTCCTGCACCTTCACACTTCAGATCAGCCCCAATTCCTGTAACTCCACAGTTCAGATCAGCCCCGATTCCTGCAACTCCACACTTCAGATCAGCCCCAATTCCTACACCTTCACACCTCAAATCAGCCCCAATTCATGCACCTTCACACCTGAGATCAGCCCCAATTCCTGCAACTCCACAGTTCAGATCAGTCCCAATTCCTGCAACTCCAAACCTCAGATCAGCCCCAATTCCTGCATCTTCACACCTCAGATCAGCCCCAATTCCTCTACCTTCACACCTCAGATCAGCCCCAATTCCTGCAATTCCACAGTTTAGATCAGCCCCAATTCCTGCAATTCCACAGTTTAGATCAGCCCCAATTCCTGCAATTCCACACTTCAGATCAACCCCAATTCCTGCAACTCCACACCTCAGATCAGCCCCAATCCCTGCATCTTCACACCTCAGATCAGCCCCAATTCCTGCACCTTCACACCTAAGATCAGCCCCAATTCCTCCACCTTCACACCTCAGATCAGTCCCAATTCCTGCAACTCCACAGTTCAGATCAGCCCCAATTCCTGCGACTCCACACTTCAGATCAGCCCCAATTCCTGCACCTTCACAGCTCAAATCAGCCCCAATTCCTGCAATGTCACAGTTCAGATCAGCCCCAATTTCTGCAACTCCACACTTCAGATCAGCCCTAATTCCTGCAACTCCACACTTCAGATCAGCCCCAATTCCTGCACCTTCACACCTCAGATCAGCCCCAATTCCTGCAACTTCTCACCTCCCAATTCATTTTTTTTCTTATGATTAGCAGAAGTTATGATTTGTTATCAAAACTAGGTAAAAGTTACTCTTGCCATGGCAGTTGAAATCTGTAGATGAAAAATTATAGTGTGTAGACATATGAAGTTACTCTTTATTGCTTCTCATGTGTACTGTATTTAAAAGTGTTTCTTGCATAAAAGAAACATGGACCTAATGATATTTTTTTTAAGTTTTGATATGTATCATATAATCTAGACCAGGGCTAGGCAACCTTTTGAGCACAGTGTGCCGAAAAATGTTTTTAAAGAAATTGAGTGTGCCGATTTTATAACAAAAATATGTCCATTTCACACTCTCAATCAATGATTTTTTATTTAAAAAAAAAGGCACTCTCACGCCTCAGATCAGCCCCAATTCCTGCAACTCCACAGTTCAGATCAGCCCCAATTCCTGCACCTTCATACCTCAGATCAGCCTCAATTCCTGCAACTTCACACCTCAGATCAGCCCCAATTCCTGCACCTTCACACCTCAGATCAGCCCCAATTCCTGCAACTCCACAGTTCAGATGAGCCCCAATTCCTGCAACTTCACACCTCAGATCAGCCCCAATTCCTGCAACTCCACAGTTCAGATTAGCCCCAATTCTTGCAACTCCACAGTTCAGATCAGCACCAATTCCTGCAACTCCACACTTCAGATCAGCCCCAATTCCTGCAACTTCACACCTCAGATCAGCCCCAATTCATGCACCTTCACACCTCAGATCAGCCTCTCTGTACCCCCTGCTCATCTGTCCCACCACTATAACCCCCTGTACATCTGCCCCACCACTGCAACCCCCGGTACATCAGCCCCACCACTGTACTACCCTGCACATCTGCCCCACCTCTGTACCCCCTGCTCATCTGTCCCACCACTATAACCCCCTGTACATCTGCCCCACCACTGCAACCCCCGGCACATCTGCCCCACCACTGTGCTATCCTGCACATCTACCCCACCTCTGTAACCCCCTGTACATCTGTCCCACCACTGTAACCCCCTGTACATCTGACCCACCACTGTAACCCCCTGCACATCTGGCCCACCACTGTACTCCCTTTCTCATCTGCCCACCAATGTACCCCCTTTCTCATCTGCCCCACCACTGTAACCCCCTACTCATCTGCCCCACCAATGTACCCATTTCTCATCTGCCCCACCACTGTACTACCCTGCACATCTGCCCCACCACTGTACTACCCTGCACATCTGCCCCACCACTGTACTACCCTGCACATCTTCCCCACCGCTGTACCCCCTGCTCATCTGTCACACCACTGTAACCCCCTTAACATCTTCCCCACCACTGTAACCCCCTGCTAATCTGCCCCACCAATGTACCCCCTTCTCATCTGTCCCACTACTGTAACCCCCTTAACATCTGCCCCACCACTATAAGCCCCTGCTCATCTGCCCCGCCAATGTTCCCACTTTCTCATCTGCCCCACCACTGTACCTCCTTGAACATCTTCTCCACCGCCATACCCCCATGCTCTTCTTTGTCACCGCTGAACCATCTTCTCATCTGTCCTAACACTGAACTTATCTGCTCATCTGCCCCACCACTGTAACCCCCTTTCTCATCTGCCCCACTAGTGTATCTCCTGCACATCTGTAACACCTCTGTTCCCCCTGCTCTTCTGCCCCACCACTGTAACCCCCCGCTCATGTGTTCCATCAATGTACCTCCTTTCTCCTCTGCACATTTGCCCCACCTCTGTACCCCCCTGCTCCTTTGCCCCACCATTGTAACCCCCTACTCATCTGTCCTACCAATGTACCTCCTTTCTCCTCTGCCCCGCCACTGTACCCCCCTGTAAATCTGCCCCACCTCTGTACCCCCTGCTCTTCTGCCCAACCACTGTAACCCCCTGCTCATCTGTCCCATCAATGCACCTTTCACATCTGCCCCACCGCTGTACCCCCTGCTCTTCTATCCCACCGCTAAACCCCCTTCTCATCTGCCCCAACACTGAACCCCCGCTCATCTTTCCCACCACTGTAACCCCCTGCTCATCAGCCCCATCACTGTACCCCCCTGCTTTTCTGTCCCACCACTGAACCCCCTACTCATCCCTCCCACCACTGTACCTCCTGCACATCTGCCCCACCACTGTTTTCCCTTGCTCTTCGGTCCCACCACTGTAACCCCCTGCTCATCTGCCCCATCAATGTACCCCTTTTCTCATCTGCCCCAACTCTGTACCCCCCAGCCCATCTGCTCCACCGCCGTATCCCTATGCTCTTCTGTCTCACTACTGAATCTACTGAATCACCTTCTCATCTGTTCTAAAACTGAACCCATCTGCTCATCTGCTCCACCACTGTAACCCGCTTTCTCATCTGCCCCACCAATGTACCTCTTGCACATCTGTCTCACCTCTGTACCCCCTGCTCTCCTGCCCCACCACTGTAATCTCTGCTCATTTGTCCTACCAATACACCTCTTTTCAAATCTGCCCCACTGCTTTACCCCCCTGCTTTTCTGTCCCACCACTAAACCCCCTTCTTATCTGACCCAACACTGAACCCCTCTGCTCATTTGTCCCACCACTGTAACCCCCTTCTCACCTGGTCCAACTCTCTCATCCAGCCCACGTGCTTGTATGTGATGTCAATGATGAGCTCAGGTCAGGGGCATTTTCTGAAAGCAGTGGGCCTGTGTGCAGGAGGGGCCCCACAGCTGAGGAAAGTGTGGCGCTCTGCGCCACAGCAAAAGTTGGGTGTGATTTTCATTGCGCTGAATACTGGCTGTGGCTTAAAGGGACACAGAATGCAGGGGTTCAGTAGTAAGTGATGCAAAGGTTCAGGAATAATTTCAACAAAGTTCCCTGAAGCTCCACAGTAATTCCACAAACTGTCACCTGATTGTGGTTTTCTCAATCACAGTGAAATCCCATCCCTTTCTAAGATTGGTAGTGGCAACCAAGCGAGTTGGCTTCCTCCAGATGGTGGACAGGGCTAGCAGGACTGTCACTGGCTTTAGAAGTGGCCAATGACAGTCCTCCTCCTCCTGGAAATTGGGACCGCCCCCCGAGCAGAACTGCACCCAATCTCTTCCCCATCACAAAAGCTAACGATCGTAGCTACAGCAAAGTTAGAGAACCAAACAATGTTTCCGATCTTTTACAATGTGTGGGGGCACAGTGCCTCCCCCTCAGTGCAGGTGCGGCATGGGGAATTCTGAAATTGGAATGCATTAGTGTCTCACTGACACTTCGCTGCACTGCTCTGCTGATTAGGAGGGAACCGAGTGCCGGCTAAAGAAGCTTTGCGTGCCGCTTGCGGCACCAGTGCCTGATCTAGACTAAAATATCAAATACCATAAAAATACTCACGTGTTTTTGCACAAGTCTGAAAATGTGTTTGAAGATTTTTGTTATATTACAATTTCTCTATGCCATTTTTGTGATTTTCCAGTAAGAAAATGTGTAAAATGCATCCCTTTTGTTTACATCTTTGTATTGCAGCTGAACACTTTTCTTTATTGAAAATCACAGGAAACAGAGCAGCTCTATAAATCCCTACTCACAGAGCTATGTGCCACAGGTAAATGGACTCTGTCAAAAAGACAGAAAGCCCTCCTCCATATAACCCCTTCCATACAGGAAGTGTTTCAGATTTTTCACCAGTGGCTGAAGGTGATGGTCACTGCTGTGCAACTCTCTACACAATGTTACCAGATTCTCGTATGAATCAGATTGGTGCTATCCGGATCCATTACTACAGCTTTAAATGCCTCAAAGGATGGAACCTGGACCCTACATCAATGGAAGAAGACTAGAGGCTGGAAATGTCTGTAATGGAACTGGGTGGCACTTGACCCTGTGTATACAGAAAGCTGCACATTATTAGCTGAAAATGAGTTTTCAGCAGGGTGCTGTATAAGTCCAGAACAGTGGACACCAAAAGGGGATCAAGTGTCTGAAGGTCCTGTGAGGCTTTGCCTTCCATGATGGGTGAAAGTTGGATCTATAGCTCTAAAGAAATGGTCAGAAACACATCATGCACTGCTTGAGGGAAATCACCTCCCCTGCTGCTCTGTAGTCTCTGCACATGAAGTGGGTGCTGTCTCTGCTTGCAGCAGAAACATGAAGAAGAAAAGAAGGCTGGATGGCAGCACTCTGATGCAACCACCTTTATTCCATATAATCAAAGCAGTAAAACATACAGCAGAGCAGATCAGTCCCATTTCCTGCAACTCCACAGTTCAGATCAGCCCCAATTCCTGCAACTCCACACTTCAGATCAGCCCCAATGCCTGCACCTTAACCCCCTTAGATCAGCCCCAATTCGTTTTTTTTTTTCTTATGATTAGCAAAAGTTATGATTTGTTATGAAAACTAGGTAAAAGTTACTGTTGCCATGGCAGTTGAAATCTGTAGATGAAAAATTATAGCTTGTAGACATATGAAATTACTCTTTGTTGCTTCTCATGTATACTGTATTTAAAAGTGTTTCTTCCATAAAAGAAACATGGACCTAATGATATATTTTTTAAGTTTTGATATGTATCATATAATCTAGACCAGGGCTAGGCAACCTTTTGAGCACAGCGTGCTGAAAAATGTTTTTAAAGAAATTGAGCGTGCCAATTTAATAACAAAAATATGTCAACTTCATGCTCTCAATCACGAAAATGATTTTTTATTAAAAAAAAGGCACTTGCATGCCTCAGATCAGACTCAATTCCTGCAACTCCACAGTTCAGATCAGCCCCAATTCCTGCAACTCCACACTTCAGATCAGCCCCAATTCCTGCATCTTCACACTTCAGATTAGCCCCAATTCCTGCACCTTCACAGTTCAGATCAGCCCCAATTCCTGCAACTCCACAGTTCAGATCAGCCCCAATTCCTGCAACTCCACACCTTTGATTAGCCCCAATTCCTGCATCTTCACACCTCAGATCAGCCCCAATTCTTGCACCTTCACACCTCAGATCAGCCCCAATTCCTGTAACTCCACACTTCAGATCAGCCCCAATTCCTGCACCTTCACACATCAGAGCAGCCCCAATTCCTGCACCTTCACACCTCAGATCAGCCCCAATTCCTGCACCTTCACACCTCAGATCAGCCCCAATTCATGCACCTTCACACCTCAGATCAGCCCCAATTCCTGCAACTCCACAGTTCAGATCAGCCCCAATTCCTGAAACTCCACACTTCAGATCAGCCCCAATTCCTGCACCTTCACACTTCAGATTAGCCCCAATTCCTGCACCTTCACAGCTCAGATCAGCCCCAATTCCTGCAACTCCACAGTTAAGATCAGCCCCAATTCCTGCAACTCCACACCTTAGATTAGCCCCAATTCCTGCATCTTCACACCTCAGATCAGCCCCAATTCCTGCACCTTCACACCTCAGATCAGCCCCAATTCCTGTAACTCCACACTTCAGATCAGCCCCAATTCCTGCACCTTCACACATCAGAGCAGCCCCAATTCCTGCACCTTCACACCTCAGATCAGCCCCAATCCCTGCACCTTCACACCTCAGATCAGCCCCAATTCCTGCACCTTCACACTTCAGATCAGCCCCAATTCCTGTAACTCCACAGTTCAGATCAGCCCCGATTCCTGCAACTCCACACTTCAGATCAGCCCCAATTCCTACACCTTCACACCTCAAATCAGCCCCAATTCATGCACCTTCACACCTGAGATCAGCCCCAATTCCTGCAACTCCACAGTTCAGATCAGTCCCAATTCCTGCAACTCCAAACCTCAGATCAGCCCCAATTCCTGCATCTTCACACCTCAGATCAGCCCCAATTCCTCTACCTTCACACCTCAGATCAGCCCCAATTCCTGCAATTCCACAGTTTAGATCAGCCCCAATTCCTGCAATTCCACAGTTTAGATCAGCCCCAATTCCTGCAATTCCACACTTCAGATCAACCCCAATTCCTGCAACTCCACACCTCAGATCAGCCCCAATCCCTGCATCTTCACACCTCAGATCAGCCCCAATTCCTGCACCTTCACACCTAAGATCAGCCCCAATTCCTCCACCTTCACACCTCAGATCAGTCCCAATTCCTGCAACTCCACAGTTCAGATCAGCCCCAATTCCTGCGACTCCACACTTCAGATCAGCCCCAATTCCTGCACCTTCACAGCTCAAATCAGCCCCAATTCCTGCAATGTCACAGTTCAGATCAGCCCCAATTTCTGCAACTCCACACTTCAGATCAGCCCTAATTCCTGCAACTCCACACTTCAGATCAGCCCCAATTCCTGCACCTTCACACCTCAGATCAGCCCCAATTCCTGCAACTTCTCACCTCCCAATTCATTTTTTTTCTTATGATTAGCAGAAGTTATGATTTGTTATCAAAACTAGGTAAAAGTTACTCTTGCCATGGCAGTTGAAATCTGTAGATGAAAAATTATAGTGTGTAGACATATGAAGTTACTCTTTATTGCTTCTCATGTGTACTGTATTTAAAAGTGTTTCTTGCATAAAAGAAACATGGACCTAATGATATTTTTTTTAAGTTTTGATATGTATCATATAATCTAGACCAGGGCTAGGCAACCTTTTGAGCACAGTGTGCCGAAAAATGTTTTTAAAGAAATTGAGTGTGCCGATTTTATAACAAAAATATGTCCATTTCACACTCTCAATCAATGATTTTTTATTTAAAAAAAAAGGCACTCTCACGCCTCAGATCAGCCCCAATTCCTGCAACTCCACAGTTCAGATCAGCCCCAATTCCTGCACCTTCATACCTCAGATCAGCCTCAATTCCTGCAACTTCACACCTCAGATCAGCCCCAATTCCTGCACCTTCACACCTCAGATCAGCCCCAATTCCTGCAACTCCACAGTTCAGATGAGCCCCAATTCCTGCAACTTCACACCTCAGATCAGCCCCAATTCCTGCAACTCCACAGTTCAGATTAGCCCCAATTCTTGCAACTCCACAGTTCAGATCAGCACCAATTCCTGCAACTCCACACTTCAGATCAGCCCCAATTCCTGCAACTTCACACCTCAGATCAGCCCCAATTCATGCACCTTCACACCTCAGATCAGCCTCTCTGTACCCCCTGCTCATCTGTCCCACCACTATAACCCCCTGTACATCTGCCCCACCACTGCAACCCCCGGTACATCAGCCCCACCACTGTACTACCCTGCACATCTGCCCCACCTCTGTACCCCCTGCTCATCTGTCCCACCACTATAACCCCCTGTACATCTGCCCCACCACTGCAACCCCCGGCACATCTGCCCCACCACTGTGCTATCCTGCACATCTACCCCACCTCTGTAACCCCCTGTACATCTGTCCCACCACTGTAACCCCCTGTACATCTGACCCACCACTGTAACCCCCTGCACATCTGGCCCACCACTGTACTCCCTTTCTCATCTGCCCACCAATGTACCCCCTTTCTCATCTGCCCCACCACTGTAACCCCCTACTCATCTGCCCCACCAATGTACCCATTTCTCATCTGCCCCACCACTGTACTACCCTGCACATCTGCCCCACCACTGTACTACCCTGCACATCTGCCCCACCACTGTACTACCCTGCACATCTTCCCCACCGCTGTACCCCCTGCTCATCTGTCACACCACTGTAACCCCCTTAACATCTTCCCCACCACTGTAACCCCCTGCTAATCTGCCCCACCAATGTACCCCCTTCTCATCTGTCCCACTACTGTAACCCCCTTAACATCTGCCCCACCACTATAAGCCCCTGCTCATCTGCCCCGCCAATGTTCCCACTTTCTCATCTGCCCCACCACTGTACCTCCTTGAACATCTTCTCCACCGCCATACCCCCATGCTCTTCTTTGTCACCGCTGAACCATCTTCTCATCTGTCCTAACACTGAACTTATCTGCTCATCTGCCCCACCACTGTAACCCCCTTTCTCATCTGCCCCACTAGTGTATCTCCTGCACATCTGTAACACCTCTGTTCCCCCTGCTCTTCTGCCCCACCACTGTAACCCCCCGCTCATGTGTTCCATCAATGTACCTCCTTTCTCCTCTGCACATTTGCCCCACCTCTGTACCCCCCTGCTCCTTTGCCCCACCATTGTAACCCCCTACTCATCTGTCCTACCAATGTACCTCCTTTCTCCTCTGCCCCGCCACTGTACCCCCCTGTAAATCTGCCCCACCTCTGTACCCCCTGCTCTTCTGCCCAACCACTGTAACCCCCTGCTCATCTGTCCCATCAATGCACCTTTCACATCTGCCCCACCGCTGTACCCCCTGCTCTTCTATCCCACCGCTAAACCCCCTTCTCATCTGCCCCAACACTGAACCCCCGCTCATCTTTCCCACCACTGTAACCCCCTGCTCATCAGCCCCATCACTGTACCCCCCTGCTTTTCTGTCCCACCACTGAACCCCCTACTCATCCCTCCCACCACTGTACCTCCTGCACATCTGCCCCACCACTGTTTTCCCTTGCTCTTCGGTCCCACCACTGTAACCCCCTGCTCATCTGCCCCATCAATGTACCCCTTTTCTCATCTGCCCCAACTCTGTACCCCCCAGCCCATCTGCTCCACCGCCGTATCCCTATGCTCTTCTGTCTCACTACTGAATCTACTGAATCACCTTCTCATCTGTTCTAAAACTGAACCCATCTGCTCATCTGCTCCACCACTGTAACCCGCTTTCTCATCTGCCCCACCAATGTACCTCTTGCACATCTGTCTCACCTCTGTACCCCCTGCTCTCCTGCCCCACCACTGTAATCTCTGCTCATTTGTCCTACCAATACACCTCTTTTCAAATCTGCCCCACTGCTTTACCCCCCTGCTTTTCTGTCCCACCACTAAACCCCCTTCTTATCTGACCCAACACTGAACCCCTCTGCTCATTTGTCCCACCACTGTAACCCCCTTCTCACCTGGTCCAACTCTCTCATCCAGCCCACGTGCTTGTATGTGATGTCAATGATGAGCTCAGGTCAGGGGCATTTTCTGAAAGCAGTGGGCCTGTGTGCAGGAGGGGCCCCACAGCTGAGGAAAGTGTGGCGCTCTGCGCCACAGCAAAAGTTGGGTGTGATTTTCATTGCGCTGAATACTGGCTGTGGCTTAAAGGGACACAGAATGCAGGGGTTCAGTAGTAAGTGATGCAAAGGTTCAGGAATAATTTCAACAAAGTTCCCTGAAGCTCCACAGTAATTCCACAAACTGTCACCTGATTGTGGTTTTCTCAATCACAGTGAAATCCCATCCCTTTCTAAGATTGGTAGTGGCAACCAAGCGAGTTGGCTTCCTCCAGATGGTGGACAGGGCTAGCAGGACTGTCACTGGCTTTAGAAGTGGCCAATGACAGTCCTCCTCCTCCTGGAAATTGGGACCGCCCCCCGAGCAGAACTGCACCCAATCTCTTCCCCATCACAAAAGCTAACGATCGTAGCTACAGCAAAGTTAGAGAACCAAACAATGTTTCCGATCTTTTACAATGTGTGGGGGCACAGTGCCTCCCCCTCAGTGCAGGTGCGGCATGGGGAATTCTGAAATTGGAATGCATTAGTGTCTCACTGACACTTCGCTGCACTGCTCTGCTGATTAGGAGGGAACCGAGTGCCGGCTAAAGAAGCTTTGCGTGCCGCTTGCGGCACCAGTGCCTGATCTAGACTAAAATATCAAATACCATAAAAATACTCACGTGTTTTTGCACAAGTCTGAAAATGTGTTTGAAGATTTTTGTTATATTACAATTTCTCTATGCCATTTTTGTGATTTTCCAGTAAGAAAATGTGTAAAATGCATCCCTTTTGTTTACATCTTTGTATTGCAGCTGAACACTTTTCTTTATTGAAAATCACAGGAAACAGAGCAGCTCTATAAATCCCTACTCACAGAGCTATGTGCCACAGGTAAATGGACTCTGTCAAAAAGACAGAAAGCCCTCCTCCATATAACCCCTTCCATACAGGAAGTGTTTCAGATTTTTCACCAGTGGCTGAAGGTGATGGTCACTGCTGTGCAACTCTCTACACAATGTTACCAGATTCTCGTATGAATCAGATTGGTGCTATCCGGATCCATTACTACAGCTTTAAATGCCTCAAAGGATGGAACCTGGACCCTACATCAATGGAAGAAGACTAGAGGCTGGAAATGTCTGTAATGGAACTGGGTGGCACTTGACCCTGTGTATACAGAAAGCTGCACATTATTAGCTGAAAATGAGTTTTCAGCAGGGTGCTGTATAAGTCCAGAACAGTGGACACCAAAAGGGGATCAAGTGTCTGAAGGTCCTGTGAGGCTTTGCCTTCCATGATGGGTGAAAGTTGGATCTATAGCTCTAAAGAAATGGTCAGAAACACATCATGCACTGCTTGAGGGAAATCACCTCCCCTGCTGCTCTGTAGTCTCTGCACATGAAGTGGGTGCTGTCTCTGCTTGCAGCAGAAACATGAAGAAGAAAAGAAGGCTGGATGGCAGCACTCTGATGCAACCACCTTTATTCCATATAATCAAAGCAGTAAAACATACAGCAAATGTTGCTGAACCACAGATACCAGCTAATGCCTTTCATATCGCGACTGGTGCTTAATCGTAGCTGAAGTGACAGACACATATACAAGTGTATATATACAAAACACAAATAAAAAGATCTTAATACCAATTAATCCAACAATTGGAAATACCTGAGTGCTCCAGCGTGACCAATTCTCTCATATGCCTTTGTTGCGGGGGATCCAGGAGAATAACCCTGATGATTTCAGGAATTATCTCCGGATGACGAACCCAATTTTTCACCGTTTGTTGGCTTTGCTGTCCCCTTATATCAGTAGGCAGGACACCTGCATGCGGCAAGCCATCACTCCGGAGCAGAGGCTAGTCGCCATGTTGCGTTACTTGGTGTCAGAAACCATGAACCAGACCGAGACAGAAGTACAGTAAAATCACACTTGTTTATTAATAAAAATAAAAAGGTAAATAGAGTAAGCGTAGTCAAAGCATAGCTAGAGTCCAGTAAGCGGATCAGGTAGTCAGCCATACCAGAGTTCAGTAACCAGATCGGGTAATCAGCCAAGCCAGAGTTCAGTAACCAGATCGGGTAATCAGCCAGGCCAGAAGCCAGGGATCCAAGTGGAGGAACAGCAAGCAAGATAAGTAGCCAGAAGGCATTTCAGCAAAGGCAGTCTTTAAACAGGAATGCAGGAGATGGTTTCTTGTGATGTGACCAAGGCGAAAGCAGGAATGAATTAAGCTGGAGATCTTTAAGTAGGCGAGACTGACAAGAAGATCCACAACAGCTGGTTAACTGTGGAGAGAGATGAGAGCTGGCTATTAGCCGACAGCTGAGCGGCCAGCTCAGAGAAGGAAGGGCTGAGCCAGCCCTGACAGTACCCCCCTCCTTAATGACCCCTCCCCCTTGGAGGACCACCGGGCTTGGGGGGAAAACATCCATGGAAATCACGGAGGAGGGCAGGAGCATGTATGTCCCAGGATGAGACCCAGGAACGTTCCTCCGGACCGTACCCCTTCCAAAGCACCAGTTACTGTATGTGCCCACGGAACCTACAGGAGTCAACAATGGATTGCACCTCATACTCCTCATGGTTCTCAACCTGTATAGGGCAAGGACGTGGCACCGAGGTGGTAAAGTGGTTGCAGACTAGGGATGAGCTTCGTGTTCGAGTCGAACCCATGTTCGACTCGAACATCGGCTGTTCGGTCGTTCGCCGAATTGCGAACGATATGGGCCGTTCGCGCCAAATTCGTGTGGCGCGTCACGGCCCATAATTCACTGCGGCATCGCAGTGCATTGCTGGCTGATGATTGGCCAAGCATGCACTATGACCCGCATGCTTGGCCAATCACAGCGCCGTCAGTAGAGAGAGCTGTAATTGGCCAAAGCCAGGGTGGCTTTGGCCAATTATGGCTCAGGGGATTTAGTACACACCCCACACTATATAAGGCCGCCTGCACGGCGGCCCTGTGTAGTGTGTTCCGGTGTGCTGAGAGATAGAGAGAGAGAGAGACAGTGTCATTTGATTTGAGTTAGATAGATTAGGCAGAACAGTCAGTCAGTTAGCTGCACTTACAGTGTATTGTGTATATATATGCATCCCAGGTGTTGCATATATATATATACACTGTATTCAGTTTAGCTAGATCCGTTCCTGTTATCTTCTATCTAGACTATTTACATTTAGTGCAGTGTGTCCTGCTCACAGTGTTCAGCTAGATCCGTTCCTGCTATTTACATTCAGTGCAGTGCGTCCTGCTCACAGTGTTCAGCTAGATCCGTTCCTGGTATTTACATTTAGTGCAGTGCGTCCTGCTCACAGTGTTCAGCTAGATCCGTTCCTGCTATTTACATTCAGTGCAGTGCGTCCTGCTCACAGTGTTCAGCTAGATCCGTTCCTGGTATTTACATTTAGTGCAGTGCGTCCTGCTCACAGTGTTCAGCTAGATCCGTTCCTGCTATTTACATTCAGTGCAGTGCGTCCTGCTCACAGTGTTCAGCTAGATCCGTTCCTGCTATTTACATTCAGTGCAGTGCGTCCTGCTCACAGTGTTCAGCTAGATCCGTTCCTGGTATTTACATTTAGTGCAGTGCGTCCTGCTCACAGTGTTCAGCTAGATCCGTTCCTGCTATTTACATTCAGTGCAGTGCGTCCTGCTCACAGTGTTCAGCTAGATCCGTTCCTGGTATTTACATTTAGTGCAGTGCGTCCTGCTCACAGTGTTCAGCTAGATCCGTTCCTGCTATTTACATTCAGTGCAGTGCGTCCTGCTCACAGTGTTCAGCTAGATCCGTTCCTGCTATTTACATTCAGTGCAGTGCGTCCTGCTCACAGTGTTCAGCTAGATCCGTTCCTGGTATTTACATTCAGTGCAGTGCGTTGTGCTCACAGTGTTCAGCTACATCCGTTCCTGCTATTTACATTCAGTGCAGTGCGTCCTGCTCACAGTGTTCAGCTAGATCCGTTCCTGCTATTTACATTCAGTGCAGTGCGTCCTGCTCACAGTGTTCAGCTAGATCCGTTCCTGGTATTTACATTTAGTGCAGTGCGTCCTGCTCACAGTGTTCAGCTAGATCCGTTCCTGGTATTTACATTTAGTGCAGTGCGTCCTGCTCACAGTGTTCAGCTACATCCGTTCCTGCTATTTACATTCAGTGCAGTGCGTCCTGCTCACAGTGTTCAGCTAGATCCGTTCCTGCTATTTACATTCAGTGCAGTGCGTCCTGCTCACAGTGTTCAGCTAGATCCGTTCCTGCTATTTACATTCAGTGCAGTGCGTCCTGCTCACAGTGTTCAGCTAGATCCGTTCCTGGTATTTACATTTAGTGCAGTGCGTCCTGCTCACAGTGTTCAGCTAGATCCGTTCCTGCTATTTACATTCAGTGCAGTGCGTCCTGCTCACAGTGTTCAGCTAGATCCGTTCCTGCTATATACATTTAGTGCAGTACGTCCTGCTCACAGTGTTCAGCTAGATCCGTTCCTGTTATCTTCCTACTGACAGGCAGGCTTGTCTGGTTACAGTATATAAAGCTACCTTAAGAAAATTACAGGTGTTCTTTTTGATCCTATTAGTACCACGGTCAGGCAGCTAGACTATTTACATTTAGTACAGTGCGTCCTGCTCACAGTGTTCAGCTAGATCCGTTCCTGCTATTTACATTCAGTGCAGTGCGTCCTGCTCACAGTGTTCAGCTAGATCCGTTCCTGCTATTTACATTCAGTGCAGTGCGTCCTGCTCACAGTGTTCAGCTAGATCCGTTCCTGGTATTTACATTTAGTGCAGTGCGTCCTGCTCACAGTGTTCAGCTAGATCCGTTCCTGCTATTTACATTCAGTGCAGTGCGTCCTGCTCACAGTGTTCAGCTAGATCCGTTCCTGCTATATACATTTAGTGCAGTACGTCCTGCTCACAGTGTTCAGCTAGATCCGTTCCTGTTATCTTCCTACTGACAGGCAGGCTTGTCTGGTTACAGTATATAAAGCTACCTTAAGAAAATTACAGGTGTTCTTTTTGATCCTATTAGTACCACGGTCAGGCAGCTAGAGTATTTACATTTAGTACAGTGCGTCCTGCTCACAGTGTTCAGCTAGATCCGTTCCTGTTATCTTCCTACTGACAGGCAGGCTTGTCTGGTTACAGTATATAAAGCTACCTTAAGAAAATTACAGGTGTTCTTTTTGATCCTATTAGTACCACGGTCAGGCAGCTAGACTATTTACATTTAGTACAGTGCGTCCTGCTCACAGTGTTCAGCTAGATCCGTTCTTGCTATTTACATTCAGTGCAGTGCGTCCTGCTCACAGTGTTCAGCTAGATCCGTTCCTGGTATTTACATTTAGTGCAGTGCGTCCTGCTCACAGTGTTCAGCTAGATCCGTTCCTGCTATTTACATTCAGTGCAGTGCGTCCTGCTCACAGTGTTCAGCTAGATCCGTTCCTGCTATATACATTTAGTGCAGTACGTCCTGCTCACAGTGTTCAGCTAGATCCGTTCCTGTTATCTTCCTACTGACAGGCAGGCTTGTCTGGTTACAGTATATAAAGCTACCTTAAGAAAATTACAGGTGTTCTTTTTGATCCTATTAGTACCACGGTCAGGCAGCTAGACTATTTACATTTAGTACAGTGCGTCCTGCTCACAGTGTTCAGCTAGATCCGTTCCTGTTATCTTCCTACTGACAGGCAGGCTTGTCTGGTTACAGTATATAAAGCTACCTTAAGAAAATTACAGGTGTTCTTTTTGATCCTATTAGTACCACGGTCAGGCAGCTAGACTATTTACATTTAGTACAGTGCGTCCTGCTCACAGTGTTCAGCTAGATCCGTTCTTGCTATTTACATTCAGTGCAGTGCGTCCTGCTCACAGTGTTCAGCTAGATCCGTTCCTGGTATTTACATTTAGTGCAGTGCGTCCTGCTCACAGTGTTCAGCTAGATCCGTTCCTGCTATTTACATTCAGTGCAGTGCGTCCTGCTCACAGTGTTCAGCTAGATCCGTTCCTGCTATATACATTTAGTGCAGTACGTCCTGCTCACAGTGTTCAGCTAGATCCGTTCCTGTTATCTTCCTACTGACAGGCAGGCTTGTCTGGTTACAGTATATAAAGCTACCTTAAGAAAATTACAGGTGTTCTTTTTGATCCTATTAGTACCACGGTCAGGCAGCTAGACTATTTACATTTAGTACAGTGCGTCCTGCTCACAGTGTTCAGCTAGATCCGTTCTTGCTATTTACATTCAGTGCAGTGCGTCCTGCTCACAGTGTTCAGCTAGATCCGTTCCTGCTATTTACATTCAGTGCAGTGCGTCCTGCTCACAGTGTTCAGCTAGATCCGTTCCTGCTATATACATTTAGTGCAGTACGTCCTGCTCACAGTGTTCAGCTAGATCCGTTCCTGTTATCTTCCTACTGACAGGCAGGCTTGTCTGGTTACAGTATATAAAGCTACCTTAAGAAAATTACAGGTGTTCTTTTTGATCCTATTAGTACCACGGTCAGGCAGCTAGACTATTTACATTTAGTACAGTGCGTCCTGCTCACAGTGTTCAGCTAGATCCGTTCTTGCTATTTACATTCAGTGCAGTGCGTCCTGCTCACAGTGTTCAGCTAGATCCGTTCCTGCTATTTACATTCAGTGCAGTGCGTCCTGCTCACAGTGTTCAGCTAGATCCGTTCCTGCTATATACATTTAGTGCAGTACGTCCTGCTCACAGTGTTCAGCTAGATCCGTTCCTGTTATCTTCCTACTGACAGGCAGGCTTGTCTGGTTACAGTATATAAAGCTACCTTAAGAAAATTACAGGTGTTCTTTTTGATCCTATTAGTACCACGGTCAGGCAGCTAGACTATTTACATTTAGTACAGTGCGTCCTGCTCACAGTGTTCAGCTAGATCCGTTCCTGTTATCTTCCTACTGACAGGCAGGCTTGTCTGGTTACAGTATATAAAGCTACCTTAAGAAAATTACAGGTGTTCTATCCCAGCTTAGTGCAGCTACAGGCCATTAGTATGTCTGGAAGGCCAAGAAGGAGAGGCAGACAGTCACAAGCCAATAAGAGAGGGCAAGCAGGCTCTGTGTCTAGTGCTGGTCGTGGAGACGGTGCATCCTCATCAGCACGTGGCCATGGGACACGCTTGGCCTTTTTTTCGGCAGCTGGCCGTGTTGAGCCGCAACATGCGGAAGACTTGGTCGAGTGGATGACCAAGCCGTCCTCATCCTCCTCATCCTCTCTCACCCATGCCCAGGGTGCTTTGTCTGGCAAAGCAGCGGCCTCTTCCCTCAGCTCAATGTCATCAGTGACTCCTTCCCTAGCTCCACCATGTCCTCATGAGGATTCCCTCGAACTGTTTGACCACAGTGTTGGGTACATGCTCCAGGAGGATGCCCAGCGTTTGGAAGGCTCTGATGATGATACTGAGCTCAATGAAAGCAGTAACATGAGCACGGACAGAGGGGGTGCCCAAGAAGGACAGCAATCTGGCAGTCATGCTCCCCCTGCTGCAGCATACTGCCAGGTTTGCTCCAGTGATGAGGAGGGAGGGGATGATGAGGTCACTGACTCAACGTGGGTGCCTGATAGGAGAGAGGAGGAGGAGGAGGAGGAGGTGGCACATCACCAACTAGGCAGGATGCCCTCCAGGGGCCAGCCTAAGGGCAGCACATTGACTGCATCACACCCCAAAGCTCCACATGTGCAGGGCGCTGCAGTCTCTGCGCGTTATTCAAAAAGTTCTTTGGTGTGGGCCTTTTTTGAGACGAGTGCATCAGATCGCACCGCTGCTATTTGCAACATATGTCTCAAGCGTATCTCGCGTGGCCAAAACATCTCCCGCTTGGGTACCACATGCTTGACCAGACATATGTTGACCTGCCATGCAGTTCGTTGGCAAGCGTATCTAAAAGACCCACACCAAAGAACAAAGACGATCTCTCCTTGCTCCTCATCAGCTGAGATTTCCAACCCCACTAGACCTTCAGTCCTCTCTGAGACCTGCAGTGAGAGGAATGAAGGTGTAGAATTAGGTGTGTCACAGCCAAGTACTTGTGGGCAATCTGCTTTTGGTACACCGACGTCAGATTGTACCAGGCAAATTTCCCTGCCCCAGCTGCTGCACCGCCGAAAGAAGTTTGCTCCCAGCCATCCACATGCCCAGCGGTTGAATGCTAGCTTGGCAAAATTGCTAGCACTTCAACTGCTGCCTTTTCAGTTGGTAGACTCTGCCCCCTTCCGTGAGTTTGTGGAATGTGCGGTTCCTCAGTGGCAGGTACCCAAACGCCACTTTTTCTCACGGAAGGCGATTCCGGCTCTCTACCGGCATGTGGAAGGCAATGTCCATGCCTCGCTGGACAGGGCGGTCAGCGGTAAGGTGCATATTACCGCTGACTCATGGTCCAGCAGGCATGGACAGGGACGTTACTTAAGTTTCACGGCGCATTGGGTGACTCTGCTGGCAGCTGGGAAGGATGCAGGACAAGGTGCAGTAGTGTTGGAGGTTGTTCCGCCACCACGCCTCCAAAATGCTGATTGTGACACACCTCTCTCCTCCACCCCCTCCTCTTCTTCTTCCTCCATGGCCTCTTCCTCGGAACCAGCGGTGCTCCGTAGGCGTTCAAGGGGCTACGCAAGTACGCAGGCCAAAAGATGCCATGCGGTGCTTGAGCTGGTGTGCTTGGGGGACAGGAGCCACACTGGGGCAGAGGTTCTGTCAGCTCTGCAGGGGCAGGTTCAGAGGTGGTTGACGCCACACCAACTTAAGGCAGGAATGGTGGTTTGCGACAATGGCACCAACCTCCTCTCTGCCCTCCGACAGGGACAACTGACCCATGTGCCCTGTTTGGCTCACGTCCTTAACTTGGTGGTGCAGCGGTTCTTGGGCAGGTACCCGGGCTTACAGGATGTCCTGAGGCAGGCCAGGAAAGTCTCTGTGCATTTCCGCCGGTCATATAATGCCAGTGCTCGGCTGACGGACCTCCAAAAGGAGTTTAACCTGCCCAAGAACCGCCTAATCTGTGACATGCCCACCAGGTGGAACTCGACGTTGGCCATGCTGCAGCGGCTGCACACGCAGCAGAGGGCCATCAATGAGTACCTGTGCGACTATGGCACCAGGACAGGGTCAGGGGACCTTGGTTTTTTTTCCCCACGCCAGTGGGCCATGATCAGGGATGCATGCACTGTCCTGTCACCATTCGAGGAGGCCACGAGGATGGTGAGCACTGACAGTGCATGCATCAGTGACACTGTCCCCCTTGTCCACCTGTTGGAGCACACGCTGCGTGGAATAATGGACAGGGCACTTGAGGCAGAACAGAGGCAGGAAGAGGAGGACTTCCTTAGCTCTCAAGGCCCCCTTTATCCAGACAGTGTTCCTGCGTGCCCGCCGATCACACAGGAAGAGGACGAGGAGGAGGAGGAGGAGGAGGAGGAAGATTGTGTCAGTATGGAGGTGGAGCCTGGCACTCAGCATCAGCAGTCTTTAAGGGATCAGTCCCAAGGAACACATGGACTTGTACGTGGCTGGGAGGAGGTGGCTGCGGACGTTGTTGTCCTTAGTGACCCAGAGGACTCCGGACCGAATGCCTCAGCAAACCTACGCTGCATGGCCTCCCTGATCCTGCAAAGCCTGCGTAAGGATCCTCGTATTCGTGGTATCAAGGAGAAGGACCAATACTGGCTGGCAACCCTCCTTGATCCACGTTACAAGGGTAAGGTTGCGGACCTTATCTTGCCATCGCAGAGGGAGCAGAGGATGAAACATCTTCGGGAGGCCTTGCAGAAAGGTCTGTGCAACGCGTTCCCAGAGACTGGGAGGTTACAAACTCCTGTTTCTGGACAACGTGTTGCTGAGGCTTCGGTCAGTCAAAGAAGGAGCGGTGGAGAAGGTGGCCGTCTGACCGATGCGTTCAGACAATTTTTTGGTCCGCAGCCCCAAGGTATGATCGGTTCCAGCAACCATCGCCAGCGTCTGTTTTACATGGTGCAGGAATACCTAGGGGCAAGATCAGACTTGGACACCTTTCCCACCGAAAATCCTCTGGGTTACTGGGTCTTGAGGATGGATCACTGGCCAGAGCTTGCACAGTATGCAATTGAGCTACTGGCCTGTCCTGCATCCAGCGTTCTTTCGGAACGCACATTCAGTGCTGCTGGAGGCGTGGTAACCGATCACAGGGTGCGTCTGTCCACCGACTCGGTCGATCGGCTGACCTTCATAAAAATGAATCAGTCTTGGATCACCACCAGCTACCAAGCACCTGATGCAGATGTAACCGAATAATTTTTTTTGAAATCTCAGATCCCTTCAAAGACTGCCTATGCTGATGCTGAGTGACTATCCCTGAGTAATTATCCTCTTCCTCCTCAATCATCACGCTGATAGCTTGTAAGAACATTTTTGGTTCTGGGCGCCACCACCAGTGCCTAAGGCACAATTTTTCAGCCCCTGTTTAACAGGGGCGTGTAATTACAATTTTTGATGTAATACTTTGCAGCAGGGCTCGTTCCTGCATTCCAACTAGAGTGTCTGTGAGGGGTTGCAGTGTTGTGGCACCAGCACCAGTGCCTAAGACCCAATTTTTCAGCCCCTGTCTAACAGGGGCGTGTAATTACAATTTTTGATGCAATACTTTGCAGCAGGGCTTGTTCCTGCGTTTCAACTAGAGTGTCTGTGAGGGGTTGCAGTGTTGTGGCACCAGCACCAGTGCCTAAGACCCAATTTTTCTGCCCCTGTCTAACAGGGGCGTGTAATTACAATTTTTGATGCAATACTTTGCAGCAGGGCTCGTTCCTGCGTTCCAACTAGAGTGTCTGTGAGGGGTTGCAGTGTTGTGGCACCAGCACCAGTGCCTAAGGCCTAATTTTTCAGCTCCTGTTCAACAGGGGCATGTAATTACAATTCTTGATCTAATATTTCACAGCAGGGCCCTGTGAGGGCTTACAGTGTTTTGGCCACAGCAACACCTAAGGCCCAAATTTCTGCTGAGTATATAGGGCAGGACCCTACTTTCAAACATCTAACTTACAAACGACTCCTACTTGCAAACGGAAGGAGACAACAGGAAGTGAGATGAAATCTACCCCTAAGGAAGGGAAATTCTCTCCTGTAAGAGTTAATATGGGAAAACAATTTCTCCTTTCCACTGATGCTTTCCAATCCTTGTTCCACAAAAAAACCCAAATTTTCAAAAAACATTTTTCATTGGGACAAAAAAGTGAGGTGAAATCTTCTGAAGAGGAGGAAAGACGCAAAACAAATGTCACTGGGGTGATAACCCTTCCCTATGTTTTCCAAAAAGCTTAGAAAAGATTTTTTGGCTGGAGCTAAACACATTAAAAATGTTCAAAATTACAAACAGATTCTACTTAACAACAAACCTACAGTCCCTGTCTTGTTTGCACCGCCTGAATACTGCTGTTCAGAGTATATAGGGACCTTTCCTTATTTTAATTTGGGTGCGGGGTTCCCCTTAATATCCATACAAGACCCAAAGGGCCTGGTAATGGACTGGGGGGTACCCATGCCGTTTGTCTCACTGATTTTCATCCATATTGCCATGACCCGACATGACATTAAACCCGCAAGCAGTTTTAAATGAGATTTTTTCCTTTAAAAATGACATTTGGTGCAGGGACTGTTCTAAACATGGGAAACACGCGTCACTTTACAGGCATACTATAGACACCCCCCAGGTACGATATTTAAAGGAATATTTCACTTTTTTTTTTTTACTTTAAGCATCATTAAAATCACTGCTCCCGAAAAAACGGCCGTTTTTAAAAGTTTTTTTTGCATTGATACATGTCCCCTGGGGTAGGACCCGGGTCCCCAAACCCTTTTTAGGACAATACCATGCAAATTAGCCTTTAAAATGAGCACTTTTGATTTCGAACGTTCGAGTCCCATAGACGTCAATGGGGTTCTAACGTTCGTGCGAACTTGCGGTCCGTTCGCGGGTTCTGGTGCGAACCGAACCGGGGGGTGTTCGGCTCATCCCTATTGCAGACCAACGGTTTCAATAAGGAGACATGAAACACATTTGAGATGCGCATACTAGGAGGAAGGTCCAATGCGTAAGCCACTGGGTTAATTCTGCGAAGAATATGGAAAGGCACAATAAACCAAGGTGCAAACTTCAGTGAGGGAACACGAAGTCAGAGGTTCGAGATGACAGCCAGACCCTGTCTTCAACCTGGTAGGAAGGCGCAGGCAGGCATCTGTGGTCAGCATGGAGTCTGTACCTATCATTAGCATGAGGCAAAGCCTCCTGGACTTGAGCCCAAGTGGAACGAAGACCACGGAGATGCTCCTCTAGCGCAGGAATACTCTGCGGAACAAACAAGTCAGGCAATATGGAAGGTTGGAAACCTTAATTCGCCATAAACGGAGACAATCGGGAAGCAGAAATCAAGGCACTGTTGTAAGCAAACTCTGCCCATGGTAATAGGTCTGACCAGTTGTTGTGATGGTCAGAAATATAGCAACGTAGGAATTGCTCCATGGACTGATTGGCTCGTTCTGCAGCCCCATTAGATTGCAGGTGATACGCAGAGGAGAAAGCAAGCTGAATTCCCAGCTGTGCACAAAAGGCTCGCCAGAACCGGGACACAAACTGACTACCTGTGTCAGAGACAATAACCTTGAGTAGTTAATAGTAGTTAATGGACTCCGGAGACCAACTCTGTGGGTTACCGTTCTTTCTGGTCATATCGGTCAGGGACTTGACCAGAGACGAGAAGTTAGAATAAACTCCCGATAATAGTTGGCAAAACCCAGGAAACGCTGCAGAGGACGTAACCCCACGGGTCGAGGCCACTGTAGGACTGCTGAAAGTTTCTCTGGGTCCATCGAAAAACCAGCAGTGGAAATAACATAGCCCAGGAATTTAACATTTTCCCGATGGAACTCACACTCCTCCAGTTTACAATAGAGATTGTTCTCTCTTAATTTCTGGAGCACACGACAGACATCTCTGTGGTGGCTCTCCAGGGACTTGGAAAATATGAGGATATCATCGAGATAAACCACCACACATAACTGCAACAAATCTCGAAGGACATTGTTAAATTCCTGGAAAACTGATGCGGCGTTAGAAAGGCCAAAAGGCATTACGAGATACTCATAATGGCCTGTTCTGGTAATAAAGGCAGTTTTCCACTCGTAGCCCTCCTTAATCCTCACGAGATTGTAAGTCCCTCTCAGATCAAGCTTAGTGAAAACCGTTGCTCCCTTGAGGGGATCAAATAACTCTGTAATCAACGGGATCGGGTAGGCATTCTTAATCATGAAACGACTGAGACCCCTATAATCAATACAAGGTCTCAGTTCACCGCTCCTCTTCTTCACAAAGAAGGAACCAGCAGGAGACGAGGATTTGGGGATGAAACCCAGAGAAAGTGCGTCTGCAACATGCTCCTCCGTGGCTTTATCCTCCAAGATCAACAAAGGTTAAACCCGTCCACGAGGGGGAGTGGCACCAGGTTGAAGGTCAATTGCACAATCATACAGCCGGTGTGT
This sequence comes from Lithobates clamitans, assembly GCA_037952925.1. Lineage (NCBI taxonomy): Eukaryota > Metazoa > Chordata > Amphibia > Anura > Ranidae > Lithobates > Lithobates clamitans. The sequence continues at coordinate 117,400 of JBBGZY010000232.1, read as the reverse complement.
AGGGGGCAAACTACCGGCTTGATCTTTGTCAAAGACATCGCTAAAATCATGGTACTCCTCTGGCAGGGAGGAGGGTGAAGAGGTACACAGGACCTTGGCTACCTTCCAGAAGCATGTTTCACTGCATTGTGGTGACCAGGAGAGAATCTCAGCACTGAGCCAATCAAAAGAGGCATTGTGCCTCTGTAACCAAGGATAACCAATAACCAGCGGAAACTTAGGAGAGGAAATAACTTGGAATTGGATTATCTCATGGTGATGAGCCCCTACGGCCATGGATAACGGAACCATCTCATGGGCATGAGCTGTAGAGGTCTCCCGTCAAGAGACTCAATGGCAAGTGGAGTGCTGCAGTGGAATCGAGTGCTTTGATACAAAGGCAGCATCAATGAACAGGTGAAAAAGTTCTTGATCTTGCCTTCATCAGATGGGGTGAAGTCACCCTTGTAAAAGCCAAATTTAGAAGATGCACACAAATTGTGAGTCAAAATGTGGATTTCCTTTCTGATCCCATACCTAATGTCAACATGTGCTATCTCCCATCATGGGGGATCAATGGACGTGTTTTGGGGGTGCAACCACTTCCTCTCACCTACTAGAGCTGGGAGGAAGGGGTTGCACCCACAAAAAACTTACATTGAAATCCCCTGATGGCAGATAGCACATGTTGACACACTGTATGCATCTTCCAAATTTGGCTTTTAAACTGTATTAAAACTTTAGATAAAATTTTTCGAAAAAAAAAAAAAATAGGAATCTTTTTAGGATTTAGATTCTTCCTAGTACATCAATCATGTTCTTCAGTCTTTGTCCAATTCCCTTGGTTTTTTTCTTTGATAAGGTCCAAATCACGACTACAAAACATGAGTTCCTGGATAAGCCGCACTGTCACTGGTGAAATGACTCGATTTTGGTACCACAACCTCAACATAACCTAAAATAAAAATACACACAATGTATTAAAAATATGCAGGCATACATCTATTACCTGAATCTGAAAATGTTGGTGTCCGACACTCTCCTGTTGTGGTGTTAATCTCCACAACCTCTCCTTCCTCCACATCCTCGGGTTGTGACCTTTGTTCCCCTTCTTCAGGAGGTGGGGGGTCCCTGGTGTCCTCATATTTTCAGAGTCTTTGCTCCCCTATGAAAATGAAACAAAAGTTATTTGAGGCAAGAAATAGGAATATGAAACATTGCTGGGAAGTGGGGTACAATTGTCTGTTTTGGCATAGTTCAAAGCTGAAGACATGATTTTTTCCCTTACCAAAGCTGGAATACTTACCATTTTTGGACAAGTTTCACACATGTAGACACCCCAAGTATCCACTGGAGCACCTGTGTGGGACACCCTAAAAAGTTTGTTCTTGTGTCCCACACTAGTACTCCTGAGTCCAGATGTGTAAACAGCTTCTGAGTGTCCTCTCCTTACATTACACTGAATCAAGTTTGCAACTCATTCTAATTTGAAACACATCTAGACAACAATGTCCTAAACTTCTTTGAATACAAATTATCATACAACCAAATGTAGTTAACCCTGTATCTGCCAAAAACATCATATTTATTTGGCAAACAAACAATGTTTACTGCGTCTGATTACTGTGCCCACGAACATGAAAGTAGCCATTTTAAATTGTCCAACAGTAAAGAAAAGTACATGGCGCAGCATGCAAGGGATAATAATAATAGGAACACACGACAACAACTCACTTTTTAGAAGCACTTTCTTGATCTTTCTGTACTGATCCTGCTACCTCAGTTTCAGGTCTGACCAGCGTTTCATCAATTGCTCCTTGGATCGTCGTACCCCAAAATTCCTGTGCAGACTCTTCACAACTTTAGTCACGATCTTGGCCTTTCTCTCATTAGGGTTGGTGTACGGTCCATACTTTCCATCATAGTCGCCCCTCTTTAATATGTCCACCATCTCCACTATCTCTACCAAGGACATATTTAAGGCCTTAAATCTCCTACTGGATCGGGACGCTTCTGGCTCCGGGCTTTCCTCCTCGTCGTTACTGCTATTATGCAGCTGCTGTGTCTCCGCCATGTTTCTCTCCCCCACTGCGACGAAAGAGACGGGGCGGGGAATATTCTAGAAAGAACGTTAGGGGCGGGCGACACGGTTGGAGTTTCACGCATGCGCAGTGTCTATAAAGCTATGAAGTGACGAACATAATAACGAAGGTAACATGAGTGGCCTATACTGATTCTAGATTGAGGCCTATATTGGGATAAGATTAGGAGAGTTTAGCCTGATATTAGTGTTTTTGTCTTTTGTTTGGTCTTGCAGCAAAAATGAAACAATTTAAAGACCCAGACTTCCTCGGCAAATTCATAGATAGATACAGGGATGAGGCAATTTGTGGGAGGTGAAAAACCCCTTATATCGCAACAAACCAGCAAAGAAGGCATCGCTGGAGAAGCTGCTGGAATTTGTGAAGACTCGGGTCCCCAACGCAGACATCGAGTTTGTGGATAAGAAAATTGGTAGCTTGAGAAGCACGCATAAGAAGGAGCTTCAGAAGGTCCATAAAGTCCATGAGGTCAAGAGCAGCAGCAGAAGACGTGTATGTACCCAGTCTGTGGTACTACAACAAGATGCGTTTTCTAGAAGACCAGATTGAAGCCAGGGAATCACTTTCAACTCTTCCGCCCCCCTTCCATCCACCCTTCCCTCAATCCCAGCTGAGGCTTCCGAGGACCAACCTGGGCCTTCCATCCTGGAAGAAATTGAGGAGCCCAGATGGAGCCAGGTATAGTATTTTTAAACATATTTTTGAGGGAGAATTATTGTTGTTAATTAGATGTTATTATTGCTAACAAATGAATAATTTAACAAAAAGTGTTTTACATATCAATAGACAGTAGGGGCCAAAAATGATTGGGACAAGAATGAAAAATGCTGGGCTCAGAATGATAGTCTTTTCTATTTATTAACATTTTATTTGAAACAGTCATGAGCTGAAAATTGTGTGTGATTGATGAACCAAAAACTAAAACTATGTCCCTTTTTCATACACAGGAAGACCTCAGCCAGGACGACATCTATATAGCCTCAAATTTGCAGCAAATGTAGGAGGGCCCACGCCGCAAATGCGAGAAAATCATTTTTGAGGCCATCCATAAGGGGTTGAGTGGCCAAATGATGGATGACGTCCACTTATGTACGCTCGCCCATCCTCCTCCTCCTTCTGCCACAAGTCCACCTCCAGAGCCACAGCCTGCAGGAAAGGCTGCAGGGAAGGCTGCAGGGAAGGCTGCATGGCAGCATGGAGGGAAGCTTGCACTGAAGACAAGAAAGTGATGGCCTGGGTTCAGTCTGGTCTGACAGAAGGCACAGGCTGGGGTAGTACCACAGCCTGGGGACATACATGTCATCTGCTGCTGTTCATGATCTCTGGAAGTCCTAGACCAGATTGTGCTCCCTTCTATATGGACTTCTCAAGCTACCAATTTTTTTATCCACAGAGTTGATGTCTGCCCTGGGGGCCAAAGCCTTGCAAATTCCAGCTGTTTCTCCAGCATTGCCTTCCCTCTTTATTTTGTTATTATGAGCCAGAATAAATGGAGATTTTTTTTATATGAAAATACTTGCCGATGTGTTTTTCTTCAAATAGCACAGTTTTTTTGTGAGTAGGCAGGTACATTTCAAAAATATAATGTCTAATTCACAAGGGACACTAAGCAACCTTCTTGAGGTTTACAAATACAAGATAATAATGGTGTTGTGGAAACGTGACATACAAAAAAAATTAAAATATGGAGATGACTATAAAATGCTAAAAAAAAAAAAAAAATACAACAAGGAGATCTTTATTAAAAAAAACAAAAAATGACTATAAAAAATTTTTTAAACATTATTATGGAGATCTGGCTTTAAAAACAAAAAAGATTATTCAGGAGATCATGAGAAAAAATAAAGACATAAGTTCGTGAGAACTCTGTGTGAATATGAGCAGCAAAACAACTTCATTCTTCTGCATTGTAAAGAAGAAGAGAATGCGCTGCATTAAAAGATTAAAAAATTTGCAGTGTGACGAATGTGCCATCTCCATTACGAATGGTAGTTTTACCAGACTGAGCGGCTCCGTCTCGTACTTGATTCTGAGCATGCACGTTTTTTTTGCGCGTCGGAATTACATACACACGAACGGAATTTATGATAGAAACTTTTTCCATCGGAAAAATTGAGAACATGCTCTCAATATTTTGCTGGCGGAAATTCCGCCAGCAAAAGTCCGATGGAGCATACACACGGTCGCATTTTCCGACCTAAAGCTCTCATCGGTCTTTTTCTGGCCAAATTTCCGATTGTGTGTACGCGGCATTAGTGTTGGTGTATATACAAGGAGGGTGGGGGAGTACATCCAGCTCGCCGAATAATTTTTTGTTGCCTGTGGGTGCTTCTATTGCCCACCCGCTGCCTGCGGCCACACATGCATGGACATATGTGGCACATGGCAATGATGTCAGAAGGGGACCCTTAGCTGATTAGGACTGCTATTTAGCACAGGTTCAGTTCTTATCAGCAGGCCATATATTTTCTAAATGACTCTAGATGTCAAGTGGCTCAGAGCCTATTCCCTTATCAGGTATTTTGACTACTACACACATGCTTATTTTACTAAACAGGATTTTATTGTCTGCCTATGCAGGTATACCAGCATTCTCATTCTCCTTCCCCTTCCATCTGAGTGGAGAGGAATTGGTGGATGATGAGAAAGAGGCAGATGGTAGAGACGCTGAGGAGGGGGAAACAGAAGCCCCCTTGTCTGAGGACTCTGCACCCAAGGATGTGATTCTTCAATTAAATTGTCCGCTCTGACCTGAAGTTGCCACTTCCTGAGTCTTCAGCGCTACAGATTCCACCACTGGGGTCGTGGATTCAATATAAACCATTCCATTAATTTATATTTGTATGCATGCATTTGGAAGATGTTTGAATGAGAACTATTTATTGTACTTTCTAAAAAGTGTATTCATAACATATGCTGAAATGTTATCATTAAAGTAGAATAATAGGCAAAACTTTCTTTACATGATGGATAGAGTAAGGGAAAGTTATAAGCCCTGACTGATTTTTATTTTTTTTGCCATCTGTGCCCCAGCGGAACTTCCGCTTTTCGGAACCCTCCCCCCCTCCGGTGTCACATTTGGCACCTTTCAGGGGGGAGGGGGGTGCAGATACCTGTCTAAGACAGGTATTTGCACCCACTTCCGGAATAGACTCCCATGGGAGTCTATGCCTCTTCCTGTCCCTCCGCGCTGTCTCCTGGGAAACACACAACTCCCAGGAGATAGCGGGGACCAGTTACGATGCGCAGCGCGACTCGCGCATGCGCAGTAGGGAACCGGGAACTGAAGCCGCAACGCTTCACTTCCTGATTCCCTCACCTAGGATGGCGGCGGCAGCTGCCGAGAACCGAGCGGGTTCTCGGCGTTGCCTGCCGACATCGCTGGACCCTGGGACAGGTAAGTGGCCATGTATTAAAAGTCAGCAGCTGCAGTATTTGTAGCTGCTGGCTTTAAATTTTTTTTTTTTTTTTTGGCGGTATAGGTGGACCCCCGCTTTAACTTTTACTTCCTGTCTCAAAACAGCCCAAAGAGGAAATGTAGTGAAGTGGGAAGTGAGAGGAAATCCCTGCAAATTAAGGGAATTCCTCGGGCACCCCAGGTCACCAGATCTAGTGTCGCAATTGGAAGATTCCCCCTCAGATACTTTTATAGGGACGACCCAAAATGTGTTTTTTTCTTTTACTTTCACTTCCAATTATAATGGTAAATAAAGAGGCTGAATTTCCCTAACAGGGACACAGACAGTAATAAAAAACAGGCATTCTAATTCATCTCCACTCTGTCCAACACTATATATAATGCGACATATAAACACAATAAGGTTGCCTTTCCTGATTGGCTATCATATTGAAGTCCTGTCTTCAATTATTTGAATTACTAACTCAGGACAAGTATCCAAATAGTACCTTGCTTCACTCCTTTAATTAAATCAGCTTGTTCCAGCAAAACAGTTGGATCAACCGGATGTGGTTACATGGACAGGTGCAGTAAGTAAAAAGTATAGAATCTGGTGTCCTAATCATAACATAAAGTGAAGGTATATATTCTCTCAAGGAGGACAGCTTTGAGGAAGATATATAATACTGGCCGGACATTTTTGGAACAACAGAATACACAACAGGCACATTGCCACATAGTGAGGCCTGGCATAGGCCTGGCATAGCTTTCTTTGAAACCAAAGGCTCTTTATAAGTATAATATGTGTGCAATGGCGTAACTAGAACCTTCAGGGCCCCGGTGCAAGAAACCATGGAGGGCCCCCCTAACCTCCGGCCAGGGCCCTTCCCACTGATCCCAGGGGCAGCGGGACCTGGATAGGAGGGGGAACAAATCCCCTCCATTTTCCTCCTGCAGCCACTGAATGCCTATCAGAGGGAGAGGACGAGAAGCAGATTTTTAGTGGCTGCAGGTGAAAAATGGAGGGGATTTGTTCCTCTAAATGCCCCCCCATCCAGGTGTTCAGGGGCAACATGTGTGCTATTGCAATTGTGACCCCTGTAATTACGCCCCTGGGATGAGTGGCAGCGGTGTTGGGGGGGGTGGGATCAGTGGTGGTTGGGGAGGGATAGGATCAGTGGCATCAGTGATGGGGGATGGGATGAGTGGCAGTGGTGAGGGAGAGATGGGATGAGTGGCAGCAGTGGGGGGATGGGATCAATGACAGCAGTGGTGGTTGGGCGGGCATGGGATCAGTGGCAGCGGTGGTGGTACTGGGATGGGATGAGTGGCAGAGGGAGGGGGGATGGGATCAGTGGCAAGGGTTGTGGTTGGGGGGGTGGGATCAGTGGTAGGGGGGATTGAATGGGATGAGTGGCAGAAGTGGTGGGGGAATGGGATCAGTGGCAAGGGTGATGGTTGGAGGAGGGTGGGATGGGATGAGTGGTAGTGGAAGGGGGATTGGATGGGATAAGTGGCAGCGGTGGTTGACATTGGATGAAATGAGTGGCAGCGGTGGTGGGAGAATGGGATCCATGGCGAGGGTGATGGTTGGGGGGTGTGGGATGGAATGAGTGGTGGGAAGGGGAATGGTATCCGTGGCAAGGATGGGATCAGTGGCAGTAGTGGTCATGGTGGGGTGGATCAGTGGCAGCAGTGGTTTTGGTGGTGTGGAGGGGGGTTCAGGGTATCAGTGGCTGGAGTGGTCATGGTGGGGTGGATCAGTGGCAGCAGTGGTTGTGATTAGGGATGAGCTTCGTGTTCGAGTCGAACCCATGTTCGACTCGAACATCGTCTGTTCGCCGTTCGCCAAATTGCGAACGATATGGACCATTCGCGCCAAATTCGTGTGGCGCGTCACGGCCCATAATTCACTGCGGCATCGCAGTGCATTGCTGGCTGATGATTGGCCAAGCATGCACTATGACCCGCATGCTTGGCCAATCACAGCGCCGTCTGAACAGAGAGCCGTAATTGGCCAAAGCCAAGGAGGCTTTGGCCAATTATGGCTCAGGGGATTTAGTACACGCCCCACACTATATAAGGCCGCCTGCACGGCGGCCCTGTGTAGTGTGTGTTCCGGCGTTCATAGATAGAGAGAGAGAGAGAGAGAGAGAGAGACAGACAGTGTCATTTGATTTGAGTTAGATAGATTAGGCAGAACAGTCAGTCAGTTAGCTGCACTTACAGTGTATTGTGTATATATATGCATCCCAGGTGTTGCATATATATATATATATATATATATACACTGTATTCAGTTTAGCTAGATCCGTTCCTGTTAACTTCTTACTGACAGGCAGGCTTGTCTTGTTACAGTATTTACAGCTACCTGAAGAAAATTGCTGGTGTTCTTTTGATCCTATTAGTACCACAGTCAGGCAGCTAGACTATTTACAGTTAGTGCAGTACGTCCTGCTCACAGTGTTCAGCTAAACCTACAAGTTAGTGGGGTGCGTCCTGCTCACAGTGTTCAGCTAAACCTACAAGTTAGTGGGGTGCGTCCTGCTCACAGTGTTCAGCTAAAACTACAAGTTAGTGTGGTGCGTCCACCTCACAGTGTTCAGCTAAACCTACAAGTTAGTGTAGTGAGACCTCTGCACAGTGTTCATCTAAAGCTACAAGTTAGTGCAGTGCGTCCTGCTTACAGTGTTCAGCTAAAACTACAAGTTAGTGGGGTGCGTCCTGCTCACAGTGTTCAGCTAAACCTACAAGTTAGTGTGGTGCGTCAACCTCACAGTGTTCAGCTAAACCTACAAGTTAGTGGGGTGCGTCCTGCTCACAGTGTTCAGCTAAAACTACAAGTTAGTGCTGTGCGTCCTGCTCACAGTGTTCAGCTAAAACTACAAGTTAGTGTGGTGCGTCCACCTCACAGTGTTCAGCTAAACCTACAAGTTAGTGTAGTGAGACCTCTGCACAGTGTTCATCTAAAGCTACAAGTTAGTGCAGTGCGTCCTGCTCACAGTGTTCAGCTAAAACTACAAGTTAGTGGGGTGCGTCCTGCTCACAGTGTTCAGCTAAACCTACAAGTTAGTGTGGTGCGTCAACCTCACAGTGTTCAGCTAAACCTACAAGTTAGTGGGGTGCGTCCTGCTCACAGTGTTCAGCTAAAACTACAAGTTAGTGCTGTGCGTCCTGCTCACAGTGTTCATCTAAACCTACAAGTTAGTGCGGTGCGTCCAGCTCACAGTGTTCAGCTAAACCTACAAGTTAGTGCGGTGCATCCTGCTCACAGTGTTCAGCTAAAACTACAAGTTAGTGCTGTGCGTCCGGCTCACAGTGTTCAGCTAAAACTACAAGTTAGTGGGGTGCGTCCTGCTCACAGTGTTCAGCTAAACCTACAAGTTAGTGGGGTGCGTCCTGCTCACAGTGTTCAGCTAAAACTACAAGTTAGTGTGGTGCGTCCACCTCACAGTGTTCAGCTAAACCTACAAGTTAGTGTAGTGAGACCTCTGCACAGTGTTCATCTAAAGCTACAAGTTAGTGCAGTGCGTCCTGCTCACAGTGTTCAGCTAAAACTACAAGTTAGTGGGGTGTGTCCTGCTCACAGTGTTCAGCTAAACCTACAAGTTAGTGTGGTGCGTCCACCTCACAGTGTTCAGCTAAACCTACAAGTTAGTGCGGTGCGTCCTGCTCACAGTGTTCAGCTAAAACTACAAGTTAGTGCTGTGCGTCCTGCTCACAGTGTTCAGCTAAAACTACAAGTTAGTGGGGTGCGTCCTGCTCACAGTGTTCAGCTAAACCTACAAGTTAGTGTGGTGCGTCCACCTCACAGTGTTCAGCTAAACCTACAAGTTAGTGTGGTGCGTCCTGCTCACAGTGTTCAGCTAAAACTACAAGTTAGTGCTGTGCTTCCTGCTCACAGTGTTGAGCTAAAACTACAAGTTAGTGCAGTGTGTCCTGCTCACAGTGTTCAGCTAAAACTACAAGTTAGTGCGGTGCGTCCTGCTCACAGTGTTCAGCTAAAACTACAAGTTAGTGCTGTGCGTCCTGCTCACAGTGTTCAGCTAAAACTACAAGTTAGTGCGGTGCGTCCACCTCACAGTGTTCAGCTAAAACTACAAGTTAGTGCGGTGCATCCACCTCACAGTGTTCAGCTAAAACTACAAGTTAGTGCTGTGCTTCCTGCTCACAGTGTTGAGCTAAAACTACAAGTTAGTGCAGTGCATCCACCTCACAGTGTTCAGCTAAACCTACAAGTTAGTGCGGTGCGTCCTGCTCACAGTGTTCAGCTAAAACTACAAGTTAGTGCTGTGCGTCCTGCTCACAGTGTTCAGCTAAAAGTACAAGTTAGTGCGGTGCGTCCACCTCACAGTGTTCAGCTAAAACTACAAGTTAGTGCGGTGCGTCCACCTCACAGTGTACAGCTAAACCTACAAGTTAGTGCGGTGCGTCCTGCTCACAATGTTCAGCTAAAACTACAAGTTAGTGCTGTGCGTCCTGCTTACAATGTTCAGCTAAAACTACAAGTTAGTGCAGTGCATCCACCTCACAGTGTTCAGCTAAACCTACAAGTTAGTGCGGCGCGTCCTGCTCACAGTGTTCAGCTAAACCTACAAGTTAGTGTGGTGCGTCCACCTCACAGTGTTCAGCTAAACCTACAAGTTAGTGTAGTGAGACCTCTGCACAGTGTTCATCTAAAGCTACAAGTTAGTGCAGTGCGTCCTGCTCACAGTGTTCAGCTAAAACTACAAGTTAGTGGGGTGCGTCCTGCTCACAGTGTTCAGCTAAACCTACAAGTTAGTGTGGTGCGTCAACCTCACAGTGTTCAGCTAAACCTACAAGTTAGTGGGGTGCGTCCTGCTCACAGTGTTCAGCTAAAACTACAAGTTAGTGCTGTGCGTCCTGCTCACAGTGTTCATCTAAACCTACAAGTTAGTGCGGTGCGTCCACCTCACAGTGTTCAGCTAAACCTACAAGTTAGTGCGGTGCATCCTGCTCACAGTGTTCAGCTAAAACTACAAGTTAGTGCTGTGCGTCCTGCTCACAGTGTTCAGCTAAAACTACAAGTTAGTGGGGTGCGTCCTGCTCACAGTGTTCAGCTAAACCTACAAGTTAGTGGGGTGCGTCCTGCTCACAGTGTTCAGCTAAAACTACAAGTTAGTGTGGTGCGTCCACCTCACAGTGTTCAGCTAAACCTACAAGTTAGTGTAGTGAGACCTCTGCACAGTGTTCATCTAAAGCTACAAGTTAGTGCAGTGCGTCCTGCTCACAGTGTTCAGCTAAAACTACAAGTTAGTGGGGTGTGTCCTGCTCACAGTGTTCAGCTAAACCTACAAGTTAGTGTGGTGCGTCCACCTCACAGTGTTCAGCTAAACCTACAAGTTAGTGCGGTGCGTCCTGCTCACAGTGTTCAGCTAAAACTACAAGTTAGTGCTGTGCATCCTGCTCACAGTGTTCAGCTAAAACTACAAGTTAGTGGGGTGCGTCCTGCTCACAGTGTTCAGCTAAACCTACAAATTAGTGTGGTGCGTCCACCTCACAGTGTTCAGCTAAACCTACAAGTTAGTGTGGTGCGTCCTGCTCACAGTGTTCAGCTAAAACTACAAGTTAGTGCTGTGCTTCCTGCTCACAGTGTTGAGCTAAAACTACAAGTTAGTGCAGTGTGTCCTGCTCACAGTGTTCAGCTAAAACTACAAGTTAGTGCGGTGCGTCCTGCTCACAGTGTTCAGCTAAAACTACAAGTTAGTGCTGTGCGTCCTGCTCACAGTGTTCAGCTAAAACTACAAGTTAGTGCGGTGCGTCCACCTCACAGTGTTCAGCTAAAACTACAAGTTAGTGCGGTGCGTCCACCTCACAGTGTTCAGCTAAAACTACAAGTTAGTGCTGTGCTTCCTGCTCACAGTGTTGAGCTAAAACTACAAGTTAGTGCAGTGCATCCACCTCACAGTGTTCAGCTAAACCTACAAGTTAGTGCGGTGCGTCCTGCTCACAGTGTTCAGCTAAAACTACAAGTTAGTGCTGTGCGTCCTGCTCACAGTGTTCAGCTAAAACTACAAGTTAGTGCGGTGCGTCCACCTCACAGTGTTCAGCTAAAACTACAAGTTAGTGCGGTGCGTCCACCTCACAGTGTTCAGCTAAACCTACAAGTTAGTGTGGTGCATCCTGCTCACAGTGTTCAGCTAAAACTACAAGTTAGTGCTGTGCGTCCTGCTTACAATGTTCAGCTAAAACTACAAGTTAGTGCGGTGCATCCACCTCACAGTGTTCAGCTAAACCTACAAGTTAGTGCGGTGTGTCCTGCTCACAGTGTTCAGCTAAACCTACAAGTTAGTGTGGTGCGTCCACCTCACAGTGTTCAGCTAAACCTACAAGTTAGTATGGCGCGTCCACCTCACAGTGTTCAGCTAAACATACAAGTTAGTGCGGTGCGTCCTGCTCACAGTGTTCAGCTAAACCTACAAGTTCATGACTCACATTAACGATAGATGCATTGGTGCAGTCATCAACAGGAAACCACCAATGAAAAGAAAGCAACAATAGTGAAGCCCGTAAGGTAAAACAGTCAAGATTTTATTGTAGTCTACTTACAGGTAAGAAGTAAAATTCATCGCAACAAAAAGGAACAATCCGCGGCTCTCAGCGTGCTTGCATCAACCAGCCTGACAGGTTTCATCCTAAGTGGATATCATCAGAGGCATGGCTAATGGTGCAAGCACACACACATAAATAGTCCACATCCTAAAGTCATGCTGTCCTCTGATAGGGCAGCAAGACAAACACAGCAGCTGTTTAAAATGGCAAATTACGGCCGCGCCTGCGCAGTGCGGCCGTCCTGTCATTAAGCCAGGAAATGACAAGACCGCTATTGTGCGGCCTATCAATAGCGGTATTGTCATTTCCTGGCTTAATGACAGGACGGCCGCACTGCGCAGGCGCGGCCGTAATTTGCCATTTTAAACAGCTGCTGTGTTTGTCTTGCTGCCCTATCAGAGGACAGCATGACTTTAGGATGTGGACTATTTATGTGTGTGTGCTTGCACCATTAGCCATGCCTCTGATGATATCCACTTAGGATGAAACATGTCAGGCTGGTTGATGCAAGCACGCTGAGAGCCGCGGATTGTTCCTTTTTGTTGCGATGAATTTTACTTCTTACCTGTAAGTAGACTACAATAAAATCTTGACTGTTTTACCTTACGGGCTTCACTATTGTTGCTTTCTTTTCATTGGTTTATTCCTGTTGATGACTGTACCAATGCATCTATCGTTAATGTGAGTCCTGAGCTTGTGACATGTGGTGACCTGATTGCTTCCATGCTGTGCCTACCAATGCTAGAGTGTGCCATTTGGACTTGCTGCTGACCTTCTGCACCATATGAGTACATCGCTTATTTCCTATGTCTTTCTGATAAGCAGACTGATAGCACATGGCTGTGGTGTGCTTTTCCTTTACACACTGAAGTCTGGTGGAGGTTTCCATGTCATCTGTATTGCCGATTGAATTTCATGGACTATTATTTATATTTGGACATTTATTTTATTTAAGCGCTGCATTCTGATTGTTATATTTATGTTTGATGAAATCCACAAACTATGCTAGCCGCTTTTTGATGCTCTTTATTAGTTAGCGCAGATATTTATTTTACCTTTTTTAAACCTACAAGTTAGTGGGGTGCATCCTGCTCACAGTGTTCAGCTAAACCTACAAGTTAGAATGGTGCGTCCACCTCACAGTGTTCAGCTTAACCTACAAGTTAGTGCGGTGCGTCCTGCTCACAGTGTTCAGCTAAAACTACAAGTTAGTGTAGTGAGACCTCTGCACAGTGTTCATCTAAAGCTACAAGTTAGTGCAGTGTGTCCTGCTCACAGTGTTCAGCTAAAACTACAAGTTAGTGGGGTGCGTCCTGCTCACAGTGTTCAGCTAAACCTACAAGTTAGTGTGGTGCGTCCACCTCACAGTGTTCAGCTAAACCTACAAGTTAGTGTGGTGCGTCCTGCTCACAGTGTTCAGCTAAAACTACAAGTTAGTGCTGGGCGTCCTGCTTACAGTGTTCAGCTAAAACTACAAGTTAGTGCGGTGCATCCACCTCACAGTGTTCAGCATAACCTACAAGTTAGTGGGGTGCGTCCTGCTCACAGTGTTCAGCTAAACCTACAAGTTAGTGTGGTGCGTCCACCTCACAGTGTTCAGCCAAACCTACAAGTTAGTGTGGTGCGTCCACCTCACAGTGTTCAGCTAAACCTACAAGTTAGTGTGGTGCGTCCTGCTCACAGTGTTCAGCTAAAACTACAAGTTAGTGCTGTGCGTCCTGCTCACAGTGTTCAGCTAAAACTACAAGTTAGTGCGGTGCGTCCTGCTCACAGTGTTCAGCTAAACCTACAAGTTAGTGCGGTGCATCCACCTCACAGTGTTCAGCTAAACCTACAAGTTAGTGTGGTGCATCCTGCTCACAGTGTTCAGCTAAACCTACAAGTTAGTGCGGTGCGTCCTGCTCACAGTGTTCAGCTAAAACTACAAGTTAGCGATGTGCGTCCTGCTCACAGTGTTCAGCTAAAACTACAAGTTAGTGTGGTGCGTCCACCTCACAGTGTTCAGCTAAACCTACAAGTTAGTGTAGTGAGACCTCTGCACAGTGTTCATCTAAAGCTCACAGTGTTGAGCTAAAACTACAAGTTAGTGCAGTGTGTCCTGCTCACAGTGTTCAGCTAAAACTACAAGTTAGTACAGTGCGTCCACCTCACAGTGTTCAGCTAAAACTACAAGTTAGTGCTGTGCGTCCTGCTCACAGTGTTCAGCTAAAACTACAAGTTAGTGCGGTGCGTCCACCTCACAGTGTTCAGCTAAAACTACAAGTTAGTGCGGTGCGTCCACCTCACAGTGTTCAGCTAAACCTACAAGTTAGTGCGGTGCGTCCTGCTCACAATGTTCAGCTAAAACTACAAGTTAGTGCTGTGCGTCCTGCTTACAATGTTCAACTAAAACTACAAGTTAGTGCGGTGCATCCCCCTCACAGTGTTCAGCTAAACCTACAAGTTAGTGTGGTGCGTCCTGCTCACAGTGTTCAGCTAAACCTACAAGTTAGTGTGGTGCGTCCACCTCACAGTGTTCAGCTAAACCTACAAGTTAGTATGGTGCATCCACCTCACAGTGTTCAGCTAAACCTACAAGTTAGTGTGGTGCATCCTGCTTACAGTGTTCAGCTAAAACTACAAGTTAGTGCTGTGCGTCCTGTTCACAGTGTTCAGTTAAAACTACAAGTTAGTGCGGTGTGTCCACCTCACAGTGTTCAGCTAAACCTACAAGCTAGTGCGGTGCCTTCCTGCTCACAGTGTTCAGCTAAAACTACAAGTTAGTGCTGTGCGTCCTGCTCACAGTGTTCAGCTAAACCTACAAGTTAGTGGGATGCATCCTATTCACAGTGTTCAGCTAAACCTACAAGTTAGTGTGGTGCGTCCTGCTCACAGTGTTCAGCTAAACCTACAAGTTAGTGCAGTGCGTCCTGCTCACAGTGTTCAGCTAAAACTACAAGTTAGTGGGGTGCGTCCTGCTCAGTGTTCAGCTAAACCTACAAGTTAGTGTGGTGCGTCCACCTCACAGTGTTCAGCTAAAACTACAAGTTAGTGTTGTGCGTCCTGCTCACAGTGTTCAGCTAAAACTACAAGTTAGTGCGGTGCGTCCACCTCACAGTGTTCAGCTAAACCTACAAGTTAGTGCGGTGCCTCCAGCTCACAGTGTTCAGCTAAAACTACAAGTTAGTGCTGTGCGTCCTGCTTACAGTGTTCAGCTAAAACTACAAGTTAGTGCGGTGCATCCACCTCACAGTGTTCAGCTAAACCTACAAGTTAGTGGGGTGCGTCCTGCTCACAGTGTTCAGCTAAACCTACAAGTTAGTGCTGTGCGTCCACCTCACAGTGTTCAGCTAAACCTACAAGTTAGTGTGGTGCATCCTGCTCACAGTGTTCAGCTAAACCTACAAGTTAGTGCGGTGCGTCCTGCTCACAGTGTTCAGCTAAAACTACAAGTTAGCGCTGTGCGTCCTGCTCACAGTGTTCTGCTAAAACTACAAGTTAGTGTGGTGCGTCCACCTCACAGTGTTCAGCTAAACCTACACGTTAGTGTAGTGAGACCTCTGCACAGTGTTCATCTAAAGCTCACAGTGTTGAGCTAAAACTACAAGTTAGTGCAGTGTGTCCTGCTCACAGTGTTCAGCTAAAACTACAAGTTAGTACGGTGCGTCCACCTCACAGTGTTCAGCTAAACCTACAAGTTAGTGCGGTGCGTCCTGCTCACAGTGTTCAGCTAAAACTACAAGTTAGTGCTGTGCGTCCTGCTCACAGTGTTCAGCTAAAACTACAAGTTAGTGCGGTGCGTCCACCTCACAGTGTTCAGCTAAAACTACAAGTTAGTGCGGTGCGTCCACCTCACAGTGTTCAGCTAAACCTACAAGTTAGTGCGGTGCGTCCTGCTCACAATGTTCAGCTAAAACTACAAGTTAGTGCTGTGCGTCCTGCTTACAATGTTCAGCTAAAACTACAAGTTAGTGCGGTGCATCCATCTCACATTGTTCAGCTAAACCTACAAGTTAGTGCGGTGCGTCCTGCTCACAGTGTTCAGCTAAACCTACAAGTTAGTGTGGTGCGTCCACCTCACATTGTTCAGCTAAACCTACAAGTTAGTATGGTGCGTCCACCTCACAGTGTTCAGCTAAACCTACAAGTTAGTGCGGTGCATCCTGCTCACAGTGTTCAGCTAAAACTACAAGTTAGTGCTGTGCGTCCTGCTCACAGTGTTCAGCTAATAACTACAAGTTAGTGCGGTGCGTCCACCTCACAGTGTTCAGCTAAACCTACAAGTTAGTGCGGTGCCTTCCTGCTCACATTGTTCAGCTAAAACTACAAGTTAGTGCTGTGCGTCCTGCTCACAGTGTTCAGCTAAACCTACAAGTTAGTGGGATGCATCCTATTCACAGTGTTCAGCTATACCTACAAGTTAGTGTGGTGCGTCCTGCTCACAGTGTTCAGCTAAACCTACAAGTTAGTGCGGTGCGTCCTGCTCACAGTGTTCAGCTAAAACTACAAGTTAGTGGGGTGCGTCCTGCTCAGTGTTCAGCTAAACCTACAAGTTAGTGTGGTGCGCCCACCTCACAGTGTTCAGCTAAAACTACAAGTTAGTGCTGTGCGTCCTGCTCACAGTGTTCAGCTAAAACTACAAGTTAGTGCGGTGCGTCCACCTCACAGTGTTCAGCTAAACCTACAAGTTAGTGCGGTGCCTCCAGCTCACAGTGTTCAGCTAAAACTACAAGTTAGTGCTGTGCGTCCTGCTTACAGTGTTCAGCTAAAACTACAAGTTAGTGCGGTGCATCCACCTCACAGTGTTCAGCTAAACCTACAAGTTAGTGGGGTGCATCCTGCTCACAGTGTTCAGCTAAACCTACAAGTTAGTGCTTTGCGTCCACCTCACAGTGTTCAGCTAAACCTACAAGTTAGTGCGGTGCGTCCTGCTCACAGTGTTCAGCTAAACCTACAAGTTAGTGGGGTGCGTCCTGCTCACAGTGTTCAGCTAAACCTACAAGTTAGTGTGGTGCGTCCACCTCAGTGTTCAGCTTAACCTACAAGTTAGTGCGGTGCGTCCTGCTCACAGTGTTCAGCTAAAACTACAAGTTAGTGTAGTGAGACCTCTGCACAGTGTTCATCTAAAGCTACAAGTTAGTGCAGTGTGTCCTGCTCACAGTGTTCAGCTAAAACTACAAGTTAGTGGGGTGCGTCCTGCTCACAGTGTTCAGCTAAACCTACAAGTTAGTATGGTGCGTCCACCTCACAGTGTTCAGCTAAACCTACAAGTTAGTGTGGTGCGTCCTGCTCACAGTGTTCAGCTAAGACTACAAGTTAGTGCTGTGCGTCCTGCTCACAGTGTTCAGCTAAAACTACAAGTTAGTGCGGTGCGTCCACCTCACAGTGTTCAGCTAAACCTACAAGTTAGTGCGGTGCTTCCAGCTCACAGTGTTCAGCTAAAACTACAAGTTAGTGCTGTGCGTCCTGCTTACAGTGTTCAGCTAAAACTACAAGTTAGTGCGGTGCATCCACCTCACAGTGTTCAGCTAAACCTACAAGTTAGTGGGGTGCGTCCTGCTCACAGTGTTCAGCTAAACCTACAAGTTCGTGTGGTGCGTCCACCTCACAGTGTTCAGCCAAACCTACAAGTTAGTGTGGTGCGTCCACCTCACAGTGTTCAGCTAAACCTACAAGTTAGTGTGGTGCGTCCTGCTCACAGTGTTCAGCTAAAACTACAAGTTAGTGCTGTGCGTCCTGCTCACAGTGTTCATCTAAAACTACAAGTTAGTGCGGTGTGTCCTGCTCACAGTGTTCAGCTAAACCTACAAGTTAGTGTGGTGCGTCCACCTCAGAGTGTTCAGCTAAACCTACAAGTTAGTGCGGTGCATCCTGCTCACAGTGTTCAGCTAAAACTACAAGTTAGTGCTGTGCGTCCTGCTCACAGTGTTCAGCTAAAACTACAAGTTAGTGCGGTGCGTCCACCTCACAGTGTTCAGCTAAACCTACAAGTTAGTGCGGTGCCTTCCTGCTCACAGTGTTCAGCTAAAACTACAAGTTAGTGCGGTGCGTCCACCTCACAGTGTTCAGCTAAAACTACAAGTTAGTGCTGTGTGTCCTGCTCACAGTGTTCAGCTAAAACTACAAGTTAGTGTGGTGCGTCCACCTCACAGTGCTCAGCTAAACCTACAAGTTAGTGTGGCTCCTCCTGCTCACAGTGTTCAGCTAAAACTACAAGTTAGTGCTGTGCGTCCTGCTCACAGTGTTCAGCTAAAACTACAAGTTAGTGGGGTGGTTCCTGCTCACAGTGTTCAGCTAAACCTACAAGTTAGTGGGGTACATCCTGCTCACAGTGTTCAGCTAAAACTACAAGTTAGTGTGGTGCGTCCACCTCACAGTGTTCAGCTAAACCTACAAGTTAGTGTAGTGAGACCTCTGCACAGTGTTCATCTAAAGCTACAAGTTAGTGCAGTGCGTCCTGCTCACAGTGTTCAGCTAAAACTACAAGTTAGTGGGGTGCATCCTGCTCACAGTGTTCAGCTAAACCTACAAGTTGGTGTGGTGCGTCCACCTCACAGTGTTCAGCTAAACCTACAAGTTAGTGCGGTGCGTCCTGCTCACAGTATTCAGCTAAAACTACAAGTTAGTGCTGTGCGTCCTGCTCACAGTGTTTAGCTAAAACTACAAGTTAGTGGGGTGCGTCCTGCTCACAGTGTTTAGCTAAACCTACAAGTTATTGGGGTGCGTCCTGCTCACAGTGTTCAGCTAAAACTACAAGTTAGTGTGGTGCGTCCACCTCAGAGTTTTCAGCTAAACCTACAAGTTAGTGTAGTGAGACCTCTGCACAGTGTTCATCTAAAGCTACAAGTTTGTGCAGTGCGTCCTGCTCACAGTGTTCAGCTAAAACTACAAGTTAGTGGGGTGCGTCCTGCTCACAGTGTTCAGCTAAACCTACAAGTTAGTGTTGTGCGTCCACCTCACAGTGTTCAGCTAAACCTACAAGTTAGTGCGGTGCATCCTGCTCACAGTGTTCAGCTAAAACTACAAGTTAGTGCTGTGCGTCCTGCTCACAGTGTTCAGCTAAAACTACAAGTTAGTGTGGTGTGTCCACCTCACAGTGTTCAGCTAAACCTACAAGTTAGTGCGGTGCGTCCTGCTCACAGTGTTTAGCTAAAACTACAAGTTAGTGCTGTGCATCCTGCTCACAGTGTTCAGCTAAAACTACAAGTTAGTGGGGTTCGTCCTGCTCACAGTGTTCAGCTAAACCTACAAGTTAGTGTGGTGGTTCCACCTCACAATGTTCAGCTAAACCTACAAGTTAGTGCTGTGCGTCCTGCTCACAGTGTTCAGCTAAACCTACAAGATAGTGGGGTGCGTCCTGCTCACAGTGTTCAGCTAAACCTACAAGTTAGTGTGGTGCGTCCACCTCACAGTGTTCAGCTAAAGCTACAAGTTAGTGTAGTGAGACCTCTGCACAGTGTTCATCTAAAGCTACAAGTTAGTGGGGTGCGTCCTGCTCACAGTGTTCAGCTAAACCTACAAGTTAGTGGGGTGCGTCCTGCTCACAGTGTTCAGCTAAACCTACAAGTTCGTGTGGTGCATCCACCTCACAGTGTCGGGTTAAACCTACAAGTTAGTGCGGTGCGTCCTGCTCACAGTTTTCAGCTAAAACTACAAGTTAGTGTAGTGAGACCTCTGCACAGTGTTCATCTAAAGCTACAAGTTAGTACAGTGCGTCCTGCTCACAGTGTTCAGCTAAAACTACAAGTTAGTGGGGTGCGTCCTGCTCACAGTGTTCAGCTAAACCTACAAGTTAGTGTGGTGCGTCCACCTCACAGTGTTCAGCTAAACCTACAAGTTAGTGCGGTGCATCCTGCTCACAGTGTTCAGCTAAAACTACAAGTTAGTGCGGTGCGTCCACCTCACAGTGTTCAGTTAAACCTACAAGTTAGTGCAGTGCCTTCCTGCTCACAGTGTTCAGCTAAAACTACAAGTTAGTGCTGTGCGTCCTGCTTACAGTGTTCAGCTAAAACTACAAGTTAGTGTGGTGCGTCCACCTCACAGTGTTCAGCTAAACCTACAAGCTAGTGGGGTGCGTCCTACTCACAGTGTTCAGCTTAACCTACAAGTTAGTGTGGTGCGTCCATCTCACAGTGTTCAGCTAAAACTACAAGTTAGTGCGGTGCGTCCACCTCACAGTGTTCAGCTAAACCTACAAGTTAGTGTGGTGCGTCCACCTCACAGTGTTCAGCTAAACCTACAAGGTAGTGCGGTGCGTCCACCTCACAATGTTCGGCTAAAACTACAAGTTAGTGCTGTGCGTCCTGCTCACAGTGTTCAGCTAAAACTACAAGTTAGTGTGGTGCGTCCACCTCACAGTGTTCAGCTAAACCTACAAGTTAGTGCGGTGCGTCCACCTCACAATGTTCAGCTAAAACTACAAGTTAGTGCTGTGTGTCCTGCTCACAGTGTTCAGCTAAAACTACAAGTTAGTGTGGTGCGTCCACCTCACAGTGTTCAGCTAAACCTACAAGTTAGTGTAGTGAGACCTCTGCACAGTGTTCATCTAAAGCTACAAGTTAGTGGGGTGCGTCCTGCTCACAGTGTTCAGCTAAACCTACAAGTTAGTGTGGTGCGTCCACCTCACAGTTTTCAGCTAAACCTACAAGTTAGTGCGGTGCGTCCTGCTCACACTGTTTAGCTAAAACTAGAAGTTAGTGCTGTGCATCCTGCTCACAGTGTTCAGCTAAAACTACAAGTTAGTGGGGTGCGTCCTGCTCACAGTGTTCAGCTAAACCTACAAGTTAGTGTGGTGGTTCCACCTGACAGTGTTCAGCTAAACCTACAAGTTAGTGCTGTGCGTCCTGCTCACAGTGTTCAGCTAAACCTACAAGATAGTGGGGTGCGTCCTGCTCACAGTGTTCAGCTAAACCTACAAGTTAGTGTGGTGCGTCCACCTCACAGTGTTCAGCTAAACCTACAAGTTAGTGTAGTGAGACCTCTGCACAGTGTTCATCTAAAGCTACAAGTTAGTGGGGTGCGTCCTGCTCACAGTGTTCAGCTAAAACTACAAGTTAGTGTGGTGCGTCCACCTCACAGTGTCGGGCTAAACCTACAAGTTAGTGCGGTACATCCTGCTCACAGTTTTCAGCTAAAACTACAAGTTAGTGTAGTGAGACCTCTGCACAGTGTTCATCTAAAGCTACAAGTTAGTGCAGTGCGTCCTGCTCACAGTGTTCAGCTAAAACTACAAGTTAGTGGGGTGCGTCCTGCTCACAGTGTTCAGCTAAACCTACAAGTTAGTGTGGTGCGTCCACCTCACAGTGTTCAGCTAAACCTACAAGTTAGTGCGGTGCGTCCTGCTCACAGTGTTCAGCTAAAACTACAAGTTAGTGCTGTGCGTCCTGCTCACAGTGTTCAGCTAAAACTACAAGTTAGTGCGGTGCGTCCACCTCACAGTGTTCAGCTAAACCTACAAGTTAGTGGGGTGCGTCCTACTCACAGTGTTCAGCTAAACCTACAAGTTAGTGTGGTGCGTCCATCTCACAGTGTTCAGCTAAACCTACAAGTTAGTGAGGTGCGTCCTGCTCACAGTGTTCAGCTAAACCTACAAGTTAGTGTGGTGCGTCCACCTCACAGTGTTCAGCTAAACCTACAAGTTAGTGCGGTGCATCCTGCTCACAGTGTTCAGCTAAAACTATAAGTTAGTGCTGTGTGTCCTGCTCACAGTGTTCAGCTAAAACTACAAGTTAGTGTGGTGCGTCCACCTCACAGTGTTCAGCTAAACCTACAAGTTAGTGTAGTGAGACCTCTGCACAGTGTTCATCTAAAGCTACAAGTTAGTGGGGTGCGTCCTGCTCACAGTGTTCAGCTAAACCTACAAGTTAGTGTGGTGCGTCCACCTCACAGTGTTCAGCTAAACCTACAAGTTAGTGCGGTGCGTCCTGCTCACAGTGTTCAGCTAAAATTACAAGTTAGTGTGGTGCGTCCTACTCGCAGTGTTCAGCTAAAACTACAAGTTAGAGTGGTGCGTCCACCTCACAGTTTCCAGCTAAACCTACAAGTTATTTTTTTGTGAGCTCTGCACAGTGTTCAGCTAAAGCTACCTATAGAAGGTTTGTCGTGTTTTCCTGATCCTATCACTACCACAGGCAGCTAAAAAAGCTACAAGTTAGGTTTTTGCGAGCTCTGCACAGTGTTCAGCTAAAGCTACCTGTAGAAGGTTGGTGGTGTTCTCATACTACAGGCAGGCAGTTGATTTTGCTAGCTGCAGTATCAGTATATATATATATATATATATATATATATATATATATATATATCCCAGCT
The DNA here is from genome assembly GCA_037952925.1 of Lithobates clamitans. Taxonomy (NCBI): domain Eukaryota; kingdom Metazoa; phylum Chordata; class Amphibia; order Anura; family Ranidae; genus Lithobates; species Lithobates clamitans. Next base: position 95,062 of record JBBGZY010000232.1, on the reverse strand, counting down.
TAGTGCAGCTACAGGCCATTAGTATGTCTGGAAGGCCAAGAAGGAGAGGCAGACAGTCACAAGCCAATAAGAGAGGGCAAGCAGGCTCTGTGTCTAGTGCTGGTCATGGAGATGGTGCATCCTCATCAGTACGTGGCCGTGGGACACGCTTGGCCTTTTTTTCGGCAGCTGGCCGTGTTGAGCCGCAACATGTGGAAGACTTGGTCGAGTGGATGACCAAGCCGTCCTCATCCTCCTCATCCTCTCTCACCCATGCGCAGGGTACTTTGTCTGGCAAAGCAGTGGCATCTTCCCTTGGCTCAATGTCATCAGTGACTCCTTCCCTAGCCCCACCATGTCCTCCTGAGGAGTCCCTCGAACTGTTTGACCACAGTGTTGGGTACAGGAGGATGCCAGCGTTTGGAAGGCTCTGATGATGATACTAAGCTAGATGAAGGCAGTAACGTGAGCCCGGACAGAGGGGGTGCCCAAGAAGGACAGCAATCTGGCAGTCATGCTCCCCCTGCTGCAGCATACTGCCAGGTTTGCTCCAGTGATGAGGAGGGAGGGGATGATGAGGTCACTGACTCAATGTGGGTGCCTGATAGGAGAGAGGAGGAGGCGGCACATCACCAACGAGGCAGGATGCCCTCCAGGGGCCATCCTAAGGGCAGCACATTGACTGCATCACACCCCAAAGCTCCACATGTGCAGGGCACTGCAGTCTCTGCGTGTTATTCAAAAAGTTCTTTGGTGTGGGCCTTGTTTTGAGACGAGTGCATCAGATCGCACCGTTGCTATTTGCAACATATGTCTCAAGCGTATCTCGCGTGGCCAAAACATCTCCCGCTTGGGTACCACATGCTTGACCAGGCATATGTTGACCTGCCATGCAGTTCTTTGGCAAGCATATCTAAAAGACCCACACCAAAGAACAAAGAGGACCTCTCCTTGCTTCTCATCAGCTGAGATCTCCAACCCCACTAGACCTTCAGTCCTCTCTGAGACCTGCACTGAGAGGAATGAAGGTGTAGAATTAGGTGTGTCACAGCCAAGTATTTGTGGGCAATCTGCTTTTGGTACACCGATGTCAGATTGTACCAGGCAAATTTCCCTGCCCCAGCTGCTGCACCACCGAAAGAAGTTTGCTCCCAGCCATCCACATGCCCAGCGGTTGAATGCTAGCTTGGCAAAATTGTTAGCACTTCAACTGCTGCCTTTTCAGTTGGTAGACTCTGCCCCCTTCCGTGAGTTTGTGGAATGTGCGGTTCCTCAGTGGCAGGTACCCAAACGCCACTTTTTCTCACGGAAGGCGATTCCGGCTCTCTACCGGCATGTGGAAGGCAATGTCCATGCCTCGCTTGACAGGGCGGTCAGCGATAAGGTGCATATTACCGCTGACTCATTTTCCAGCAGGCATGGACAGGGACGTTACCTAAGTTTCACGGCACATTGGGTGACTCTGCTGGCAGCTGGGAAGGATGCAGGACAAGGTGCAGTAGTGTTGGAGGTTGTTCCACCACCACGCCTCCAAAATGCTAATGATTGTGACACACCTCTCTCCTCCACCCCCTCCTCTTCTTCTTCCTCCATGGCCTCTTCCTGTGCTTTGTCCTCGGAACCAGTGGTGCTCCGTAGCCGTTCAAGGGGCTATGCAAGTACGCAGGCCAAAAGATGCCATGCGGTGCTTGAGCTGGTGTGCTTGGGGGACAGGAGCCACACTGGGGCAGAGGTTCTGTCAGCTCTGCAGGGGCAGGTTCAGAGGTGGTTGACGCCACGCCAACTTAAGGCAGGAATGGTGGTTTGCGACAATGGCACCAACCTCCTCTCTGCCCTCCGACAGGGACAAATGACCCATGTGCCCTGTTTGGCTCACGTCCTTAACTTGGTGGTGCAGCGGTTCTTGGGGAGGTACCCGGGCTTACAGGATGTCCTGAGGCAGGCCAGGAAAGTCTGTGTGCATTTCCACCGGTCATATAATGCCAGTGCTCGGCTGACGGACCTCCAAAAGGAGTTTAACCTGCCCAAGAACCGCCTAATCTGTGACATGCCCACCAGGTGGAACTCAACGTTGGCCATGCTGCAGCGGCTGCACACGCAGCAGAGGGCCATCAATGAGTACCTGTGCGACTATGGCACCAGGACAGGGTCAGGGGAGCTTGTTTTTTTTCCCCACGCCAGTGGGCCATGATCAGGGATGCATGTACTGTCCTGTCACCATTTGAGGAGGCCTCAAGGATGGTGAGCAGTGACAGTGCATGCATCAGTAACACTGTCCCCCTTGTCCACCTGTTGGAGCACACGCTGCGTGGAATAATGGACAGGGCACTTGAGGCAGAACAGAGGCAGGAAGAGGAGGACTTCCTTAGCTCTCAAGGCCCCCTTTATCCAGACAGTGTTCCTGCGTGCACGCCGATCACACAGGAAGAGGACGAGGAGGAGGAGGAAGATTGTGTCAGTATGGAGGTGGAGCCTGGCACTCAGCATCAGCAGCAGTCTTTAAGGGATCAGTCCCAAGAAACACATGGACTTGTACGTGGCTGGGAGGAGGTGGCTGCGGACCATGACGTCCTTAGTGACCCAGAGGACTCCGGACCGAATGCCTCAGCAAACCTACGCTGCATGGCCTCCCTGATCCTGCAAAGCCTGCGTAAGGATCCTCGTATTCATGGTATCAAGGAGAAGGACCAATACTGGCTGGCAACCCTCCTTGATCCACATTACAAGAGTAAGGTTGCGGACCTTATCTTGTCTTGCCATCGCAGAGGGAACAGAGGATGAAACATCTTCGGGAGGCCTTGCAGAAAGGTCTGTGCAACGCGTTCCCAGAGACTGGGACTTCGGTCAGTCAAAGAAGGAGCGGTGGAGAAGGTGGCCGTCTGACCAATGCGTTCAGACAATTTTTTGGTCCGCAGCCCCAAGGTATGATCAGTTCCAGCAACCATCGCCAGCGTCTGTTTTACATGGTGCAGGAATACCTAGGGGCAAGATCTGACTTGGACACATTTCCCATCGAAAATCCTCTGGGTTACTGGGTCTTTAGGATGGATCACTGGCCAGAGCTTGCACAGTATGCAATTGAGCTACTGGCCTGTCCTGCATCCAGCGTTCTTTCAGAACGCACATTCAGTGCTGCTGGAGGCTTTGTAACTGATCACAGGGTGCGTCTGTCCACCGACTCGGTCGATCGACTGACCTTCATAAAAATGAATCAGTCTTAGATCACCACCAGCTACCAAGCACTGAGTAATTATCCTCTTCCTCCTCAATCATCACGCTGATAGCTTGTAAGAACATTTTTGGTTCTGGGCGCCACCACCAGTGCCTAAGGCCCAATTTTTCAGCCCCTGTTTAACAGGGGCGTGTAATTACAATTTTTGATGCAATACTTTGCAGCAGGGCTCGTTTCTGCGTTACAACTAGAGTATCTGTGAGGGGTTGCAGTGTTGTGGCACCAGCACCAGTGCCTAAGGCCCAATTTTTCAGCCCCTGTTTAACAGGGGCGTGTAATTACTATTTTCGATGCAATACTTTGCAGCAGGACTCATTTCTGCGTTCCAACTAGAGTATCTGTGAGAGGTTGCAGTGTTGTGGCACCAGCACCAGTGCCTAAGGCCCAATTTTTCAGCCCCTGTTTAACAGGGGCCTGTAATTACAATTTTTGATGCAATACTTTGCAGCAGGGCTCATTTCTGCGTTCCAATGAGAGTATCTGTGAGGGGTTGCAGTGTTGTGGCACCAGCACCAGTGCCTAAGGCCTGATTTTTCAGCCCCTGTTTAACAGGGGCGTGTTATTACAATTTTTGATGCAATACTTTGCAGCAGGACTCATTTCTGCGTTCCAACTAGAGTATCTGTGAGGGGTTGCAGTGTTGTGGCACCAGCACCACCACCACCAAAGGCCCAATTTTTCTGCCCTTGTTCAACAGGGGCATGTGATTACAATTCTTGATCTGATATTTCACAGCAGGGCCCATTTCTGCACCCACCAAGAGCGAGTGAGGACTTACAGTGTTGTGGCACCAGTACCACCAAAGGCACAATTTTTCTGCCCTTGTTCAACAGGAGCATGTAATTACAATTCTTGATCTAATATTTCACAGCAGGGCCCTGTGAGGGCTTACAGTGTTGTGGCCACAACAACACCTAAGGCCCAAATTTCTGCTGAGTATATAGGGCAGACCCCTACTTTCAAACATCTAACTTACAAACGACTCCTACTTGCAAACGGAAGGAGACAACAGGAAGTGAGATGAAATCTACCCCTAGGAAGGGAAATTCTCTCCTGTAAGAGTTAATATGGGAAAAACATTTCTCCTTTCCACTGATGCTTTCCAATCCTTGTTCCACAAAAAAACCCAAATTTTCAAAAAACATTTGTCATTGAGACAAAAAGGGAGGTGAAATCTTCTGAAGAGGAGGACAGACAGCAAAACAAATGTCACAGGGGTGTTAACCCTTCCCTAGGTTTTCCAAAAAGCTTAAAAAAGATTTTTTGGCTGGAGCTAAACACGTTAAAAATGTACCCGTTCAAAATTACAAACAGATTCTACTTAACAACAAACCTACAGTCCCTGTCTTGTTTGCACCGCCTGTATACTGCTGTTCAGAGTATATAGGGCCTGGTTGCCCCACACCTTTCCTTATTTTAATTTGGGTGCGGGGTTCCTCTTAATATCCATACAACACCAAAAGGGCCTGGTAATGGACTGGGGGGTACCCATGCCGTTTGTCTCACTGATTTTCATCCATATTGCCAGGACCCGACATTACATTAAACCCGGAGGCAGTTTTAAATGAGATTTTTTCCTTTAAAATGACATTTTGTGCAGGGACTGTTCTAAATATGGGAAACACGCGCCACTTTACAGGCATACTATAAACACACCCTAGGTACGATTTTTAAAGGAATATTTCACATTTTTTTTTTACTTTAAGCATCATTAAAATCACTGCTCCCAAAAAAATGGCCGTTTTTAAAAGTTTTTTTGCATTGATACATGTCCCCTGGGGTAGGACCCGGGTCCCCAAACCCTTTTTAGGACAATACCATGCAAATTAGCCTTTAAAATGAGCACTTTTGATTTTGAACGTTCGAGTCCCATAGACGTCAATGGGGTTCTAACGTTCCTGCAAATTTTCGGTCCGTTCGCAGGTTCTGGTGCGAACCAAACTGGGGGGTGTTCGGCTCATCCCTAGTTGTGATGGTGTGGGGGGTTCAGGGTATCAGTGGCAGTAGTGGGGGTGTGGGGGGGTTTCAGTGGCAGTAGTGGTGGTGGTGTGGGGGGTATCATTGGCAGTAGTGGTGGTCATGGTGTGGGGGGGGGTATCAGTGGCAATAGTGGTGGTGTGGGGATCAGTGGCAGTAGTGGTGGTGGTGTGGGGATCAGTGGCAGTAGTGGTGGTGGTGGTGGTGTGGGGGGTTATCAGCGGCAGTAGTGGTGGTGTGGGGGGGTATCAGTGGCAGTAGTGGTGGTGTGGGGGTATCAGTGGCAGTAGTGGTGGTGTGGGGGGTATCAGCGGCAGTAGTGGTGGTGTGGGGGGGTATCAGTGGCAGTAGTGGTGGTGTGGGGGTATCAGTGGCAGTAGTGGTGGTGTGGGGGGTATCAGTGGCAGTAGTGGTGGTGTGGGGGGGTATCAGTGGCAGTAGTGGTGGTGTGGGGGTATCAGTAGCAGTAGAGGTGGTGTGGGGATCAGTGGCAGTGGTGGTGGTGGTGGTGTGGGGGGTATCAGTAGCAGTAGTGGTGGTGTGGGGATCAGTGACAGTAATGGTGATGGTGGTGTGGGGGGTATCAGTGGCAGTAGTGGTGTGGGGGGAATCAGTGCAGTAGTGGTGGTGTGGGGATCAGTGGCAGTAGTGGTGGTGTGGGGGGTATCAGTGGCAGTAGTGGTGTTGGTGTGGGGGTATCAGTAGCAGTAGTGGTGGTGTGGGGATCAGTGGCAGTAGTGGTGTGGGGGGGGATCAGTGCAGTAGTGGTGGTGTGGGGGTCAGTGGCGGTGTTGATATAGAGGGATGGGTGCCACTTACTTACAGACCACTTGGTTCCCCCTCCTTGCTGGGTCTTGCTTGGGCGAGCAGAGAAGATGGGTGGAGCGGGCGGGGACTGTGCCCGTGAGTACAGGCAGAGAGTATGGGCGGAGAGCATGGGCGAAGCGGGCGGGGACTGTGCCTCTGAGTGCGGGATGAGAGGATGGGTGAAGAAGATGGGCGGAGCCTGTGCAGTGTGCCCATGAGTGCGCTCGGGGAGGATGGGCGGAGCGGCCGGAGAGGATGGGCGGAGTGGACTCCCCGTGAATGACTGTAGTTTACACCGTGAGTGTACACTACTGTACTATTTCCCAAGCGGCGGCGGGCCCCCCTACAGTGGCGGAACCCGAGGGCCCAGTCGCACATGCGACTGGTGCGACCCTGGTAATTCCGCCACTATGTGTGTATACATACATGTATTTGCCTTTGTATTGACTGCTTCTCAACACCATTAACCAGTTAACGGCCACGCTATAGCCGAATGACGGCAACAGAGTGGGGCGTACATTGATGTCCTCCCAGAATTGCGCCCCCTGGGGAGCGCACCCGGGAATATCCGTGACCAGATCACGGTAAATGGCCGCTGACAGCGGCTGTTTACCATGAGATCGCTCCGTCAAATGACGGAGCGATCACTTGTAAACAAACCGGCATCATGTCCGAGATCAGATGCAGCAGCGCTGTGGGTTGGATGTGTACTGCCCACAGTGCTGATATGTGATAATTCCTGCCTCATCCACCCACCCATCCATCCATCCATGCTCAGCCATCCCATATATCCCACTCCATAATCAGCAATACTCAGCCATCCATCTCATCAATACTCATCCATCCATGCTCAGCAATACTCATCCATTCATCCATACTCAGCAATACTCATCTATCCATCCATACTCAGCAATACTTATCCATCCATCCATACTCAGCAATACTCATCCATCCATCCATACTCAGCAATACTCATCCATCCATGCCCAGCCATCCATCCCTAATCAACAATACTCATCCATGCTCAGCCATCTATCCATACTCAGCAATACTCATCCATCTATCCATGCTCAGCCATCCCATCCACCCCCATCCATACCCAGCCATACCCAGTCATACTCAGCCATACCCAGCTGTACCCAGCTGTACTCAGCCGTGCCCAGCCGTACCCAACTGTACTCAGCCATACCCAGCCGTACCCAGCCGTACTCAGTCGTACTCAGCCGTACCCATCCATCCCAGCCATACTCAGCCGTACTCAGCCATACTCAGCCGTGCCCGGCCATACTCAGCCATACTTATTCATGCTCAGTCATCCCATCCATACTCGACCATCCCCATCCACGGCTCATCCATCCCCATTCCTGCTCATCCATCCCCATTCCTGCTCACCCATGCCACATCAGTTCTTATCAATGCCACATCCATGCCACTAGAGTGCCTCACAAAAGTGTAATAGGTAGTCAAATTAGATTTGAAACTTATGCCTCTAGAACACCTGATGGTGCTCCCTGCATGTTGGGCCTCTCTATGCGGCCAGGCTGTGTAAAAGTCTCCCACATGTGGTATTGCCGTACTCAGGAGGAGTAGGTGAATCTATTTTGGGGTGTAATTTTTAGTATGTACATGCTATGTGTTAGATATATTGTATAAATGGACAACTTTGTGTAAAAAAAATGCATTTTCATTTTCTTTACACATTTTCCAAAAACTTGTAGAAAAAAATGACATGTTCAAAAGACTCATTATGCCTCATAGATTATACATTGGGCTGTTTTCTTTCCAAAATGGGGTCATTTTTGGGGTGTTTCCATTGTCCTGGTGCTCCAGGGCCTTCAAAAGTGTAAGAGGTAGTCAAGAAATTATATGTGTAATTTATGCTCCAAGAACGCCTGATGGTGGTCCCTGCATGTTGCGCCTCTGTATGTGGCCACGCTGTATAAAACGCTCACACATGTGGTATCGCCATACTCAGGAGGAGTAGTAGAATGTGTTTTGGGGTGTAATTTGTGCTATGCATATGCTGTGTGTGAGAAATAAGCTGCTAATATAACAATTTGGTGGGAAAAAAAAGAAAAAAAAATCATGATTTTGCAAAGAATTGTGGGAAAAAATTACAACTTCAAAAAGCTCACCATGCTCCTTACTAAATTCCTTGGAATGTCTACTTCTAAAGTGGTCATTTGGGGGGTATTTGTACTTTCCTGGCTTGTTAGGGTCTCAGTACCTCAGGTGTGATCAATTTTCAGAGATTGGCACCATAGCTTGTGGACTCTATAACTTTCCCAAAGATCAAATAATATACACTGATTTGGGTTATTTTTACCAAAGATATGTAGCAGTAGAAATTTTGGCCAACATTTATGAAGAAAAATTACTAATTTGCTAAATTTTATAACAGAAACAAAGAAAAAAAACTTTTTTTTACAACATTTTTGGTCTTTTTTTTTTTTTTATAGCACAAAAAATAAAAAATAAACAGTGGTGATTAAATACCACCAAAAGAAAGCTCTATTTGTGTGAAAAGAAGGAAAAAAAACTTGATATTGGTACAGTGTTGCATGACTGAGTAATTGTCATTCAAAATGTGAGAACACCGAAAACTAAAAATTGGTCTGGTTAGGAAGGGAGTTTACTGTAAGTGCACAGTGGTCAAGTGGTTAAGAGCTGAAACAGGACAGGGTAGGTACAAGAGAGGGAAGGTTGTGCTTGTAAAACTGGCCATAAATGATCTATCTATTGACTTGGGTGCATCCATCATGCTGGATTTTTACATGTGATTCTTGCCAGCAGTTATAGCTGCTAGCAAAATTCACTCTGTTTTCCTGGCATGGACTCCACCACCGGGAGAACACAATAGCTCCACGGGAGAAATCCCCAATCAATACTGACTGTTATATTATTTGTAGCAAGGTCCCGGAACTCCAAAGGCCTAATGGTGACCTCCAGAGTCAGGATAGCTAACATCCATCTTTGTAAAGTGGGTTTCAAGGCATGGTGGGTGTGATGCGAGATGGAGTGATGGGTGCCAGACACTTTCTGAATGCAAAAGAGATTTATTGTCTCTTAACGAAACTGTGGGAGAGAGGGTTAGGGCCAGGGCACCCTTAAGTAGATGCAATGATAATTGGCAGACTCCGAGATTCTTATAGGTAGACAGCTATACAGTGGAAGGCCTCCAGCCGGATACCACTTCTGTATAGGACCGCTTTCTACTACGGCAACAAATCTTGTAACAGTCAAGGTAGTTGTGCTTTACTATTGGCATCACAGGATAGTTCTTCTCCTACACTACAGTCTCTCACTGTAGAGTTTTACTCACTGAGCTACCAGTCTCTCACTGGACCTCCAGATCCAATTGCCACTGAATCTCCTGAGCTCTTCCACAGCTAGCATGCTGTATACTCCTCAAGTGTCACCCCCGCTATCCTGCTAGGTCCCTAGCTTGGTGTTCGATGCTCCTCAAGAGTCTCCCCTGTTGTCCTGCTGGGTCCCTGGCTTGGCACCTGCTGAAGGTTTTCCCCTTGTTTACCGTCCCTGGCTGGTGAGAAGACTGCTGTGGTACTGGCTCCAGCTTACTCACTGTAGTCTCCGGTAACAAGGTGGATGGTCCCTTAGTGGCGACAGCTTCTCCTCTACCTCCGACCACAACTGGTTCCCCGTATGGCTGAACCATCACAACTCGGTTCAACTCCAATCCTGCAGTCCCAACCCTATTCTGCTTCTCTTGCTCCTGGATAGGCCTCGGGCAGCCTAACAGCCAGATGCCCCTGGGATAGGCCTCAGGCTTCTGGCCTAGCAGCCTGGGGTGACAATACACAGGTCCACCCAGACAGCTGTCCAGGTGGCACATATCATCAATACTCATCCACTCATCTATACTCAGCAATACTCATCTATCCATCCATACTCAGCAATACTTATCCATCCATCCATACTCAGCAATACTCATCCATCCATGCTCAGCCATCCATCCCTAATCAGCAATACTCATCCATGCTCAGCCATCTATCCATACTCAGCAATACTCATCCATCTATCCATGCTCAGCCATCCCATCCACCCCCATCCATACCCTGCCATACCCAGTCATACTCAGCCATACCCAGCCGTACCCAGCTGTACTCAGCCGTACCCAGCCGTACCCAACTGTACTCAGCCATACCCAGCCGTACCCAGCCGTACCCAGCCGTACTCAGTCGTACTCAGCCGTACCCATCCATCCCAGCCATACTCAGCTGTACTCAGCCATACTCAGCCGTGCCCGGCCGTACTCAGCCATACTCATTCATGCTCAGTCATCCCATCCATACTCAGCCATCCCCATCCACGGCTCATCCATCCCCATTCCTGCTCATCCATCCCCATTCCTGCTCATCCATGCCACATCAGTTCTCATCAATGCCACATCCATGCCACTAGAGTGCCTCACAAAAGTGTAATAGGTAGTCAAATTAGATTTGAAACTTATGCCTCTAGAACACCTGATGGTGCTCCCTGCATGTTGGTCCTCTCTATGTGGCCAGGCTGTGTAAAAGTCTCCCACATGTGGTATCGCCGTACTCAGGAGGAGTAGGTGAATCTATTTTGGGGTGTAATTTTTAGTATGTACATGCTATGTGTTAGAAATATTGTAGAAATGGACAACTTTGTGTAAAAAAAATGCATTATCATTTTCTTTACACATTTTCCAAAAACTTGTAGAAAAAAATGACATTTTCAAAAGACTCATTATGCCTCATAGATTATACATTGGGCTGTTTTCTTTCCAAAATGGGGTCATTTTTGGGGCGTTTCCATTGTCCTGGTGCTCCACGGCCTACAAAAGTGTAAGAGGTAGTCAAGAAATTATATGTGTAATTTATGCTCCAAGAACGCCTGATGGTGGTCCCTGCATGTTGCGCCTCTGTATGTGGCCACGCTGTATAAAACGCTCACACATGTGGTATCGCCATACTCAGGAGGATTAGTAGAATGTGTTTTGGGGTGTAATTTGTGCTATGCATATGCTGTGTGTGAGAAATAAGCTGCTAATATAACAATTTGGTGAAAAGAAAAAAGAAAAAAAAAATCATGATTTTGCAAAGAATTGTGGGAAAAAATTACAACTTCAAAAAGCTCACCATGCCCCTTACTAAATTCCTTGGAATGTCTACTTCTAAAGTGGTCATTTGGGGAGTATTTGTACTTTCCTGGCTTGTTAGGGTCTCAGTACCTCAGGTGTGATCAATTTTCAGAGATTGGCACCATAGCTTGTGGACTCTATATCTTTCCCAAAGATCAAATAATATACACTGATTTGGGTTATTTTTACCAAAGATATGTAGCAGTAGAAATTTTGCCCAAAATTTATGAAGAAAAATTACTAATTTGCTAAATTTTATAACAGAAACAAAGAAAAAAACTTTTTTTTACAAAATTTTTGGTCTTTTTTCTTTTATAGCACAAGAAATAAAAAAATAAAAAACAGTAGTGATTAAATACCACGAAAAGAAAGCTCTATTTGTGTGAAAAGAAGGAAAAAAAACTTGATATTGGTACAGTGTTGCATGACTGAGTAATTGTCATTCAAAATGTGAGAACACCGAAAACTTAAAATTGGTCTGGTTAGGAAGGGAGTTTAAGTGCACAGTGGTCAAGTGGTTAAGAGCTGAAACAGGACAGGGTAGGTATAAGAGAGGGAAGGTTGTGCCTGTAAAACTGGCCATAAATGATCTATATATTGACTTGGGTGCATCCATCATGCTGGATTTTTACATGTGATTCTTGCCAGCGGTTATAGCTGCTAGCAAAATTCACTCTGTTTTCCTGGCATGGACTCCACCACCGGGAGAACACAATAGCTCCACGGGAGAAATCCCCAATCAATACTGTCTGTTAAATTATTTGTAGCAAGGTCCCGGAACTCCAAAGGCCTAATGGTGACCTCCAGAGTCAGGATAGCTAACATCCGTCTTTGTAAAGTGGGTTACAAGGCATGGTGGGTGTGATGCGAGATGGAGTGATGCGTGCCAGACACTTTCTGAATGCAAAAGAGATTTATTGTCTCTTAACGAAACTGTGGGAGAGAGGGTTAGGGCCAGGGCACCCTTAAGTAGATGCAATGATAATTGGCAGACTCCGAGATTCTTATAGGTAGACAGCTATACAGTGGAAGGCCTCCAGCCGGATACCACTTCTGTATAGGACCGCTTTCTACTATGGCAACAAATCTTGTAACAGTCAAGGTAGTTGTGCTTTACTATTGGCATCACAGAATAGTTCTTCTCCTACACTACAGTCTCTCACTGTAGAGTTTTACTCACTGAGCTCCCAGTCTCTCACTGGACCTCCAGATCCAATTGCCACTGAATCTCCTGAGCTCTTCCACAGCTAGAATGCTGTATACTCCTCAAGTGTCACCCCCGCTATCCTGCTAGGTCCCTAGCTTGGTGTTCAATGCTCCTCAAGAGTCACCCCTGTTGTCCTGCTGGGTCCCTGGCTTGGCACCTGCTGAAGCTTTTCCCCTTCTTTACCGTCCCCGGCTGGTGAGAAGACTGCTCTGGTACTGGCTCCAGCGTACTCACTGTAGTCTCTGGTAACAAGGTGGATGGTCCCTTAGTGGCGACAGCTTCTCCTCTACCTCCGACCACAACTGGTTCCCCGTATGGCTGAACCTTCACAACTCGGTTCAACTCCAATCCTGCAGTCTCTGCTTCTCTTGCTCCTAGATAGGCCTCGGGCAGCTTAACAGCCAGATGCCCCTGGGATAGGCCTCAGGCTTCCGGCCTAGCAGCCTGGGATGACAATACACGGGTCCACCCAGACAGCTGTCCAGGTGGCACAGAACCCCGATCACCTGACTCCACCCAAATAAATAAAAATCAAAAGTATAAAGTGCAGCGCTATATTCAAGTGAAAAATACTTATATATGTGAAGGTTAATATGTAAGTAACCTCTGTATAAAAGTATGGTGAAACCACCACTTTTATTTTATCTGTGTCAGTAACAGCTCTAATCAAAAACCTGTGAACTAAATAAAATAAACTCAATATAAAAGTGTTGTTGTACTCTAGTATAACAATCCCCACGTTATATACCAAAAAAACTATAAATGGTGCAACCTTATATTTACTCAAAGATAGCAAAAATATCCTCATAAGAAAGTGACATATGTCAATGGATGGAACTCAACCATTATCATGGGGGAGTGACAAATACAAGTGGATTTAAACAAGTCTCTAAGGTTATCACAGTTCATTCAAATGTGGGGGTGATCCCAGAACGTATATGCGGATTTCATCCTGCTAGGTGCATGCTCAAAACAATGGAAATTCTTCTTGCATTCGACTATACGAGATGTAAATAAAGTGCCCTTACCAGAGCCGGTGGACTCACTGGGCGTTGGCGGTGAGTCATGCAGGCTTTTACCGTTTGAACGGTAGAGTTAAAGATGTCTCCGATCCTGGGATGGGGGCTGAGATGTATCACACCACTTTAACCACTTGACGACCGCCTCACGCCGATGTACGTCGGCAAAGTGGCACGGACAGGCAAAATCACGTACAGGGTACGTGATTTGCCTTCCGCGGGTGGGGGGTCCGATCGGACCCCCCCCGGTGCCCGAGGCGGTCGTCTTTTGTCCAGCGGCGATCGGTGATGAGGGGGAGACCATCCGTTCGTGGCCCCCCCCTCGCGATCGCCGCCGGCCAATGAGAATCTTCCTTTGCTGCTGTATGCTAAACAGCAGCAAAGGAAATGATGTCATCTCTCCTCGGCTCGGTAATTTCCGTTCCGGCCCGAGGAGAGAAGACATCTATGTGAGTGCACCAACACACACACACACAGTAGAACATGCCAGGCACACAAAACACCCCGATCCCCCCCCCGATCGCCCCCCGATCCCCCCCCAATCACCCCCCCCCCCCTGTCACAAACTGACACCAGCAGTTTTTTTTTTTTTTTTTTTTCTGATTACTGCATAGTGTCAGTTTGTGACAGTAAGTGTGTTAGGGCAGTTAGTATTACCCCCCTTTAGGTCTAGGGTACCCCCCTAACCCCCCCTAATAAAGTTTTAACCCCTTGATCACCCCCTGTCACCAGTGTCACTAAGCGATCATTTTTCTGATCGCTGTATTAGTGTCGCTGGTGACGCTAGTTAGTGAGGTAAATATTTAGGTTCGCCGTCAGTGTTTTATAGCGACAGGGACCCCCATATACTACCTAATAAATGTTTTAACCCCTTGATTGCCCCCTAGTTAACCCTTTCACCACTGATCACCGTATAACCGTTACGGTTGACGCTGGTTAGTTTGTTTATTTTTTATAGTGTCAGGGCACCCGCCGTTTATTACCGAATAAAGGTTTAGCCCCCCGATCGCCCGGCGGTGATATGCGTCGCCCCAGGCAGCGTCAGATTAGCGCCAGTACCGCTAACACCCACGCATGCAGCATACGCCTCCCTTAGTGGTATAGTATCTGATCGGATCAATATCTGATCCGATCAGATCTATACTAGCGTCCCCAGCAGTTTAGGGTTCCCAAAAACGCAGTGTTAGCGGGATCAGCCCAGATACCCGCTAGCACCTGCGTTTTGCCCCTCCGCCCGGCCCGGCCCAGCCCACCCAAGTGCAGTATCGATCGATCACTGTCACTTACAAAACACTAAACGCATAACTGCAGCGTTCGCAGAGTCAGGCCTGATCCCTGCGATCGCTAACAGTTTTTTTGGTAGCATTTTGGTGAACTGGCAAGCACCAGCCCCAGGCGTCAGGTTAGCGCCAGTACCGCTAACACCCACGCACGCAGCATACGCCTCCCTTAGTGGTATAGTATCTGAACGGATCAATATCTGATCCGATCAGATCTATACTAGCGTCCCCAGCAGTTTAGGGTTCCCAAAAACGCAGTGTTAGCGGAATCAGCCCAGATACCTGCTAGCACCTGCGTTTTGCCCCTCCGCCCGGCCCAGCCCAGCCCACCCAAGTGCAGTATCGATCGATCACTGACACTTACAAAACACTAAACGCATAACTGCAGCGTTCGCAGAGTCAGGCCTGATCCCTGCGATCGCTAACAGTTTTTTTGGTAGTATTTTGGTGAACTGGCAAGCACCAGCCCCAGGCAGCGTCAGATTAGCGCCAGTACCGCTAACACCCACGCACACACCGTACACCTCCCTTAGTGGTATAGTATCTGATCGCATCAATATCTGATCCGATCAGATCTATACTAGCGTCCCCAGCAGTTTAGGGTTCCCAAAAACGCAGTGTTAGCGGGATCAGCCCAGATACCTGCTAGCACCTGCGTTTTGCCCCTCCGCCCGGCCCAGCCCACCCAAGTGCAGTATCGATCGATCACTGTCACTTACAAAACACTAAACGCATAACTGCAGCGTTCGCAGAGTCAGGCCTGATTCCTGCGATCGCTAACAGTTTTTTGGTAGCGTTTTGTTGAACTGGCAATCGCCAGCGGCCTAGTACACCCCGGTCGTAGTCAAACCAGCACTGCAGTAACACGTGGTGACGTGGCGAGTCCCATAAGTGCAGTTGAAGCTGGTGAGGTGGCAAGCACAAGTAGTGTCCTGCTGCCACCAAAAAGACAAACACAGGCCCGTCGTGCCCATAGTGCCCTTCCTGCTGCATTCGCCAATCCTAATTGGGAACCCACCGCTTCTGCAGCGCCCGTACTTCCCCCATTCACATCCCCAACCAAATGCAGTCGGCTGCATGAGAGGCATTTTTATGTCCTCCCGAGTACCCCTACCCAACGAACCCCCCAAAAAAGATGTCGTGTCTGCAGCAAGCGCGGATATAGGCGTGACGCCCACTATTATTGTCCCTCCTGTCCTGACAATCCTGGTCTTTGCATTGGTGAATGTTTTGAACGCTACCATTCACTAGTTGAGTATTAGCGTAGGGTACAGCATTGCACAGACTAGGCGCCATTTCACAGGGTCTCCCAAGATGCCATCACATTTTGAGAGACCCGAACCTGGAACCGGTTACCGTTATAAAAGTTAGTTACAAAAAAAGTGTAAAAAAAAAAAAAATATGAAATAAAAAAAAATAGTTGTTGTTTTATTGTTCTCTCTCTCTCTATTCTCTCTCTCTATTGTTCTGCTCTTTTTTACTGTATTCTATTCTGCAATGTTTTATTGTTATTGTTATTGTTATTATGTTTTATCATGTTTGTTTTTCAGGTGTGTAATAATTTACACTTTACTGTGCTTTATTGTTAACCATTGTTAACCATTTTTTTGTCTTCAGGTACGCCATTCACGACTTTGAGTGGTTATACCAGAATGATGCCTGCAGGTTTAGGTATCATCTTGGTATCATTCTTTTCAGCCAGCGGTCGGCTTTCATGTAAAAGCAATCCTAGCGGCTAATTAGCCTCTAGACTGCTTTTACAAGCCGTGGGAGGGAATGCCCCCACCGTCTTCCGTGTTTTTCTCTGGCTCTCCTGTCTCAACAGGGAACCTGAGAATGCAGCCAGTGATTCAGCCAGCTGACCATAGAGCTGATCAGAGACCAGAGTGGCTCCAAACATCTCTATGGCCTAAGAAACCGGAAGCTACGAGTATTTCATGACTTAGATTTCGCCGGATGTAAATAGCGCCATTGGGAAATTGTGAAGCATTTTATCACACCGATCTTGGTGTGGTCAGATGCTTTGAGGGCAGAGGAGAGATCTAGGGTCTAATAGACCACAATTTTTTCAAAAAAGAGTACCTGTCACTACCTATTGCTATCATAGGGGATATTTACATTCCCCGAGATAACAATAAAAATGATTAAAAAAAAAAAATATGAAAGGAACAGTTTAAAAGTAAGATTAAAAAAGCAAAAAAATAATAAAGAAAAAAAAAAAAAAAACACCCCTGTCGCCCCCTGCTCTCGCGCTAAGGCGAACGCAAGCGGCGGTCTGTCGTCAAACGTAAACAGCAATTGCACCATGCATGTGAGGTATCACCGCGAAGGCCAGATCGAGTGCAGTAATTTTTCCAGTAGACCTCCTCTGTAAATCTAAAGTGGTAACCTGTAAAGGCTTTTGAAGGCTTTTAAACATGTATTTATTTTGTTGCCACTGCACGTTTGTGCGCAATTTTAAAGCATGTCATGTTTGGTATCCATGTACTCGGCCTAAGATCATCTTTTTTATTTCATCAAACATTTGGGCAATATAGTGTGTTTTAGTGCATTAAAATTAAAAAAAGTGTGTTTTTTCCCCAAAAAATGCGTTTGAAAAATCGCTGCGCAATTACTGTGTGAAAAAAAAAAATGAAACACCCACCATTTTAATCCGTAGGGCATTTGCTTTAAAAAAATATATAATGTTTGGGGGTTCAAAGTAATTTTTTTGCAAAAAAAAAAAAACTTTTTCATGTAAACAATAAGTGTCAGAAAGGGCTTTGTCTTCAAGTGGTTAGAAGAGTGGGTGATGTGTGACATAAGCTTCTAAATGTTGTGCATAAAATGCCAGGACAGTTCAAAACCCCCCCCAAATGACCCCATTTTGGAAAGTAGACACCCCAAGCTATTTGCTGAGAGGCATGTCGAGTCCATGGAATATTTTATATTGCGACACAAGTTGCGGGAAAGAGACAAATTTTTTTTTTTTTTTTGCACAAAGTTGTCACTAAATGATATATTGCTCAAACATGCCATGGAAATATGTGAAATTACACCCCAAAATACATTCTGCTGCTTCTCCTGAGTACGGGGATACCACATGTGTGAGACTTTTTGGGAGCCTAGCCGCGTACGGGACCCCGAAAACCAAGCACCGCCTTCAGGCTTTCTAAGGGCGTGAATTTTTGATTTCACTCTTCACTGCCTATCACAGTTTCGGAGGCCATGGAATGCCCAGGTGGCACAAAACCCCCCCAAATGACCCCATTTTGGAAAGTAGACACCCCAAGCTATTTGCTGAGAGGTATAGTGAGTATTTTGCAGACCTCACTTTTTGTCACAAAGTTTTGAAAATTGAAAAAAGAAAAAAAAAATGTTTTTTCTTGTCTTTCTTCATTTTCAAAAACAAATGAGAGCTGCAAAATACTTACCATGCCTTTCAGCAAATAGCTTGGGGTGTCTACTTTCCAAAATGGGGTCATTTGGGGGGGTTTTGTGCCACCTGGGCATTCCATGGCCTCCGAAACTGTGATAGGCAGTAAAGAGTGAAATCAAAAATTTTCACCCTTAGAAATCCTGAAGGCAGTGATTGGTTTTCGGGGTCCAGTACGCGGCTAGGCTCCCAAAAAGTCCCACACATGTGGCATCCCCATACTCAGGAGAAGCAGCTAAATGTATTTTGGGGTGCAATTCCACATATGCCCATGGCCTGTGTGAGCAATATATCATTTAGTGACAACTTTATGAAAAAAAAAAAAAAAAAGTGTCACTTTCCCGCAACTTGTGTCAAAATATAAAATATTCCATGGACTCAATATGCCTCTCAGCAAATAGCTTGGGGTGTCTACTTTCCAAAATGGGGTCATTTTGGGGGGTTTTGTGCCATCTTGGCATTCCATGGCCTCCGAAACTGTGATAGGCAGTGAAGAGTGAAAGCAAAAATTTACACCCTTAGAAATCCTGAAGGCGGTGATTGGTTTTCGGGGCCCCGTACGCGGCTAGGCTCCCAAAAAGTCCCACACATGTGGTATCCCCATACTCAGGAGAAGCAGCAGAATGTATTTTGGGGTGCAATTCCACATAGGCCCATGGCCTGTGTGAGCAATATATCATTTAGTGACGACTTTTTGTAAATATTTTTTTTTTTTTTGTCATTTTTCAATCACTTGGGACAAAAAAAATAAATATTCAATGGGTTCAACATGCCTCTCAGCAATTTCCTTGGGGTGTCTACTTTCCAAAATGGGGTCATTTGGGGGGGTTTTGTACTGCCCTGCCATTTTAGCACCTCAAGAAATGACATAGGCAGTCATAAACTAAAAGCTGTGTAAATTCCAGAAAATGTACCCTAGTTTGTAGACGCTATAACTTTTGCGCAAACCAATAAATATACGCTTATTGACATTTTTTTTACCAAAGACATGTGGCCGAATACATTTTGGCCTAAATGTATGACTAAAATTTAGTTTATTGGATTTTTTTTATAACAAAAAGTAGAAAATATCATTTTTTTTCAAAATTTTCGGTCTTTTTCCGTTTATAGCGCAAAAAATAAAAACCGCAGAGGTGATCAAATACCATCAAAAGAAAGCTCTATTTGTGGGAAGAAAAGGACGCAAATTTCGTTTGGGTACAGCATTGCATGACCGCGCAATTAGCAGTTAAAGCGACGCAGTGCCAAATTGGAAAAAGACCTCTGGTCCTTAGGCAGCATAATGGTCCGGGGCTCAAGTGGTTAAATCCTCCTGGATGGGACCTCGTCCTCTTAGATGGGGAAACCTATTCCGTAGTCAACTGGAGTCCTCCACCGGATATCACTCACTTGGCATTCCCCATATATGATAAAAAAAGGAAAAAAGGCTTCCACATAGTGTAAAATCCCGAGCAACAGGAGATTTTATTGATAAAATTTCCAAGTAAAAAATCAAGTTTAAAAATTCAGCTCATATGAACAAAAATCTAGCGCAGTGAATTATGATGGCTGTGGTAGCGTTTTGAGCATGCACCTAGCAGGATGAGATCCGCATATACGTCCACATTTGAATGAACTGTGATAACCTTAGAGACTTGTTTAAATCCACTTGTATTTGTCACTCCCCCATGATGATGGTTGAGTTCCATCCATTGACATATGTCACTTTCTTATGAGGATATTTTTGCTATCTTTGAGTAAATATAAGGTTGCACCATTTATAGTTTTTTTGGTATATAACGTGGGGATTGTTATACTAGAGTACAACAACACTTTTATATTGAGTTTATTTTATTTAGTTCACAGGTTTTTGATTAGAGCTGTTACTGACACAGATAAAATAAAAGTGGTGGTTTCACCATACTTTTATACAGAGGTTACTTACATATTAACCTTCACATATATAAGTATTTTTCATTTGAATATAATGCTGCACTTTATACTTTTGATTTTCACATACAATTTGTCTAATTGGTAGTGCTGGCTGCTCGATTTTATTGAGTTGGTGCAGCAGTTTTATTTTATTTTATTTTATTTCACCCAAATAAATAGGCTCTCCCAAGTATATATATTTACACATAAGGATGTATGTTTGCGCTTTGGGGTGCACACTCTAAAGCCTTGCACACGCTTCGATTTTCGGACGACAGTATGTCCGATTTTTGTCAAAAGCGCGTGTCCATGATTTTTGAGATGATATTGACCATCTGAAATTTTTTTTAGACAAAGGCTAACGTAGCTATGTACTATGATAAAATAATGAGGAAGTTTGTTTTTGTGCGTGACCCCTCTGGGCCCATTCTGCTAATTCCATTAGCAGGCTTTCCGTGACCGAGCTTTCGCCATAATCCCTTCATTATTTCGGACCAGTTATTATGGCAGATAATAGAACTCTTGTTATTGTAGGGATAGGAATGATTGCTCTGATCCGAGTTCTTTGCAAGAAAAAAAAAAAAAGAGGACCTCCTGGACCAAAAATTGGTTGCTCAACCGTGAGCAATTTTGCCACATTCCTTTGCTGCGGGAGCTTCAGGAGAATAATCCTGATGATTTCAGGAATTATCTCCAGATGACAGATCCCTGTTTTCATTGCCTGTTAGCCTTGGTGCCCCCCAATATCCGGAAGCAGGACACATATATGTGGATTTCCATTAATCCTGAACAGAGGCTAATAGCAACCTTGCTTTATCTGGCCACAGAGAGAAGTCTCAAAGATCAGAAATTTACCACTTGTAATTTACCATTTGTGCGTGCAAATGCTTTTCTGTCAATTTATTGGAT
This sequence comes from Lithobates clamitans, assembly GCA_037952925.1. Classification (NCBI taxonomy): domain Eukaryota; kingdom Metazoa; phylum Chordata; class Amphibia; order Anura; family Ranidae; genus Lithobates; species Lithobates clamitans. Next base: position 74,201 of record JBBGZY010000232.1, on the reverse strand, counting down.
TACATACAGTGCCTTGAAAAAATATTCATACCCCTTGAAATTTTGCACATTTTGTCATGTTACAACCAAAAACGTAAATGTATTTTATTGGGATTTTATGTGATAGACCAACACAAAGCGGTGCATAATTGTGAAGTCGAAAAAAATGATAAATGGTTTTCAACATTTTTTACAAATAAATAACTGAAAAGTGTGGCGTGCATTTGTATTCAGCCCCATTTACTCTGATACCCCTAACTAAAATCTAGTGGAACCAATTGCCTTCAGAAGTTGCCTAATTATTAAATATCTGTGTGTAAATTAATCTCAATATAAATATAGCTGTTCTGTGAAGCCCTCAGAGGTTTGTTAGAGAACCTTGGTGAACAAACAGCACCAGAAAGGCCAAGGAACACACCAGACAGGTCAGGGATAAATCTGTGAAAAAGTTTGAAGCAGGGTTAGGGTATATAAAAATATCCCAAGCTTTGAACATCTCACAGAGCACTGTTCAATCCATCATCTGAAAATGGAAAGAGTATGGCACAACTGTAAACCTACCAAGACATGGCTGTCCATCTAAACTGACAGGCCGGGCAAGAAGAGCAATAATCAAAGAAGCAGCCAAGAGGCCCATGGTAACTCTGGGGGAGCTGCAGAGATCCACAGCTCAGGTGGGAGAGAGTCTGTGCAAAGGACAACTATTAGTCGTGCCATTTAAGTAAGGAAAGCCTTACAAAGTCCCATTTGCAGTTTGCGGGAAGCCTTGTGGGAGACACAGCAAACATGTGGAAGAAGGTGCTCTGGTCATTTGAGACCAAATTGAACTTTTTGGCCTAAAAAGAAAACGCTATGTGTGGTGTAAAACTAACACTGCACATCACCCTGAACACACCATCCCCATCCTGAAACATGGTGGTGACAGCATCATGTTGTGGGGATGCTTTTCTTCAGCAGGGACAGGGCAGTTGGTCAGAGTTGATGGGAAGAAGGCTGGAGCCAAATACAGGGCAATCTTAGAAGAAAACCTGTAAGAGTCTGCAAAAGACTTGAGACTGGGGCAGAGGTTCACCTTCCAGAAGGACAATGACCCTAAAAATACAGCCAGAGGTACAATGAAATGGTTTAGATCAAACCATATTCATGTGTTAGAATGGCCCAGTCAAAGTCCAGAACTAAATCTAATTAAGAATCTGTGGCAAGACTTGAAAATTGCTGTTCACAGAAGCTCTCCATCCAATCTGACAGAGCTTGAGCTATTTTGCAAAGAAGAATGGGCAAAAAATTCACTCTGCAAAGCTAGTAAAGAGATACCCAAAAAGACTTGCAGCTGTAATTGCAGCGAAAGGGAGTTTTACAAAGTATTGACTCAGGGGGCTGAATACAAATGCACGCCACGTTTTTCAGATATTTATTTGTAAAAAATGTTGAAAACCATTTATCATTTTCCTTCCACCTCACAATTATGTGCCACTTTGTGTTGGTCTATCACATAAAATCCCAATAAAATACATTTACATTTCTGGTTGTAAGATGACAAAATGTGGACAATTTTTGTGAATAATTTTTCAAGGCACTCTAATTCTCAATATTGTAATATGTTGTGATTGTCCTCTTTGGAATCATGCATACTGTTTAATTTTCCTACTCTTTTTTGGGCTACAGGCATATTTTCCTACAGTGACCTCACCAGCATGTTATTCTGTGTCCACACACATCTAGACTGTTAACTTTCCAGTGTATTTTACCAGTTACATTTACTGGTATAACAAAAATTCAAAAAAAGTGGCTTTAAAGAGGATTTTTTAAGATGCTAAATTGTACAGAGTGCATGAGGCCTTATTATTATGCAAAATCAGTTTGCCCCTCTTCCCCAGGCAAAAAATGTAAGGTCAGCAGTTACAAATACTGTAGCTGCTGACTTTAAAGATTATGACACTTCTTACCTGTCCACTGGGCCGGCAATAGAGGAACGAGGAGGGGGCCAAACTAACAAGGAATCTTGCTGCATCAAGCTCTCATGGAAGTGGGGAGGGGTACCTGTCCAAAACAGGTACCTATTTCCCCTCTTCCCTGAAAGGTGCCAAATGTGACACCAGGGGGGGGGGGCGAGGAAGCAGATAAATTGATCTCCCACTTTTGTATGGAAGTCCTCTTTAAAGTACAACTAAAGGCAAAACTTTTTGGTACAGGTTTGGACAGAGTGGAGAGGGATTTGAGCCCCTGTCAGTTTTTATTGCAGTCTGTGCCCCCGTTAGGAAGATTTACCCTCTCTATTTGTCCTATTTCCCCTTATCATTGAAAGTTAAAGTAAACTTAAAGACCCAAATTTGGGGTTGTCCCCCAAAAGTAATAGCTATGAAATTTTAAAATGGGTACACTATTTCTGGTGATTTTGTTGTCCCCAAGAAATTCCTTTAAATTATTGATATTTTCTTTCACTTCCTGTTTGGCTATGGGACAGGAAGTGAAGGAAAATCTCCACAATGGGACACAGATGGGGCACAAAAATTATGACAGGGGTTAAAACCCTTCCTTGCTCTATCCAAAGTGAAACACCAAAGTTTGGCCCCTAGTTCTACTTTAAGTGTATATTTATGTTGCCTAAGCATTTATGTGTCAAATATATTTGCAATGTTAAGTGCTGAAGTAGTCATTTTTTTCTTTTGTTCTCTCAACAGTTTCCATCCAACCCAGAGTAGTGGTAGGAAGTAGCAGGCCAGTTTCTGGAGGAATGGGATTTTCCAAACTGTGGGGGTGCTATCGATGGAAAGCACGTCCGCATTGTCCCACTGCACTTGGGCTCTTATTTCAATTATAAAGGGTTGAGGATTATTTCAATTATAAAGGGTTTTGTAGTATCGTAATGCTCGCTGTTGTCAATGCAAATTATAAGTTCCTTTACCTGGACATCGGCAAGAATGGGCGGCACTCAGATGGAGGAGTCATAATGCAAACCGAGTTCTATCGCTGGCTCCAGAATGACTCGTTATACTTGCCATCCTGCGCCCAAAATTTACATGGCCTCAATTTTGTTTTTGTGGCAGATAAGGCTTTTGCTCTTGGGGAAAATCTCCTCAAGCCCTTGCCTCAGCACAACCTCACCCCAGAGCAAAGAATATTTAATTATCGGTTATCCCGTGCCTGAAGGGTGAGGAAGAATGCTTTTGGGATATTGGCAAACCGATTCAGGCTCCTTCTGACACCTATCAATATGGCATTATATAAGATCAACCATATTGTCCTGTGCTGCTGTATCCTGCATAAATACATAACTGCATGCAGACAGGTATATCAGATCCCTGCCAACTGACAGGGACCCTGCAATTCCACGGCCTAGTGGAGAGGCCGAAGGATGTAAGGCTGTTGAGGGGATGACAGCCATTGAAATTGCCCATGCTAGCTTGCCCACAAGAAGTGCCCGAAAATTGCAGCAAAAATACATGGACTATTTTGTGAGGAGAGGGGCAGTTTCATGGCAGCAATTTCTTCCTGTACCAGTGTAAACTGGTATTATTTTTTGTTCTTTGAGGGGGGCTGTTGGTTTTGTTGTGAAATTAACAATACAACCTGTTTATTTTCCTCATGTGTTAAACATGTCCTTTTGTTCGTCTTTTTTTTCTTAATTCATAATATACTTTATCTACTGTTGTTTCTCCCTCTATGTGTAAGATATATTCCAAAATGGGAGTTTGGTTTGACACTTGGTACAAAATTGAAATTGTACCTTAATTTATCCATGAGATCACAATATCCTCTTCAGCTAAGTGTTTGGGGGTGCTAGGGGGGCTGCTACACACACACAATCGTTTGGTACTTAATGCATCAAATGAATTAAGCAGCAAAACATTGTGCCTTTACAACTCCTTTAAAACTTGGCAGCTGAAATTAGCGGGGGATGCCAACATGTACTAAGAGCATATTAACATAGTAACATTAAATATGACAACTTTCCAAGATTACAGGTATAGAGCAAGGAAATAAGAAGTGCTTTGTAAGGTCCTTTACAAACAAAGATCTTTGGTGAGAACATGTAGGTTCTTCCATATTTATCCTTGTTTTTTGGTAGGCAGGTATGTGAAAAAACATTAGCTACACTTCAAAAAGTCAGTCACTTCCAACGCTAAGTGGTTTCACAAAGTGAAGGGCAACAGGGACATCAGTATCCCAAGACTGGGTGGATGTTGCCTTTCTCAGATGGGGTGATCTGATATCAACTCCCAAAAACACAAAAATGGAAGGCATACACAACTAGTACCTTAGCAATGCTATTTAATACCTGTTCAAATTATGCCCATGGTGGGTACTCCCAAACAGCAAATCTTCTAAGCCTAAAAATCACATAGTGTCTAAACATATGTACTCTATACCACACCACAGGGTATAAACTGACACGTTTCATGGGCACACCCCCTTCCTGAATTCTAGGCTACTCTGAGGAAGGGGGTGTGCCCCCGAAACATGTAAAATTAAAAGTTTAGACCCCATGATGGGATATAGCACATGTTTAGACACTGTGTTTTTAAGGCTTAGAAGAGATGTTGTTTGTGATTACCCACTTTTTAAGAATTTGATCATGGATTAAAGGTCAGCCACTAAGGTGCACCTTCCATATTTGTCTTTTATGTTACAAAAAACAGCAAAAAAAAATTTGCTCCACCATTAAGCAGACAAAGTTGTTATTGTAACATGTCAGCACTAAGCTAGATGGGAAAACAGAACTACCCACCTTGCTAGTGTAATTAGTTTAGAAAAGTATATTGTACCCCACCAAAGCATAAGTAGTCATAACTTTACTTGCATTATTTTTTATTATTTTATTATTTTTTACTTGCTTTATTCACATTAGTTAGGGCAGTGTTTACCCCAGTCCTCAAGGCGCAACAACAGAACATATTTTCTTGTTTTCCGTTATTTAGCACGTGATTTGATCAATTTCACTGCCTTAGGAGTTCCCACAGCTGTTTCAAATGTGGGAAATCCTAAAAAAATTACCTGTTGTTACTGGATGACTGGAGTTGATAAACACTGAGGTATAAAAACTTGTACCTAAAAAAGTAGAAAAAAGGGGAAAGGAAGTAAAAAAACGCAAAATAAACACAACATAAAGACACAAATATAAACAAAAAGACAATACAAGCCAAGATGAAACTACAATTTAGCCATTATGTCCACAAAGTCTTGCATTCTGCAATGTAAAGCAGTATCAGTCTCCCTGATTTGCTCCAGTTCCTTGCAACACTGCAACATATCAGCACTCACTCTGCCAATTGTACAATGGGGAAAAACATGACCTGGCAAAAAGACAAAAAACTATTAAGGCAACAACAGGCAAGTGACTGAGGCCCCACATCAGAGGTAGGCAACCTCGGCACTCCAGCAGTGGTGAAACTACAAATCCCATCATGCCTCTGCCTCTAGGAGTCATGCCTGTGATTGCCAGGATCTTGCAATGTCTCATGGGACTTGTAGTTTCAAAACAGCTGGAGGGTCGAGGTTGCCTACCCCTGCCCTACATACTGGTTTTTGGACAAGTTAATAGTAAAGATAATGAAATACTTACCTACCGTGTGTCTTGTTGGGTGTAACCTGCTTGACTTTCTGACACCTACACTACGATGAATGTACACACTGCAAATACTCTGTTATCTTGGCCCTCATGTCTTGGTAAACAAAACTATACTACTGGTCGACACAGACAGCTCCTTCCACCTCTTCCTTCTCCATGGTAATGGTAAGCCACTACCTACTTAGCGAATGTAGTGAATGGGTGTTGAAATTGTATCTATAAAACACTCAAACTTTTGAAGTTTGCTTGGAGCAGTGTGACAGTGGGGATATATCATGCAAGTACATGTCTGTATTAAATACACTGCAGTTAACTGAATCACCTACCTGCCTGAAGTATATTAGAAACAGTACACCAGGAACGGCCTGCAGTGAGATATAGCTAAACTGTATGCAGTGGATATATAGATATATATAAGACTATTTGTATATATATATTAAAGCGGAGTTCCACACAAAAATTGAACTTCCACTTTTTGGAACCCTCCCCCCCTCCGGTGTCACATTTGGCACCTTTCAGGGGGGAGAGGTGGGCAGATACCTGTATAATACAGGTATTTGCACCCACTTCCGGGCATAGACTCTTGCAGGGGGTCTACACCACTTCCCGTCCCCCGCTGTCTGCTGGGAGACACACAGGTCCCAGAGACAGCAGGGACCATTCGGATTGCGCAGCACGACTCACGCATGCGCAGTAGAGAACCAGGAAGTGAAGCCGCAAGGCTTCACTTCCTGATTCCCTTACCGAAGATGGCAGCGGCAGCACCCGAGGACCGAGGGACAATTCGGCCTCGGGTGCCGACATCGCGGGCGTCTTGGACAGGTAAGTGTCCTTATTTTAAAAGTCAGCAGCTGCAGTATTTGTAGCTGCTGACTTTAAAAAAAAAATTTGGCGGACCTCCGCTTTAAATACACTGCAGCTAACTGAATCACCTGCCTGCCTGATGTATATTAGAAACAGTACACCAGGAACGGCCTGCAGTCAGATATAGCTAAACTATAAGCAGTGGATATATATATATATATATATATATATATATATATATATATATATATATATATATATATATATATATATATATATGAGACTATCTGTATATATATATTAAATACACTGCAGCTAACTGAATCACCTGCCTGCCAGAAGTATATTAGAAACCGTACACCAGAAATGGCCTGCAGTGAGATATAGCTAAGCTGTATGCAGTGGATATACGAGACTATCTGTAGATATATATATATAAGTCAGCAGCTGCAGTATTTGTAGCTGCTGACTTTAAAAAAAAAAAAAAATTTGGCGGACCTCCGCTTTAAATACACTGCAGCTAACTGAATCACCTGCCTGCCTGATGTATATTAGAAACAGTACACCAGGAACGGCCTGCAGTCAGATATAGCTAAACTATAAGCAGTGGATATATATATATATATATATATATATATATATATATATATATATGAGACTATCTGTATATATATATTAAATACACTGCAGCTAACTGAATCACCTGCCTGCCAGAAGTATATTAGAAACCGTACACCAGAAATGGCCTGCAGTGAGATATAGCTAAGCTGTATGCAGTGGATATACGAGACTATCTGTAGATATATATATTATATACACTGCAGCTAACTGAATCACCTGCCTGCCAGAAGTATATTAGAAACAGTACACCAGGAAGGGCCTGCAGTGAGATATAGCTAAACTGTATGCAGTCGATATATATATATATATATATATATATATATATATATATATATATATATATACACGAGATCTGTATATATATATATATTAAAGCGGAGATCCTCACAAAAATGGAACTTCCACTTTTCGGAACCCTCCCCCCCTCCGGTGTCACATTTGGCACCTTTCAGGGGGGAGGGGGTGCAGATACCTGTATAATACAGGTATTTGTATCTAATTCAGCTAACTGAATTAGAAACAGTACACATAATACAGGTATTTGCACCCACTTCCGGGCATAGACTCCCACAGGGGGACTACGCCACTTCCCGTCCCTCCTGCTGTCTGCTGGGAGACACACAGTTCCCAGAGAAAGCAGGGGTCATTTGTATTGCGCATCGCGACTCCCGCATGCGCAGTAGGGAACCAGGAAATGAAGCCGCTTCACTTCCTGATTCACCTACCGATTCCCCTACCTGATTCCCCTACTGATTCCCCTACCTGGATCCCCTACCGAAGATGGCGGCGGCAGCATCCGAGGACCGGGGGATGGTTCGGCCTCCAGTGCTGACATTGCGGCGCCCTGGACAGGTAAGTGTCCTTATTTCTTATTTTGTCCTTATTAAGTCAGCAGCTGCAGTATTTGTAGCTGCTGACTTTTAAAAAAAAACATCGGCTGTTCGGTCGTTCGCCGAATTGCGAACGATATGGGCCGTTCGCGCCAAATTCGTGTGGCGCGTCACGGCCCATAATTCACTGCGGCATCGCAGTGCATTGCTTGCTGATGATTGGCCAAGCATGCACTATGACCCGCATGCTTGGCCAATCACAGCGCCGCCTGAACAGAGAGCCGTAATTGGCCAAAGCCAAGGAGGCTTTGGCCAATTATGGCTCAGGGGATTTAGTACACGCCCCACACTATATAAGGCCGCCTGCACGGCGGCCCTGTGTAGTGTGTGTTCCGGCGTTGAAAGAGATAGACAGAGAGACAGTGTTTGATTTGAGTTAGATAGATTAGGCAGAACAGTCAGTCAGTTAGCTGCACTTACAGTGCAACATCCCAGGTGTTGCATATATATATATACACTGTACTCAGTTTAGCTAGATCCGTTCCTGTTATCTTCTAGACTATTTACATTTAGTGCAGTGCGTCCTGCTCACAGTGTTCAGCTAGATCCGTTCCTGTTATCTTCTAGACTATTTACATTTAGTGCAGTGCGTCCTGCTCACAGTGTTCAGCTAGATCCGTTCCAGTTATCTTCTAGACTATTTACATTTAGTGCAGTGCGTCCTGCTCACAGTGTTCAGCTAGATCCGTTCCTGTTATCTTCTAGACTATTTACATTTAGTGCAGTGCGTCCTGCTCACAGTGTTCAGCTAGATCCGTTCCTGTTAAATTCTAGACTATTTACATTTAGTGCAGTGCGTCCTGCTCACAGTGTTCAGCTAGATCCGTTCCTGTTATCTTCTAGACTATTTACATTTAGTGCAGTGCGTCCTGCTCACAGTGTTCAGCTAGATCCGTTCCTGTTATCTTCCTACTGACAGGCAGGCTTGTCTTGTTACAGTATTAACAGCTACCTAAAGAAAATTACTGGTGTTCTTTTGATCCTATTAGTACCACGGTCAGGCAGCTAGACTATTAACATTTAGTGCAGTGCGTCCTGCTCACAGTGTTCAGCTAGATCCGTTCCTGTTATCTTCCTACTGACAGGCAGGCTTGTCTTTTACAGTATTTACAGCTACCTAAAGAAAATTACTGGTGTTCTTTTGATCCTATTAGTACCACGGTCAGGCAGCTAGACTATTTACATTTAGTGCAGTGCGTCCTGCTCACAGTGTTCAGCTAGATTCGTTCCTGTTATCTTCTAGACTATTTACATTTAGTGCAGTGCATCCTGCTCACAGTGTTCAGCTAGATCCGTTCCTGTTAAATTCTAGACTATTTACATTTAGTGCAGTGCGTCCTGCTCACAGTGTTCAGCTAGATCCGTTCCTGTTATCTTCTAGACTATTTACATTTAGTGCAGTGCGTCCTGCTCACAGTGTTCAGCTAGATCCGTTCCTGTTATCTTCTAGACTATTTACATTTAGTGCAGTGTGTCCTGCTCACAGTGTTCAGCTAGATCCGTTCCTGTTATCTTCCTACTGACAGGCAGGCTTGTCTTGTTACAGTATTAACAGCTACCTAAAGAAAATTACTGGTGTTCTTTTGATCCTATTAGTACCACGGTCAGGCAGCTAGACTATTAACATTTAGTGCAGTGCGTCCTGCTCACAGTGTTCAGCTAGATCCATTCCTGTTATCTTCCTACTGGCAGGCAGGCTTGTCTTGTTACAGTATTTACAGCTACCTAAAGAAAATTACTGGTGTTCTTTTGATCCTATTAGTACCACGGTCAGGCAGCTAGACTATTTACATTTAGTGCAGTGCGTCCTGCTCACAGTGTTCAGCTAGATCCGTTCCTGTTATCTTCTAGACTATTTACATTTAGTGCAGTGCATCCTGCTCACAGTGTTCAGCTAGATCCGTTCCTGTTAAATTCTAGACTATTTACATTTAGTGCAGTGCGTCCTGCTCACAGTGTTCAGCTAGATCCGTTCCCGTTATCTTCTAGACTATTTACATTTAGTGCAGTGCGTCCTGCTCACAGTGTTCAGCTAGATCCGTTCCTGTTATCTTCCTACTGACAGGCAGGCTTGTCTTGTTACAGTATTAACAGCTACCTAAAGAAAATTACTGGTGTTCTTTTGATCCTATTAGTACCACGGTCAGGCAGCTAGACTATTTACATTTAGTAAAGTGCGTCCTGCTCACAGTGTTCAGCTAGATCCGTTCCTGTTATCTTCTAGACTATTTACATTTAGTGCAGTGCGTCCTGCTCACAGTGTTCAGCGAGATCCGTTCCTGTTATCTTCCTACTGACAGGCAGGCTTGTCTTGTTACAGTATTAACAGCTACCTAAAGAAAATTACTGGTGTTCTTTTGATCCTATTAGTACCACGGTCAGGCAGCTAGACTATTAACATTTAGTGCAGTGCGTCCTGCTCACAGTGTTCAGCTAGATCCGTTCCTGTTATCTTCCTACTGACAGGCAGGCTTGTCTTGTTACAGTATATAAAGCTACCTAAAGAAAATTACTGGTGTTCTTTTGATCCTATTAGTATCACGGTCAGGCAGCTAGACTATTTACATTTAGTAAAGTGCATCCTGCTCACAGTGTTCAGCTAGATCCGTTCCTGTTAAATTCTAGACTATTTACATTTAGTGCAGTGCGTCCTGCTCACAGTGTTCAGCTAGATCCATTCCTGTTATCTTCTAGACTATTTACATGTAGTGCAGTGCGTCCTGCTCACAGTGTTCAGCTAGATCCGTTCCTGTTATCTTCCTACTGACAGGCAGGCTTGTCTTGTTACAGTATTTACAGCTACCTAAAGAAAATTACTGGTGTTCTTTTGATCCTATTAGTACCACGGTCAGGCAGCTAGACTATTTACATTTAGTACAGTGCGTCCTGCTCACAGTGTTCAGCTAGATCCGTTCCTGTTATCTTCCTACTGACAGGCAGGCTTGTCTTGTTACAGTATATAAAGCTACCTGAAGAAAATTACTGGTGTTCTTTTGACCCTTTTAGTACCACGGTCAGACAGCTAGACTATTTACATTTAGTGCAGTGCGTCCTGCTCACAGTGTTCAGCTAGATCCGTTCCTGTTATCTTCCTACTGACAGGCAGGCTTGTCTTGTTACAGTATTTACAGCTACCTGAAGAAAATTATTGGTGTTCCTTTGATCCTATTAGTACCACGGTCAGGCAGCTAGACTATTTACATTTAGAGCAGTGCGTCCTGCTCACAGTGTTCAGCTAGATCCGTTCCTGTTATCTTCCTACTGACAGGCAGGCTTGTCTTGTTAAAGTATTTACAGCTACCTAAAGAAAATTACTGGTGTTCTTTTGATCCTATTAGTACCACGGTCAGGCAGCTAGACTATTTACAGTTAGTGCAGTGCGTCCTGCTCACAGTGTTCAGCTAAACCTACAAGTTAGTGGGGTGCGTCCACCTCACAGTGTTCAGCTAAAGCTACCTGTAGAAGGTTGGTGGTGTTCTCATACTACAGGCAGGTAGTTGATTTTGCTAGCTGCAGTAGATATATATATATATATATATATCTATATATCCCAGCTTAGTGCAGCTACAGGCCATTAGTATGTCTGGAAGGCCAAGAAGGAGAGGCAGACAGTCACAAGCCAATAAGAGAGGGCAAACAGGCTCTGTGTCTAGTGCTGGTCGTGGAGACGGTGCATCCTCATCAGCACGTGGCCATGGGACACGCTTGGCCTTTTTTTCGGCAGCTGGCCGTGTTGAGCCGCAACATGCGGAAGACTTGGTCGAGTGGATGACCAAGCCGTCCTCATCCTCCTCATCCTCTCTCACCCATGCCCAGGGTGCTTTGTCTGGCAAAGCAACGGCCTCTTCCCTCGGCTCAATGTCATCAGTGACTCCTTCCCTAGCTCCACCATGTCCTCCTGAGGAGTCCCTCGAACTGTTTGACCACAGTGTTGGGTACATGCTCCAGGAGGATGCCCAGCGTTTGGAAGGCTCTGATGATGATACTGAGCTTGATGAAGGCAGTAACATGAGCACGGACAGAGGGGGTGCCCAAGAAGGACAGCAATCTGGCAGTCATGCTCCCCCTGCTGCAGCATACTGCCGGGTTTGCTCCAGTGATGAGGAGGGAGGGGATGATGAGGTCACTGACTCAACGTGGGTGCCTGATAGGAGAGAGGAGGAGGAGGAGGAGGAGGAGGCGGCACATCACCAACGAGGCAGGATGCCCTCCAGGGGCCAGCCTAAGGGCAGCACATTGACTGCATCACATGTGCAGGGCGCTGCAGTCTCTGCACGTTATTCAAAAAGTTCTTTGGTGTGGGCCTTTTTTGAGACGAGTGCATCAGATCGCACCGCTGCTATTTGCAACATATGTCTCAAGGGTATCTCACGTGGCCAAAACATCTCCCGCTTGGGTACCACATGCTTGACCAGACATATGTTGACCTGCCATGCAGTTCGTTGGCAAGCGCATCTAAAAGACCCACACCAAAGAACAAAGAGGACCTCTCCTTGCTCCTCATCAGCTGAGATTTCCAACCCCACTAGACCTTCAGTCCTCTCTGAGACCTGCACTGAGAGGAAAGAAGGTGTAGAATTAGGTGTGTCACAGCCAAGTACTTGTGGGCAATCTGCTTTTGGTACACCGACGTCAGATTGTACCAGGCAAATTTCCCTGCCCCAGCTGCTGCACCACCGAAAGAAGTTTGCTCCCAGCCATCCACATGCCCAGCGGTTGAATGCTAGCTTGGCAAAATTGCTGGCACTTCAACTGCTGCCTTTTCAGTTGGTAGACTCTGCCCCCTTCCGTGAGTTTGTGGAATGTGCGGTTCCTCAGTGGCAGGTACCCAAACGCCACTTTTTCTCACGGAAGGCGATTCCGGCTCTCTACCGGCATGTGGAAGGCAATGTCCATGCCTCGCTGGACAGGGCGGTCAGCGGTAAGGTGCATATTACCGCTGACTCATGGTCCAGCAGGCATGGACAGGGACGTTACCTAAGTTTCACGGCGCATTGGGTGACTCTGCTGGCAGCTGGGAAGGATGCAGGACAAGGTGCAGTAGTGTTGGAGGTTGTTCCGCCACCACGCCTCCAAAATGCTAATGATTGTGACACACCTCTCTCCTCCACCCCCTCCTCTTCTTCTTCCTCCATGGCCTCTTTCTCGGAACCAGCGGTGCTCCGTAGTCGTTCAAGGGGCTACGCAAGTACGCAGGCCAAAAGATGCCATGCGGTGCTTGAGCTGGTGTGCTTGGGGGACAGGAGCCACACTGGGGCAGAGGTTCTGTCAGCTCTGCAGGGGCAGGTTCAGAGGTGGTTGACGCCACGCCAACTTAAGGCAGAAATGGTGGTTTGCGACAATGGCACCAACCTCCTCTCTGCCCTCCGACAGGGACAAATGACCCATGTGCCCTGTTTGGCTCACGTCCTTAACTTGGTGGTGCAGCGGTTCTTGGGCAGGTACCCGGGCTTACAGGATGTCCTGAGGCAGGCCAGGAAAGTCTGTGTGCATTTCTGCCGGTCATATAATGCCAGTGCTCGGCTGACGGACCTCCAAAAGGAGTTTAACGTGCCCAAGAACTGCCTAATCTGTGACATGCCCACCAGGTGGAACTCAACGTTGCAAAAAAGGGGACCCAGGGGAAAGGAACAGGACAGGTGCCAGTTCCACCCAGGGAAAAAGAATTCATCAACAAGGAACCAGCAGATTAGCAAAAATATGAATTTAATATTAAGTTGAATGATTCCACATATACACCAACCACAAAATCAAAAATTATGACAGTAAGTGAACCAAGACCTAACACTAAGAAAATAAAATAAAATAAAATAGACAACGTTGTCTAGGAACAGAACAACACACAGATGGCCACCACTAAACACACACAACAAAAACGCCCAGCTGGATTAATGAATGAAAAGATACACAGCAAAACATGAAAACGTCTCATAAGTATCTCAGAAGGTTGTGAATCAGGGCTGGGAGATTGGTGTGTGCAGCCGTATGGTTAGGGGGGGAGTCCGCCTTGTAGGATGCCAATGCTAGGCCTTAGGTGAGCCTTGAGATGTATTGCATGGACATAGCTAATTGAGACACTAACAATTGAGTGTCATGCAATGACTGGTGAAGTAGATGAGCAGCTATGTGGGAATGGTACATGAATAAAGAGGTAGATGTGCCTGCATCGGTAATAATCACTGTAAATGAAATTAACAGTGGGTGGGAGACAAGTGTGTAACTGTGGTGACATCAGTCACGATGAGAATATGAACAGATACAGTCTCACCAGTCCCGGGATACCGAACTAGAGCAGGTTAGTAGATCATTCCAATCCCACTTGGATCATCTAAGATGGTACGGAGCGGCTGCATCCAGGTCGGGTCAGCTGGATGGGGCTTCGTAGATCCGTGTGCTCGGTTTGCCAGCAGCGGTGATGAGGAGCGGAGGCGTGATAGGGCTTGCCGTCTAAGTGCGGCGTAGGTCAGCGTCCACTTCCTGGTTCCATGCTGTGAGGCTTCACACGGGGGCGGACGGAATACCCAGGGCTGATGGGTGGGTCTGTGTGTAACGCTAGGTGGAGCGTGATGGCGTTGGCCATGCTGCAGCGGCTGCACATGCAGCAGAGGGCCATCAATGAGTACCTGTGCGATTATGGCACCAGGACAGGATCAGGGGAGCTTGGTTTTTTTTCCCCACGCCAGTGGGCCATGATCAGGGATGCATGCACTGTCCTGTCACCATTTGAGGAGGCCACGAGGATGGTGAGCAGTGACAGTGCATGCATCAGTGACACTGTCCCCCTTGTCCACCTGTTGGAGCACACGCTGCGTGGAATAATGGACAGGGCACTTGAGGCAGAACAGAGGCAGGAAGAGGAGGACTTCCTTAGCTCTCAAGGCCCCCTTTATCCAGACAGTGCTCCTGCGTGCCCGCCGATCACACAGGAAGAGGACGAGGAGGAGGAGGAGGAGGAGGAGGAGGAAGATTGTGTCAGTATGGAGGTGGAGCCTGGCACTCAGCATCAGCAGCAGTCTTTAAGGGATCAGTCCCAAGAAACACATGGACTTGTACGTGGCTGGGAGGAGGTGGCTGCGGACCATGTCGTCCTTAGTGACCCAGAGGACTCCGGACCGAATGCCTCAGCAAACCTACGCTGCATGGCCTCCCTGATCCTGCAAAGCCTGCGTAAGGATCCTCGTATTCGTGGTATCAAGGAGAAGGACCAATACTGGCTGGCAACCCTCCTTGATCCACGTTACAAGGGTAAGGTTGCGGACCTTATCTTGCCATCGCAGAGGGAGCAGAGGATGAAACATCTTCGGGAGGCCTTGCAGAAAGGTCTGTGCAACGCGTTCCCAGAGACTGGGAGGTTACAAACTCCTGTTTTTGGACAACGTGTTGCTGAGGCTTCGGTCAGTCAAAGAAGGAGCAGTGGAGAAGGTGGCCGTCTGACCGATGCGTTCAGACAATTTTTTGGTCCGCAGCCCCAAGGTATGATCGGTTCCAGCAACCATCGCCAGCGTCTGTTTTACATGGTGCAGGAATACCTAGGGGCAAGATCAGACTTGGACACCTTTCCCACCGAAAATCCTCTGGCTTACTGGGTCTTGAGGATGGATCACTGGTCAGAGCTTGCGCAGTATGCAATTGAGCTACTGGCCTGTCCTGCATCCAGCGTTCTTTCGGAACGCACATTCAGTGCTGCTGGAGGCGTGGTAACCGATCACAGGGTGCGTCTGTCCACCGACTCGGTCGATCGACTGACCTTCATAAAAATGAATCAGTCTTGGATCACCACCAGCTACCAAGCACCTGATGCTGATGTAACCGAATAATTTTTTTTGAAATCTCAGATCCCTTCAAAGACTGCCTATGCTGATGCTGAGTGACTATCCCTGAGAAATTATCCTCTTCCTCCTCAATCATCACGCTGATAGCTTGTAAGAACATTTTTGGTTCTGGGCGCCACCACCAGTGCCTAAGGCACAATTTTTCAGCCCCTGTTTAACAGGGGCATGTAATTACAATTTTTGATGCAATACTTTGCAGCAGGGCTCGTTTCTGCGCTACAACTAGAGTATCTGTGAGGGGTTGCAGTGTTGTGGCACCAGCACCAGTGCCTAAGGCCCAATTTTTCTGCCCCTGTCTAACAGGGGCGTGTAATTACAATTTTTGATGCAATACTTTGCAGCAGGGCTCGTTCCTGCATTCCAACTAGAGTGTCTGTGAGGAGTTGCAGTGTTGTGGCACCAGCACCAGTGCCGAAGGCCCAATTTTTCTGCTCCTGTCTAACAGGGGCGTGTAATTACAATTTTTGATGCAATACTTTGCAGCAGGGCTCGTTCCTGCGTTCCAACTAGAGTGTCTGTAAGGGGTTGCAGTGTTGTGGCACCAGCACCAGTGCCTAAGGCCTAATTTTTCAGCTCCTGTTCAACAGGGGCATGTAATTACAATTCTTGATCTAATATTTCACAGCAGGGCCCTGCGAGGGCTTACAGTGTTGTGGCCACAGCAACACCTAAGGCCCAAATTTCTGCTGAGTATATAGGGCAGGACCCTACTTTCAAACATCTAACTTACAAACGACTCCTACTTGCAAACGGAAGGAGACAACAGGAAGTGAGATGAAATCTACCCCTAGGAAGGGAAATTCTCTCCTGTAAGAGTTAATATGGGGAAAAAAATTCTCCTTTCCACTGATGCTTTCCAATCCTTGTTCCACAAAAAAACCCAAATTTTCAAAAAACATTTTTCATTGGGACAAAAAGTGAGGTGAAATCTTCTGAAGAGGAGGAAAGACAGCAAAACAAATGTCACAGGGGTGATAACCCTTCCCTATGTTTTCCAAAAAGCTTAAAAAAGATTTTTTGGCTGGAGCTAAACACGTTAAAAATGTACCCGTTCAAAATTACAAACAGATTCTACTTAACAACAAACCTACAGTCCCTGTCTTGTTTGCACCGCCTGTATACTGCTGTTCAGAGTATATAGGGCCTGGTGGCCCCACACCTTTCCTTATTTTAATTTGGGTGCGGGGTTCCCCTTAATATCTATACAAGACCCAAAGGGCCTGGTAATGGACTGGGGGGTACCCATGCCGTTTGTTTCACTGATTTTCATCCATATTGCCATGACCCGACATTACATTAAACCCGCAAGCAGTTTTAAATGAGATTTTTTCCTTTAAAAATGACATTTGGTGCAGGGACTGTTCTAAACACGGGAAACACGCGTCACTTTACAGGCATACTATAGACACCCCCCCAGGTACGATATTTAAAGGAATATTTTACTTTTTTTTTTTTACTTTAAGCATCATTAAAATCACTGCTCCCAAAAAAACGGCCGTTTTTAAAAGTTTTTTTTGCATTGATACATGTCCCCTGGGGTAGGACCCGGGTCCCCAAACCCTTTTTAGGACAATACCGTGCAAATTAGCCTTTAAAATGAGCACTTTTGATTTCGAACGTTTGAGTCCCATAGACGTCAATGGGGTTCTAACGTTCGTGCGAACTTTCGGTCCGTTCGCAGGTTCTGGTGCGAACCGAACCGGGGGGTGTTCGGCTCATCCCTAGTGTCAATACACTGCAGCTAACTGAATCACCTGCCTGCCTGAAGTATATTAGAAACAGTACACCAGGAATGGACTGCAGTCAGATCTAGCTAAACTGGATACAGTGGATATATATATATATATATATATATATATATATATATATATATATATATATATATATATATATATATATATATTAAATAGACTGCAGCCAACTGAATAATCTGCCTGCCTGCTCAATCTAAATGAGACTCTCTCTCCATCCATGCCAACAACCCACTACACGAGGCCGACGTGCAGGCAGCCTTATATAGTATGGGGCGTGGACTTAGTCCCCCTGAGCCATGATTGGCAAAAGGCACCCTGCCTTTGGCCAATTATGGCTCTCTTAGCTGAGGGCGCTGTGATTGGCCAAAGTATGCAGGTCATGGTGCATGCTCTGGCCAATCATCATACAGCAATGCACTGTGCTCCTGCAGTACATTATGGGCCATTACGCGCCACTTGAATTTGGCGCGAATGGCCCATAATGTTCGGTTTTTGACGAGCGGGTGAACAGCCAATGTTTGAGTCAAACTCATGTTCGACCCGAACAGAAAGCTCATCCCTAATGGGCACTGCTGAGCCAGGCAGTAACCAGCAAGTGAGATTCAACCCTTAACTTGGGAAGCCCCTGGGCTTTTTCCCACCTAGCAATACACCTGTCTGTGGATTCATGATTTAGGGGTTAAATTTTGCACGTACCTGTTTGTTGGGAATGTGGCCTGGCATCTGGGAGCACTTTATGGGTTTCCTCTAGTGTTGGCCGAGGGATGGTAGATTCCCTTGTTCCCTTGCGGTGGCTTTGCTGGAGATGCATTTTTTTTTCCTGTTTCAAGTGAAGAAATACAAAAATTAAAAAATAGGAAGGAATATAGCAAAACTTTAAGAAATAATATTCTTCATATGCTTTAGATTAGCTTCATCTTTTCTAAAGAAAAAGTCATACAACAAAATTATAAGGAGCTTAGATAGAATTCTCTCTGGCTACTTTTACAAAGAACATATACATTCACATAATTTACACATATACATATTGTTTAGACACAACTATTGCTTACTTTTGTAGAGGATATGATGGATGTGATCTAGCTGATCTGGTTCCCGATGCTTGAGATTGGACCATCTTTTTCTGATTTGGTCCTTCGATCGCTCTACACTATACTTTTCATTTAGAAATGTGATCACCTTCTCCAGAATTATGTTCTTTCTGGTGTTGGGCCTTTCATAATTATGCGGCTTGCAGTCGTAGTCCTTTTTTTTCGAGTATGGCCTCCATCTCCACCATCTCGCCCTTACTCATAGGTGTGGCTTTAGCTCCTCTCCTAGCTCCTCCACCGCAGTGCTGGCTAGAACTGGTCGAATCTGCCATATTTATCACAAACATTCCGCCAAGTAGAGTGTCTGTATAATAATTATCTAGCCGTTCACGCCCCTGCATCATCACACACCTGGGGGCGGAGTTCGACGCATGCACAGTGTACATAGATGTTTAGTGGACTATACTGCTTAAATTGGGGCCTACATGGATGTTTAGTGGACTATACTACATGTGTGTTGTATGCAGGATAATATTCTAGCCGTTCACGCTCCTGCGTCATCACGCCCCTGGGGGCAGAGTTCGACACATGCGCAGTGTATAAAGCCCAAGCAATGGTAAGATGAAACGGCGTTGGAAAGATGTGTGAGAGGAGGACTATCGATCTGCAATGCATGAAACTGGTCATAAAACGAAGGTGATACTTTATTTTGGGACATAGGTGTCTAGTGGACTAACCTGCTTATATTGGGGCCAACGTAGATGTTTAGTGGACTCACCTGCTTATATTGGGGCCTACATAGATGTTTAGTGGACTATACTGCCTATATTGGGGCCTACATAGATGTTTAGTGGATTATACTGCTTATACTGTGGCATACATAGAGGTTTAGTGGACTATACAGTATACTGTGGCCTATATTGGGGACAGCTTATGGGGAAGCCGGATGAACTTGCATTATGCTTTGTCTTGTGTTGTGTCTTGCAGTCATCATGACTGACAAGTTCACCTCCCTGGATTTTCTGCTACATTTCATTGACCAATACAGGCAGTTGCCATGCTTGTGGAGAGTAAAAAAGTAAAGATTACTCCAATAAACAAAAAAGACAGGATGCATTGAAGAAACTTGTGGAGTTATGTAAACCCTTTTGCCCCAATGTGGTATGTGCATGGGAAAATTGCTAATTTACACAGTACCTGCAAGAGGGAGCTTAATAAAATTAGGGATTCGGAGAAGTCAGGAGCAGCAGCAGATGATATTTATGTACCAAGGCTTTGGTACTTTGACAGCCTGCGCTTTCTGACAGAGCAGTGTGACCCCAGACCATCTCTGTTAACCCTGCCCTCCACCTCTGCTGAGGGCCCATGTCCTAAATCCCAAGAGGAAGATGTGGAGAAGCCAAGCTTGACACAGGTATAGCATTGAAGAACATATTGTCAACAAAAAATACAATGATGATAACTAAACATTATTGAGCTAATATTTCAAACTTAACAAAGTAGTTTCCATCTCAAAACACAGTAGTCAAATAACTGATTATTGTGAAAATAACACATTCAATTTGAAACATCTAGGAGAAAAAGTCTTGTTTTATTGATGACAAAATTGCAAAAAAAAATACTAATAATGTCACATTTTTATATACAGGAAAGTGTCAATGTGGACGAGCAATCTGGAAGCACTGTGTCGGTGATCCACACACTACCTCCTGCAGGAAAAGAACCAGGAAAGCCAAGAACCTGGAGGATGCTGCTACTTCCTTTTTAACCCATGCCTTTTCAGCCCTCCAATGTAATCCTGATGAGGCTGATTCTTTTGGATCCCTGGCCGCAAACAAATTGTGCCAGATGGCGAAGGACCAACGGCATATGTGTGAGGCCATCATACTCCCGGTGCTCAACAAGGGGATTAAAGGGCAAATGACAGAGTACACACACCTGACAGACTACCAGCCTCCACCTCCACAGCTACCACAGCCACCACAGCAGCATGCCACTCAGTGGCAATATCAGCCACGTGATCCCCACCCACCATAGTCTCAAGACTATAAATTATTTCCACAATTAGTTTATATTAACTTAGGATTTGTTATTTTTACGTTTTCTATTATGTTTATTTTTTCGAAAATTGAGCATGGAATGCACTTTTTGTTACTGTAAAATATGATTTCATTTCTGACAGAGGAGCTGGAAGTTTCTTTATGTTGAGCACAATACTTACCTATGTTTTTTTTTTTTTTTTTTTATAAATGCCATATTTGGAGTAGGCAGTTACCTAAAAACTAAGGGTGAAAAAAACAAGGGACAACAAAATAGTTTTCTTTTTTCTATTTATTTATCATGGATAATAGTGTGGGGGCAACTTTAAGGAACAATCATCAACATGCAGAATAGTGAATTCATTTACATTACAAGAGTACACATGCCTTTCTAAGTACATTTTGGTAAAGACATTAGCATCACCAGCAGCAGCTTCATTCTTATCACATTAAATAAAAGATGAAAATGTGCTGGATTTCGTAATTTCATTTGCCACGAGACAAATGTTCTTTCTTGATTCCAATTGCTAGTTTACACGCCCAAATTCTTCTGGGTCGTTCTTTGGTTCCGATCGTGTTTGTATTTTCGACTTTGGTGTGACGATTTCTGTACTGACTATCTGAAAATCGGATATTCTGTTGATGTACGACAAAAAATATACAGTCTGCACGTTAGGATTTTTTCGGACAAAAAGTTTGAATCCACTGTCAAAAGGATCATACTAACGGTAAGATTTTCGGACGATCGGTCGTTATAACACAATTTACGTCTTAATTTTGCATCCTGTGTATGGGTCTTTATGCAATAGTCTGTGCACACCTATGTTATTTACATATTCTTTACAAAGAGTAAAAGATAAAAAAAAAACAGCCATCACTGAATTCTGTAGCTGCAGACACTATATGGAAATATTACCTGTTCATAAACTAGTGATTCCATGATTAAACTCAGTTCTGCCTATGCCCATAAGGAAATGTAAGCCAAATCCTTCAATAGAATAAACCAAGTACTACAAACAAAACTGTTGAACTGGGACTCTTTGTTACATTATGTCTCTCTAATAAACTTTATGACAGTTCTTCAGTTGCTTGCTATCAAAATAAAAGTCTGCCACAGCAAGCTTATTGTATTCTACAAGTAGTCTAGAACGTTTGTCTTTTCTAGGGCTGTCAATCTACCAAAACATTTCAGGCATTAGCAGATATTTTAGGTCAGTTCTTGGAGCTGTGATGAGCCAAAGACAGTCTGTTCCACAGAAGAAATTCTCATACCCTTGAACTACAGTCTGACACTTTTCTTTAGTGTCTTACACGGGCATTGATCTATTTGAACAGAAAAAATTAACACTAAAGTAGGGCATTTTTACAAGGAGAAAAAGAATAAGAATATACAGGAAAATACATAACATGATTTTATTGTGTGCATAATTGATTGGTGTTTTTAATATCTGCCTACAGTTCCGCTTTAGCCATGATCCCATGGCGTTTCCCTATACATTTATGAAACCATCTTGATCATTGTTCCTAAGATTAGAATTTAAAACAAGCCAAACAGTGATGTTTAACTGTATGTGTTATTATCACTTCACTTAGAGTCAAGGTTTGTGGCATAACTGATGACACTTATAAATGTTTCAAAATAAGCGGAAGACAAATGGGCCAGCAATATGGAATTGTAGCATAAGACAGCAGATTTGGCAAAGTATTCTCAAAAAACAAGCTTGTTTCAACATGTTTGGCATGCCTCTAGATTAGCCACTCACTTTTATATTTACTCAAATGTAACGGTTAATTTGACTTTTACGGGGCTAGATTGTTTGTATGGGCATTATTGCAACAACTTTTATTTAAAAAATAAATAGATAAAAAGAGTGATGGATGGGTGGTTGGAAAAACAGGAAGATAGGTAGATGACTTAATAAAGGGTTGACATTTAAACATCTCTTAGACTTGTAGCACTACCCCTGTAAGAGCCACTGGATAGGATGGGTCCTCTGTTCTTTGCTTCAACCTTCTCCAGAACTTCAGCCCCTCTGACACACCAGGTGGGTGTACAAACATACAATATAATTGAAAGTAAATCATTGAAAGTAATACTTAGTACACAATAGTAGTGCCATATCAATAAAAAAGCAACCAAACCAGGTAGTCACCCAACCAATAAGGACTAGATATAAGATGGCATTTTGCATCCAGATCAGCATAAATAGTAGCAAGGCCACCTCAAGTGTAGCAGTGAGCAGTAGTAATGTTTAATCTACCGAGTGCTGGAACTATACTGCCAAAGTGCATTTATGGTGGCAATGCTAGTCCTAGATCAACTGGGTATGCAGTGTCCAAAACAAATGAATGGTAATGGAGGGGGCAGGGGAACAAAGGGGGGTTGCAAAATAATTATTTCGGGAGGGGCAGTCCTTTCAAATGTTCTTCTGACATCTATCATTGGGGCCCTTTAAGAATGTCTGTGCACTTAACAACAGTTAACCTGCATGCATTATAGGTACAGTATAGGTATGGTATAGTCTTGGCACAGGTGCATGGTAGATGTGGTTCAGATATGGTAAAGGTTTAGTATAATATGATATAGGTTTGGTATATGTGGAGTCTAGGATAGGAATAAGTGCAGTATAGAGTGCGGTATGGGTGCGGTAAGAATTGGGTACACTTGGTGTCCTGCTCTCAATGGCTCAGTCCCTGCTAGCAGTATCAGCAATAGGCGAATAGCCCCTTTACCAGTCCCCGGGATGCTGCAGTGAACTTTGCTATAGAGGGCAGGGGGGCCCTCGGTCTCTCCTTAAAAGCCAGAGACAGAAGAATAAGGGCAATGTCTCCATCTCCATATTGCTGTAGCCCAGCACCTACCTGGCTACAGACTACTAAAAACTGCAACAAAATATAACTACATATAATATATAATTATCTAACTATACAAAATAAAAAAAATACTGAGGACATTAAAAAAAATCCCAGCTGAAGTGATAAGCATTTCAAATCTTTCATGCTATTCATAAACCTTTGAAAAAAGTAAATGCATTCTACAGTATATCTTACATTATTGCAGTACACCTAATAATCTAAACAGATTTTTTCTTTCATTTTTGAAATATTGTAGAAATAGGCAATTAAATATTCAGCCAATATGAAAAGATGCCATGCATCATTTGTGATAATGAAAGTATAAATATTTAAAGTGTGAAAGTAATAATTTTGACCCAGAGGGACACAGACAAAGTCAAGATTTAATTGAAAATAATTTCAACAACATGCTCAAAATTGTGTAGTTTACTTGGCGATAAAGTGTTGACATTCCATAATATATACTTATAGCTGCCACTTAAACATAAACATATTTGCAAAGTTTGTGTTTTAAACAAATCTAAAATTATTGGGCTATGCATGTGTTTCTTGAATGTAATGTTGTACGAGCAAGAATTTCATATATATATATATATATATATATATATATATATATATATGAAATGGACCAGAAGTGTGCCCTGGTCTGATGGTCGGAATACCAAAATAAGAGGGCATACCCTAGATTAGAAATGAATATTTTGTGTAGAGAAATGAATTTGAGAAATGCCCTGAAAAAGGGATGGGAGGGTGGATCCCGCGCACAGAAAACCGACAAAGACCACAGGCGAGCAGGCTGGTTAAATACCCCCCGGGCTCCTCCCATAAATTCAGGCCACCATACTGGCCTTCCTACTTATGGTCGAAGCCCTATGGCCGATACGGATATGAACAATTAGACTTACCATAAGACTTACAACATGAAATGGACCTGAAGTGTGCCCTGGTCTGATGGTCGGTATACCAAAATAAGGGGGCAAAACATTCAGGTAGGGGTGTAGTTTTATTAGTTTTAGCTTTATTTATTGAGCAAGTTGGGTGAATGCTTGTGCCATTTCCACCTAAAGAGTGGGGACGTACCGGGCAAGGTAGGCAGAGTTTCACCTGCTAAGTCTCTTAATGACGTGGTCTGGGACCCATGCCGAAATGCTGCCAAGGCTGCCCCAATACTAAAGAGTGACTGGAGTAGTGACTGGGGTTGAGGTGTAGGCTGCGTAGAAGAACCCCCAGGTGTTTGATGAACTGGCAGGCACTCAAGGGTTTGCCCGAAAAGGTAATAGGGGACTAGAGTTTGAGTGTTCTGGTAGGAGTGACAGTAGGCGGTCGAGTATGGTTACTGGATACCGGACGTTGTTTATTTTATAGAGATGGATGTCTATCCTGGAGTTTGATTGCTGGGTTTTAGACACTGCAAGGTGGAGGATGAAATGGTGATGGCAGCGTGCCAATTACACAGAACTTGGCCTGCGGGATTGCTGCGGGTGAACTCGCTGGGCCGCCAGAACCCATAGTAGGCTAAGTAAATGGCTGCTTGTATAAGCAAACTGGGGAGAAGGCCAAATGGTGAACTGGTTAAGATAGTAGACATGTCCCAGAAGATGGCAGCCTGGAATGAACATACAGTGGACATTAAACTGGTGTTGCCAAGATAATTACACCAGCCTGCGGAGGAAGGACATAAAAAAACGATGCGGACCTGGCTTCATCAAGAAGATCGCCTTGGACCGGATGTAGGTGGTGAAAGCCACGGCCTGTCCTGTCCAGATAAGACCCTAGAGTTGAGCGGCTGCCATGACCGGGTGTAGCTTGAAGAGGGAGGAAGTCCGGGTAAATCCGGGGTTTAGGAGTGTCTCTGGAGGCCATGTTCTTGTAAACCAATGGTGGCCAAAAATTGCAGCGATGCCTGTGGAGGCTGTAGCATCTGTCACTACCTGGGGTGATAAGGGCGACGTAGATGGTATAATCATTGATATACCGATCCACGTAGTACGGAACCTTCCGACATTGATAGGTCTGCATTCTCAGGAAAGACTGCAGCTACTTCTTAGTACACACCCATGTGTGGGTGAAGTCTTGGGGAACTGGCCTATTGCGGGTCAGCTTGTCAAGGGGGAGGCTGGCCTGCGTGGAGTTGTTAGTTCGGAAGAGGTTATTGTAGACCTTGGTTCCGGATTGTTGAGTTTTAGAGAATGCAAGCTGAAGGACGTAATGGTTTTACCAGCGAGTCAAGTGGTGTCTACATAGTACCTGGCTGCCAGTGCCAGTAACAGTGAATTTGTTAGGCCGTAGAAAACCACAGAGGACCAGGTAGATGGCTGCTTGAATGACTAGACTGGGGAATGTCTGAGGTTTTTGACATGTCCCTAAAGATGGCAGTTGTGATGGGCAAGCGTTTGCCGTTAGCTATGGGCTGATGCTTCTGGATGCCACGTAGAAGGCATCTTACTGTATGGGCCGTAAACACAGATGACTCTCTGGGGTCCTGTAAGGACAAGAAATGCTGGATGCTGGCTAGGTATAGCCTGATAGTGTTATGAGAAGGAGCCAGCTGTGTGTGGCAATACGATACCTGGTGCGGGATGGAACCTGAACTCAACTGACCTAAGGGAGAAATGATACAGAAAATGATGAGTGTCTCGAATGAAGATGCCACTGGAGACCACTGGGAATGTGTTTGTACTGATTGCAAGAAGTCATGCTAAGATTCGAGCCCTGCAATGATTGCAAGATTTGTGCTTAAATACGTGCTTGCAACAATTGCCAGGGAGTTTGTGTCAATGGAGATGTGTTTGCAGCGACTGTAAGAAGTCCGTATTACTGCATGTGCTTGCACGGACTGCAAGAAGTTATGCTTGAATGCATGCCTGCAACGTTTGCAAAAAGTTTATGATTGGATGCGTGTTTGCAACGATTGCAAGATATTGTGCTTGGATGCGTGTTTGCAACGATTGCAAGAAGTTATGCTTGGATGTGTCCTTGCAACAACTGCAAGAAGAAGTTGTGACTGTATGCGTGCTTGCAATGATTGCAAGAAGTTATGCTTGGATGCATGCTTGCAACGTTTGCAAGAAGTTATGCTAAGATGCGTGTCTTGTAATGATTGTAAGAGTTGTGCTTAAATGTGTGCTTGCAACAATTGCAAGTTTATGTCGCTGGAGATGTGTTTGTAGTGACTGTGAAAAGTTCGTATTACTGCATGTGCTTGCAAGACTGCAAGAGTTATGCTTGGATGAGTGCTTGCAACGATTGCAAGAAGTTGTAATTGGAGGCGTACTTGCAACAATTGCAAGAAGTTATGCTTGAATGCATGCCTGCAACGTTTGCAAAAAGTTTATGATTGGATGTGTGTTTGCAACGATTGCAAGATATTGTGCTTGGATGTGTGTTTGCAACGATTGCAAGAAGTTATGCTTGGATGTGTCCCTGCAACAACTGCAAGAAGTTGTGACTGAATGTGTGCTTGCAATGATTGCAAGAAGTTATGCTTGGATGCATGCTTGCAACATTTGCAAGAAGTTATGCTAAGATGCGTGTCTTGTAATGATTGTAAGAGTTGTGCTTAAATGTGTGCTTGCAACAATTGCAAGTTTATGTCGCTGGAGATGTGTTTGTAGTGACTGTGAAAAGTTCGTATTACTGCATGTGCTTGCAAGACTGCAAGAGTTATGCTTGGATGAGTGCTTTCAACGATTGCAAGAAGTTGTAATTGGATGCGTACTTGCAACAATTGCAAGAAGTTATGCTTGAATGCATGCCTGCAACGTTTGCAAAAAGTTTATGATTGGATGCGTGTTTGCAACGATTGCAAGATTAAATAAAATGAGTGAAATGTTTATGCCATGATAGAGGCACGAATCGCTGTGCCGTGACTGCGCCAATGAGGCCAAGCCAACTGGGGCTTGCCGGGATGAATCGATGCCTGACGGATGCCCTAAACTTGAATCGGGGCGCGGCATGTGACAACGAAATGAATGAAATGTTTGCCTTAGAGTGAAATGAATGAAAATGTTTCGCCATGACAGAGGCACGAATCGGTCGGGCCGCAACTGTGACTGACAGCGAACCAGACTCTGGAGCATGTACTGAAACGAGGCAAAAGGAACAACACTAGTGCACGCCGGAACAAATCGGTGCATCACAGATGCGACTGGATTTGAATTGGAGTGCGGTATGTAACAGTGATATGTTTGCCCTGACAGAGGCACGAATCGGTCATGCCGCGACTGCGACTGACAGCTAACCAAGCTCTGATGCAGGTGTTGAATGAGGCCAAAACATTTTATTTATTTATTTATACTACTTTTTTTTTTTCTTTTTCTTTTTTCTTTTTTTTTATTTCGATTGCGACAAACCAAGAGTCGGACTGTGGAGCACAAAATGAAATGAGGCCAAGACAACTGGGGCGCACCGGGACGAATCGGTGCATCTCGGATGCTACTGGATTCGAATCGGGGCGCAGTGAAATGGGTGAAATGATGAAATGAATGAAATGATTTGTCATGGTAGAGGCACGTGTCATGACAGAGGCACGAATCGGTCATGTCGCGACTGCGACTGACAATGAACCGGACTCTGGAGCATGTATTGAAATGTGGCCGAAAATACCTGGGGCACGCCGGAACGAATCGTTGCATCATGGATGCGACTGGATTCGAATCGGAACGTGATACGTGACAGTGAAATGATTTCCCATGACAGAGGCACTAATCGGTGAGCCGCAAACTGTGACTGACAACGAACTGGACTCTGGAGCATGTACTGAAATGAGGCCGAAAAAATCACTGGAGCACGCCGGAACGAATTGGTGCATCATGGATGCGACTGGATTCGAATTGGAACGTGACACGTGACAGTGAAATGATTTCAGAGGCACGAATCGATGAGCCGCAAACTGCGACTGACAACGACCGGACTCTGGAGCATGTACTGAAATGAGGCCAAATAACAACTGGGGCACACCGGGACGAATCGGTGCATCACAGATGCGACTAGATTCGAATCGGAGTGCGGTACATGACGGTGAAATGAGTGAAATGAGTGAAATGAGTGAAATGATTGAAATGATAAGCCATGACAGAGGCACCAATCTGTGTGCTGTAATTGCAACTGATAATGAACAGGACTGTGGAGCATGAGACAAGAACCAGTGAGACGCGACTGGACAAACAGGTGCGAAGCGAACGCAACTGGATTCGAGTCAGAGTGAGGTACGTAAAATGAATGAAAAATGTTTTTGGGAAATGATAGAGGCATGAATCGGTGGCTGAGTGCTACGGCTACGTGCAGGGTTTCTTAACGAATGACTCCTAAGTTCCGTATCGGGGTTTGAGCGACACACGGTATCAAGCAAATGGTGATACATGAAATTATGAAATGTCAATGAAACCCTACCTGCGACAGCTGAGCCAGACAAGTTTTGTACGAAAAACTACGAACAGGAACGGATGCCTCTCAGAAACTGCGAACGAGAACTGAAAGCCGCTGAAATTTCTAACGCGCAACTTCACGAACGCCAACGAGTTGGAAGAGTCGGCCTAGTGACGTAACATACCGCGCACAGGAAACCGGCAAAGACCACAGGCGAGCGGGCTCGTAAGTTCAACTCGAACAGCGGGTGTTCACCTGTTTGCTGAATAGCGATCAATTTGGGGTGTTCGCGGCAAATTTGAAAGCCTCCTCTATAGGAGAAATCAAAAGTGCTAATTTTAAAGGCTTATATGCATGGTATTGTCATAAAAAGTGTGTGGGGACCTGGGTCCTGCCCCAGGGGACATGTATCAATGCAAAAAAAAGTTTTAAAAACAGCCGTTTTTTCGGGAGCAGTGATTTTAATAATGCTTAAAGTGAAACAATAAAAGTGTAATATTCCGTTAAATTTCATACCTAGGGGATGTCTATAGTATGCCTGTAAAGTGGCGCATGTTTCCCATGTTTAGAACAGTCCGAGAGCAAAATGACATTTCTAAAGGAAAAAAAGTAATTTAAAAGTACTCGCGGCTATAATGAATTGTAGGTCCCGGCAATACACATAAAAGTTTGTTGATAAAAACGACATGGGATTCCCCCACAGAGGAATCCCGAACCGAATTTATTTTTTAAAAATGCATGGGGGTCCGCCCAAATTCCATACCAGGCCCTTCAGGTCTGGTATGGATATTAAGGTAAACCCCGCACCAAATTTTTTTTTTTTTAAATGGCGTGGGTGTCCCCGTCAAAAATAATACTAGACCCTTATCTGAGCACGCAACCTGGCAGGCCGCAGGAAAAGAGGGGGGATGATTGAGCGCCCCCTTCCTGAACCGTACCAGGCCACATGCCCTCAACATTGGGTATGTGCTTTGGGGTAGCCCCCAAAAGCACCTTGTCCCCATGTTGATGGGGAGAAGGGCCTCATCCCCACAACCCTTGCCCGGTGGTTGTGGGGGTCTGCGGGTGGGGGGCTTATCAGAATATGGAAGCCCCCTTTAACAAGGGGACCCCCAGATCCCGCCCCCCCTGTGAAATGATAACGGGGTACAAATGAACCCCTACCATTTCACAAAAAATGACTGAAAATGGTACAAAAAAGACAATACACGCCTTGGGACAAGTCCTTTATTAAAAGAATTAAAAAATAAAACTGTCCCAGGAAGTCTTCTTCTTCTTCTCTGGCTCTGACGGACCGAGAAAGAAAAAAAAAAAAAGCTGCATGCCGCCTACGATCTGCCTACGATCTGCCTCCATGGGAGGCACCTGCTGTAATGACTGGCCTCTGACAGCTCTTTTATAACTGAGGGCGGGGCCACACAATGATGTTGCCGGGTGACCCGGGTCACTCGTGTCAGAAGGGCAGTGGACAGTGCCAGCAGGGCAGTGGATGACCAGTAGGACAGTGGCCAGTGTCAGTAGGGCACTGGACGGTGTCAGTAGGGCAGTGTATGGCTAGTAGGACAGTGGATGGCCAGTAGTACAGTGGACAATGTCAGTAGGGCAGTGAATAGTGTCAGTAGGGCAGTGGATGGTCAGTAAGCACAGGATGGCAAATAAGCATGGGGCAGTGGATGGTCAGTAAGCAGTGGATGTTTAGTAACCAGTGAATGTTCAGTAAGCATGGGGCAGTGGATGGTCAGTAAGCAGTGGATGTTTAGTAACCAGTGAATGTTCAGTAAGCATGGGGCAGTGAATGGTCAGGCAGGCATTTGCGTGTACAGTGGTCACAGCATGGCAGAAACTTTCCACACAGGTAGAACAGTAAAGTGTCCGCTACACTCTGTTATTCACTCTTCTGGCACGCTGATCCTTGCCTCCCCTCCTCACTCGTCCATCCCCTGTGATATTGGATACAAGTGCCCAGGATGGACTTGAGAGAAGGGGGCGGGGATGAGAGCTGCATGCTAGGTATGTGCCTTCCCTGCACCTCTCTGCCTTTGTGAGTGAAGCAGATTAGACCTAGGGTCGGCAAGCCAGGGATGCGATCTACTGTCACCTGGCTGCGATCAACAGGCAAATCGCAATTGATGGGTTGCTGACCCCTGGTTTTTATATTTGCATGTACAGTATCTCACAAAAGTGAGTATATCCCTCACATTTTTGTAAATAATGTATTATATCTTTTCATGTGCCTATACTGAAGAAATTACATTTTGCTACAATGTAAAGTATTGAGGGTACAGCTTGTATAACAGTGTAAATTTGCTGTCCCCTCAAAATAGCTCAACACACAGCCATTAATGTCTAAACCGCTAGAAACAAAAGTGAGTACACCCCTAAGTGAAAATGTCCTAATTGGGCCCAAAGTGTCAATATTTTGTGTGACCACCATTATTTCCAGCACTGCCTTAACCCTCTTGGGCATGGAGTTCACCAGAGCTTTACAGGTTGCCACTGGAGTCCTCTTCCACTCCTCCATGATGACATCACGGAACTGATGCATGTTAGAGACCTTGAGCTCCTCCATCTTCTATTTCCGGAAGTCCCATAGATGCTCCGGAAGTCCCATAGATGCTCAATAGGGTTTAGGTCTGGAGACACGCTTGGCCAGTCCATCACTTTTAACCTTAGCTTCTTTAGCAAGGCAGTGGTCATCTTGGAGGTGTGTTTGGGGTCGTTATCATGTTGGAATACTGCCCTGCGGCCCAGTCTCGGAAGGGAGGAGGATCATGCTCTGCTTCAGTATGTCACAGTACATGTTGACATACATAGTTCCCCCAATGATCTGTAGCTCCCCAGTGTCGGCAGCACACATGCAGCCCCAGATCATAACACTCCAACCACCATGCTTGACTGTAAGAAAGACACACTTGTCTTTGTACTCCTCACCTGGTTGCCACCGCACACGCTTGACACCATCTGAACCAAATAAGTTTATCTTGGTCTCATCAGACCACAGGACTAGGGATGGGCTGAACACCCCCCGGTTCGGTTTGCACCAGAACATAACGAACAGGCAAAAAATTTGTCAGAACACATGAACACCGTTAAAGTCTATGGGACACGACCATGAATAATCAAAAGTGCCCATTTTAAAGGCTTATATGCAAGCAATACCCCGTACACGCGATCAGAAATTCTGTCAGCAAAAGTCCGTGAGCTTTCGGTTTGAAATTCCGACCGTGTGTATGCTCCATCGGACTTTTGCTGGCGGAATTTCTTTTGTGAGATACTGTACATGTGAGCATCAATATCTTTCAAGAAGGGCGTTAGCACCATTGACTGAAACTGTTGTAATTCAACTGTATTTGTATTTATATATATATATATATATATATACATAATACACACACACACACACACAGTATCTCACAAAAGTGAGCCCTTCACATTTTTGTAAAATTTTTATTATATTCTTGTGATAACACTGAAGAAATGACACCTTACCACAATGTAAAGCAGTGAGTATATAGCTTGTATGTCAGTGTAAATTTGCTCTCTCAAAATAACTCAACACACATCCATTAATGTCTAAACTGCTGGCAACTAAAGTGAGTACACCCCTAAGTGAAAATGTTCAAATCGGCTCCAATTAGTCATTTTCCCTCCATTGTGGCATGTGACTTGTTATGCCCCGTACACACGGTCGGATTTTCCGATGGAAAATGTCCGATCGGAGCGTGTTGTCGGACATTCCGACCGTGTGTGGGCTCCATCGGACATTTTCCGACACACCCAACAAAAAAATCCAATCACGTCAATTCCGACCGTGTGTGGCCATTTCCGACGCACAAAATGCCACGCATGCTCAGAAGAAATTCCGAGACGGAACAGCTCGGTCTGGTAAAATTAGCGTTCGGAATGGATACAGCACTTTCGTCACACTGCAATGTCAAAAATAGTTTAATACAGCACACTCTCTTCTTCTTTATAATGTGAGAAGAATGAAGTAGTTTTGTTGCTCATATTCACACAGAGTTCTCACAAACTTATTTCTTTATTATTATTTGGGATTCCCTCAATATATTTAGATTTGTCACATCTGACCAATTTTTTGGGGGTTGTTTTTAAATATTTTATGTTTTTTTCAGACATCGATTCTTTACCAGCAAAATTGGTGGCCTGAGGAGTCCATACCTAAGGGAGTGCAGCCTGGTCCAGAAGTCCCAGAGATCCGGAAAGCAGCAGATGACATCTGTGTCCCCAGGCTGTGGTACTACAAGAGGCTGCATATTTTGCCAGACCAGACTGAACCCAAGCCATCACTCTCTGGTTTTCCTTAGACGCTTCCTTCCACGCTGTGGCTGTGGTGTGGGAGATGTGCCAGGAGGGGGAGTAGGACCTTGAGGAGTAGGAGGAGGAGGAGTAGGACCTGGAGGAGGAGGAGGACCATGTGTGAGGTCACAAATGTGGGTAGCACTTGTTATTTCGCCCCTCAACCCCTTATTGAGAGCTTCCAAAATTAGGAACTCACACAGGAGTCGTTGGACCTCCTCCATCCGCATCATTTTGCAGGCAGTTCTGCCAGCAAAGTCCTCCTCCACAGTGTGGGGGGTTCTCAGGGCCTCTGTAGCCTTCCAAAAGAGGCCTATGGCAGCCTCCTCCAGGGTACTCCTCTTCCTGGCACTTTGTCTTTGCAGGTGTAGGGGAGGGACCTGGAAATCAGGCAGCCTGCTCGGCCCGGCCACCTCCTGGCTGAGACTTCCCTGTGTATGAAAAAGGGACATGGTTTTAGTTTTTGCTTCATCAATCACAATCGTAAATTAGTAGTACTCCAAACTAACATCTAGGTAACATCATTGATTGGACAACCATAAATATTTAGAAGAATGCTATACCTGGCTCAATCTGGGCTCCACCACATGTTGCTGCCTGGAAGGCCCAGGTTAGGCGTCAGAAGCCTCAGCCGGGGGGGAAGGAAGCGTAGAAGGAAGCATGGAAGGAAGACTGGAGAGTGATGGGCCGGGTTCAGTCTGACCTGCCAGAAAATGCAGCCTGTCATAGTACCACAGCCTGGGGAGATAGATGTCATCTGCTGCTCCGGATCTCTGGGAATGCTGGACCTTCTTGCGCTCCCTTAGATATGTGCTCCTCAGGCCACCAATTAGGGCCTTCAAATAGAGGATGCCATGGGGATCACCTGCTTCACAAATGCCAACAAGCTATCCAGCGCTGCCTTTCTCTTTGTTTGGTTCTTATAATGTGGGTGGTTTATCTGCCACAGACAAGGCAGCTCCCTGTACATATCAATGAATATGGCCATAAATTCATCCTCTCTAAAGATATCCATTTTCACTGCAAGACACAACACAAGACAAACCCTAATGTCAGCTTAAAGTCTACTAAACTTGTGCAAATACAGGCCTCAATCTAGAAGCAGTATAGGCCCAATATAAAATCTTACCTTCGCAATCACGATCGGCGCCTCCGTTACTCCTTCCTCCGCTCACAGATCGTACGTACTACGCACGCGTGTTACGCTTTATAGACACTGCGCATGCGTGAAACTCTGCCCACCCCTGATGTTCTTTCTAGTCTATTCCCTGCCCCTTCTCATTCGTCGCAGTGGGGAAGAGCACATGGCGGAGTCAGAGCAGGTGTCAGATAATTACACCAACGAGGAGGAGGAGGAGGAAAGCCCGGAGCCTGAAACGTCCCGATCCAGAAGGAGACGATATAGGGCATCAAATATGTCCTTTGGGGAGATGTTGGAGATGGTCGACATACTGAAGAGGGCCGACTATGACGGGAAGTATGGACCTTACCCCAACCCCAATGTCAGAAAGGCCAAGATAATGGCGAAAGTAGTCAAGAGTCTGCACCGGAATTTCGGGGTACGACGATCGAAAGATCAGCTCAGGAAGCAGTGGTCGAACCTCAAATTAAGAGAACACGAGCAGTACAGAAAGATCCGGAGAATGCTGCAAAAAAGTAAGTAGTTGTGCTGTGTTCCTATTCTTTATGTTTATTACGTTCGTGCTGCTCCATTTGCTTTTCTTAACTGTTATCCAATTTAAAAATGGCAACTTTCATGTTCATGGGCACATTATTCGTTCGTATCAAACATAGTTCGTTTGGCCATATGCAACTGCCATCATTTTTTGGGGCCTACTTGTGTGAAAAGAATTGGGTTGTGTAGATGTGTTTGTTACTAGAATGAAATGCAAACTAGATTCTGTGTAAGGAGAGGACACTCAGCAGTTTACACATCTGGATGCAGGAGCACTAGTGTGGGACCCCAGAACACCCTTTTTATTAGGGGGCCCCACACAGGTGCTCCAGTGTATACTATAGGGGGGTCTCCATCTGTGAAGCTTCTACAAGACAGGTAAAGTATTCAAGCTTGACAAAGGAGAATAAAAATGCTACATCTTGGAACTCTGCCAAAACAGACAATTATACCCCACTTCCAAGCAATGCTTCATATTTATAGTTCTGACATCAAATATCTGTGTGCTAAGTATACCTATTTTTTTGTACATAGGGGATAAAAGACTCGGAGGACACCCCTCATCCGAGGAGACCACAGACCCCCCACCTCTGGAAGAAGGTGAAATTCCCCAAAGCCAAGCAGAGCAGGAGGAGGAAGACGTGGTGGAAATTGTCACCACAACAGGTGAGTGTCTGCGACCACAGGCTCAGGTAAGAGATGGATGCCGGCAGATTTATAATACATGGTGTTTTTTTTTGTTTTCTGTCTTTTTAGGTGATCGTGATGTTGTGGATCCTGCTCCTTTCACCTCTGAAAGTGCCCAGATCCTGATCGTGGAGATCATGGGGTGTAATGTTGCATTGGAAAACATCAAGAAAAACATCAATGATGTTCTTCAAAAAAATAAGAACATCATTGATGTTTTAGGGCGAGTTAAAATGCCCTCCAAATCCCTTTGTTTTTTGGTGTGCTACAATTTTTGAACATTTTTTTACAAATATTAGAAAAGCCAAATGTGCTATCTGCCATCACGGGAGATCAATGGACGCGTTTTGGGGGTGCAACCCCTTCCTCAATAATAAAGTAGCTGTGAGGAAGGGGTTGCACCCCCAAAACACGTCCCTTGATCCCCCATGATGGCAGGTAGCACATGTTGACATTCTTAAATTTGTGTGCATCTTCAAAATTTGGCTTTTCCTGGGGTGACTTCACCACATCTGCTGAACGCAATATTAAACTCAGTTTGTAAATACTCATGTCTGATATTGCCTTCAAGTTCTACTAAATGTGAACTTTGTAAGTTCAAGATTTGTGTCTTTCTTGTTGGTTTTAAACATGCCTGTTTAATCTAAAATGAACATTTCTAATTTTTCTAATGTGACCCCAAAAATTGTTATACAACAAACATGTTGGTTTGTTTTAAAAACCTTTTCTAAATGCACATGTGATTGTGCTGGTATTAAAAAGATTGTTAATCAAGATTGTGTGGATTATTGTCTCAACGCTACAAAACTTTTGTTGTGCTGTAACGGGTGTTTTCTGTAACAATGGGGGTTATTTCTTGAAGGGAAATCCACTTTGCCCTACAAGTGCAGTTTCAGCGCAGTTTCAAGTGCACTTGTAGTGCAAAGTGTCTTTGCCTTTAGGAAATAACACCCAACAGTGCTTTCTAAGGTTACACAATCACGCCAATTTCAGGACTCACCACATTTCTCTCAGGGTCAGCTAAAACAAATACAAGCAGGAAATGTCACCAAACCTTGTTTTTTTTTTTTTTATTTAAAAAATGTTTTAGACATTGTCTGGCATATTGATGGCCCCCCTACCCGCAAAGAATTCAAGGTATCTTAGCCGGACATCACGGGCAGTCGGGGGGGCAAGCCAGGACGGCCACTTTCAAGCGCCGTCAGGGTTGGTTCATTAGGAATTCCGGCCTCACGCCCAACTGAGCCAGCATAGTTGGCAGAATGTTTCCGTAAAAAGTTGTGTAGAACACAGCACGCCAGGATAATGTGATTCAGTTTGTACTCCGCCATATGTATGGGTGTAAGAAATAGGCGGAACCGGCTGGCCATGATTCCAAATGTGTTCTCCACCACTCTTCTAGCTGTGGCCAGCCGGTAATTAAAAACCCTCTGGTCTGGGGTGAGGGTCCTCATCGGGAATGGCCGCATAAGATGGCCCCCCAGCGCAAAGGCTTCATCCGCAACAAAGACGAATGGGAGTCCTTCCACATTGTCTTCTGGAGGTGGCAAGTCCAAGCTGCCATTCTGGAGACGCCTGCAAAACTCTGTCTGGGTGATGACTCCACCATCCGACATCCGGCCATTCTTCCCCACGTCCACATACAGGAACTCGTAAGTAGCCGACACCACCGCCAACATCACAATACTATTGAACCCCTTGTAGTTGTAATAGTACAACCCCGAGTTGGGTGGTGGGACGATGTGGACATGTTTCCCATCAATTAAAATGAATAAAGTGATGCGCTTGTATTATCTATTGATTAATATACTGCCTTTAGTGCCTATTTTGTACTTCTAAAGTAAGTGAAACATTGTGTGAAACTTTTTGTTAAATAGTAGCTTGTGTTTAAATAATACACCTTAACAGTTGCATAGACACATATAAAAGATATGTTCAGGAGATACTGTGTTTCAAACCTTTTTCTAATTATACACTGCCAAAACCTTCAGCCAGTGAGTGCTAATGAAAATTTCTACTATATGAGGCATATAATTTTGTGATCAAAGTCAAATCATAGTAATTAATCCACCAAATTGTATTGAAATGATACCTCCTCCTCTTATAAGCCCAGGCTTAGTGAGTCTGTGTCAGCGGTGGAGCGGCTTGTCTGTAATCAGCCGCCGGTATAGAAGAGTAGTTTCCTCAGCTTCTACTGGTCTTCCCCCATATAGAAGATACAATTGTGAAGAAACACCATTGCGCAGATATCAGCCAAATTTTAGATGACATAAAAAGCTACTTGTTGACACTCACATGCTCCCTTAGACATAGATCGCATTAATACAGGATAATGGTCAGTCACATCCAGCTCCGTGCTGCTCAGTGCTGCTGCTCATACACTCACAGGCAGATCGCACTCCAAAGAGAGCATCACAGGCTAATTCTCCCCAGGTGTATCATCACTGACACGTGACTTTTTTAAGTCCCTTGGACTCTTGACTTCATTGAGAGATGCTATTACCTATCAAGATAATAATATTATACAAAAACTTTAAACAGTACCATTTGAAAGTATACAGGCAGGCCCTTGCACTACATGCTTTGGGAATTCATCCATACATCTGAGCACAAAAGAGATGGGTATAGTGTGTATGGGTTTGGCAAAGTCAGCAGATAGATGATTGAGGATAGATAGAGAATTGGTATCAGCTGACTTAGCAGTTGGGGGGAGGGAGGGTTACAAATGATTTGGGGACACCCAAAAAAAGCCTCTGGCACTCTGCCTGAATTTAAAGCACAAATCACATTTCTAAACATTTTAGGGGGTGTTTGGGGTAAAGCACTACTATGGAGCTGATAAAATACATTGTTAAGTGACTACATGAGGTGAATATAGGGCCAGGAGAGCATGCTGGGGAGGTAAGTGAAGGCAAATATGTATGAAGGACAAAAAATAATTACATAAAAATCCAGCATGCATGAGGACAAAGGGGACATTCACAGCAGATTACAATCATGGTAATTAGGGAATGAGGAAAGAAATACTACACATGATCAAACATTATATAAAATAAAATGCGATGTTAAAGGATAAATCTTACCTTAATATACTCCTTCTGCAGGACCTGGATGATGGCAGAACAGGTCTCCGGGATAATGATCCCCAGAGCCTGGGGGGAGATGCCTGTCGAGAACTTCAAGTCCTGCAGCTTCTCCCCATCGACAAGTACCACAGGGTGGCGATGAGCCTCTGCTCCGGAGTGATGGCTTGCTTCATGCAGGTATCCTGCCTGCTAATATAGGGGGTCAGCAAAGCCAACAAACGGTGAAAAACGGGGTCCGTCATCCGGAGAAAGTTCCTTAAATCATCAGGATTATTCTCACACTACCAGGTGAGCAGTACAAAGACAAGTGTGTCTTGTCTACAGTGAAGCATGGTGGTGGGAGTGTCATGGTCTTGGGCTGCATGAGTGCTGCCGGCACTGGGGAGCTACAGTTCATTGAGGAAACTATGAATGCCATCATGTACTGTGACATACTGAAGCTGAGCATGAGCCCCTCCCTTCCGAGACTGGGCCGCAGGGCAGTATTCCAACATGATAACGACCCCAAACACACCTCCAAGACGACCACTGCTTTGCTAAAGAAGCTAAGGTTAAAGGTGATGGACTGGCCAAGCATGTCTCCAGACCATGAATGCCATCATGTACTGTGATGTACTGAAGCAGAGCATGGTCCCCTCTCTTTGGAGACTGGGACACAGGGCAGTATTCCAACATAACGACACCAAACACACCTCCAAGACGACGACTGCCTTGCTAAAGAAGCTGAGGGTAAAGGTGATGGACTGGCGAAGAATGTCTCCAGACCTAAACCCTATTGAGCATCTGTGGGGCATCCTCAAACGGAAGGTGGAGGAGCGCATGGTCTCTAACATCCACCAGCTCCGCTGTTTCATCGTGGAGGAGTGTAAGAGGACTCCAATGGCAACCTGTGAAGATCTGGTGAACTCCATGCCCAAGAGGTTTAAGGCAGTGATGGAAAATAATGGTGGCCACACAAAATATTGACAAATTGGGCCCAATTTGGACATTTTCACTTTGGGGTGTACTCACTTTTGTTGCCAGTGGTTTAGACAATAAATGGCTGTGTGTTGAGTTATTTTGAGGGGACAG
This sequence comes from Lithobates clamitans, assembly GCA_037952925.1. NCBI lineage: Eukaryota > Metazoa > Chordata > Amphibia > Anura > Ranidae > Lithobates > Lithobates clamitans. The sequence continues at coordinate 34,623 of JBBGZY010000232.1, read as the reverse complement.
CTAATTTACACTGTTATACAAGCTGTACACTCACTACTTTACATTGTAGCAAAGTGTCATTTCTTCAGTGTCGTCACATAAAAAGATATAATAAAATATTTACAAAAATGTGAGGGGTGTACTCACTTTTGTGAGATACTGTATATATATATATATATATATATATATACAGTATTAGAAATCCGGAGCCACTTAATTAATTAACAATCAATCATCATTTTTACAACAATTTAACAAAGAGAGCATTATCATTAACCTATTGTTACAAAATAAATAATAATAATTAGACAAAATTAAAACCATACCAACCAACCAACTAGAATCACATCCCCTCATGACCTTAAAGGTTTAACCAAAAACAGGTACAAATCAAAATCAGAGTTCAACCCCTTGGGGTGCAAGGTATCCAAATGGTGAATCCATTGGACCTCTCACTTTCTTAGGGTTAATTCTCTATTGCCACCGCGTCTGTTCTGAGATACCCCATCAATTACCATGTATCTAAGTTGTGAAACTGTATGTCCCTTCTCACTAAACTGTCTGGCTAAAGGTAACTTGGTTAATATATCTATTTATAGGTTTATGAGGTTTTTATGTGTCTGTCAAGCTATCAACTATCAGTTGTAGTACAGTAATTAGAAGTATTTTGTGGGTAAAAAAACTGTGTTATATGTGTACAGTGTATGCACAGATTCTGTTTAATCATCCCCCTTAAACCCCTTTACTGTTAGGCAAAATCTGGCCATGCATACCGGCAGTGGCGTAGCGTGGGGGGTGCAGGGGGTGCCGTGGCGCGATATTTAGGGGGGCGCCAGTATGTGTCACCTCCTGTGTCATCTCCTCCTAATTTCTAATTCTGTGTCCCCGGGCTCCGGCCGCCATGTTAAGTGTCTGGCGCCCTGTGATTGGGCGTATGGGGGTCATGTGAGGCGTAGGGCTGGCTTGTCCTCGATCGCTCCTGAAGTCCCGCCTCCGCACATGACCCCCCATACGCCCAATCACAGGGCGCTGTACACTGAACATGGCAGCAAGCAGAGCGCAGGGGAGAGAAGAAACAACGTGAGCCGCCGCTGTCTCCTCCTCATCCGGATCGATGCAGCCAGGATAAGGTAAGGTGAGTGAGAGTCTTGTTACTGTCGGGGGGGGGGGCGAGAGAGAGAGACTGTAGGCAGGACAGTGTAGTGTAGTATAGTATGGAGGTCAGTGTAGTGGTCACTATGGGGGGCAGTGTAGTGGACAGCATAGTGTAGTATAGTGGTTAGTGTAGTGGACAGTGTAGTGTAGTATAGTATACTGGTTAGTATAGTGGTCAGTATAGTGTAGTATAGTATAGTGGACAGTGTAGTATAGTGGACAGTGTAGTATGGTGGTCAGTGTAGTATGGTGGTCAGTGTAGTGTAGTGGTCAGTGTAGTGTAGTGGACAGTGTAGTATGGTGGTCAGTGTAGTATGGTGGTCAGTATAGTGTAGTGGTCAGTATAGTGTAGTTTAGTATGGAGGTCAGTGTAGTGTAGTATAATGGTCAGTATAGTGTAGTTTAGTATGGAGGTCAGTGTAGTATGGTGGTCAGTGTAGTATGGTGGTCAGTGTAGTGTAGTGGTCAGTGTAGTGTAGTGGACAGTGTAGTATGGTGGTCAGTGTAGTATGGTGGTCAGTATAGTGTAGTTTAGTATGGAGGTCAGTGTAGTGTAGTATAGTGGTCAGTATAGTGTAGTTTAGTATGGAGGTCAGTGTAGTGTAGTATAGTGGTCAGTATAGTGTAGTTTAGTATGGAGGTCAGTGTAGTATGGTGGTCAGTGTAGTATGGTGGTCAGTATAGTATAGTTTAGTATGGAGGTCAGTGTAGTGTAGTGGTCAGTGTAGTATAGTGGTCAGTATAGTGTAGTTTAGTATGGTGGTCAGTGTAGTATAGTGGTCAGTATAGTGTAGTTTAGTATGGAGGTCAGTGTAGTATAGTGGTCAGTGTAGTATGGTGGTCAGTGTAGTATGGTGGTCAGTATAGTGTAGTTTAGTATGGAGGTCAGTGTAGTATGGTGGTCAGTGTAGTATGGTGGTCAGTGTAGTATAGTGGTCAGTATAGTGTAGTTTAGTATGGTGGTCAGTGTAGTATGGTGGTCAGTGTAGTATGGTGGTCAGTATAGTGTAGTTTAGTATGGAGGTCAGTGTAGTATGGTGGTCAGTGTAGTATGGTGGTCAGTGTAGTATAGTGGTCAGTATAGTGTAGTTTAGTATGGAGGTCAGTGTAGTATGGTGGTCAGTGTAGTATGGTGGTCAGTGTAGTATGGTGGTCAGCGTAGTATGGTGGTCAGTGTAGTGTAGTATAGTGGTTAGTATGGTGGTTGGTGTAGTGGACAGTGTAGTGTAGTATAGTGGTTAGTCTAGTATGGTGGTCAGTATAGTGGTTAGTGTAGTATAGTATACTGGTTAGTATAGTGGTCAGTATAGTGTAGTTTAGTATGGAGGTCAGTGTAGTGTAGTGGACAGTGTAGTATGGTGGTCAGTGTAGTATGGTGGTCAGTGTAGTATGGTGGTCAGTATAGTGTAGTTTAGTATGGAGGTCAGTGTAGTGTAGTGGACAGTGTAGTATGGAGGTCAGTGTAGTGTAGTGGACAGTGTAGTATAGTGGTCAGTATAGTGTAGTTTAGTATGGAGGTCAGTGTAGTGTAGTATGGTGGTCAGTGTAGTATGGTGGTCAGTGTAGTATGGTGGTCAGTGTAGTGTAGTATAGTGGACATTGTAGTATGGTGGTCAGTGTAGTGTAGTATAGTGGACAGCGTAGTATGGTGGTCAGTGTAGTGTAGTATAGTGGACATTGTAGTATGGTGGTCAGTGTAGTGTAGTATAGTGGACAGTGTAGTATGGTGGTCAGTGTAGTGTAGTATAGTGGACAATGTAGTATGGTGGTCAGTATAGTGTAGTATAGTGGACAGTGTAGTGTGGTGGTCAGTGTAGTATGGTGGTCAGTGTAGTATGGTGGTCAGTGTAGTATGGTGGTCAGTGTAGTGTAGTATAGTGGACAGTGTAGTATGGTGGTCAGTATAATGTAGTGTAGTGGTTAGTGTAGTGGTCAGTGTAGTATGGTGGTCAGTATAGTATAGTGGTCAGTGTAGTATAGTGGACAGTGTAGTATGGTGGTCAGTGTAGTGTAGTATAGTGGACAGTGTAGTATGGTGGTCAGTATAGTGTATTTTAGTATAGTGTAGTATAGTGGTTAGTGTAGTGGACAGTACAGTATGGTGGTCAGTGTAGTATGGTGGTCAGTGTAGTATGGTGGTCAGTGTAGTATAGTGGACAGTGTAGTATGGTGGTCAGTATAGTGTAGTTTAGTATGGAGGTCAGTGTAGTGTAGTGGTCAGTGTAGTATAGTGGTCAGTATAGTGTAGTTTAGTATGGTGGTCAGTGTAGTATAGTGGTCAGTATAGTGTAGTTTAGTATGGAGGTCAGTGTAGTATGGTGGTCAGTGTAGTATGGTGGTCAGTGTAGTATGGTGGTCAGTGTAGTATGGTGGTCAGTATAGTGTAGTTTAGTATGGAGGTCAGTGTAGTATGGTGGTCAGTGTAGTATGGTCGTCAGTGTAGTATAGTGGTCAGTATAGTGTAGTTTAGTATGGTGGTCAGTGTAGTATGGTGGTCAGTGTAGTATGGTGGTCAGTATAGTGTAGTTTAGTATGGAGGTCAGTGTAGTATGGTGGTCAGTGTAGTATGGTGGTCAGTGTAGTATAGTGGTCAGTATAGTGTAGTTTAGTATGGAGGTCAGTGTAGTATGGTGGTCAGTGTAGTATGGTGGTCAGTGTAGTATGGTGGTCAGCGTAGTATGGTGGTCAGTGTAGTGTAGTATAGTGGTTAGTATGGTGGTTAGTGTGGTGGACAGTGTAGTGTAGTATAGTGGTTAGTCTAGTATGGTGGTCAGTATAGTGGTTAGTGTAGTATAGTATACTGGTTAGTATAGTGTAGTTTAGTATGGAGGTCAGTGTAGTGTAGTGGACAGTGTAGTATGGTGGTCAGTGTAGTATGGTGGTCAGTATAGTGTAGTTTAGTATGGAGGTCAGTGTAGTGTAGTGGACAGTGTAGTATGGAGGTCAGTGTAGTGTAGTGGACAGTGTAGTATAGTGGTCAGTATAGTGTAGTTTAGTATGGAGGTCAGTGTAGTGTAGTATGGTGGTCAGTGTAGTATGGTGGTCAGTGTAGTGTAGTATAGTGGACAGTGTAGTATGGTGGTCAGTGTAGTGTAGTATAGTGGGCAGTGTAGTATGGTGGTCAGTGTAGTGTAGTATAGTGGACAATGTAGTATGGTGGTCAGTATAGTGTAGTATAGTGGACAGTGTAGTGTAGTGGTCAGTGTAGTATGGTGGTCAGTGTAGTATGGTGGTCAGTGTAGTATGGTGATCAGTGTAGTATAGTGGTCAGTGTAGTATGGTATAGAAGAATAAATCCGCGCTTAGGACAGAGTAAGAGCTGCTGCCTATCTCTAATTAGTACCACTAAGGGTCTAATTGTGTAATAAATAAGTAAAATGAGAACATAAATGGCGCTGCCCTTAATGTCAATTGAGGATAAGATGTCACAGGGTTCACATTGAATAAAATTGACTACGATACATAAAAAATCCAAGAGTGTGAAACCATACTATAATTTAGGCCAAAAAATAGACCAAATAATTGGGGATAAACAAACTTAGCAGACTCACCAATAATCACAACGATAAGTGTGTTCCCCCTATGGGGTATGAGTATCATCCAGAGTGAAAAAATGTCCCAAGTTGGCAAAGTAAAAATCCTTAGATGTGGAGAATTAGAGTGGAACAGTGCAAACCAAGAATCAGTGTAAGAAAAGAAAAACTAAAACTAACCAAAAATAACTTTTTACCCCAAAATTTCAAAAATATTTGGACAAAATGGCGCTAGGAGATATTCAAAAGTATTGGGACAGTATTAAGAAAAGCTATAATTGTTGTGCAAATATGGTTAGTGCAGTATCTTTATGTCCCCTGTCGTGTTAGTATGCAGGAAATTTTACAAATATTAATGTTTAACCCCAATATTCAAAAGTATTGGGACAAAGTAAATTGTGATGTGTCCTTATATGCGGGACGTGAGTTATCCTTCAATGTGATAAACAAATATGGTTGGTGCAGTATCTATATGTCCCCTTCCGTGTTAGTATGCAAGAAATGTTGCAAATAATAATGTTTGACCCCAATATTCAAAAGTATTGGGACAGAGAAAGATGTGATGTGTCCTTATATACGGGGCGTGAGTTATCCTTCAATGTGATAAACAAAATAGTATTAAGCCCTCTCCAAATATAAAATTAACAAATCTCAAAAGAAAAAAATATTATACATATAATTATAACTTTTGTAAATGTCAGATGGTATGGTTAGTTTATAAGAAGTTCATATGTGAAATCCAACCGAGACAAATGTTGTTAACCAAGTAGGGAAAACAGAGTTCAGCTGAGAATGCTGTTTTTTCACCCCAAAAAAAGTTTACATCGCGGTGACTTCTGTGCAGTATTTTCATAAGGTGACTTGGAGTGCTCGCCTCCCTCTGCTACCCCACTCACCAGAATTAATCACCCCTGCAGGGGTACCGAGCAACAAAGTGGGTGCCTCAGGGCGAGAGATGTTCACTTCCAGAGTACTTCCTTTTCCTGTGTGATATGCGATCCTTATAGCTGTTCCGGGATAACTGTGTGCTCTGACATGACCATTCTACTCCAGCAGTGACCCACCTAAAGCTGTTAAACACAGATGCCGGGAAAGATCAGGAGAAGCGTCCATAACTTCTGTAGAAGTTATGGACGCTTCTCCTGATCTGTCCCGGCATCTGTGTTTAACAGCTTTAGGTGGGTCACTGCTGGAGTAGAATGGTCATGTCAGAGCACACAGCTATCCCGGAACATCTATAAGGATCGCATATAATATAGGAAAAGGAAGTACTCTGGAAGTGAACATCTCTCGCCCTGAGGCACCCACTTTGTTGCTCGGTACCCCTGCAGGGGTGATTAATTCTGGTGAGTGGGGTAGCAGAGGGAGGCGAGCACTCCAAGTCACCTTATGAAAATACTGCACAGAAGTCACCGCGATGTAAACTTTTTTTGGGGTGAAAAAACAGCATTCTCAGCTGAACTCTGTTTTCCCTACTTGGTTAACAACATTTGTCTCGGTTGGATTTCACATATGAACTTCTTATAAACTAACCATACCATCTGACATTTACAAAAGTTATAATTATATGTATAATATTTTTTTCTTTTGAGATTTGTTAATTTTATATTTGGAGAGGGCTTAATACTATTTTGTTTATCACATTGAAGGATAACTCACGCCCCGTATATAAGGACACATCACATCTTTCTCTGTCCCAATACTTTTGAATATTGGGGTCAAACATTATTATTTGCAACATTTCTTGCATACTAACATGGAAGGGGACATATAGATACTGCACCAACCATATTTGTTTATCACATTGAAGGATAACTCACGTCCCGCATATAAGGACACATCACAATTTACTTTGTCCCAATACTTTTGAATATTGGGGTTAAACATTAATATTTGTAAAATTTCCTGCATACTAACACGACAGGGGACATATAGATACTGCACTAACCATATTTGCACAACAATTATAGCTTTTCTTAATACTGTCCCAATACTTTTGAATATCTCCTGGCGCCATTTTGTCCCAATATTTTTGAAATTTTGGGGTAAAAAGTTATTTTTGGTTAGTTTTAGTTTTTCTTTTCTTACACTGATTCTTGGTTTGCACTGTTCCACTCTAATTCTCCACATCTAAGGATTTTTACTTTGCCAACTTAGGACATTTTTTCACTCTGGATGATACTCATACCCCATAGGGGGAACACACTTATCGTTGTGATTATTGGTGAGTCTGCTAAGTTTGTTTATCCCCAATTATTTGGTCTATTTTTTGGCCTAAATTATAGTATGGTTTCACACTCTTGGATTTTTTATGTATCGTAGTCAATTTTATTCAATGTGAACCCTGTGACATCTTATCCTCAATTGACATTAAGGGCAGCGCCATTTATGTTCTCATTTTACTTATTTAGTGTAGTATGGTGGTCAGTGTAGTGTAGTATAGTGGACAGTGTAGTATGGTGGTCAGTATAATGTAGTGTAGTGGTTAGTGTAGTGGTCAGTGTAGTATGGTGGTCAGTGTAGTATAGTGGACAGCGTAGTATGGTGGTCAGTGTAGTGTAGTATAGTGGACATTGTAGTATGGTGGTCAGTGTAGTGTAGTATGGTGGTCAGTGTATTATGGTGGTCAGTATAGTGTAGTATAGTGGACAGTGTAGTATGGTGGTCAGTATAGTGTAGTATAGTGGTCAGTGTAGTATGGTGGTCAAGTGTAGTGTAATATAGTGGTCAGTGTAATGTAGTATAGTGGTCAGTGTAGTATGGTGGTCAGTACAGTGTAGTATAGTGGACAGTGTAGTATAGTGGACAGTGTAGTGTAGTATAGTGGACAGTGTAGTATGGTGGTCAGTATAGTGTAGTATAGTGGACAGTGTAGTATGGTGGTCAGTATAGTGTAGTATAGTGGACAGTGTAGTGTAGTATAGTGGACAGTGTAGTATGGTGGTCAGTATAGTGTAGTATAGTGGTCAGTGTAATGTAGTATAATGGACAGTGTAGTATAGTGGACAGTGTAGTATAGTGGTCAGTATAGTGGACAGTGTAGTATGGTGGTCAGTATAGTGGACAGTGTAGTGGTCAGTGTAGTGGTAAGTGTAATATAGTGGATAGTATAGTGGTCAGTATAGTGGTCAGTATAGTATAGTGGTCAGTGTAGTGGACAATGTAGTGTAGTGGTCAGTATAGGAATCAGGTAGGTCAGTACTATTGAGTATTTGAAGGGACTCAGGGATAGCTAAAAGTCCACAGGTTAGGGGGGGGCAAATTACTTGCCTTGCCCCGGGTGCTGACAACCCACGCTACGCCACTGCATACCGGTCACCACAGCATGTTGTGCAAGCTACAGAACTTATTTTTCTGTTTTATCCCAGGGTGCCCCAGGCTTTTCATATTCCTAATCATGTTCACGCTTTGTCACTCTGGGGCAGATTTACTAAAACTGTGGCACACAGAATCTGGTGCAGCTGTGCAAAGTAAGCAATCAGCTTCTAACTTCAATGTGTTCAATTAAGCTTTGTCAATAAAACCTGGAAGCTGAATGATACTATGCACAGCTGCACCAGATGCTGTGTGCAACAGTTTTAGTAAATTGGCCCCTCTGTTTTCAGTTTTTTATTGTATATCCAGGCAGATTACTTATTTTAAGTATTGCTAATGGTTACACATTGTTTATACTGTTTAAATATTGATTGCATTAGTTTATAATAGGATTTTCTGTCATATTTCAGGATGTCAGTAACAGATGTGGTCCATTAGTAAATTGTCCATGTTTTGGACAAAAAAAGCTACAGGGGTGTTGAAAACACTGAATATAAATGCGTATATATCCCCTGAAGTAGTCACATGGTGTAATGATACACGTCAGGATTGGGAAATGGACATACCGGAAGTGACGCAGGAGGACGAGCTTGGAGCTCGTGGATTATTGTTTATTTCTATTGTGTATAATGTGAGTAAATATTTAGCTGTTTTTAATAGTCCCCCCGTTTTACAACGTATTACACTTTTGGAGGTTCCTTTTTTTATATCCCAATACTGAGGAGATAACAGAAAGAGTACAGAGCAAGACCCCCAGGGTTCCCAGAGAGGACATTTCCAGACCCCCAGGCTGACATTATACACAGAGGCGGGTGGAAACATATGGACCCTTAGAGCACGATCTTGATATCTAAATGCTGTTACCTTTCAGCAGGGGGGGGCTGCTAGAGAGCACTGAGGTGTCACCCCCCAAGGATTAGACACCAGTCATCTATTGGTTGGAAAACCATTCACTGTCACCATATTTGAAACTGCTGTGTCTGTATTTGGACTACATTGTGTTATATTCTTTTTTCTGTACTGCACATCCCCATTGGGCACGAGTGTGGTCACTTTGCACTTCTTTGTTTTACTAATATTTTATTTTGATTAAATGCTATTGGATGGGTATTCATATATTTATACACTTATATCATCACTCTATCACTCATATTGTATTTATATTTTTTGTATGTATAGTGTGTGTGTGAGTGTAATAAAACCTGAGAAAGCAATATTATATATGTGGAACACAGTGCATGCTCTATACAATAATGTGACTTTGTAAGAATGCTGCAAAAATCAGGGAGCAGTCTGATTGCTAGCATATCTTTAGCAGAAACACCATGTTTTCTAACATCAAAGAGTAACTCTGTGTGTGCAAAATTTTGACAAATTTGAAAAAAAAAAAGTGAATCCACAGGGTTATTGTTTTTGCAACGTACAGAACACCGTATACTAATTGCTGCCCTATATTCCAATTTTATTTTGTCCTGATCATCAAGAAACCCTAATACCTTTCAACCTCTGTACAGTAAAACCTTGGTTTGAGAGTAACTTGGTTTGAGAGCGTTTTGCAAGACAAGCAAAATTTTTAACTACATTTTGACTTGATATACAAGCGATGTTTTGATATATAAGTAGCGTCATGTCATAACAGAGTATAAAAGGGAAGAGAGGCACCTCTAAGTGTAGCAATATGGTTACATTTAATGAAGGTACAACATTTAGTGCGTCACATGGTTGATGATTAAAACAGGCACATCTAAGTATGCAGGCATCCGGGGTATAGCTGTCCACATAGACCATACTTCTCACCGTCATCAACGTCATCCCTTCCACGCTGCACGTCTCTCTTTCAAATCGCTCTCCTGCAGGGTAGTCTTCCCGGTCACGATTGCAGACTGACAGCGGTAAGAGCCAGCTGTGCGGAGGTTGGTCTATGTTGACAGCTTTACCCCGGATGCCTTCATACTTAGACGTGCCTCTTTTAATCATCAACCATGTGAGTTGCTAAATGTTGTACCTTCATTAAATGTAACCATATTGCTACACTTAGAGGCACCTCTTCTCTTGTATACTCTGTATCTCCTGCTGGATTTTGCTTCTAATCCCCTTGTGGAGGCTGCCATTTGTGGATGGACATTTTATGGTTACACAACCTGGTCACATATGCCATATGCTATAATCTTTTTATATGGACTATAAACTGAAGGACCTATGAATAAATGGTTGTGGAACAAATCATCTGACTTTCCATTATTTCTTATGGAGAAATTCGCTTTGATATTGATAAGTGCTTTGGATTACAAGCATGTTTCCAGAACGAATTATGCTCGCAATCCAAGGTTTTACTGTAGATGGTACCTGCTAGCCCAGCAATGTCTATGCAAGCAGCACAACCTAATGTGACAGATATATCCTGCTGAGGATAATATCGACTAACTGTAGTAATCCCATGCAGTTTGTTGATGCGCCAGACTAAAGTGTATATACGTAGTCTACAGAGTTAGGGAATGCACTATACAGAGGGGTCTTGATGGGGTGGCATGGCTTCTACTTATGTTTACAAACTTTTGCAACTAAAAACCTATGTTTTTAATGAAAATTCTTATAGAATTGTTCTGTTTTTTTGGTTGTTTTTTACTGGCTAGCTGGTAAGTGTGCTGGAAAAAAATGGTTGTTTGCCCTGTGCAAAGCTCATCCATGTGCACTTTAACAGGTAGTTTTAAATTAGTGTTGCTGTCATTTTTGTTTAGCTTGCTGAAACTGGTGCAGAGACACATTGACCAACTTCAGTTGCCATTGTGCTGTGCTGCGCTATTGTGTTTCTCCACGTTCGGGGAATGATATGCTTTAGGTTAGCCATATAAATTCCAACATGAAGATAGACCATCTTATAGACTAGCATTAGGGACCATGGTATACCGAGGGGCCTTGATGAAGCAGCGTGAATTCAGCGTATACTGTAATTGCAATTGTCGCGCAATTAAAATCTTTGTTTTAGTGCAAATTGTTAAACAGTGTCATTTTTGTTGCTGGCCGTGCTGGTGGAAAATGTTGTTTTGTGTTTTGTGTCTTTGTTCTGTGCAAAGCCATTCCATGTGCACTACGATTTAAAAGCTAGTTATGGAGTGGCTGCCATTTTTGTATAATCAACTCCAGAAAAGAAACTTGAAACACATGTAGGGAACCACGAACAGCTGACTGAATGTCAGGATGCTATGCAAGTGGATAAATTGTGCAAATTATATGGTGACACACTATCAAAAGTACATTTTTGTGCCCTGATTGAACCAGCCAAATCATGGTCAAACTACAATTTGGGTAAATCAATTTGGTCATCTCTAGCATTCTAATGCAGGCAAAATCTGTGTATTAAAATAACTAATTACTAAGCATCCAGTATTGTTGAAATTCCAGGTCTTCAGGTAAAATCATAATTTACATAGACACGATTACTTAGACAAGAAATGTATTAGGCAAAGCAAGGCAATATTAGGCAAAGCAAAAAGTTTTTATGACAAGACAAAATACAATATAATTTATTTCCCCTGAAGCTATCTCCTTGCTTAGTTCTAGATATCATAAACTTAAATGTCTGTCTCTCTATCTGATTTGTTTTTCCATGTTTAAAACAACTGAGATTGATTGCGGTGGTCGTAAAAGTAATGATGCATATAATGAAAACATATTTTATGGGCAAAATAAATGTAAAAATAATACTGAATTCAATGGCAATCACATTAATGGAAACATATTCAAAATGTGGCTAATATGACCTCAGGTTACTGATTCACCATTAGCCTTGCTTCATGCTTATTTAACTTTCACAGCCTTATCTTAGTTTTCAGTCGATCATAAAAAAAACTGGTACTTGCTTAAACTCTAAAGGAAAAGCAGAGTGAATTCTTTTCAGCAACATAATGCTGAACGGTTAATTATTTAGCGGATTTACTAAAAAACTATACAGTATGTAGGCTTGAACTCTCAGAGAACACCAGCATCAAAATAAAGGTTAACCACTCTCAATTTTTATTCCAAGGGCATGTGTAACCGTTCTGTACCTTTAGCTTCTTGGGTATAATTATAGCTTTGATATAGAAATTTAGACTAATAATATGATGGCAATTGTAAAAAAAAAAAAATTTGAATTGCTTTGGTTTGGTGCAGAAATTTTTTTTAACTTTTTAATTAGTACACAAATTCGTTCAACTAGGACAAGTCTGAACATTTTAGAAACATCCAACCAAGATTTTTTTTACAAAGTGTAATCGGTTAATACATTTTGTTGAAACGTCAATATAGTAGCTGCACTCATAAATAACCTGCAGTAGCTTAGAACAGAAAGTAAACAGAATCTGAGAAACTTTGAAATCCAGGACTTCCTGAAGTAGAAACCAGATGATGTGTATTGCCCCATGTGTCCAATCTCTTCAAAGTTGTTTATCTTTTCTTAAAAGTTAGTAGCTTCAACTGGGTGTCCATATGTTAGTATATTAGTATATCATTGGGCAGTCCATTGAAACTTCCAGGATTGGACATTCAGCAATCCAGGATTCCAGGAGGATTGGTATTGCTTGTTTCAGTTGCACAAACACATGTACTGCTTTAAGGGGGCATATTTTATTTTTGGCTTCTTCTTCTTTGTAAGACAAGTGATTTGAGACACCAAAATAGAATAGTCCATTATGAGCCTCCAGTATTATCTAAGAATCATTGGAAATAATTGATATCCTTAGATTATGAAGAACCTCTTCATGATCCATTTCTAACCTTTGCATTAAGATGCGTTTCCAATCTGTCATAAAGAATATTATCCTAGAGCACTGATAAGGAAAATTTTTAAAAACATCTTTATACGATCGCAAGGATGTTGCACCAAAATATTCACAGTATTAGCATATTGGAATCTAAACAAATGGAGACATTTTGTATATGGGAAAAAGAGACATTGCATTGTCAGTGAGTACATTCGTTGAGTTATTATTGCAGTGTTTTGTTTTTGTCTTCATGACTTTCACATTTGTACATGCGTGCGCTTTCATTTTTTTTTTAAACAGTAGTTTTTTATTGAATTTCACAGTGTACACAACATATCCTGCAGTAATTACAGTGCAAAGGTTGTACAAAGTGAGCAACAAATGCAGATCTTACTACTAATAACAGTAATATGGATGCTTGAGCTACAAATATAACTAAGGAGTCTGACCTCAACAGGAGGTATGGCCTGTCACCCCACTTGGATTCACACTGTGAGCAGGCTTTCTGCTGGACCGTCAAAAAGTAGCTCACTCTGGACCTTAGTGAGGGTCACTGGAGGGACATTGCATAGTAAGTTCTATCAAAGCATTGTTATTAATTAAGAACAAAGAGGTAACTTCTTTATTAGTACAAAGTATTTCCCGCATTCCAATCACACCAATGTTAAGAGCTCAGTCTATTGTATCAAATGCTTTGGGAATGATCATAGCTATCATTAGGCTATACCACCATTTGGCAATACATCTGTTTCGAAGTATCAGTAAATACCAGTCATATCTCATAAATGTGAGGAGGCGTACTGAGAGGTTCTCCAAATCTCCCAATGTTTATGGAAATTCAGGGTTCTTCTTTCTGTATAGGCAAGCATTTTTTTTTCATTGTATATTGAGCATTTACTCTAGAGATTACCCGTTTAATTTTGGGGAGTGATTGTGAGTGCCATTTTTTTGCTATTGATATACCTGCTGCGAACAGTATATGGATGACTACTTTCCTTACTAGTGGAGGAAAGTTTTCGATACCAAGGCTTAGTAATGTAAATGCAGGGCTGAGAGCCTAATTTATGTTAGTAGTATTTAGGATGAGGGATTGAACATTCGTCCAGAAGGACTGTATAACTTTACAGCTCCAAAATATATAGAGTAGACTTCCCATAGCTTGACATTCCCTCCAGCATAGTGATGAAATATTTGGGCTCATCTTGTTCAGGTGTAAAGGTGTAAGATACCATCTATGTAAGAGTTTTTGTGCTTTGTCCCAGTGATCTACACATGCTGAGGATTTGCTATTGTATTTTATAGCTACGTGCCATTGATGCAAAGGGTATTCTTTTTGTAATTCCTGTTCCCATTTCAGCATGTTGGATAGTTTAGAAGGGGTGGCAAATTTGTAAAACAGGGATATTCCTTTGTGATTGATTTAGTGAGTAGGAAGTCCCATAGAATCTATGGAATTTTTATTGGTCAGATCAGGTTGGAGCCCGAGTAGTGATTTATTTGGTATATTCCATATCTATCCACTTCGCTCTGCTCAACCAAGTCAGTTGTGGAGAAGTGTGCACCTAGCTTCCTCCATGCTTGGGCCAAGAAGTTGGGGATTAACTATTCAAATGTTGCTAGTGGGATATTTAGTTTGCGAGTTGGGATATCAGCAAAATGATAGTTTACCAAAGAGGACCAAGCAGCAATAGTAGCTTGTATGGTTGGATAAGGTGGAGTGTTGGGTTTGTGGTGAATGCAAGCAGCTAGTGCTAGTGCTGGAAGATTGTGACCTGGTGTAACCGTATCTGACCATCGATTGTCTGTTTGACAGGAAAACCAGTAGCGCATTTGGTCCAGTAACGCTGCCTTGTGGTGTAGTTGTGCATTGGGAAGGCCAACGGCACCAAGGTGTTTTGGTTTATATAGCTGCATTAGAGCAATTCTAGGTTTTTTATCCCCGTAATAATTTTTTCGAAGTCACTTCCAGTTGTGTAAAGAATTTCTGGGGGACAGGGATGAGTAATGTCCTGAAGAAATACAGGAGTTTGGGCAATACCTGCATTTGGTATGCAGCTATCCTCCCCAACCATGTGAGGTGTAATTTACTGATTTGGGTTTATTCTTCCTCTGTTTTAGCTGATAATGGAGGGTAGTTGCATGAATAGATATTTGTAGAAGAAGAGGTCAGCTGCACACCAAGGTATGTAATGGAGGGGGGGTCCCAATTAGGGAAAGATTTATTTTAACCCGGGTTTTTCTTCATTTGGTAGATTGATGGTCAGTGCATAGCATTTGTTTGTGTTGACCTTGTAAAGGGAGACCTGTCCAAATCTGTGTAATAGGGACTTTATAGCAGGTAGTGAAGATTTTGGGTTAGATATAGTGAGGATGATGTCATCAGCGAAGAGTCCTATCTTATGGCTTTCAGAGCCTACTTTTATGCCCTCTATTGTGTTGTTAGATCTCATATATTTCGCTAGTGGTTCTATAATCAAGGAGAATATGATTGGGGATAGTGGGCATCCTTGTCGAGTGCCATTAGATAGTGTAAAGGGGTCCGAAAGAAGGCTAGATGAATAGACTCTAGCTGTGGGATTTGAATACAGGGACATAATTGCTGAGTAGATCAGGCCATAGATTCCAAATTTGTGTAAGGTCTTGGATAAGTAACCCCAATGGACCCTATCAAAGGCCTTTTCAGCATCTAATGCCAGAAATATGCTTGTGTCCTATTGACCTCTGCCAGTCACAAGAGATTTAACATCCTTCTCGTTCCATCTGGTGCGTGTCTGCCCTTTTACAAAGCCAACTTGATCCAGTCCTATGAGGGAGGGGGTAATATCTATTGGTCTGTTCGCTAAGATTTTGGCGTAGGTTTTAAGATCTGAATTCAAAAGTGATATGGGCCTAAAATTTTGGGGGATTGATGCGTCCTTGCCAGGTTTCGGTAGGTTGACTATTACAGCTTGGAGCATCTCTTTGGGGAAATTACCCGAAGAGGCTGCCATGTTGAAGACTTTCACTAATTCGGGGGCAAGGAGGGTGGTGAATGCCTTGTAATATTCAGTGGAAAAGCCATCCGTGCCTGGGGATTTATGCATAGGTAGGGATTTAATAACTGATTTAACTTCCTGGCATTTGATAGGAGCATTCAGCTTTTGCAGCAATAGTGTGTCTGTGGAGGGTAGATGAACTCCTTGTAGGAATTCCTCGATCTCCTTGTCTGTGGGCTGGTGTGTGAGTGGATCTATGTTTAGGTTGTACAGGGATTCGTAGTAACCTTTGAATGCATTGGCAATATCTTTAGGGTTTTGAAATAAGGTGATAGTATGGTGGTGTTTAATGTGCGTGAGATTCAAGCGTGCCTGTATTTTTCTGAGTTGGGAAGCTAATAATTTACCTGCTCTATTATTTTGGGAGTAGTGTGATAATTTCATTCTCTTAAAGTATGTGTCATAATCTGCCCTAAGTTCCTGCTGCAGCTCTTCCCAGCAAGAAGTGAGGCTTTTAAGTACTTCGGTGGACTTGGTGGTGGGATTCTTGTGTGTCGCTTCAAGTTCTGCTATGGTCTCTTGAAGTTGTGACATGTGCTGTATTTTTCTTTTTCCTCTCTCTGGAGGCTATTTGTATAAGGGTAACCCTAGGGAACGCTTTATGTGCACACCATATCATTGTCAGGGTGCATTCCCCATTATCATTAATTCAGAAATATTCTGTGAGTTTCTCTTCTATTTCATCCCTGAGTTTGGGGGGCGGTAGGAGAAACCTATTGTTATGCCACAGTGGTTTTTGGGAGGTTTTGTTGTCATCCACAACCTCTATGGTCACTGGAGCGTGGTCTGACCACGTGATGTTGTGGATGTCAGCAGCCCGTACATTCTGCAAGGTATACATATCGGTAAGAAAAAAATCAATCCTAGAATAGCTATCATGCACTGCTGAGTAGTGCGTGTAATCTCTCTCGGTGGTCTTGAGGCATCGCCAGGGATCAAATAGCCTTACCTCATGACAGAGAGATCCTAATGAGGGTCTTCGCCTGAAAGCCACAGAGGACGTGTCTAAGACCTTGCGGATAAATTTCAATGATCTTACATTAGGTGCATACAAATTTACCAGGGTGTAGGCGACATGGTCCATTTCTGTGACCAGGATGATAAAGCGTCCTCAGGGATCAGTATGTGCCTGAAATAAAGAAAAGGTAATTGTGTCTCTGACAGCAATCAGTACCCCAATTCTTAGAAGTGTCATTGGCTGTAAACACGTGCAGAAATTGGCATTTGTGCATTTTGGGGGTTTAACACTAGAAAAGTGAGTCTCCTGTGCACCCAGGACATCGCATTTTGCATCCATGGCTGTTTTCCAAAGGGCTCTACATTTGTAAGGACTATTCAGGCCTCTCACATTACATGTCATCATTTTAAGATTCATTCCTGTGGTAGTAAGCACAGCATTGCCATCTGGTGGTGGTGCTGGTCCGGGAATTGGAAGTGAGGCAATTGGCATGCCTAGTATGCAGAGACTCTGGTGTAGTATTTCCTGTACTGTTCAAAAAACTCATAATAACAGGAACCAAACAAACTGAATCATTTGATAATTGAAAACAAACAAGCTGCATCCTTTGCGGATAACATGTTACGGAAGACATCTCGTAACTTACGTAGGGGGGGAAAAAAATAAGGTAAAGAACAGCCGAATAACGGGTGGTTTTGTTCCAAAACTTACACTTGCTGTGCAGACTGAAGGCACTAGGTGTGTGTGTCAGTCCTGATACAGGGGTTATGCTGTTGGGAAGTTGCTAGCTAGTAGTACAATTCTGGACAGGTTAACTACTTTTTCCTCCTATTATGGCAGTGGTTGTTGTGTCTTTCGTGGAGGGGGTCAGGGTCTGCTGGTTCCCCATTCGCAGGTAGAAAACGCCATTTCCATAGAAGCTCCATTCCCCTTTCTAGTGATGAGATTGCATGCGATTCGTTGTGCATTTCCACTATTAATTTGGCAGGGAAATCCCATTTGTAGAGGATTTTGTGGTTACACAGGATCTTGGTAATTGGTACCAAGTTGTGTCTTGCCGTTAGAGTGGCTTGCGACAGGTCTGCAAACAGTAGGATCCCAACAAATGGATCAGGAAGGGCAGGATGTTGTCTGGCATAGCGCATAAGTTGATCCTTAACATGGTAAAAGTGAATTCTTGCTATGACATCCCTGGGAATCTGGTCAGGGAGGAAGGATGGTTTAGGTAGCCTGTGAGCCCTGTCTATCAATAAATCCGCAGGGCCTAGTGATGGTAGGGCTGTCATCATGAGCTTTTGAAGGTATGCAGTAAGCTCTGCTGGTTTGACTGACTCAGGGACCCCTCTAAACTTGATGTTGTTCCTGCGGGCCCTCTCTTCGATATCCGCCATTTTAAGACGCATGGGTTTGATCTCTTCTTCCACTTCAAAGTGTGCATCTACCAGCTCATTATGTGCTAATGTGAATTCCTCCATTTTCTGCTCCACATGCTCCACTCTGCTATTTACTGCAGCCACTTCTAATTTTGTAGATTGCATAAATGCTGCCATATCATGTTGGAGGGGCCATATCATGTTGGAGATGCTGCAGGGTTTGCAGCATCTCTTTCATGGTGGTGTCCATGATGCGCTGCCCTGATGTGGGAAATGCATCAGGCTGCTGGGCATATGAGGAGGATTCCTCCATTTCTTCCCCCACTGTCCCTGCGCCATCCCGGGTCTCTCCCTCCTCCCCAATCCTCCTCTTTTGTTTCACAGGGCTGCTAAAGGGGCATGATGGCAATGGATGGTCAGTGCAGCGTGACTCACCCGTGGATAGCGATGGATGGCTGGCCGTGTGTGCTTTGGAGGCTGATGAACGGCTCCCGGCGCCATCTTGGATTTCTCAGCCCGCGGCTGGAGGGAAGAAATCGGTACGTTTTCTCGGTCCCTCTCTCTCCTTCCTCTTAAAAATGTTGACCTCTGTATGCCCCTCGCCTTCCCCTGTCATCAGTATGCTTTTTAGCTGGTATAGTGAGCTGTGAGCCGCTGTGAGACACCCGTTATGTCAGAGCTCTCCTCTCACACCTCCATCAGCTCAGGGCGCCGGCTCCACCCCTCTGCACTTTTATTTTTTGTTGTTCTTTCACTTATAGAGATTTATATTCTAGCAGATTAGCTACTAAGGTGAGCAGTCACTCAGTTTGCAATTACTTTGTTCTTAAAGAGGAACTCCAGCCTTACCTTCAGTCTTGCACAGTTGTACAGACTCCTCTCCAGTACTGAAATGGCTTAGGCTTCATGTATACTACAGCTCCTAAACTTGAGTTTAGGAGCTTTTGGTGTTTTTTTTGCCAAAGCTTGTAAGCTCAACTCCTTAAAAGCTTCCAGACTTTTTTGTGAAAGCTTGACTGAACGAGCTGAAGTTAGAAGCTGATTGGCTACCATGCACAGTTGCACCCAATTTTGCACTGCCCAGTTTTAGTAAATCAACCCACATGTGTCAATGTACACATAGGCTTTTAGGAAGCTGCTGTGCTGTGGTTAAACCTCCCTCTCATGAACACTGAAGAATTGTTTCAAAGTCCACTGTGTGTACATGAAGCCTAATGCCTCGTACACACAATCGGACTTTCCGCCAACAAAACCGAAAATCTGAAGGGTATTGGCTCAAACGTGTCTTGCATACACACGGTCACACAAATGTTGGCCAACAATTACGAACGTAGTGACGTACTAGACGTACTACGTGTTTTTTCAGTTCTTCAGCGCCACCCTTTGGGCTCCTTCTGCTAATTTTGTGTTAGTAGAAGTTTGGTGAGTGTTAATTTGTGCTTTTCTTTTTGTGTTTTTCATTTCATGCTTTTTAGTTCGTTTCTGAACAGCCGTTCGTCAACCAGACATGTTGTGGAATCAGAGGGGAAAACGTGTTATTTATTATTGGCCTTGGAGTTATTGCTTTGACATTTTTTTTGGTTGAATAATGATTTGATTTGGTATATTTTCTATATTTTTGGATGCATAGAATGCATTTTTTGGTTAAATTCTATGGGCAAATATTGTGGAGAATAATACTTGGCTATGTGTTTTACTTCAAATGACAGTTTGGGAGTAGGCAGTTACATTTTAAATATACAATGTAAAATTGACAAGGGACACCAACATAGTTTTGATATCTTTGATCTTAAAAAACTACGGGATAATGGTGTTGTGGTAACTTGCACAAATAAATATAAAAAAACAAAACAAAAACATAATAACATTATTCTTGATATCACTAGAAAAAAAAGCCTTGGAAATTTGTGTGCAATAACTCCATCAGTATCACCAGCAAAGCAGCTTCATTACTATCCCATTAAAGAAAAATATTGTGCGCTGCATTTCGAGATTTCATAATTTGCCACGTCACGAATGTTAATTCTCCATTACAAACGCTAGTTTACAAGACCGACCGCTTCTGCTTCTGAGCATGTGTGTTTGTACTTTGTCCGACGGACTTGTGTACACATGATCGGAAAATCCGACAACACACATTTGTTGGCGGAAAATTTGAAGACATGCTAGCCAACATTTGTTGGCAGAAAGTCCAACAACAATTGTCCGATGGATTTTCCACTAACAGCCTGACATCCAACATTTCCGTCGGAAAATCCGATCGTGTGTACGGAGCTTTACTTTTATTTCACTAGAATGTGTGAGCTTCCCACAGTCTGCATATATAACATATATCAAGGAAAGCCCATCTCATTTCCTGGCTGGAGGACATCAGCCTCATCTAGCCCTTTCTTCTCTAGGTTGACTGTCCCTGTGTTGTCTTATTCATTCATTTTATTTCAGTGCTTTCAATCATGAAGGCTCAGCATCATATGTGGTTGTTACCTAGGGTGGTCTGCATGCCAAGAATACCCCCGCCCTTCCGACAACATCCACCCATCACTTAATTTTAATATTTATATAACTCCTCCAAAAAGCCTGTCCACTGCTTGCATCACATATTGGGGCTTTTGAAAAGGATACTGAGGTAGGGTGCTGATGTTTTAGCAAGCTATGCACAACACCCTGTCCTCCCATCAGACATGATCTGCCTGCATTGCATTGAGAAGCACAGAGACCTGCAAAGCATTGAGAAGCACAGAAACCCAGTGGTGATATCACTACATCTAAAATAAGGTTAGTAACAAAAAAGGAAACTTTAAAAAAAAAACATTTCATTACCCTGTTGATGAAGTAAGGAAGGGAGCAACCAAGTAGGGTAAAATAATTAGCAGAGTAAACTGCAGCATTAACAACTGTTAGTGCAAAATATGAGCCACACAGGAAGTGCATTGTTTTCAATGAGTCTGCCAAATCATTGGTGGTGCTTTAATGAAGAAGTAGAGAATGTTCACTTAGCTTAAAGCGAAACTATACTGTATCTGAGCACCACAAACCAAAAGCGCTATTTGATTCAATTTTAATATTCAAAGCAAACTCCCCCATCTATCCATGTCTCCATGATTTGTTTTGCTGGGAAAACACTGATGCCCTGTACACATGGTCGGACATTGATCGGACATTCTGACAACAAAATCCTAGAATATTTTCCGACGGATGTTGGCTCAAACTTGTCTTGCATACACAAGGTCACACAAAGTTATCGGAAAATCCGATCATTCTGAACGCGGTGACGTAAAACATATACGTCGGGACTATAAACAGGGCAGTAGCCAATAGCTTTCATCTCTTAATTTATTCTGAGCATGCGTGGCACTTTGTGCGTCGGATTTGTGTACACACTATCGGAAATTCCGACAACGGATTTTGTTGTCGGAAAATTTTATAGCCTGCTCTCACACTTTGTGTCGGAAAATCCGATGGAAAATGTCCAATGGAGCCCACACACGGTCGGAATGTCCGACAACACGCTCTGATCGGAAAATCTGACCATGTGTACGGGGCATTAGAAAACACCCCCTAGCATTTCTGGCCGTGGCCATCTTGAGTAAGGGCAGATGATTCATGTAGCAATTACTTTCTGGAATCAATCTGCCCTTAGCCAAGGCATACAGGCAGGAGGGTATGCTTAGCTCCCCTCGTGAAGACTCCTGGGATGTATGACAACATTTGCCTAGGCATGGAAACTAGGATGTGACTAAAGAAATGCAAAATAACAGCTTAAAAAAAGGATATAGGAAAAAAAATAAAAGGATTCAAATTAGTCAATGTTGATTGAGAGAGTAAGGTTCCACTTTAATGAATGGGATGAAGCTAAATGAAAATACACTTTGCATGCTTGCACGTGCACATAATTGGAAGTCAAGCACAGCTTCAAAGCATTCACAAAGCTAGTTTAAACTGATGTGAATTTACTTTGCTAAGTGAACATTCTGTACTTGTTTAGTGAATCCCATTGTGGGAAGAAGTAGATAAGCAGAACCAAAGTGTAGTACTGAAAAACAGGAAGAAGAGTCTACGTATAATGAACAAATATGGCTACCCCCGTGTACACATATAATTACAAATTATAAAAATAAATATGTTTTTTTAAATGTTTGCTAATATTGATTAGATAATTTACATGAGGCAGTTTTCTTTTAGGCCTTGTTTACCTATGTGTTGCAGGCTGCTTTGGATCACCCTTCAGAAGGCATTTAACAGCTGGTAAGGAGGCATTATATCACCTCTTCAGCCACTGTTTTCACCCCCTAAACGTTGCACCAGTGAACTGCAATCACATGGGCTTGCATGGATCCGCCATTCAGTTGAATTGGTCGTGTTCAGTCGGGCAGTACTGCCCACGGAAGGTGACAATGGAGATTTTTACCACACTGTAATACAGAGCATTGAGGGTGCAACATATGTACACCCCCTCTGCTGTCTTTGCAGCTTAAAGGGTTGTCATTGGAGGGCAGTAAGAAAAAAGGCGCAATTTTACCTACCCCCAACCACAAGTGAAAACTAGGCCTTACGTGTACATCTAAAACATTAAAAAGACAAATATTCTCTTTAAGCAATTCTGTCACTACTTTGTTTTTTTAAACCAGTGGTAATCAGTACAGGGGCGGAGAGCTTGCCATCCAGCTGTTTTGAAATTCTAAGGCATTATTTATCTAGTAAATGTGATACCTAAAATTTCAGTAAAAACAACCTATTCCCTTTAAAGATTGAAATGACTTTTGCTCCTGTTGGGTCAGACGTTGAATGCTCAGTCTCTTTTTTACATTAAAAGTATTTTTTCATGGACACTAATTAAAGAATTTGCTAAGAAAAAGATCATTAGTGTACTAAGCTTTAGATTAGCACTTTCAAAAGATCAAGTTACTTTTATGAACACCTCATTAGTCATCATGCCTTGGACAGAATTATTTCTGCTATTTCACATATACAAAGTTTGGGATTTTTAAATCATTAAGTATTATATTAAAATATAATACCATAGTCATGCCTTCATTCAGGATCATTCACTTTAATTGCCTTTACCAAGAGCAGATAACTGTTTAGCCCCCTCTGACTTCAAAGGGATTTTTTTATTGCAACTGAAGAAAAAAAATGAAGCTTTCAGCTATCTTTGATCTTAGATCTTTATCTGAAGACAACTTTTGGCAACTGAAAGCTTATTTCAGGCACACAATACATAAAAAAGATATTTAAATCAGTATGTAGATGTTTTGTTATTAGTGTTAGCCAAAGCTGAGTCGAACTTGAAATGTCTATACAAATATCTCAAGGGGCTAATCTCCTAAAGGAGTACTTTTACCCAGCACATATAATCTCTGTTTGTTTAAAACTTCCAAACAGGTTCAAGAGAATTTTATTAATTTTATTTTTTTTTACTTAATTTCAACTAAACCACTAATCCACTTTAAAAAAAAACTGCTCTATAAAATACAGCAATTGTTTTTTGAATTTTGCTTGTTTCTTTCATCCTCCTAGACCTTTGAAAAAGACTTTCTCTTGTGTCTTGCTTTCATCCATCCTTAGTGCATGCCATAATACTTAATTTCTTCGTCTTGATTTCAGTAAGTGTCCAGTTCTTTAAACATTGCTCCGAGTCCCTCATTACGTTGTCCATTTAAGTTTATGTCTGCTTAACTTATATCTATTTTACCTACCCTGAGGTAGATCTCTCTGGGATAGGCGATAAGTTGTGTGCAAACTGAAGCTGGGCATACACTGTTTTTTTTTCAGCCAGCTTTCTGGAAAAAAACAAATACATTCTTCAGTCTACACGAATGAGGTGGATAAAGGAATCCCCCTTCCCCAGATGGGACATGGTATTTTGACAGCATCTCCCCCTGCTGTCAGAATACACTGATCGGTGGCTACGGTCAATTGGCTGTAGCTGCTGATCTAGGTATACTTTCCAGCATGTCCATTCAAGAGAAGTCAATCAAACAAGTGGCGTCTGCCACACAGTGGTCAAAATGTGTCTGGTCCCTGCAGAGCTGGCCAAATTTTAATCACTATATGGTCAGCTTAAATCGGTATTTAACCCAAAACCAAAATGTATTATATTGCAGCTTATCAATCATTAGATTTGGTGGCTGCAGCAGCATTGTCAGTTTGGGGGGATGGGAGTTTTAAATGCATTAACAGATTTGAATACAATAAAAAATTGAAGCCAAACTCCAGCTTACACTTTGTAAACAGTTACAGTCCCATTTTTATTCCTTTTGTGATAAAGGTTTTACATGAATAAATAAAAGCTAATCATTTTAATTACTACTGACAGTGGTAAATGGATTGTCTTATCCATGTAAACTGATACTTTCTGCTGTAGAGCTTGAGCTTCTGAAAGACAACAGGTTTGCTGGTCGGATCCACCAGGTGAAAATAGAAGAAAGAAAGCCTAAAAAAGGAAACTAATACAGCCATCTCATCTCAGAATTGGTAAGCTGCAATATATTAAATGCTTTTGGGTTTAATACTGCTTTAAAACAGCATTTTTCAAAAAGTTTTTTTGACATTCACAAAAAATGCTACTAAAATACCACGTGAGTTATTTCATGAAGTTATGCAGTATTTTAGTAGTGAAAGCCTGCTGTAATCTACCACCGGTGGTAGCTGGCATCCTTACCACAGGCTGCAAATACCTGGTTGTAAAGGAGTGGGTGGCATCCAGCATCCTTAACAACCAGTAACTGTCATGGTTGTTAAGAAGCGGGCGCCCCCCATATCCTTAACAACTGATGAGTCATTAGCTGTCAGCGTACTAGGAGGCAAAGAAACAAACCTCTCTGTATGCCTTTCCCTTAAACGTCTGTCTATACAGATGGCTACTTGCATGGTTTTATTCAATGACTTTGGTTCAGGGTAGTGTACTAAGGAGTCCTTGATAAAGTCTGATAAACCTAACCTGAACTAGGTTCTTAGAGCTGGGTCATTCCACCTAGGCGAAAATCAGAACAATATTGTTCAATGATGCATTTACCCTGACGTAGTGACCTAAGGTTAGTTTCTGCTGAGTGGGCACGGTCAGGATCATCATAGAGTAAACCCAGGGACTTGAAAAATGCTTTAACTGAGCCTCAGACAGGGTCTTCTGCGGGAAGACTAAAAGCCCAAGACTGAGGGTCCCCCTGCAACCATGTAAAAATTAGGTCAACCCGCTGTGCTTCAGGACCAGAAGAGCATGGCTTAAGCTTAAAGTATAGTATACAACTGCCTTTAAAGTTTGAAAACATATGGGGGTCACCAGAAAAATGATCAGACAGGTTAACCTTGGGCTCTGGTTCCTGCGTAATCACTGATCATTTGTTTACATGCACAGACAGTTCCTGTATTTAGCATGTCAGTTTGCAAAGTTCCTCTGCAAATAAAAAAGCTTGTGTAGAGACAGAAATATTTTCTTGTTAAAGGCTTGTGATAATGTCATGTTAACCCTTAACGCAGGTGGTCAGATACTATAGCTAGCTTCTGTGTTCTTCACCTATAGCAGCCCCCTTTCCCATGAGGCAAGCAGGCCTACTGGTACTCGGTTGCCCCCAGGTCTTATACACAATGCTATAGTGCCTGGCCACCATGCAGGGGAAGGTGTGAACTGAGCAAAGCAAACAAGTACTTGAGGTTGGCAGACAGGCAGAGCGGTTCATTGACAGTCCAGGTACAAGGAAGGTAAGGTTAACAATAGTCAGGGTCAAATCCAGAGTCAAAAGGCAGGCAGAGTTCAGAGAGTAGTCGATATCCAATCCAAGGTGAGGGAATTCAAACAGCAGAGCAGGACAGACAAACAGAGAGCTTGGAGCATGTGTAACAAACGCAATATCACAAGCATGAGACTGCAGGCTTGGCTGGCTTTAATCAGGTTTAGTCTCCACCCAGAGACTGGCCACATCAATCATCTTGCAGGTGGACAGACAGATAGAGATGCATCATAGCCAAAACAAGGATGCTGGAATGAGACCAGCAGCTGTCAAAGAACAGGAGCGTTTACATGCTAACAAGGTCTTAATCAAAGGACGAGTGGCTAGAGGTCCATGAAATAAAATTACTAGTGTTGAGATTTGACTCTTACACAGGGCCAATTGTTGAACCAGGATTGGTAGCAGAAAGGTCAGGATTCACAACACAGAATTATTTGCACCAAGCAAGGTATGCCTTTCATGTGCGTCTTGTGGGAAGTGGAATTCCCGGCTTTTTTGTAAATTCTTTATTTAAATACAAGAAAGTCAGATCACAGGTGATTGACAAAAAAAAACAAACATTGTTAATACGAGCATGAGTAAAAGATAAAACCTGGATAAACAGGTACAAGAATGGTTTAAATAGACAATATTGTTCAATAGGTCGCAATGAAACCCAGAACAAACTGTTCTCTTATCTGTGCTGTAGACTCTCAGGTCAATTGTTTTATTTTATATATATATATATATATATATATATATATATATATATATATATATATATATATATATATATATATACATATGTGTGTGTGTATCTATCTATTTACAGTATCTATCTATCTATCTATCTATCTATCTATCTATCTATCTATCTATCTATCTATCTATCTATCTATCTATCTATCTATCTATCTATCTCTATATATATATATATATACACACACACAGCACCCCCCATATTGACAGAAAAACTCAGAATTGTTGACATTTTTGCAGATTTATTAAAAAAGAAAAACTGAAATACCACATGGTCCTAAGTATTCAGACCCTTTGCCTAGTATTTAGTAGAAGCACCCTTTTGATCTAATACAGCCATGAGTCTTTTTGGGAAAGATGCAACAAGTTTTTCACAACTGGATTTGGGGATCCTCTGCCATTCCTTCTTGCAGATTCTCTCCAGTTCTGTCAGGTTAGATGGTAAACGTTGGTGGACAGCCATTTTTAGGTCTCTCCAGAGATGCTTAATTGGGTTTAAGTCAGGGCTCTGGCTGGGCCATTCAAGAACAGTCACAAAGTTGTTGTGAAGCCACTCCTTCGTTATTTTAGCTGTGTGCTTAGGGTCATTGTCTTGTTGGAAGGTAAACCTTCGGCCCAGTCTGAGGTCCTGAGCACTCTGGAGAAGGTTTTCTTCCAGGATATCCCTGTACTTGGCCACATTCATCTTTCCCTTGATTGCAACCCATCATCCTGTCCCTGCAGCTGAGAAACACCCCCACAGCCGGATGCTGCCACCACCATGCTTCACTGTTGGGACTGTATTGGACAGGTGATGAACAGTGCCTGTTTTTTTCCACACATACCGCTTAGAATTCAGGCCAAAAAGTTCTATCTTGGTCTCATCAGACCAAAGAATCTTATTTAGACCAAAGAATCTTATTTTTCACCATCTTGGAGTCCTTCCGGTGTTTTTTAGCAAACTCCATGCGGGCTTTCATGTGTCTTGCACTGAGGAGAGGTTTCCGTCGGGCCACTCCATCGGGCCACTCTGCCATAATGCCATAAAGCCCAGACTGGTGGAGGGCTGCAGTGATGGTTGACTTTCTACAACTTTCTCCCATCTCCCGACTGCATCTCTGGAGCTCAGCCACAGTGATCTTTGGGTTCTTCTTTACCTCTCTCACCAAGGCTCTTCTCCCCCGATATCTCAGTTTGGCCAGACGGCCAGCTCTAGGAAGGGTTCTGGTCTTCCCAAACATCTTCCATTTAAGGATTATGGAGGCCACTGTACTCTTAAAAACCTTAAGTGCAGCAGAATTTTTTTTGTAACCTTGGCCAGATCTGTGCCTTGCCACAATTCTGTCTCTGAGCTCTTCAGGCAGTTCCTTTGACCTCATCATTCTCATTTGCTCTGATATGCACTGTGAGCTGTAAGGTCTTATATAGAGAGGTGTGTGGATTTCCTAATCAAGTCCAATCAGTATAATCAAACACAGCTGGACTTAAATGAATGTGTAGAACCATGTCAAGGATGATCAGAAGAAATGGACAGCACCTGAGTTAAATATATGAGTGTCACAGCAAAAGGGTCTGAATACTTAGGACCATGTGATATTTCAGTTTTTCTTTTTTAATAAATCTGCAAAATTGTCAACAATTCTGTGTTTTTCTGTCAATATGGGGTGTTGTGTGTACATTAACGAGGAAAAAAAAATGAACTTAAATGATTTTAGCAAATGGCTGTAATATAACAAAGAGTGAAAAATTTAAGGGGGTCTGAACACTTTCCGTCCCCCACTGTATCTCTCTCTCTCTATATATATATATTTTTATATATATATATATATATATATATATATATATATATATAGATCTATATATAGATTTATATTTCTATATATCTATACATCTATATATATATCTCTATCTATCTATCTATCTATCTATCTATCTATCTATCTATCTATCTATCTATCTATCTATCTATCTATCTATCTATCTATCTATCTATCTATCTATCTATCTATCTATCTATATATATATATATATATATATATATATATATTATAGATATATTTTTTATTATTAAAATTATTATTATTATTATTAGTATTATTATTATATTTAATACAGGGAGTACCTATGATACTGAACTGAGTATTGGCTTCTATAAAGAAAATACACAGAAGTTGTTTATTTTTAGATATTTCTCCCTAATTGAAACTTGCTACAGCCATCTTAATGCAAATTTGAGGAGTAAAATGGAACCCTGACTCATTTCATTGTGTGTGTACAGTTCACTGTCACTAATTGAAACATCTTACAGATCCATTTAACAGACACGTAGGGAGGGGAGAAGTCTTGACTGATTTGGTTGTGTGAGTAAATTTCAGATTGAGCTAGCAAGCTCTGTAAGCTGTTTTTTTTGTTTTTGTTTTGTTTTTTTTAATTTAGAAAACAGCTTGGAAATTATACATAAGGGTCTGAAGCCCTAGCTGCTGCAGTAGAAAATGCAAAATATACAAGTTGAGAGCAAAAAGAGATTCCCCTGGCGGACTTTAAAGGCACAATTTTTTAAGGAAAGTATTTAGAAGGTATATAGAGTAAATAACAGTTTATTCGTTACAAAAAAATATAATCAAGTGAATTACATAGTTACATAGTTAAAAACAGGGAATGCAGTTCCATAGATATAAAAGTTTTAGTGATACCAATACATATGCACCCGACGCGTTTCGGAGTTTCTTATGCCTCCTTCTTCAGGGGTGATTGTAGGGTTTGCAACAAGAGTTTTCTATATGGGAAATAGTATGTATAACATAGACATAATAAGTACACAATAAAAGATCATAGATATAAAATCTGTAGTTGTATGAGTCTGTATATGCACACATATATTTTTATGTTTACACTTACATTGGTATCTATGGATATAGGTTATGCATTCCGGGATAGATTAAAAAGAACATAGATATGTTGATGTACTGCCCATCGGACACGCTCCCTGGTCGTGATGCGTAGAACTTTAGTAAAGTATAACAGAAATATTCATAGAGCCACTGTCGAGGTGGAGGTGAAGAGGTATGAGTACATGGGGTGGTTTTATTTTTCCCTCCAATAGGGAGAAAGGCCCATAGTTAACGGGCGTACAACAGTTTGGATCTGAGATCGCACTGAGGCCAAATGTGTGTCCTGTAAATCATGAAAATACAAATATATGTAAGGATGTGTATATATATGTATGGCCAAAATAGTACATGGAAAATCCAAAAGCTATATCCTACCTGGTCCGTCTACAATAATAGAGGACAGTGGCTGGTGGTAGGTATGGATCAGATGTGGTCCAGAGAGCTGGAGAGTTAACATGAAAATAAAGGGTATATTAGGATCCTGGTTGGTGAAAAAGAGGTGGGGGGGGAGGGGGGGGATGAGGGGAGGGGGGAGGGGGGAGGGGGGGGGGGGCGGGGGAAGGGCAAAAGGGGGGGGGGGGGGGGAAAGGAAAAAAGGGGGGGGAAAGAGAAGGGGGAGCGGGGGATGGGGAAAGGAGGGGGAAAGAGGGAAAAAAGCAGGAAGGAGGAAGGGGGAAGGGGGGAAAGAAAAAGGGGGAGGGGAAAAAGAAAAGAAAAAGAGGGGGGGGGGGGGGGGCAGTGCGGAAAGGAGGGGAAAGGAAGAGAGGGAAGGGAAGGGGAGAGACAGGGGGAGAAGGGGAAGAGAGGGAAGACATTGTAATGGGTAAAAAAGCATGAAGAAAGGATGTGGGGCGTCCAGGTAGCGTAAATGACTAGTGGTTTCAGTGAGAGAAGATGGATCATTAAGAATATCATAAGAGAAAGGGACGTCCCAAAATGTAATAGATGATAGATAGGGCAAGTATAGCATCTTGAACAGCGGGTAAGGTTCACAGCCAGTGATTCCAACATAAAGATCCATTACTAACCATGTATCACAGCATCTCACACCAAGAGCGTCCTGTCTGCAGCAGATGACGCCTGGTGTGAGCTGGAGCCGGATATATAAAGCCCTCCCCACCTATCAGCTGTTGATGGAAAAGTTACAACAGCTGATTGTGGTGAGGGAGGGGCGGACACACTCAGACTGGCCCCCCGGGTGGAGCGCGCGCCGCCAGGCACCCACAGCGCATGCGGACGCAGACGTCGCGGGGCGTGGCCACGCCCACTACACCCGCCAGCACGTCTAGCTTCCCCGACGGACTGCGCATGTCCGTTGGGGTCGCAAGATGGAGGACAGATAAATCTGTACCTCACACAGCGCCACCATGAGTCCAAATTACGCTCAGGCGGCTCTTTTCGTGCCGGGCGGATCACAGATCACAGTGTGAAGCTAATAAGGAATAAGTAAAGCATGAATTAATGCAGCTTAAGCAAAGAAGGTAGTGTCAAATTTTTTGCTATCCCAGGGAGACAGGATCGATGGACAGTGCAGTACGGGTTAGTAATGTAGTTCAATGGAGGGAAAACATTTCAGACAAGGCAAAGTAATAATCACATACAGGTATTAAAGGTACAGTTCGAGGGCATGTTATATAGGTAGGATAACAACAGATATATATACATGTAATCCAAAAATCAATAGCCTCGAGTGTTATGCAATATACAGAATTAGGAACAACATTACAATACATGACCCAAGATGGCATAATGTATAATATGAAGACTGTATGCCCCATAGTATAATTAGGGTTACCCCTCTATACGGGGGCCCCAGTATATGATGGTCAAACTCGGTTACTGTATCGAGTATTAGGTATGAGATCTTTTTTAACCTATTGGTGGGTGTGAATGGCAGATATATAAGGAGGTATATCACGACATATGGGGGACCTTTGTGGTCATTAGTGGAGTTCCCTGTGTTTGGAGGTGGTGATGGATGGAATAGATGTAATTAGCTGGTCTATAGTGTCACCCCAAACATGTAGTTATCTATGGGGTGGTCCTTTCTATTGCTCTCTACCGCCAGAGGAAAAGCCTTCGAGGAAGGGTTTGAACCAAATGGTTTCATTTAGGCCTGGGGGTTCGGTAGCCCTTAAGTAATATATCCATCGTGACTCTAGTTGCAGTAGTGTCTTGTTCCAGTCCCCTCCCCTTGGCTCTGGGTGTACCCGATCCAGGATAAGGAATTTGATTTTTGGGCATATGCCACTATGTACTGTTAGGGTGTGTCTCCCCAATGGGAGGTCCGGATCACCAGTTTCCATACTTACTAGATGTCTATATGCCCTCTTCCAAAATTCTGTCTTGGTTTTTCCTACATAAAAGCAGGTACATTCGCACTGGAGTAGGTAGACAACCCCAAAGGTCCTACAATTGGCAAAGTGTTTGGGGTAAAAGGGCTGGCCATTTGGAAGGGTTGGGTTTCTGGTTGTGAGCATGTATTTACAGTATCTACATTTGCCACACATAAATGTCCCCTTGTATTTGCAGTGTATCTTACTATTCCCTGCCTTAAATTCGCTGGCTGTGATTTTGTCCCCCAGGGAGGTGGTTCTTTTAAATGTAAAGAGGGGTCTCTGTGGGACCAAAGGTCCTAGAGTTGGATCGCATTGTAACATGTGCCAATATTTCGTCACAATGTTCCTTACCTGTCTGTGTTGATTATTGAATTTGGTAATGATTCTAAGAGTACCCATATCATTTTTATCAGATTTGTTGGCTTTGTGGGAATATAGTAATTCCTCTCTTGGCTGCAAGAGGGCTTTTTTGAAAGAGCGTTTCAGAGACGCATGGGAGTATCCCCTTAATAGTAGCCTGTCACGTAGCTTATTTGCCTCTAATTTAAAGGTGTCACTATCTGAGCAGTTTCGTTTTGCTCTCAGGTACTGACTGTATGGAATCGAGTTAAGGAGGGGTTTAGGATGGAAGCTACTTGCATGCAATATGGCATTGCTTGCGGTTGATTTCCTATACAGTTTACTAATAATACTGCCTTCCTCGCCTCTACAGACCTCTACATCAAGAAACGTAATACATTGTTTGTCAAATGACATAGTGAAGTTTAGGTTGAAGTCATTGCGATTCATCCTCAGTAAGCACTCCCTAAGGAGGTCGACCGGTCCGTCCCAGACGATGAAGAGGTCGTCGATGTACCGGTACCAACATAATATGTGGTCCGTGTACATCGACAACGTCTTTACCTTTAATGGCTCCCACTACCTCCAGGTGCAGGGGGTTGCGATGGGGACATGTTGTGCCCCATCGTATGCCAACCTGTACCTGGGGGAGTGGGAGGCCATGTTCCTGGGCGATGAGGGCTTGTCGATGTACACGGACCACATATTATGTTGGTACCGGTACATCGACGACCTCTTCATCGTCTGGGACGGACCGGTCGACCTCCTTAGGGAGTGCTTACTGAGGATGAATCGCAATGACTTCAACCTAAACTTCACTATGTCATTTGACAAACAATGTATTACGTTTCTTGATGTAGAGGTCTGTAGAGGCGAGGAAGGCAGTATTATTAGTAAACTGTATAGGAAATCAACCGCAAGCAATGCCATATTGCATGCAAGTAGCTTCCATCCTAAACCCCTCCTTAACTCGATTCCATACAGTCAGTACCTGAGAGCAAAACGAAACTGCTCAGATAGTGACACCTTTAAATTAGAGGCAAATAAGCTACGTGACAGGCTACTATTAAGGGATACTCCCATGCGTCTCTGAAACGCTCTTTCAAAAAAGCCCTCTTGCAGCCAAGAGAGGAATTACTATATTCCCACAAAGCCAACAAATCTGATAAAAATGATATGGGTACTCTTAGAATCATTACCAAATTCAATAATCAACACAGACAGGTAAGGAACATTGTGACGAAATATTGGCACATGTTACAATGCGATCCAACTCTAGGACCTTTGGTCCCACAGAGACCCCTCTTTACATTTAAAAGAACCACCTCCCTGGGGGACAAAATCACAGCCAGCGAATTTAAGGCAGGGAATAGTAAGATACACTGCAAATACAAGGGGACATTTATGTGTGGCAAATGTAGATACTGTAAATACATGCTCACAACCAGAAACCCAACCCTTCCAAATGGCCAGCCCTTTTACCCCAAACACTTTGCCAATTGTAGGACCTTTGGGGTTGTCTACCTACTCCAGTGCGAATGTACCTGCTTTTATGTAGGAAAAACCAAGACAGAATTTTGGAAGAGGGCATATAGACATCTAGTAAGTATGGAAACTGGTGATCCGGACCTCCCATTGGGGAGACACACCCTAACAGTACATAGTGGCATATGCCCAAAAATCAAATTCCTTATCCTGGATCGGGTACACCCAGAGCCAAGGGGAGGGGACTGGAACAAGACACTACTGCAACTAGAGTCACGATGGATATATTACTTAAGGGCTACCGAACCCCCAGGCCTAAATGAAACCATTTGGTTCAAACCCTTCCTCGAAGGCTTTTCCTCTGGCGGTAGAGAGCAATAGAAAGGACCACCCCATAGATAACTACATGTTTGGGGTGACACTATAGACCAGCTAATTACATCTATTCCATCCATCACCACCTCCAAACACAGGGAACTCCACTAATGACCACAAAGGTCCCCCATATGTCGTGATATACCTCCTTATATATCTGCCATTCACACCCACCAATAGGTTAAAAAAGATCTCATACCTAATACTCGATACAGTAACCGAGTTTGACCATCATATACTGGGGCCCCCGTATAGAGGGGTAACCCTAATTATACTATGGGGCATACAGTCTTCATATTATACATTATGCCATCTTGGGTCATGTATTGTAATGTTGTTCCTAATTCTGTATATTGCATAACACTCGAGGCTATTGATTTTTGGATTACATGTATATATATCTGTTGTTATCCTACCTATATAACATGCCCTCGAACTGTACCTTTAATACCTGTATGTGATTATTACTTTGCCTTGTCTGAAATGTTTTCCCTCCATTGAACTACATTACTAACCCGTACTGCACTGTCCATCGATCCTGTCTCCCTGGGATAGCAAAAAATTTGACACTACCTTCTTTGCTTAAGCTGCATTAATTCATGCTTTACTTATTCCTTATTAGCTTCACACTGTGATCTGTGATCCGCCCGGCACGAAAAG